>QRFJ01003334.1:0-725004 GCA_006176705.1 Cocos nucifera
CCGTACTCTCCCTCAGCCCGTCATCGAGGAAGCCTCGACAAAGGGGTATGAAGTCCTCCCAGGAAGCTTCCATGGAAAAGCGAAATGAGTTCGGTACAAGTGAAGTTGGGCAACAAACCGAGCCCTCGAGCTCGTCGTCAAGAAAGTTCGGACAAAAGCAGCAGAGGAAGTTTCTCCCATGGAGGGTCCTCATGAAAAAATGGAATGAAGTCGGCGCAAGTGAGGCCGAACTTCACCTAAAGCCCGTCATCGAGAAGGGGCATTAGCCTCGCGAAGGCTTTCGCGGGAAGCGAAAATGAAGGTTGGACATGCAAGGTCGAATCTCCCTCAAAACCTCATTCATCAGAATGAAGTTCGGCGCAGTAGGTGGAACTCCAGCCGATTATGCACCAGAAAGCCCCGACAAAGATCTCACACAAGGTGAGACGAAGTTCGGCCGAGCTCACAACCGCCCCAGGCAAGCGAGGACTCCCTCTCGAGTATGACTCAAGGAAAGCTCCGACAACTGGGCATAAAGTTCTTCCGTAGGTTTTAAACCCCGACTCCTTGAGCTCCACCAAGAAAGCTCCGACAAAAGGGCGCGAAGAACCCTCCCAAAAGGTTCCACAACTACGCCCGCTCTTCTAACTCGAATTCTCAGCGAAGTTAAGAGCCAGCTGCCAAGATCAGAAGGTTTACGGTTTCCTACAAGCACGGTCGTACTGCATCTACCATCACGACCACGGCCACGACGCTGAGAAATGCATCCGACGCGAGACAAATTAGGAGCTCGTCAGGAAGGAGCGGCTGAGAAATCGGCTAAGGGCGCTGTCGTGGACAGAAACTCCAAGATCGACCGCCTACAGCATCATCAACGTTACCCCAAGAGAGTTGGTACATCGGCAGTTCGTCGCTTCCAGCGATAAGCCAAGAGCTTGCCCAAATAGAGAAGGCCACATGGGATAGAGGAAGATCGTTGGACGGGACTTACTGCCTGAGGGAGCTCCCGGACAACGCCCCAATGACCCTCAATGGGGATGTGCTGCCGAACTTCCTTTGGTAAATTCTTCCCTTCCAATAATGTTATTCTCTGGGTAAAAACTAAGGTAACGAGATGGAGCAGTAATAGTTTGATGTTGGGAACTGGCGGGGTACCTCATGCTAACGTGGCAGTCGAGGGGATAGCTCCTAAGCAGGTCGCTCCCTCAAGGAGATAAGCTCGAGGAAAGCTCAAGGAGAGATTCCCCCCGAGGAAGCCTCGCCGCATGCGATAAGATCTTCCCGAGCGCGACTTCGACCTCGCTGCAGGAGATAAGATCTCCCCCGAGGCGTGCTCGGCTGCGATAATATCTCTCATGAGGAAACTTCGACGCTAGGAGATAAGATCTCCTCCGAGCGCGAGATAAGACTCGGCTGCAGGAGATAAGATCTCCCGAGGAAAGAGAGATTCCCGAGGCGCAACCTCGGCTGTAGGAGATAAGATCTCCCCCGAGGAAGGTTCGACTGCAGGAGATAAGACTCCCGAGGAACGCTCGGTTGCAGAGATAAATCCCCCGAGCGCGCACTTCATCTCGGCTGCAGAAATAAGATTTCCCGAGGAAGCTCGGCTGCAGGAGATAATTCCTCCGAAAAAGCTCGGCTGCAGGAGATAAGATCTCCTCGAGCGCGCATCTTCATCTCGGCTGCAGGAGATGCAGCTCGCTGCAGAGATAAGATCTCCCCAGCGGATCGCGCAGGAATAAGCCTCAGGAGATAAGATCTTCCCGAGCGTGCACTCGACTCGCTAGCTGCAGGAGATAAGATCTCCCCGAGGAAAGCTCGGCGTAGGAGATAAGATCTCCCCCGAGTGCGTAGTCCGACCTCGGTGCAGGAAGATCTCTCCCGAGGAAAGCTCGACCGAGGAGATAGTCTCCTCGAGCGCGCACTTCGACCTCGGCTGTAGGAGATAAGATCTCCCCCGAGGCAACCTCGGCTAGAGATAAGATCTCTTCCGAGCGAACACGGACAACCTCGGCCATAGATAAGATCTCCCTGAGGAGAGCTCGACCGCAGGAGATAAAATCTCCCCCGGGTGCCCGATACAACCTCGGCTAGGGAAATAACCGTGTCAACCTCGGCTGGAGAGCTTCAACTACCACCTACTACCTCGGCCAGAGATAAGATCGGAGACAGCCTCGCCTTGAGATCAGATCTCTTCCAAGTGCCCGCATTGACCTCAGCGGTAGGAGACAATGTCGCTCTCGAGGAGCGCAACCTCCGACTTTGATCGCAGCGGATGAAGCCCCCTTAAGCTCGGCTGGAGATGGGATCCTCCCCGAGCTTCAACTTCGATATCAACTTTAGCTGGAGGCGAGATTCCCTCGAGTTTCGACCTTGACCAGCACAGAGCTCAGAGGAAGACTTCGGCAATCGCCTTCCCTGCATTCCCTTCCTTCGATTTTCAAACTCAGGAGTGGGGGGGCTAGTATTGGGGATAAATCCTGCTCCCACCGAAGTCTAGCTCGATGCTCGGCCTAACGCAACCTGTAGCCGCAGAAGAGCTTCAGCAGCTCGGCCCTAGCCGAACTCAGCCGTCGAGCTTCTTTTTACTCCTCAGCTGTCGAGCTTCTTCGGACTCCCAACGTCAGGACCGAACCGCTCCAGCCAGCCGAACTGCTTAGCGGTCGAGCTCCTCGAACTCCTAGCGTCCGAGCTTCTATGGATCCGTTCAGACGGCCGAACTGCTCAACGGTCGAACTCCTTGGACTCCAAGCGATCGGGCTTTAACGAAATCCCCTAGTGCCCGAACTCCTCAGCGGTCGTCCTTCGATCGAACTTCGGCCGATCGAGCTCCTACCGAACTCTCCAACGGCCGAGCCTTAGCTGCATGCCTCCGGCCAGACGCCTATGAGAGTCAAACTTCCTCTAAGCTTCTTCTTCAGGAGCCCGAACTCCTCCGAAATGGGCACACGACGAAGGCCTTCAACCCTTCATCCGCCGTAAGCTCTGCAGCCATCACCATCAGTCCACCGAGTGATAGTGATTCGCTATGAGGCGGCGATGGCTGTCACCATCAATCCACCGCACACGGCACCTTTCCGTGAGACTGGCTCCGCCGAACCTCGAGCGGCCCGCCAGCACGCAGCTACTGTCACCATCAATCCGCCGCACATGGCACCTTCCCGTGAGACTGGCTCCGTCGAACCTCGAGCGGCCCGCCAGCACGCAGCTGCAGCTATCACCATCAAGCTCCGCTATAAAAAGGATCCCTCCAGATATGCTAACTCTAATCTCTCTGATCTCTAAGCTCTCATCTTCTTCTCTAAGCTTCGGAACTCATTCCCGAGCACTCCATTCCTGTTGGCCAGAGCTGACTTGAGCGTCGGAGGGTCCTGCCAGAGCCACCCTCCACCAGCTCCGGACGGGACTCTATTTTGCAGGTCCCCGGCGGCGACCTCAGCGGCCTCGACTCCAGCGACCTCCGGCGACGATCAGTTTCTGCACCAACAATTATGATATAATACTAATATTATTATATTCAATAAAATAATACTTTAAAATATAATAATATTAAAATTATAAACATAATATAATTTATTATAATATTATTATACTATAATAATATGATATAATATTATAATATTATAATAGTATAATATAATATTATAATTATGATGTAATATATAATATTGGATAATATGATGGATTATAATCTAATCTATTAATAAATTATAATATAATACATTATATTATATTATTATAATATAACAATATTATTATATTATTAGTTATTGTTATTTTAAATTATAATAGATTATGTTATATATTTTTAATATATGATAATATTAATTTATTATTATATTATATTATATTATATAGTATAATGATGTAATATGATATGATAAAAGATGATGGGCATTTTAGTCATTAAAAAATTTTATTTAAATTAAAATAGCTTTTTGATATTAATCAAAAAATATTTTTGAAGAAAACTTCAAAATAAAGTTTTTTTAAAATAGATCTTTTTCAACTTTCTAACAAAGTTAAAATATTTTTTTAATTTTTTATCAAATATTACTATATCATCTAAAAGTATTTTTGAAGTATAAGAAAATATTTTTTGGCACTCGAAAAATTCAGTCAAATTGGGCCTAAGACCTCCACAGCTGTCTCAATAAAGACTTTAATAGAGACAGCACATGCATTAAAACCTAGTAATATTTACCGTATGATGCAAGAGTAAGTGTAAGTTAAATTTAAATGTAAACCCACCCGCATACCACGGCATAGCCGGCTGATCCAACCAAGCACACGTGCTCGATCACCAATCCATCATCGACGGTGCCCAACTGGAGCTCTAATGCTTTGCATATAACCATCCAATCGGAAATTATTAGGTATGGATTTAAAAATCGAAACCTTTTTTTATTTCATCAAAAAAAAAAAATCGGAAAAAAAAAGTCAATTAAATTTTCCAACAGTAACAGGTTAACAAACCGGACATAAAGCCTAGAGGCACCCTCAGATAAGCTTACAATGACTTCAAAAGTAATATCATTGGAGATGAGTAATCTCCATGGAGCAGGATTTTGTTTTCTAAGGGAGCACGGCTTTGTCTTCCAGCTTTTTCACAAAATTGTCTTCGTATACGATACTATTTAACCTCTAGAGCCAGATCATCGACATGGAGCAGGAATCTAGCTTGCAATAACAAACAAAGCTTGATTAAGGATGCTTACACCACAAGGAAAACCTGAATCAAAACAGGATCGGCCTATTAATTGAAATAGTGTACTTCAAACTTATTGAGATACAGGGCAAGATAAAGCATGGTCGTCTCCTTTGTCCGCCGACAAACTAGAACAGAATACTTCAACATGCTAAGTGGATGCCAACACTTAAAATCATCACAACATTACATTGATCAACTAGTGCTCAGTTCCATAAAGAGAACAGAACAACCATACAAGACTAGAAGGTCGGATCAAGCGACCTGCCTTCCTACTACAATTCACCTCACCGACCATTCATCTCAGTCCCCGACCATTGACGACAACCCATCTGCTCAAGAAACTTGGTCAGCCTCGTGTGCTTCGCCGCCCACTGCTCCGCCAATTTCTGTTCCTTAACTTCAGCATCCCTCCTCAATCCTGAGATCTGCTCCTTGTACTCTGCTTCAATCCTCTCCAGTCCCCGCTGCTGCTCCTCCCGGAGTGCCCTCACCTTAGCCTCGATCTCCTCGATCTTCTCCCTCCTCTTGCAAGCCTTCTCCGACTCCAGCTGCAGCTCGACCCTCTTCAGCCTCCATGCTGCCTCCTTCTTGTGCGCCACCCAAGCTCGATGCCCTTCTTCTAACTCTCTGCAACACTCTACCAGCTCCGAGACTGTCTGACCATCCACTGAAGGAACCCCTGATACCATGTTCTGCTGCGAACTAGCCAAGCCCAAGCTATTATCTGCTCCTCGTTCTGTTTGAAGCCAGGGTATGGATGCAGGAGGCACGGTGGAAGGAGAGAGAGTTAGAGTCACAGAAGGCGAGGATGGTCTGTGGGAGCTATTGGAGTTTGAAAGCCATGGAGGAAGTAGTGGTGCAGCCATGAGCAATGGGGTGATCCGGTGCTCTTTAACCAGCTTCTCTGCAAAGTTCTCGAGAATGCGATCGTATTTTCCCTGCTCGAAGGAGCTCAAAACAGCTTTGCTGCTCTCTCTCTGCTCTCTCTGCTGCTTCTCCTTGAAGACCTCCCACCACTTGCCAAGCCTCTTGGCGGTGCGGCCCGGCACCTCCGCGGCGATCTTCTTCCACTTGTTACCGTGCTTAGCCTGGAGCTTGATCACAAGGCGCTGCTCCTCCTCGGTAAGAGAGCCCTTCTTGATCCCTGGCTTAAGGTAGTTCTTCCACCTCTCCAAGCAGGATTTGGCATCCCTGTGAAGAGCCACGTTCATCCGCTGGGACACGAGGTTCCACTCCCGGGGTCCATACTGCTTCACGTATGCGCGCAAGATTGCGTCCTCCTCAGCTCTCCACCGCTGCCTTTCCTTCATTTGCAGTGGCCTCCGCCCATCCCCTCGGATTCCTCATAACGTATCTGAAACAAAGGCAGCCAGAGTATCCTGACCTGATAACAGCAGCTGCTGCAAGAATCCTAATGGTTCAGAAAAGAGTTCCATAGCAACAAATTATGAAAATAATTAGCCATGACATGCTACGAGAGGCTAGCAAAAAGATGGATGGGAGTTTAGGCCCAATCAATAAGGAATATTCAATGGTTCTGAGGCACTAGCGAAGCAGGCGCTGGAATTGGGCTGAAGAGGATTGAACAGAGTTATATGAATGTTTTGAACATTCAACCATGACCAATATACTCCAAATCTCCTGCACATCCATCGTTAAAAGAAAAAAATCTGGAGGACAGATTTCAGACAACCAGCGAACACTGATAACAATGACAGATAACCACAGAAGCACATGATCATTAAATTAGCCCAGGTGGCCAGCATCATACAAACAGTATTCAAGACTTAATCTATCGAAAATGAAACGTATATCAACCTCGCAGAATCGTGTTGAACAGTTATCTAGTGAACGAAATCCTTATGTAACGCATTAAGATGGCTTATCGTCTGTTCAAAAAGAGGCAAACCCGCAAAGATGAGACGGACAGATGCATGCATCTAGAAAAGCAAATATGACCCATAAAACAACTAGGAAAAGAATCAAAGGCGGACATGGGCTGCTAGAATATCGACTGGAATCACCAATGCCTTATTGCCTTCGTCTGGCGTGCTACATGGTTATGTGTTTATTTACCAAAGATGGAAACAGGGATGAATTAAAATTTGCTTAGCAACAAGCCGCAGCTGTACAAGGAAATGATTCTCCCCGGAAATGAGCAAACATCACCAAATAGACGGACATACATATACGTATGTGTATGTATAGGCGTGCGCGCGAGCAAGGGAGAGAGCTTTTGCGTAAAAATCAAGCAGGTAGAGCAAAACACTCTCAGATGCTGTGGTATCAATCTTTACTCTTTTTTTTTTTTTGCCCTTCGCATTAGCTATCATATTTGTGAACTTGAGAAAAGATTTGCAAGATTTTTTTATATCATCATCCTCGGATTAAGCTAAACTTAACAACACAGATCATCTAATATGAAGAATTAAAGTAAATCAGGATCTACAGGTCAACTAGGTCCATCCTGCAACCATTAATTAGTTTTCTGATTAACAACGAGGATACCAGTTTTGAAATAAAGCAATTATGCGACTTGACATGGATCCGTGGACACGTCAAAAAATATAAAAAAAACACGGATCTGCGGTGGATCCAAGAGATTCGGAAGCAAGTTTGGTTGACAGGAAACATTATTATTGTAAAGTAAATTGCCATGATGGCATGCAGCCTTCAGAAGCTCAAAGGAGGTTTGAAACCATACAAATGTACTTTTACGAAGACATGAAACCAGTTGGGCTCAAGGCACCATATTTTTCCACTACCCGGAGCTTAATCGTTTCAATCTCCTGAAAAGATGTGAACTGCTGCAGTTAAATAAGTCCAGATCGTACCCAACCTAATGCCATATCAAAGTACTAAGTAAAAGGCCGGAGAAACAAGGAGCCAGACTTTAATCCCCGCAGTTAACTTTTAAAAAAAAAAATGCAAACTTTAATTTACAAAGATTCCCAAATAAGTGATAGATAACCGCGACTAAAACGAGAGAGAGAGAGAGAGAGAGGGGAAAAAAAAAAAAAAAAGGGAGACAGAAAGGTAAAGAGATCTCTTACGGCTCAAAAAAAATGCAAGCGCCGTCTTCCTTGAAATCCAGAGGCCAACAAGAAGCAAAGGCCCAAGAGTAACGAGGACAGATGAGAAGCTTTGAGAGATGATGAGAGGGGATAGTAGAAACGAGAAGAGAGAGAGAGAGAGAGAGAGAGAGAGAGAGAGAGAGGGAGGGAGGGAGGGAGAGGAGAATGGGAGCAGATGAGATGGTGTGGGATGTAAATAGCGGGGGCCCTGACAGCAGCGTAAAAGAAGGGCACGCGAAGGGAAAAGACGAAGGGTCGCGGGGGCGAAGGGGACGGCAAGAGGGGCTCAGTCACTTTAAAGAAAGAGAAGAGTTTTTGCGGTCGGTCGGTGGTGATCTCAGAGGGGAATGTGCTGGCGTCATCCTCGGGAGCACGACGACGCTGCAGAGGAACGGGCGATCCCAGCGACGCACCATGAGCCCCATCGCTTTGCCATCAAGAATGAGGAAGAAAAAAAATATATAAAAAAGGACGTAATAAAGCCTTCCGTTACGTCTTTTCGTGGTACCCGACGGAGAGAAAGATCGAGAGCTAGGAAAAGCCCACCAGCCACCATTCGTTGATGACGTGTCCCGTTGTAGTCACACAGTAAGGCCGAAGGTCCATATTGCAACAAATTGGATGATACCGTCTTATGTTAATTGCTGTCCGTGAGGAGACAGCTGATGCTTCTACATTGTTACTAAAACGGAGCGGATAGAGGATAACGGTAAAGATATTTTGACATCTCCAATGGTAACTTTTACGGCCCCCACACCGGCGAGGGGAACAGGGAAAGAGGAGGTAAGAGCACCGGAGGGGCATGGACCCCGGGAATCGTGATCGCGCTCTCTACGTACTGGCATTTTTTTTTTTTTTTTGGTAAACCGTGCTGGCAATTAATCGGGCTCAGATTTCGCCCTTCGCGCGAAGGAATGTTCCTTGCGATATCAACCACGGGGCGCTTTGCACAGCTCTCAACGCACCCCAAATTTTCCTATCACCCATTTGCACGTATCTTGAAACAGCGATTATGTGATCCAACCGTTAATGTAACGAAAGAAGATAAATCATTCTAGTCTTTCGCGCGAAAGATATAACCCGAACCCCAACTAATCCAGGACCAGCACTTGTACGGAGGTTAACCTCTAACTTCCCCGCTTAATTACCGTTGGGGTCTCTAATTTCCAAGGCCAGAGCTTCTGATTGGCCGGCGATTCCGACGGAAAACCGGGACAGCAAAAGCCAGGCAAAAAACATAAAAAGCGGTCGGGTCACCGTCCCCACTCAGATCTTAACCCAAGCTCGCGTACAGGATCCAGTTCCTTTCTGTGAAACGGACTTGGAATTACCGCGCTCGGGGGAAGGTCGCGATCTCCGCCCCGGTACGGACGGGATCTTCGTCTCTCTTAGCGAAAGCCATCATTAGAGAGAGAAAGGAAGGAAAGGGGACTGTAGTCCGTCTTTCGCGGCACAAGGAGACAAGGCGATGTGGACTTGACCTTCCGGCCACTCCTCTCAAGGTGTCAGCGAGTGGTAACGTCGCTCTCTTTTTTTTTTATTTTCTTTTTTACTCCACTTGCTTGGGTAGAAGACTGCAAGTACGGCGAGGGGCGCCCATCTGTCCCCTGGTCCCCCTCCCGGTCGCGGACAGCTTGCGATGCTGTCCGATGACGCGTTCGATCCTGATTGGTTTCCATGAGACCCTGGGCCCTGCCTACTGTTTCACATGTCATGGTCTGTGGGTCCCAAGAGTGGAATCTGGCCGGTTAGCTTGCCCGAGGAGGGAGGGAAGCCTGAGCAGCGTCCCGCCGTCGACTCACCTCGTCGTATCATGTCATCGTAAAATGCCGTGAAGAAGTCACGTTACTGGGAGGTGGGTGAAGTGGCTCGTTTGAGGTTTTAACTGGTGGTGGCGCCGAGCGTAGGGTCACGTGAAACCCATTCAGATTTCGGATTGTAGCGTTTTTCTCTCGCCCCGGGGGCAGGTGAAACGAGACAGGTCAGATTATGGTCCATGCCGTGGCTGAATATATAGACGTCGGTGGACTGCTCTAGTCTTGTCCGATTGGATCGATCTCATGGATAACGCTCCAGATTCGTAGACCGGATTGAAGATTTTAAATCGGTAGGTTCTAATTAGTTCTGACCGACCGTGTCCTCCGCTAACAAATGGTCCCGGCCGGATCTGATTTGATTGGAGCCAGGATTTCTGAAGCTGTGGTGAAAATATTATGCCCGATGGATTCACATGGCGTTGTTTCTTTCGTTTTAGTTTTCTTTTCCCTGTTGTACAGCTACTTTGTCGATTTCTTTGTTTCATCTTCGAGCATAAAATCAATCTAAATTTTGAGAAAATTCGATCATTGTGATTCAAACTGGAGGAAAGATGCACCGGTTGGGCCATAAACCATTCTGTAACGTAGGCGTAGCCAACTTATTTAGTGTACCATTTTACGCACTAAAATTATTAGTATTATTATTATTATTGGGTGGTGAGGTTTGAAGAAATTAGTACGCGGACCTGTCCAAATCTCGGGGCATGGTACGGTTAGATGGTCCCCTATCTCATAGCCAATTCCATCGTACGAAAGGGGTTGCAAACTTGTTATCATTGGTAACTGTTGCAGCGTTTCATAATTAGATGGTTATTTATGTTTGACATCTGGTCATCTATTAATACGTACGATGATAAACCCGCGCCCAAACAGCTCAGACGGTGGCAGTGATGTACAACTGGTTCCTGGTTCCCTGATGTGATATTTACCGTGGCGCCCAAACCTCTGATTGCCTGATAAACATACGGGTTTACGATTCGCTGAACCACCAGCGACAGCGAGGTTTACGTAGAATACCTTTAAACACTACTTTGGCAATGATTGTGTTTCTTTCATCCAGTGATTCCTTGATTTTATGCTTGTAATTTGTCGTCAGAAAATAGAAAATGACATGACAACCAACTTTTAAATGTACATTTATAATAATAAAAAATATATATTACTCGGGGCCTCGAGAGTCCCATAAAAAATATGATATTTTTATAATTTTTATGGTTGATTCTAACAACGATCCTCATCGATTATGATGAGCCAAGAGAGATTTTGTACGGCTTATAAGGAAGAAATATTGATATTTTTTATGTAGTAAAATGATATAATCTTTAAATCGGAGCGAACAATATCATGTCTAGTTTTCGAGCTCTTAATTATAATAGTTTGCATGCTAGAAAAGGACAAAAAAAAATCATTCCTAATGACCGTAAGGCTTCGTCCTTCTTAACTGAAAGACTTTATTATAGTTGGAAAGCTCCATTGGTCCCATATCAAAACATAAAATAAAATAAAATAGAATTATCTTCATCGTATTTGAAGGGCTATATTGATTCCACATTAAAAAAATAATAAAAAAAAATAAATAAAATAAAATCATAAGACTCTCAGCTCGGAGCATATAATACATTACATATCGAGTTATCATAGCTTTGAGGCCCATTGACATAGTTTATTAAATGATAATGCACCGAGCAATAATTTACATGTTGGTGCATCTCCAAATATATGCACATTTGGTCCTGAATTCTTATTTCACCCAGTGTAAATCTTCAAGTTTGGTGATACGTGACCGACTTGGTTGTGCCTCCAATGTTCCTACGTTGCTAATTCTTAAGCTGTATGGACCGAGATTACGCAACCGTAGCATGCATGTTAAAATCCCTTGTTTGTAAATAAACAGCACTCTTCATGGGGATATATATATATATATATATATATATATATATATATATATATATTATTTTGAGAACCATAAAATCTCTAAGGATCTGTCCAAATGAGATGACCCAAAATCCCATTAAAGTCATATATTTGGGCCGATATAGCATGTCTTTTTCTTACAGGATTCAGGCCGATCCACTACAACGATGATCTTCATAAAAACAGGTAGAGTTGGATTGCTTTTGTATGATTGTATGGATTCAAATCCATAATTGTTTTAAAAAGTATTTATGCATCACAGACGATGCTATAAGATAGGCAGAGCTAGATCTTTTTTATATGATTGTATGAATTTAAATTCATAATTTTTTTTAAAAAAATTTATGCACCATAGATGATGTAGCATTGCTCGTGATGGTTGACTCATGCACAAGATCGAAAGAAAAAAAAATTCATATGTCGTGCTTCGATCCCATACGTGAGCTAATTACTATGGACAATGCACTCAGTGCTGCATCGCCCGCAGTATACAAAATATTTTTTTAATTTTTTTGAAATATTGGGCCAGAAATCTAAGCAAATCCTAAAATAGTCCACTTAGTGTTGTCATAATAAGCAATGCTCTGAAGTTGCTAAGGTAGAATGTTTCTAGCTGAAGGCAAGACAAATAAAATCGTCTCTAGGTTGTTATCTATAATAATATTGAGAAAAATATTCAATACACGACAAAATTTCATGCATATTGATGTGTGTGCATCCAGGTAGGACCTAGGAGAGTGGGTTGTAATGTAAGGTAAAATGCTCTAGCAAGATTTATTTGCAAAATATAATACGTTGCCTGCTTTCTGCTATCATCCTTATAGGTCATTGGTGAATGGGCAATAACTATAGAAGTCAGTAGAGGGAGAGACTTTAAGATTGCAACATATTGGTCAACAATTTGGTAGCTGGAAATAGAGGACTTGGAGGGTTGGAGTTTGTAGAAAGAATATATCTCAACAAAAAGAATAAAAGTTTTTTCACCAATATATTAAGATCTTCTTCTAGAAAGTATGCTACAATCATAAATCCCCTTCTATCTAATATTGCAAACATCTCTAACTAATACTTTTTTTTTATTATTTATTATTTATTATTTTTATAATGCTCTTTAGAGTTCATCATTGATGATGGACGCAAAACAATAGAAAGAGTAGGCTATGTTTCTTCACCAATATATTAAGATCTTCTCCGAGAAAGTTTGTTACAATCATAAATCCCCTTCTATCTATCCAGTGCTATAAACCTCTCTACCTAGCATCTATTTGGAGTTTAATGAACAAAAAGATAATGGCAAGAGTAGTCTATGATCATCACGATGAACAAAAGTAGTTTATGCATAATGTTGCCTTAAGAAATCCTATTATGTCGAGATAGAGCCTTTCATTAATGTTTCTTTGAGATGATTTCTCATCACAAGGTCCAACCCACCATGACATGTATTCCATCAATTATGCCATTCGAGTGACATAGGTATACAAAAATGCTAATAAAATAGTTAATTGGTTTTTAGAATAATAGGAAGAGTAGTCTATGATCATCACTGTGGATGAACAAAAGATAATAGCAATAGTAGTCTATGTATAAGGTTGCATTAAGGAATCCTATTATGTTAAGATGGAGCCTTAATTTCATTCATGTTTTTTTGAGATGATTTCTCATCACAAGATCCCATCCACCATGACTTGTGTTCCATCAATTATGTCATTCGAGTGAAATAGGTATACAAAAATGCCAATAAAACAGTTAATTGGTTCTTAAAATTATAGGAAGAGTAGTCTATGATCATCACTGATGATGAACAAAAGATAATAGCAATAGTAGTCTATGTATAATGTTGCATTAAGGAATACTTTTATGTCAGGACATAGCCTTTCATTCATGTTTCTTTGAAATAATTTCTCTAAAACAGTTAAGTGGTTCTTAGAATAGGAACTTTTCAATCATAATTCCAGATTTTGGGTGAGTAGTTTATCAAATAATGGTAGAGAACTGCAACTTCGATGTTAGTTTTGTCTTGTTTGATAGAGTTATCACCAATATATTGACTTAGGCCTTGGCTTTATTAGAGGAAGGGAGGGGAGAAAAAATAAAAAGAGAAAGGAATAGGAAACACAGGCTCAAGCCCATGCACAGAAAAAGGCCCAAAGAGGATTTACAGGCCTACTCAAACTTGAGCTCTGAAGAGCAACATTAGTGAACACCCAAAATACTGGGCCGGTCTTTGGTGGATCCCGGCCCTCCTTCCCTGGCCTTGGTCCGAAAAGGCGTTCGCTGTGGTCGAGAAACAGCTAGCCGAACCCGCTTCCACCGCGCGCACGATGTCCTCGCGCCCATGGGTTCGCGATCCACCGTATTTAATCGGTGTCAACAGAAAAAAATTGAACGGCCGAGATCAGATCTCGGTTCCCAATCTAATCCCCTCCCCCATCCCTTCCAATCCACTCGTCCTCGTAAATAGCTCCTCCCACCTTCCGTTCCAGGCCCAACCCAAAATCCATCACCCAGTCTCCGAGTTGCGAAGAAATATGGGCAGAAAATTTTTAGTTGGCGGCAACTGGAAATGCGTAAGAATTTTTCGTTCGATTAAATTTCTTTTTTCTTTACTCTCAGATCTGTTTTTAGAATTTTATTCTTGCTGCAATTTTTTTAAGTTGGATTCTTAGAATTCATCTGGTTCCAGCACTACTTTTCGCCGGATCTGCTCGACTTAGGGTTCCGGGCATCCGATTTTAGGGTTTGGATGTTTGCAATCGGATGGCAACATCCGATCAACAGAAACAGTTTTCTTGAACCGTTCCATTTTACGTGGATTTGCTTTTTTTTTTTCCCCGAATTTTTGATGTCTGCGAGATTTATTCTCTAATTATTTGACGGAGTTATAGCGCATACTTATAGTTGATCTCGTGCAGTTTTTTTTTTTTTTTTTTTTTTTTTTGCGTTTTTAGCTGAAATTATTGCTTTTATTCGAGGTACATGTGGTGGGATTTCTATAGTTTAATAATTCGATTCATCTTAATTGGAACTCCGTGCAGAATGGGACAACCGAAGAAGTTAAGAAGATTGTCACTACCTTGAACGAGGCTGAGGTACCCCCAGAGGATGTCGTGGGTATGGATATGATCCTTATGGACTTTGTCTGTATGTTTTATTTGATTTCATCATCATATTATCGACAGGAAATTTTGCGCCTAACGTCAGATGTAAAATACATGTAAAAAGTGTTTATTTTGTCAGTTGAGTATGAGATGGCATAGACTTCATTATTGGGTGGATTTTATGTGAATTTTTCTTTGCTATAACAATCTCATCATCTGGAACTTAGTATCGTGACTCCATTTTCGTGCTGTTTGCCTGTACAAATTGTTTGCAATGTCATGCCACTTGATTCCCAGGACCCATTTCCACGAGGCAAGACAGACACTTATCATTCATTTGCAATCTTTTCTTCTCTAACAATGCTTCAGTTTCTTGAAAAGAAAAGCTGTTCTCTGGCACCTGGAATCGTAGTGCATGAAGTTTTATTGTCCGTAACTTCATGGGATATTCTATTGTTACATCTTGGTTAGCCATGACTTTGTTGGTTGAAAATAAGACCAGGCAGCATTTGCTCTTAAGGTTATCTTATTATATCTTTAGATGGAAATTTTGACTGGTTTAAGGGTAAATAATGGGCTACTATTACACCATTTGGCATCTTTATATTCTTATGCAACCAGAGACCATGTATTGCAAGATATTTTTAGGGAAGCTAATACAGGAAGAAAGAGATTAAGGAGAAAACTTTATAAGTTTTGGGAACTGACATCACATGTAAAGATTAATAAAGTTTTTTGTTAGCAGCTTATATATTATTTGATTTGAAATTCCTTCAGACATGCATGTGCATGAATTGGTGACTATGCATGCTGGACTGCAAAGCAGAAAGTAAATTGCTACCACAGCTAGAAAAGAGGTGACTGGTGCATTTGGATCGTTTAGGGCCTGTTGGGAACCATCCTGCAGAATCTAGCAGGATCACACAAGAATTGAGCTAGGAATGTAGGGAGGGAGGGAGCGGGGGAGTGGGAGTGGGAGAGTGTGGGGAGACACGCCCTGCTTGCAGTGGGGTTACCCAAAAAAAAGCCCTTCCTCCCTTTAAGCTCCCTCCCTTCATATTGTGACCAAATCATGGCCTGTCCCACTGGATTTAGCCCAGTAGGCATTTACTAATTTCCCACGCATTTTGAAAATATTTAAGTTCAGATTGTTATGTGGTTGTTTCATGATGACATTTTAAGGAAATCTAGGCCGGTCACTCTAGAAGATGGTTTAAACTTGCTCAGCCATTTTCCATGTTCCTCCATGGTTACCTATATTGGAATTCATGTTTTCTGAAATTCAGAGGCTGTTGTTAAGAGACTCATTGGCTTGTTCATCATGTTTGAACTATTAATGCTAGGAATGCAAATGGTGTGTCGGTCTGTTCTAAAGGAGGTTCATGCATATCTTAGTTACTTGATCTGAAATCTTGCCTACCTGGTCCAAGCTGATGACATGTCATCCAGCTTTATCACAAACAATTTCTCTCTCATTATCTGCCAAAAAAGCGCACAGAAAAATCATAATTGAGGTCAGTTATAAGTGATTAAGCGGTAAAATTTTAGTAGTCAAGCACATTCTTCTAATACATTTATGGGTCCACTGTAATTTTTCATTACCACATATAGTCTATGTTTTGCCATTTGCTTATGCAGTTTATATAAAACTAAACAACATGAATTGCTGATCTTATAAAAATGTACACCTATTATAAAAACATACACAACTTATTCATACTCTAAATGGTTTTTCTTGCAGAGGTTGTTGTAAGCCCTCCATTTGTGTTCCTTACTTTGGTAAAAAGTTTGTTGCGATCTGATTTTCATATTGCTGCGCAAAATTGCTGGGTGAGGAAAGGTGGTGCTTTCACTGGTGAAGTCAGGTAAGAGATGAGTTTATTGTAAATGATTCCTTTCTTTGATGTGTATATCAGTACCAATTCACTGTTCCAGGCTCAACATTGTCAATCAAACATATATTGCTGTTGAATTTTGGAGTAAACTTAGAGAATTTCACATTGTTATGGCCCTTTTGGTCATGACTTTGATCCTGTGGGCATAATTGGCTTCTTTGTTAATATGGACAGATGTTTTGCACAGACTCTTGTGCTACCAATTTTGTGGTTCTTGGGAGGGTCTGACACCATTTTTGCTCATAAGTTTCCATGTAGCTAGGAGATTGACTATGATCAAAGCTTGAAGCCCAGTATCCCTATGATCCAGTCTTACATATTGATGGCTTGTATTCAAACTGAATCATAATTCTGGCGAACCATAATTGCAGTTCCAATATTTTTGAAAGACTGCACCCTTGGCTGTGTTGGTGCCTTAGGCAGGGTTATTCAATTGCTGTCTAGACTGCTGCCTTGAAATTCAGTATCATGGTTATGTCTGGAGGATGAGATCAATATATGAACTAGTATTAAATGTTGCCAAGTTGGTGCTTTTCTTTGACTGACTTCATCTTTTTTGATACGTTATATTTCATTTTTGAGATCATAATAATACTTTTTATGTTTCCTTTTAGATTTATTAGTATTTTATATTTATTGTTATTGGGTTATCTTGACATCTAGGGACCCATTGGGCCTAGAAGGCCCCTTGGCTATGGATCTGTTTTGCCTATAGTCTTCTAGAAAAGTTTAATCTTGGAGGAAATCTATCCAAAATTTTCTTTTTGATGCCCATCATACTTCAATCTTATAGAGCAATAGTTCTTTTCAATTGTATATATTGGTTGTATGCACAAAGGAGGTTGTGCATTCAATATGATACTCTATTGATGTGCTATATTTGTGACTTGAAGACTTGTCTGAGGCAATTGTCTTGTCAAGACCTGGCCCTATGCCCTGGTTGGCCACTACCACCACAACCACTCAGACAAAAAGATAGATGTTCAGATGAAGCCATCTAATTGTTAACTTTGCTAGTTCAACAATGCATATATTAAGAAAAATCTGAAGTCTACCTCCCTCTACCTTCGTGATCATCATTTGTGAAGAACATTATTTATGGACATGTTGGCAATTTTGGTTGCTTCTTTTGATTCGTATGATGTTCTTTAGGTATTGAGTGCATGTAATGTGCAACTATGGTTCAGTATTTTGCTCTATTATCTGTTGCATTTGTCTTGGGACTCAAATATTTTTCTTCAGTTTTAACTTCTTTCTACATTAATTCTATTTTTCACTCATGCAGCGCAGAGATGCTTGTCAATCTTGGCATTCCTTATGTCATATTGGGTCACTCTGAGCGGCGGCTATTGTTACGTGAATCTAATGATGTGAGTTTCATGAAGGCATCTATATAGCTTTTTAATGCAATCATGTATATTGCTTGTGCAATGTATTAGTTAATGGTGCTTTTTTAAATCCATGCTCATAGCGTGCATAATAAGCATCTTTACCATCTTGTGCGTGCATGTACCAATTTTTTTACTTTTTTTGGGAAAAGATTTGAACTGATGAGAAAGAAAATCTACCGGTGAAAATGCAACATTACAAATGACTGACTTTTTCCCCGTCTCTTTTTTTTCACTTGCCTTTTCTTCAACACTTTCTTGTCTCCCTACTTCATTTTCATTATCTTTTATCTTTGGGGTGTTGTTACACAATTCTAAATTATGACCTTTTAGGTATTGAAGTTACCTATTCCTCCATGCTGTAAAACCTGTTACATGATATGTGAATACATAGAGAACCATGTTGGTGTGTTATTATGTGGTCTGAAGATCAAAGCGTTACATTTTTTTCTTCAGTATAACATGTCATTTCATTTTTTTCAAGGGTTCCACTACTGTGATCTGCAATAAGTATTTTCCAGATTAAATATTAGGGGATCTACCTTCATTATATTATCTTTTGGTGCAAGTTGCCCAACTTGCGTTGGTCGGTCTTCATTCCTTGACCTGTGGCTGCCAAATTCCTACCTTATCTAAATTTACTTCAGCTTTCTGCGGAGCAATTCAATGCTTAAATTGCTTTTTTTTTTTCTAAATGTTGTGGGATGCAAACTACAGGCAAGCTGGAAAGCCTGGCTATTCTAACCAAAGATCTGGTCTCCCAAACCTGGGCTTGGCAGTTTGTGTCAGATATAACGTTTAACCTCATTTAGATCTTTCTTTCACCCAATGAGCTTTCACAGAATGCCTTGATCTCATGAGTTTTTGCAGGCTTCCTTGTTTCCTTTTTTAGATTTGGAAAAAGAAACCTTATGCTTTGCTTCTATGTCATTGCAGTTTGTTGGAGATAAAGTTGCATATGCACTCTCTCAAGGTCTGAAGGTGATTGCTTGTGTTGGTGAGACTCTTGAGCAGCGAGAATCAGGATCAACTATGGATGTTGTTGCTGCACAAACAAAAGCAATTGCAGGCAATTTCCCTCTACTCACTCTAAATTCTAGAAGCTACTATTCCCTCTTTTGAACCACTTATTCCTTGTAATATTGTTGCTTTGCATTGTTGCGGTACACCTGTTTATCAACCACACTTTGAACTTATTGCTGACACCAGCTTTTTTTTTTTTTTTTTTTTATATGCAAAATATGACCCTCCCATACTTGAACCATGTTAGAAGTAAATGGTATTCTGTTTCAAGATGTATCATCAGTTAAATAATTGTAGTCCATTTTGTATTTTTACTGTTATCCTTTGTGATGTAACAGATTCCATTTCGTTTTCTCAATGTAATTTGCTATACTGTTTTATCTTGCAGATAGGATATCAGATTGGACAAATGTTGTAGTGGCCTATGAGCCAGTTTGGGCCATTGGCACTGGCAAGGTTGCAACACCTACTCAGGCTCAGGAAGTACGTGCTGGATGCCTTACATGGTTATTTATGCCTGTTATATCATGTTTTTATGTTAACTTTTGTCATAGAATATTACTTTGGCAAGACACATATTAGTGTGTTGCAATTTTTTTCAGCTTCTGTCCTAACCTGTCACCTTTCTCGTGCATGATCATCATTTGAATGCATGTTACCTTGTTAATATTAATTGTACCTTTTTGAGACTGAAAATGGGGTGGGCGACTTATTCTTTGCCATCTTCATGAAGCTGTTCTGTTAGTTACTGGTTATCGACTTCATCATTATTATTGTCTTGGAATTCAAAGTGTTGTTTGATATGACTCTTTAAAATAATTGCTGTTTCTTGTGCTCAGAGTAAAACTTTTTGGTATTGTTGTTTATTTAACAGCTGCAGAGAGAGCTGTAAGTGTTTTTACTAGGGTGATGGTAAGATTATCAATTTATCATAATGATAAACTCAAGCATCATGCGTAAGAGAAATTTTTTGCTTCCTGGGTAAGTTGTGTGTGCTGACCAATCCAGGGAAAAATGCAAGGCATGCTTTCTTTTCTTTTCGTTTTTTTAATTTTTAGATCTTGTATTTTGATACTTTTGTTTCAATCAGTGTTTCTCGCCCTAGAAGATATGCCTCTTTTATGTTTTTACCATTTTTATCTGCCCTCAATTCATTTCCAAGAAACAAGCTAAGATGTTCCTAATAACAATGTTTCATCCTGTACGGTTTCAGCTAGAACAAAACATGTGTGCAATAATTTGATTATGATCAGCACATTCTTGCCAAGGGAGGTCATTTGCATTATATTTAGAGCTACCATTTGCTATCATAAAGCATATTTTTATATTTAGTCAAATAATTAGTTGAGGTAAGTATTTTAAAGCTTTATTCATCTTCCAAGTTGCAGTTTGTCATGCTGATGCTACCTTTGGTGCCTAGCTTTTCTATTCTAATGGAACACCATCATGCCTCATTAGTAAATGGAAGCACCTTGCAACAAATGATGTATCATGTTCCTGTTGTAATGAATCTTTTGCCATTTTTAACTGCCGATTGCCAACATTAAATCACGTACATGACTTGTCTATAATCCATATACTCATGTGCTGTAATATCAATTAAATCCCAGGTGCACTCTGTCCTGAGGAAGTGGCTTCATGCAAATGTGAGTGCTGAAGTTGCTGCATCGACTAGGATCATATATGGAGGTACATGTTCTCCAAATGCACTAGCAAATACTTAGTTTTGCAAATTGCACAACTATATATGCATTTTTTGTGATGCATGTATAATAAGAATTGGATGCAAACATTTACGTATTGAGGTTTGGTTAATGAATCATGAAGTACTCCTATTAAGAGAGCTCTCTAAACTGGAATTCTTGCACATGATGATTCTTAAAGATGATCATAGATGGCTGGGACGACTCTTATTTGTTATGGTTCCACCATGGATTATCTGTTTGTATGCATTCAAAATGTAGTGCCTGTAAAGACATGGAGAACTTTTCGCTTTTTAATTAATTGCTTATATTGAATCTCTTCTATCGCAGGTTCTGTAAATGGAGCAAACTGCAGAGAATTGGCTGCACAGCCGGATGTTGATGGATTTCTTGTTGGTGGAGCTTCTTTGAAGGTATTTGTTTTGAAGAAATTTGATTTTTTTTCTGCCCCTTGAATGAAATCTAGAAATTGATTATTAGAAAAAGGAGCACCAAGATATTGATAGAATGGAACACTTGGTCCCACTGGTTATATGCTTCAGCGGAAGCTTATAGCCTAAACACTGGGAAAAAGGCTTTTAATCTGCACCCTTTCATGAACAAAGCAACCTGTTCAGCATAACCATAAATGTTAGCTAACTTATTCTCAGACATGGCTGACATATCCACCCATATTTGATGGGGTACAATTGATTCGAGTTTATTAATGACATTCTGCTGAATAGCAACCTTGCCGTTCAAGACATCACTAGAATCTTTTACTTGTTGTTGGGCATGGTGCCCTTGTGGAACAAGTTCTGATAGATGACACTGATGGTGGCCCATGCACATCCCTGTCACTAGCTGGTATGATGTGTTGGGGTAACGTATACCTGGTCTTGAGAAATTGGCTTATCAACAAGTCTCCTTGCATGATTTGACGGTCCACCCTTGTTTTTATCTAAGATTTTTTTTTCTTTTTTTTCTTTTGACACTTGCAGCCTGAATTTGTGGACATCATCAAGTCTGCTACAGTCAAGTCATCCGCATAGAAGTTGTACTTTTTCTAATCAGCGTAAACTTTATCTCGTTGCTTTAAGAAACAATGAGTTTCGAATGTCATCTTGACTTCCGTGGTATCCTACCCGAAACATGATGTGAAACTGTTTCACGAGGCTGGAAGTTTGAATAAATGGTGTTGTAACTTTTGTTTTAAATTTGGTAAATGCTCTGCTCTCATGTTACGTCATTTTTTTATTATATTATCAGGAGGCGCTCGAATGATAAGCAGTAAATAGACAGATATTTTTTTCGTGGATAATGACATGATGTGATATTTCGGATGGATGTATCTCTTGCTGATAGCCTGAGAGCTGAGAAAATGGAATTTGATAACAAGACCAATTATATCATATCCGCGGTTTCACGCGCATGAGCCTACTAACCATGACACAGCCAGTATTCCGATGCCAAGGTAGAGGTTCTCTGGATTTTTTTTTTTTTTTTTTAAAATAATAATTGCAACAATGCCATGAACTCAACGATTTTACACCATTTATGACCATCACATAAAAGGTGATGTGTATCCTTAGGCATATCAGGGAACTTAGGAATCTGTTATCATATCCACGGAAGATTTGACACCATTTCTTGTGCCTTTCGCTGGACGAGGTCCTGAGGGTTACACCATTTCTTGCGCCTTTCGCTGGACGAGGTCCCGAGGGGTGCGTTGAACGTTATTGGGACGTTTTATGACCCGGTTAAGGCAAGGACGGTTCGACGGTGAAAAAGATATGTTACTAGTTGTTCCACGAGGAAAAGATACGTTACCGGAAGTCCAAATTTATGGCATCTGCTTAGTATACAATGGATATGAGATTAAATAAATATCTTCATGGGATTTTTATATATTCTTTCATTTAAATATTAATATTCTTGCTAAATTAAGGGCTCAAATCTAATCATAAGCATGATTGATCCATGATTAGTCCTACTGAGTTATAGTATTATAGTGTTTCCTATTATACATAAACTATAGGCATATCCACTTTAATATCAGAATCTTATAAAAAAAAGATGAGTAGAAAGATATTATTTGAGTGTTTTTGGTCCTCTGTAAGTATACAAGATTTATTTATTACAGAGCTCATATGGAACTAAACGTTCTCACAAAAATTGAATAACAGATAAAATATTAAAACCTCAAAAATTGGGAACCTAAAGCATCAGCTTGGATGAACCAGTAAAGCACAGGTGGGAAACATCTACCAAAAAAAAAGAAAGAAAGAAAGAAAAAAGCATAGGTGGGAAACCATAATTCAACTTGCAGGGATTAAGAGATTGGTTGCCATATTCACCATACGATCAGATGCTTGTTTTGCTTCGGGATAAAAACAATTCCAAGAGAAATCGGAGGAAGTAACCGTGAACTTAATATTGCCCCGGAAGAGGATGAGCATCAACCCATGCAAGACCACCCTGTTTGCAAGCAAATCCACGACTGCAGCCTTCAATCTTGCATGAATCACCACACATGCAGATGGTTTGTCATAGGTTGCAAGAAGGCACAAGGTGTCCTCTTCCACTTTTCTTCCATAAAGTTTCTTTCAGACGGAGAAGAAAAATAAAAACTTCTTCCATGAGGTTGCGTGGAAGTATAATACACCAATAAGCTTCGGGAGCATGAATCATATGGTGTGCGGACATCACCATAAAATACCGTATCATGCATGACGCATATTATTTGATGGTCGCACATTCTTTGATTGCGGCCATCCAGGGATGCCACAAGACCACCAAAGTTTTCCAGGCGTCCAGCTTTCCATCTGGATGGATATCCACAATTGGGAAATGGCAATCCAAAAGGTAGGATACCGTAAAGCTTTTTGTCTTCACCCAAGAAACACCCCATGCAACGAAAAGGGCCCGCCCTCCCACTTCTCCATTGTTTCCTCGACTATTCCTCCTCCTTTCCAAAAGGGCAGAACGGCTCTGACAACCAGCGTGCTCGCTCCGAAGAACTTTCGTAGCTCGGTGGGTCCCGTCGTTACCCACGTGAATCCTTTCCAGCCAAAAAAAAAAAAAAAAAAGTGGTGAAGCTGCTTGTTGCCTAGTTTCTCATCTTGCAAAAAAACGTTCGGTTGCGCCCACCGTTGGTCGGCGGTAAGCCAACCCCTTTGCACCGCTCCATGTCCGGATCCCCGTTCCCACCCGAGCCATCACGTCAACATGACGCACTAATCCAGGAGATCGCGGCCGTACATTCCCTCTAAATCTCGCATCTCAAGACACCCTATCCACGTCGACACCAACCTTAATGAGCGTCGCTCAAGCCATCAATCATCCATCAGATCAAAATCGAACGGCCAGCACAACACGGCACCGTATACGGAAAGCCTAACAGTTTTATGGATATGGAAGCCGAAATACTAATGCGGTCACGCCCGCTTGGGTCTATCCCTCTGCAGACCGCGAGACGAGTACAACCGTGTAATTAGCAGAGTTTATTTATCAGCTTGATGGGAAGTCGGGCACTTCAGCCGGACAAGCGCCCGCCATTATTAATATTCCCCTCATCTTCCCCAAACCCCCTCCGTCCCTCCGTCAGAGACTTGACTTTGAGGATGTCGAGGAAGGGCGAAGCCCTAGCTTCCGACCTAGCTCGCCCGTGCTCTCTTTTCTTGGATTCGAGCTTCTTCTCTTTGATCTTTTCTGAGGACAGGATCGGAATCGGTTCTTTTTCTTGATTCGGAGGGCAAGATTCGTAGATTTGGCAGCCGGAGATCTGTACGGCGTCGCTTTTTCTCTCTCTTATTTCTGCGTGCTGAGGTTTAAAGGGGCATTGAATTCGGGGGTGGGTGGTGGGGGATTGTAGCTGTGAGGGGAAGAACGTCTGGTGGCCAGATCCGGTGGTATCGGTTGCGGATCTGGCCGCGGACTCCTCTTGTTTGATGCGCCTCGAAACCTATTTTTGGGTTGTTGATGGGGAACTGCTGGAGCGCCAGGATCAAGGCGGAGAGCCCCTTCCACAGCGCGTCAGCTTCAGGTATGATGATAAGCTAGCTCGTGAAGCTTTTCGTTATCGAGGCCTCTCGATGCTTGGCTATGATTTTTTTGGATGATTTTAACCATTTTTGGGGCCTTCAAGTCGAAATTTTTGCTCTTTTCGCTGTTTAGAGAGTTATGCCTCAATTAAAAAAGATGTATTAGTTACTGTCAGGTATTCGTAGGGTTTCATGATCATATATTTTGCCTGCGTGCTTGTGGAGCCTATACAGATGAGAGTTATTTGGTTGCTTTGATTTTATCCGATGGAGAGCCACGGCTGTTATAGCACAAAGCTAGCGATCTTGCGAAAGTTTTACTTTAATTTGATGTGTTCATCTCTTGGGTGTTGCTTTAAAATTAGTCTTCTTGTCCACCAAGGTTTAGGGATCATATGATTTTATATTACTTTATTCTCTATGGGAACTTTTCTCGGTTAATATATATATATATATATATATACTTCGACTTAATTGAAAGGAATAGTGTTTGTTTGGCGCATGCAGGTGTAACCTCCAGGAATAATAGCAAAGATGGAAATGGGTTGAGTGGTTGTAGCAGCCGAGTATCCTCATCTTCTGTGCCTCTGACCTGTCGTAGCGAGGATGAGATCTTGCAGTGTTCCAAAGTGAGGTGTTTCACCTTCGGCGATCTGAAAACCGCCACCAGGAATTTCCGCCCCGATAGCGTATTGGGAGAGGGGGGCTTCGGTTCTGTCTTCAAGGGGTGGATCGATGAACATTCATTGACGGCATCCAAGCCTGGGACTGGGATGGTTATTGCTGTGAAAAGGCTCAACCATGATGGTTTCCAGGGTCATAGGGAATGGTTGGTGAGTATAATTTCTTCTTCTCTGCAGGGCTGCCTGTCAAAAAGCATTAGAGTTGCTGCATATTGGTATCACAATTGAGGTCTTTATTTATTGGTTTGCAATTTCTTTCTTTTTCTTTTTCCTTGTCCTTAGGCTGAAGTCAATTACCTGGGTCAGCTGTACCATCCCAATCTTGTAAGATTAATCGGATATTGCTTCGAGGACCAACACCGTCTTCTGGTCTACGAGTTCATGTCACGGGGAAGCTTGGAGAACCATCTTTTCAGAAGTAAGTTTGCTTCTAGCCTACCTGTCTTCCTATCGGGTTTGTCCTCATGGTGGATGGGTGCTTTATGTTGGAGTGGAGGGAATAGAATCCTGGTCACACGTTGTATGATCCCGTTATGTTTTAGAAATGCTGATGGTCCATTCTGGTTGTCTTAGATGGTAAATGACGACTCCTCCTGGTTACTGGGCTGGAATGTTGATGCAGGGGGGTCATACTTTCAACCTCTAGCTTGGAACCTTCGAATGAAGGTTGCCCTTGGAGCTGCCGAAGGACTGGCTTATCTTCATAGTGCTGAAGCGAAAGTTATATATCGTGATTTTAAGACGTCCAATGTCCTCCTTGATTCGGTATGTGAAGCTTATACGCATTTAGTTTTCTGCTTTTATTTGCCCCGCCCCACACAGCTTTCCAATAAATCTGTTTCATGACGGTGCAGAACTACAACGCAAAGCTTTCTGATTTTGGATTGGCAAAAGATGGTCCTACGGGTGACAAGACCCACGTCTCAACAAGGGTTGTGGGGACATATGGGTATGCAGCTCCTGAATATCTTGCAACAGGTATTTTTCCACTTGGCCAGGCCACTCATTATCACCCTTAAACTTGGTTAGCTGTGTATTTCAAATGTCATATGAAAGTTTTGAGTTTGAAGTTCTGTTCGTGTGCAACTCTGCTAAATCTGCAATACCCCATGCTCCTGCTTGTTAGGTTTTGAGCATTTGTCCAATGTGTTAATAAAAAGAATGCAAAACTAGGTCCGCTCACTCCATATGCGAGACCAACAAAAATTTGGTTTATGAATCGATACTGAACTTTAATTCCAAATAAATTGCCCCTATTATCATTAGATATACTGTACTTTTTCTAAATTTTGTCATAACTTCAATCAAATTCCAGCTTCTTCTTCTTTTTTTTTTTTTTTGGCATCGAACACCAGGCTTGAGATCCAACACGGTTTGTAACTACAGAACCTTGTTGCCTATGCCCACAGACAGACATGCACGCACGGTTTGATCATCTATGTATGGAAGTGGCCGCCTTGATTCAAAGACGAATGGTGTATGAATTTGTAATATTTACAGCTCGGTTTCTATAGATCACATTTCCATTCTCTGGTCTGATGCCTTCTACACAGAGATGGCTAGGTGAACTGGAGATATTGCTTAATTCTTTTTTGTCACATCCTAAAGCCCTGACTGTAATACATGGTTCCAATTTTATAGGTCATCTGACCGCCAAGAGTGACGTGTATAGCTTCGGAGTCGTCCTTCTAGAAATGTTATCCGGACGACGGGCCATTGACAAGAATCGACCACCTGGAGAACACAATCTGGTAGAATGGGCAAGGCCTTACCTCACGCATAAACGCAAGATCTTTCGTGTCTTGGATACCCGGCTGGAGGGGCAGTATTCGCTAGGAGTAGCACAGAAGGCTGCTGCACTTGCGTTACATTGCCTATCCACAGAAGCCAAGTTCAGACCCACCATGGATGAAGTGGTATCGACGTTGGAACAGCTTCAGGACAACAAGGACGCGGCAAAACAATCTCAGTCTGAACCAAAAGTGCATTCTCGAAGCCTTGGTAACAGCGGCCACAGGCTGAGCCAGGGAGGTTTGGAAGGGGCTGGGACTAGGAAAGTTGCATATCCGAGACCATGAGCTTCTTCACCTCTTCGTTCCTAGCTGGGCGACCCAAAGTGGTTGGGCCACCGAAGGCTTCTAAAGCACAGGGTTATACTTAAACGATGTAATTATATGCCTGCGTCATTATTGTGTAGCTACTCGTGCTAGTCTTCTTATACTGTATCTCATCATCACCACGGTGACGTCTCAGATCAGAATGTCATGTCCGCCAGCATATAATGTTTGTTATATTTTCTAAATTGTTTCTCTCTTATTTGGGGCTGAGTGTTCTCATTTATCTCGGCAAGTGAATCCTCCATGTATACTTTTTACTGATGCATGCTTTTCCCCCATGGCTGAAGAATTACTTATTTAATCTAAGTCTAGTTTGCTGTAATATTTTCATTTCCATGACAAGCGTGCAGGGCTTTTAAGTTGACCCTGGAATAATGTAAAATTCTCGCAAGATCAGGACCTGGCAGATTTGCACACGGCCGCCTCTCGCGAAATATATGTTTTCTTATCGTGCTGTGTTTGTCGCCCGCCCGGTCGGATCAGAGCCCGTGGAGCTCAACTTAATGTTAACCCAAGGCCCGGGCCGCGCGGCGCGAACTACGGAGTTGTTGAATGTGACAGGCCAAGCCTATTAATGGTCAACCAATATCCTTCTCGAAGGACTGTGTTCGCTTTAGGGCCGAAAGCATTTCCATAACTGGACTGTTCGCTAGAAATCTACAAGGGAATCCAAACAGGAATCCTTTTAGAATGTTGGCAAGATGATCTTGAAGGTGGTGATACAACACTCCAATTAATCAAGACTAGCTATAATAATAGATGGCCGCTACTAAATACTGTAAACATTGGATGACTATTGTATTGGTATACCAACATTTTTTTTTATTTAGAGGGATATTTTTGTCCTCCTGGATTTCTGATGTTAAGGTCAGATATCATATCATTAAATTGGGTGATGATTTAAGGATGGTTTGGACTCATTACAATATAAGATCATCTTCATACAACCAAATATGATATCTCAAGATCTTATTACATCCATCGACATCATTCTTAATCTTGACATGATGATCTCTCAAAATCTTATTACATCCATCGATATCATCCTTAATCTCAATCTTGAGATGATTATCACATACTAAACACCCCCTTAAAGCGCATTTGATAAATGAGATAAATGAGAGACTATCCCTCCAAAAGTGCATTGTCCTGCCAAATGCCGAAAAAGTAATGGTATAGCCTTATTCAAATAAGGCCAGCTATTTGGATAATTTCGTCTCACCCAAATGATGGAATAAAATTGTTCCATGAGACATATAGAACTTATTTTCTTCTATTTACAAATGTATTCACCAAAAAGTGAGTAATTTTATTCTTCAACAATCACAAAAACCCATACACTTATTTGTTCCTCCTCCTCCCTCTCTAACCAAATGCCCAAAAGTAAATTATTCAACATATCACACGATCCTATCTATAAAAGATGGAATAGCCCTCCAAAAATTATCCTCCTTACTTGGTAGTCTAAAAGCCAATAATATAGTTATACCACCACATAGAGTTACAAATAGAACCAGATATTTACATGTGGATCATTCATATCCATTTATCCTTTTTTGGGGAGAGGGGTACAAAAATATCCAGCTCTTGATGGAAAGATTATGAATATTAATTAAATACTTAAATTTATATCTACATCTACATAAAAATTTAGATATAAAAATAAATCCAAATAGAAATTATTTGATAAAATTTTCCCTCTCCTATGAGTCATAACTCAAACATGAACAAGAAATTTTTATTAAAATTATTGTTAAAATTGACACGTTAGAGAAAATAGCTGCTTTTATATAATGTCGGGATAAAGATAGAACCTCAATTTCGCACATCAATTGGGACTCAGTGAGTCGAGAGATCAAAGTAGACTAGATGCACAAAGCCACACGCCAAAATGCATACGGTTCCCAAAGAATAGCAGATATTTATGGGGCAAAGCCAGATCTATGCAATATTCAACTACATTAATAAGCCTCCACTTGGCCAAGTGCAGTTTCATCCGACAAACGCCACCCGTCAAAGCTTAGAACCATGCGAGCAATCTTCAACACATATATCATGCACAAGGATCTAGAGAGGGAGAGGGAGAAGAAGAGGAGGGGGGGTTTAAAAGCATATCTTCTATAATATCCTGCTTTTATAAGTTAAAGCTACAGAAGCATTTGTCCATGCAACTAAAACCCTAATCAACACTCCTAGAAACATATATCATGACAACCAAAAAAGCAAAATGAGAAACAGCAACCCAAGCACTGCAAGATACAGCAAACAGGGCAAAGTATAGTCATTCAGATGCACAGAGCTCTAACAGCAAACCAAAAAAATATCATACTCGCCTATACTTCCAGTAACTTCTCATCCACTGCTGCGCCTGGGGGATGAATCAGCAGATCTCGAACGTGATCCAGGTGGTGAACCTGAGGTTTGTCTCGGTGATCTCCAACGGGAATGTGATCCCTCCTCAGCATCATATGAACCCCTTCTGTAAATGCATCACAGTAAGATAATAAATTCATTAGTTCCCCTACATATATATATTAAAAAAAAAGATGGCTTCACGCCAAAAGAGAGCCAAAAAAAAAAAAAAAGAACTAACTTCATTTAGCAGCTAGTTTTATTTAACAAGACATGAAACTGCTCTATACTGGTGTAGAACCAAACGCCTGCACCTAAGGGTCTCTCTCGTTCTCTCCAGTGTTGAAGTCATAGCTTACAGAAGACGACTTTGGATTGCTTTAAGTGCGTATGCCCAATATAGTTGCTCTAAACACTATAGGCACATACGATATTTAAATAATCAGTTCACTACATGACATAAACTATGATGAATTCTAGAAGATTCACTAAAATGAAATTACTAATTAACTCTGTATTCCAATTATTTTTGTAATAAATGGAACAGTCAGCTCCAAGTTGTAAACATGATCAAGATTTGCAAGACTATCTTCCAAAAAATTAACACATAAAGAAACTTACAAATGCATGATTCAACTTACTCATCACGCCTGTTGTCAGCTTGATTATGGTTAGCATCATTCTGACTTGGAGAGTGTGATCTCTGATTTCGGTCCTCATCACATCGTTGTGGATTCTCTCTTGGGGATTTTGTATGACCTGACTGCCTTCTCCTTGGAGAAACAGAGTGGTCACCTCGGTATCTCAGGGCAGGTGAGTACGATCTGTTGATGAAAGAAGGGTCATCAAAGAGTTGCTCATCTATTGAGTCAATAATTTGCTTCCTTCTGTCAAATTTCGTCTTGCATCACCTACCGTGACCGCTGTCTAACCCTACATGAGTAGCGAGGAGAGCGTGAACGAGACACTGAACGAGAGCGGGAGCGTCCTATTACATTCATCGTGCCCAAAAAAAAAAAACAAAAATTCTCAGTAGGAGATTAGATGCATGTTGCTTAGCAAACAAAGTATGCATGTGACTTCTAGAGGATTAGACTACCATGATTTAATACCAAAGTAAATACTATATATACTAAGTTCCCAACCAGAGACCACCATATAAAGAGTAAAAAAACTAACCAAATATGACATGATTTAGAAAGAACAGAAATTTTGTTTATGACCATCTACCTATGACATGGACATGAAACAGCAAAAGACATGAATCATGTACTTGGAAATACTTTGTAAATACAAAATTGTGTACTTTGATGCTAAAATGCAAAAAGCAATGCCAACTTAAAACTCACAAAGCTGCATTCATATGCAAGGCATGAGACTTTAATTTAGAATTATACGCTTGTCAACTTATGGAAAAATCGTAAAAATTACAAATTATTTTGAAAGAAATTCACCCTAGCAAAGTTCTCCTATTAACAAAAAGTTGACAGCAGCATCTTGCAGCATGACACATATGATACTAATTTGGATAAAAGTCCGGCAAAGAGGCATGCATCATCATTTTCCAGTGGGACAACAAGCCTGGTCCATTCCAAATTAAGTATAAAATTGGGGCAAAAAAAGGAGGAAAACAGCTCACATAGATTCATAATTAAAATGGTATAGAGCAAAAAATTTATTTGCTTGCCCATCAAGCACAAAACATACAAAGGGAGCATCAGAGGAATGGGAACTGAACAAGCATCGGATGCAAATGAAATGGCCCACTTCCCAAACTTTACATTGATTAGGGTCAGGTCATCAGAACTGCCGTATTGAAAATAAAATACTGAATATCATTGGCTTAGGCCTGGTTCATTTGCATCCATCATGCAAGATGATCCCATGACCACATACTGCCCACCCTAACATCTTCAAGCAGGCAAACAGAAGCATGCTTGAACAAAGAATCAGCATGAATGAGCAAAAATCAAACAACACATTAGTCTACCTTATATAGTTATCATTATGAATTTGTGTATCGAGCCCCTTGGCAGTTACACCCTCCATTAAAGAGGCAAAGGTGCCAGCCTTCCAGGTTCAAGTCCTCAGTGGTGCATCCCCTAGTACTTAGATCTAGGTAATTATGATACACATGGGTCCTTCCCCTTTCTCTCAAAAAGAAATACGATAATTTATTTGAGCCACAAGAAATGAATGTTCAGAAATATATAAAAATTAGATATCTTTAAGAGATCCTAAAATTTATACATCAGAATTTTATTTTAAGAATCTTTTGTATCTATATGCAAATAGAAATTTCAATGCACATTTTCTAAGCAAATCAACTTTACTTGTTTAGTAAATATTGGAAGAAATCATAAAATTAATATTCTTGACATAACAATTCAGTTGTTTCCATTTCTTTATCACAAATCTTCTTTATTAAATTTAAACCACAAATTCTGGATGAGCTTTGCTGTTTCCTATAAATTAGAATATGACAAAATGGATAAATATGCACGAGCACTGATGACAATATTCATCACTTCCAAACTGCAGGTCTAAGAGAAGTTTACATAATAATAATGAAACAAGGGATTACCATAATAAGAAGAACGGCGACCATCATAACCAGAAGGCCCTCTGTAGAAAAGATTTGGTCACAAGTAAGCAAATTCTAAGGCAAAATATTACGATCATTTTAGAATTAACAAGAAAAATCAATTAGATGAAAAGGGTCATTAAAATACCTAGGCCTAGCTCTACCACGCATTTCCTCAGGTCTTTTCCTTGATTCTGCAGCAAGAACTACAGTTATCTCCCTACCACCAAATATTTGTCGGTTCATGTGATACTGGGCTTCTGATGCATCATAAGCATCAACAAACTCCACAAATCCAAATCCTCGGGGCATCCTGCATGGGACATAATAAAATACATATATTCAAATAAGGAAAATGCATCATTAACAAACCAAACAACTAGGAAAGGTTGAAAATGCACGTGTCTGCTAAGTTTACCGTCAAAATGAAATCACTTAATATGCCTTCTATAGTTCTTGATGGAGCACAGACAATGACTTAATAGCACTTCCATCAAAAGGGTACTCAAGTGTCACAAAAAGCGGTTAGCAGTCCATGCACTAGTTTCTGATGTTTCTTCTATAATGACTATGTACAGAAACTTCATATAATGCATTTACTTCAAAATCTTCAACACGAATGTAACCAACATTGCTTCAAATTATCTTCTCATGCAACCCACTTCCAAAGATCAGCATTCCATCTTCTCTTCCCCAAACTAATTTTGACTTGGAATTAAAATCTCTCCAAACAGGAGGAACTTCTTCATTTGAACAAGACTCAACCCCTCAAGCAAATGAAAAGGTTAGACAATGCTAAACAGTGTGTCTTCAACAAATGCAAGGCTTGTATTTACTTCAAACCAATATACCCCTGAGAACCAGTTCAAAAAATAATTCATGTTGAAAGCAAAAGAGAGGCGGATGATATTATCACAAAAGAAGTATTCCTCTACCAAAAAAAAGGAAAGGAAAAAAGACTTAAAGATATCAATCAATCAATAGTCAAAGAGAACGTAAAGCAAAATGTAAGAAGGAAACGAAGTGGTCAAACTGACTGACCATTGTAAGTGTTACTGATATATTTTTGGCCTTTATGAAGCCTCAGAGCAGGTTTCAATTATTTACAACCCAAAATAATAGTGGTGAAAGAATGAACAGGAAAATGGCAGTACAAATCTGCAGGCCATGTCACAACCAGGAAAACAAGTGAAATAAGATTATACTATCACAAGAAGAACTGATTTAATATACAAATGCTCACCCAGAATAATAGTCCTTGGGCAAGTAAACATCCCTGACCGGCCCAAATCTTTCAAATGAAGCACGAAGGTCCTCTGGTCTGCAAACCAAAGATGAAGACAAAAGGAAAAGGCTACATAAAATTACTCCATAAATAAATTACTAAATTATAGACTCCAAAAATAGTAATATATTTCCCTCAGCTGACATTGTTAACCAAAAATTAAGTGCACAAAATTCACTATCATAGTATCATATCCAACACAAGAAATCATTACCTGCAATTTAGGGGAATGTTGCGGACCAAAAGACTCCTGTTGTTCTGTTCCTTGCGGCCACTGTACCCACCATATCCCCTTCTTGGTGGGCTTCTTCCCCTTCCGGTATATCCCCTCCTTGGAGGACTATAGTAGGGTGGACTGTACCTCCTCATGATAGAGCAACTATACTAACATACCAAAATTTTATCTTGAATCACACATGTATAACCAAGAACAGCAAATAAAACCAATGCAATTTAAATCTTAAAATACACAGTAAGACAAAAGATGGAAGAACCACCTATGACGTGTCTTTAATTTGCTGTATCTAGAAACAGCAGGGATAAACAGGAAGATGAAAATGTACATGGTCTGTGACATGTACCAAGATCTCCAGAGGATCCTGAGGCATCTCATCATGCAACTATTTTGTTTTCAAGGATGACTCGTGCATTATCAGACACTTTAAATGCAATCAACTAACAGTTTTCTTGGATGTTAGGCATTGTTTGAAAGGCACTAGAAGTGTTAAAAAAACAATCTGATACGTAAAATTGCACGCACCAAGAGAGCTAAGTAGGTTCTTTCCCCAACTCTGAGCGAATTTTTATCCAAGCCTAAGTCAACCTATGGAGAACAAAAATGAAGATTGATAATTCCTAACCAATCAGATCATGGATGTATATTTCATAGGCCATGACCAAGCTTGTAAGAATTTAATCAGTTTCAGACAAGTTCAGCCCAAACTACTGAAACACTATAATACGGAAACTAGTGGAAATAGTGCTGGTGGAGTTTAGGGAAGGTATGATTGCAACTGCACTAACCAACTGAAGCACAAGTTATGTGCCAAAACTGGAATGAACAATGCTTTAGAAAGTGGCCACGGCATGTTGGAAATTGATCGCATGGTGCATGTATGGTATGCAACTGTAGAGCTGATCATAGGCCAGGCCTTTGGCCTAAACTACAATTATTTTTTGATGGGCTTCGGGCCAGGTTTATTTAAATGTTGACATTTCCTGTGCCCAAGCCTAGCCCACAATCAGCTCTATTCAAGTGCACATGCAAGCATACAGTAGGTCAATATTTTAGAAATATTTAAAAATAAATGGAATTCATGAAGCTAGACAAAAATAAGTTACAATTCAGAAATAAGGAATAAAAATTTCAGAAAAAAATTAAGCATACACTTCTTAGTTCAGAGCTTATTTTGATATAGTATGGCATACTTATCTTTAAAAAATAATAGTACTTTTATACAACCCATGCTCAAATTTCGAGCAAACTAATGCAACAAACAAAATTATGAATCATCAAATGCTGAATAATCAAAACAAGGATGTACAGCTTATGACTAAGTTTAAAATACCAAGTTACAAACAAAACATGTGATATTTAAACTACTAACTTTCAAAAAGATGTTCAAAAGTAAATCTTCTTCAAGTGACCTATTGTTCACAATCACAATGCATACATGTTCAGGCTGCATCAACAAGCTGCTTGGGCCTACATAGGTGCTTGACAGCTTATTATGCAGACAAGCCCCAATGTAGTGCAGTCACCAAGAAGCATCCACATATACAGGCACATAGATGGCCCCATGAACTGCATTTTAGAACACTCATTCCAAAATAATGAATAAGCTAGATGGGCTACAGACTGGGGTTAGAAAAACAATTCTAATGTTTGGTTTGGAATACAAAAATTATTGAATCAGGTACTACAATCAGGTTTCTGTCAGGTATCTACAGACCAACAGAAACCCCAGGCCATGGTAATTCCTTGTTACAATTCACTGGATTGTCATTACATAATCATATCTCAACCTGAATGGTCATGTATCTTTTATTAGTCTAGTTACATGCTTAAGTAATGTACTAGTCTGGATCTTTTCTGAAATATTATGAGATCTTCTACATCCATTAAAGCAACATTTATCAATTCACAACTCATGAGACTATAAAAATTCATTAGACGAGACATTTGATTTGATTAAGATAGAGGATTGCACAAGAAGATTCGACAGGACTTTTGGACATGAAAAGGCAAAAAAAAACTTGGCATTAAAGCTTACATTAATGCTTTGCTTTTACCCTGGTTTGAATTTGCGTGAATTGCAACTTTAAGTATTAAACTTGAAGCATCCTACCATATTTTAGAGGGGAGCAGCGTATCACATTAAGGTCCACAACTCATAACTAAGGAGACAGAACTCAGCACGCCAAAAGAACAAGATGCTGGGTGAATCAGTGCAAACATGGCTGTTTATCTCCTCAATGGGAATCAGCCACTGCACTTGGTAGGCCCTTATAAAATTCCCGTTCTTGAACTGAAATCATATTTATGAGATTTTTTTTCCCTTTCTTTATGCTTTAAAACTAACTTTCGGGGAGATCTTTTAGTTAGGAATCAGAAGTCTTCAACTTGTAAGTTAGGGCAGCAATAAGGGTTTAAAGGGAGCTAGACAACAAGACATTGAAGTTCCTTTCTATGATCTTGTCTCTCCTTTTGTTGGTTTTATCACATCAATGAGCAGAACCGCCAAATATGGATCGTAGGTTCCATAAATTTCACCGAGATGTACTGGAAACCCAGAATTATCTCAGATCTAGGGTTGTATTATAAATCTTAAGATGAAATTCCAAAAAAGTCGATCTTCTTTCACGTTCCAGGAAAAGGTTCCCTGCATGGTATAATTAAATATAAATCTAACGCTAATTCGAAAAATCCAGGCATAAATAAATAAATCGCTAAGAATCCCAGCATCAGAAATATGAATGAAGAAACAATACACATACAAGGATTCACAAACATTAAATACAACCGCAGAGCTCATAACCTGAGTTGGAAATAGTAACAAGAAACCCTAAATCGCATCTGAGAAAGAGAAATCGGAGTGCTAGAACTTCGTCCAAAAAGGAAAAAAGGGCACGGTTGGAATTAGGGTTACAGCAGATCGTTCACGGATCATCATGCATGGAAGCGATGGAAGAAGAGCTCGTACCTGGAGGAAAAGAGTGCAGTGTGGACCCTAGATTCGAAGCAGAGAGAAGGTCGTGAGATAGAAGGCAACAAGGGGCTGGGTTCGTCCGGCTCCCTTCAAAAATTTTCGATATTCGGAACGGCGAAAAGGGCCCTAGGCGGCCGTATAAATAAGGGCGTTAAAACCATCTGAGAGAAGTAACCCGGTTCAGGCTTTTGGTTCGGGGAAACCAGGCTGGATTGAGTATGTTGGATTAGAAGTCCAGCAATCCACAATATTTAAATTATTTCAAACTTGAGTGTTTATCTAAATTTAAATTTTATTAAATATTAATTCGATTTGAACCGAGTTTTAATGATTCAAGCTTAATTTGATTTTTTACTTTCTAGCAGGATATAGAATATTTAAGCTAATCAGTTAGTCTCATGTTTAGTTTGATTCTAAATTAACCTCAAATTAAGGTCAAAATAATGATAAATAAATCAAGCTTGCTCTCAGTATTTAAGTAGAAGTTAATTTCAAACCAATCTTGTTTGGACCTTAGCTCGATCAAGCTAGATCCAATTGCGTTCCAACATATAGACAGGGGGAAGTGGGCCTTGGGGGAAGTGGGCCTTGAGGGAGAGAGGATATAGATGGAGGTTATTAATACTTATTGACTTGCAATGATGATTGTTATGGAATCGTGGCATCTTAACTATAATTCTTGAGAGTCCGATCATTGACCGTTGACCTTCGAATCGAAAATGGTACCTCGACTGTCCATGTGTGGTGAATCGACAATCTTTACTTACTCCAACTATAATTATCATAGTCGGTGGGATTAATAGATCCCATCAATCATACCATTAAAGAAGACAGCTTATTATACATTGCCCATAGTCACATTGACTATCAAATCCTAGAGGACCATACTAAAATCATTAATGAAAATGATTAATTCTTATCGAGCAAGATGGTGTTAGACGTTGGACTCCACAAAATTTAAGTAGAACTTCCGAAATAATGTGATCGAAAAAGGGCGGAAGCCCTCATTGCTTTTTTCCTTCATGCATGATTCTAAATTCAGCCTATAAATATAAAAATAAAGAGACTCTTGAAAAAAAGTATACAATCCAGTCATGCTTTACCTCTCTCATTTATTCTACATATTCCTAAATTAAGCATCAAAGGATCTCCATCAGAGCCAACTATGACAAAAAATTTATTTTACAGGTCCGATCACCGTTCTCCTCCATAATATCCATTGTTCTTCAATGGCACCGATCAGAGTCCGGATCTAGCAGCAACAGTGACCTACATCAAAAGTCTAATGGTGTAATGGTTTCATGGTGCATTAGTTTTAAAATCCAATATTTGAGAGAAAAGGAAACATGGAGTGTTGTGGTTCGAGTCTGCTGATCCAGAGGCTGTGGGTGGTGGCAACGTTAGTTCCTCTACAACCCTTATACCTCCTATAGCTCTGACGCCCATGGCCGGGTAGGTCAAGTCCCTCAGGCCTCGAGGGGTTGGCCACTGGACTCATTTGGGCCAGTTGAGAACACAACACAAGATCTAATGGATGCTCATCGAGCCTAGCTGCAGATGCTCAGCGAGCTAGCGATTTCTGCATTTTGACTTATGATGTTGCAAGAACTCAATGTGCAATGGTGCCTATTTTCGTGTCCTAAGGTGGCTTTGGGAGTCATAGTGATAACAATATTGATACAAGGAATCAAACTGATTCAATTTTGTTTGATCCTCCAAATCTAAAAAGTTGACCAAATCCTCTACGATCATAAGGAGTCAAAAAAAAAAAAAAAAAAAAGGTTCTCCAAATCTTCATAAAGGTGGAAATGATTCTCCAGATCTCCATGAATTTAGCAAGAAATTGGACAAATCCGCTGTGAGTATATGAGATCAGAATGATTCTTCGGATCTTTATCAACTTGGCAAGAAATTATGCAAATGTTTTATGATTATATGAATACTATAGCAACTTAAGACTTTCTTCTTGTACTGGGAAAAAAAAAAAAATCTATTACTTTTTATTTAAGTTTTAAATATAAGTGTTCTTTGCAATCTTGATGATACACAGAATCAAATATTATTATTATATATATAATGACATAAATGCTCCATTCTTATCTTGAGATTCAGCCACCAAAAGCCTGTTATCTTCCATTTTTCTTAGTATCAGAGCCCTTCTCTCCATCTTGTGAGAGAGACCCTTGACCCTCCATCCATGGCCATATCAAACACATCTTGATATTCAAGTATCTCTATCCATCAACTCCAAACATAGAAAATTTTGTGTCACTGAAACCGACACAAACAAACTACTCCATTTGGAAAAATCAAATGCTTGGTCTTACTGAGAGCCAAGATCTTCAAGGCTTTATCGATGGAGATTATCTAAATCCAGCCATACCCACTTCTGTCCTAGATGATGGTGAAGCAATGGCAAGAAGGAAGTAAGAAATCAAGACTATGTGCAGTGGAGGAGATCAAGTCATCTTTTACGTGCATGGATGGTTGGAACTCTCTTAGAAGAGAGCACACATGTTGCTAGTCTACGGATATCTACTGAGGTATAGCATGCTCTTGATATCATTTATGCTAGAGCTTCTTAAGAGCGAGAATTTTCTCTATTTCAACAAATTCAAGAAATGCATAGGGATCCTTATTCATCATTAATGATTAATGTTGATGCAGAATTTGATCAATGTCGGAATGAGCTGGAGCAGAGGAGGATGAGATCGCCGTCGGAACCTACAAAATAAAATTTCATCCAGAGTCGATGGTGGTGGCTCCGACAGGACCCTCCAACGATCAAGTCAACTCTTCTGGCCAACAGAAATGGAGTGCTCAGATAAGAATTCGAAAGAGTTTAGAGGAAGAGAGGAGAGCTTAAAGAAAACATATTTGGAAGATCTCTTTTTATAGGCAGAGCTTGTAGTGGATTGAGTAATAGCTGCAGCTACCTGGTAGCGGACCGCTCGAGGCCTGGCAGAGTCAATCACGGAGGGAGGCACCGCATGTAGTGCCGCCTGCAGCAGATTGATGGTGACAGCCATCGTCGTCTGGTAGTGAGTCGCTATCGCCTGCAGTGGACTAATAGTGATGGTCGCAGTCGTCCGATATTGAATCGCTCGGAGCTGCATGGAGGGGTGAAGAGCTTTGACGTATATCAATTTCAGAGGAGTTCGGACTTCCAAAAAGAATATGGTTAGAGGGATCATCCGAAAGGAATGCTAGTTGAAGAAGAAGTCCGAAAGAAGTTCGGCTCCTATAGAGATTCGACTAAAGAAGAGATACGGAAGGAGTTTGGCTCCTATAGAAGTCCGACTGAAGGAGAAGCTCGGAAGGAGTTCGGCTTCCATAGAAATCTGACCGAAGAAAATATCTGGGAGAAATTTGGCTTCTGGAGAAGTCTGACTGAATGAGAAGTTCGAAAGGAGTTCGACTCTTATAGGCGTCCGACCGAAGGAGGAGCTCCGAAGGAGTTTGGCCCCCATGGGCGTCCAACTGAAGAAGAAATCTGGAAGTAGAAGATCGATAGAAGGAGGAATCTAGAGGAAGTTTGGCTCCCATAGAAGCTCGATAGAAGGAGGAATCCGGAGAAAGTTTGGCTTCCATAGAATCCCGATAGAAGAAGGAATTCGGAGGAAGTTCGGCTCCCGTAGAAGTCCGATCGAAGAAGATATCTGGAAGGAGTTCAGCTCCTGAAGAAGTTTGACCAAAAGAGAAGTCTGGGAGGAGTCCAACTCTTGAAGAAGTCCGACAGAAGGAGAAGTCTGGGAGGAGTCCGGATCCTGAAAAAGTCCAGCTCCTGAAGAGTTCAACAGAAATTCGATTATTGGGAGAGTTTGACTGGGGCTCAACTGCTGAGAAGTTCGGTCGACTGAAGGGACTCAGCTGAGGCTCGACCGCTAAAAAGTTTGGCCAGCTAAAGGGGTTCAGCTGGGGCTCGCCACTGAAGCTCTTCCGTGATTATCGATTGCATTGGGCTAAGCATCAGGCTGGACTTCGACGAGAGCGAGGTTTATCCCCAATAATAGCTCTTCCACTTTCGAGTTCAAAATTCGAAAAAAGAAAGTACAAAAAGATGACTGCCGAGCCCTCTTTTGGACTCTGCACTAGTTGAAGTTGAAGCTCGGAGGAGATCTTATCTCCAACAGAGATTGAAATTGAAGTTGAGGCTCGAGGGAGATCTTGTCTCCAACCGAGGTTGAAGTTGAAGTTGAGGCTCGAGAGAGATCTTGTCTCTAATTGAGGTTGAAGTTGAAGTTGAGGCTCGGGGGAGATCTTGTCTCCAACCAAGATTGAAGTTGAAGTTGAGGCTTGGGAGATATCTCCTCTCTAGTCGAGGTTGAAGGAGATCTTACCTCTAGTCGACGTAGATGTTGAAGTTAAAGCTTAAAGGAGATCTTATCTCTAGCCGAGGTTGAAGAAGATCTTATCTTCTGTTGACGTAAACTCTGAAGACTCTAAAGTTTGAAAAAGATCTTATCTTTAGTCGAGGTTAAAGGAGACCTTATCTTCTATTGACGTAGAATCTGAAGCTTGGAAGAGATCTTATCTCTAGCCGAGGTTGAAGGAGATCTTATCTTCTGTTGATGTAGACTTTGAAGCTTGTAAGAGATCTTATCTCTAATCGAGATGGAAGAAGATCTTATCTCTTGTTGATGTAGACTCTGAAGCTCGAGAGAAATCTTATCTCTAGCCGAGGTTGAAGGAGATCTTATCTCCAGTTGATGTAGACTCTAAAGCTCGAAAGAGATTTATCTCTAGCCGAGATCGAAGAAGATCTTATCTCTTGTTGATGTAGACTCTGAAGCTTGAGAGAGATCTTATCTCTAGCCGAGGTCGAAGGAGATCTTATCTTCTATTAACATAGACTCTAAAGCTCGAGAGAGATTTTATCTCTAACCGAGGTTGAAGGAGATCTTATCTCCTATTGATATAGAGTTTGAAGCTCGGAAGAGATCTTATCTCTGGTCGAGATTGAAGGAGATCTTATCTCCTATTGACGTAGACTTTGAAGCTTGGGAGAGATTTTATCTCTAGTCGAGGTTGAAGGAGATCTTATCTCCTATTGACATAGACTTTGAAGCTTGGGAGAGATCTTATCTCTAGTCGAGATTGAAAGAAATCTTATCTCCTGTTGACGTAGACTCTGAAGCTTAGAAGAAATCTTTATCTCTAATCGAGGTTGAAGAAAATCTTATCTTCTATAGACTCTGAAGCTTGGGAGAGATCTTATCTCTAGTTGAGATTGAAGGAGATCTTATCTCTAATTGACGTGGACTTTGAAGCTCGAAAGAGATCTCTTATCTCTAGCTGAGGTTGAAGGAGATCTTATCTCCTATTAACGTAGACTCTGAAGCTCGGAAGAGATCTTATCTCTAGCTGAGGTTGAAGGAGATCTTATCTCCTGTTGACGTAGACTCTGAAGCTCGAAAGAGATCTTATCTCTAGTCAAGGTTGAAGGAGATCTTATCTCCTATTGACGTAGATGTTAAAGCTCGAAGAATATCTTGTCTCCAATCGAGATTGAAGGAGATCTAATCTCCTATTGACGTAGACTTTGAAGCTCGGAAGAGATCTTATCTCTAGCCGAGGTTGAAGGAAGACTCTGAAGCTTGGGAGAGATCTTATCTCTAGCTAAGATTGAAGGAGATCTTATCTCCTATTGATGTAGACTCTCTAGCCGAGGTCGAACGAAATCTTATCTCCTATTGACGTAGACTCTGAAGCTCGAAAGAGATCTTATCTCTAGTCGAGATTGAAGGACTTTGACTTGCTCATGTTAGGATGAGGTTCTCCTCATGTTTCTAATACGGCCACTATTGACTGCTTCTTTCTTATCATCACATAGTTTTTGCACCAAGAAATAATAATATTGAAATGGAGAAATTTTATTGAAGAAAAATTATTGACAGTACATCCTCAGATTCTCTATGTTTCAGGGTCGTGGGAGCATTGTTCCTCCGAGTTTTTTCAAGCGATAAGTTCTGAGCCGGACGACCTCCTCTATCTCATGCTAGCCTTCTCAATTTAGAGCAAGCTTCTCTTGGCTTTGAGGCTGGAAGATGATGGCTCGTCGAAGTACCAAACCCCTTCCAGAGATAGCATTGATGATGCCGGGAGGCGGCCGACCTCCTTATTGTTCCTCCGTCATTGGTGGTTCTGGCTATGGTAGTGCCCTTGACCGATCTTCTCCTGCTTCAGGCTAGCACCTAAGAAATCAACCCAACTGTCCCCTCCTGATAAGCTTCTCGATTTCATCTCGAAGCTGAATGCATTCTTCAGTATCGTGGCTATGGTCACGATGGTAGAGGCAATACTTGCTTCGATCGTGCTTGTTTAGGAAAGATCGTAATTCTTCTGATCCTGATAGTTGATTCTTAATTTTCATTAGAATTTGAGTTTTAGGAGCATTAAGAGAGGCATAGTTGTGGAACCTTCTAGGGGGAGAACTTTTTTGCACCCTTCTATCGGAGCTTCCTTGATGACGAGCTCGAGAAGGAGTTCGAGCTTACTTGCACTCGAAAGGAGTCCGTGAGTGTGACCGAACTTCACTAGGCCCTCCATTGGTGGTGGATCTATTAGATTCGTCCATCCGTCGCTCTCCTATGGTTTCTTCATCTTTCAACTTGAAGGCTTCTTCCGCACAGGCATATCTTTTGGCCCTAACTAGCAGATCGACAAAGTTTCTGGGATACTTTTCTCAAGAAAAAATAGAAAATTATTTTTTTGAAGGCCATCCTTGAGTGCGGCTATTGCACCAGACTGGTCTAGATCCTGGATCTAGACCTCTAATGCCATAGCATTAAATCGATGACATAAGCTCGGATAGATTCTCCCTCCTTCTGCTTGACATTCATTAGAAAATTCGAACCTCGGTGCGGACATCGACTGTTGATAAAGTGGGCCACAAATTGATGGCTCATCTGATCAAAAAAGAAGATCGTACCTAACTTCAACGTCGAGTACTGGTTTCTTACTGCTTCCTATAAGGTAGATGAAAAAGCTCGGCATAATATGGCGTCTGGTGCGCCATGGAGTAGCATCATGATTCGGAAGGCCTTTAGATGATCAATTGGATCAGAGGTTCCATCGTAGCTTTCAAATTGAGGAAGCTTGAAGTTCGACGGAACGGACTCTTGCATAATTTGGGGAGAGAAAGAGGGATCAGTGCAGACATCATCACAGCGAGCGGGGATGATATGGTGGAGTTCCTCAATCCATCGGTCCATCTTTCATAGTTTATGATCGAGGACATCATCTCGATCGTAGATCTTGGATGGCTTTCGATGAGAAAGTCTCCTCCAAAGGAGAACCATGATCCAAACATAGATCCTCTGCTCTCTATTTCTTTTTTTCAGGGGTGACGGATATGCTAGCCCAGTACTCTTTCTTGAGATCGATTTTCGACATTCTCATGGTGGGTTTTCTGATGGAGTCACCGTCGGGGGTTGCCGCATGGCCTACACCATCTCGGTGAGGCCCTAAACCCACTGCATCAGTAGGTTAAACTGCTCCGAATCTACCATGGCCGTCGATGGAGGTGGTGGTTGAAGTATCGATGATGGAATAAAAGTGGATGGATCCAACTCAGATTCGATGGTAGAAGTGGTAGATCTTCAGGTAGTCACCTTCTTTTGAGGCATTTCTTGGGATTGAGAAAGAGGATGGAGATGAACCTTGGAGAAGAAGGTTGGCAGGATCGACTGAGCACTTCTTTAAGAATAAGAATACCTCAGAGATAGAGGCCCTTTCTCTAGCGCCAATTCTGTTGGTGTAGAATTTGATCGATGCCGGAATGAGCTGGAGCGGAGGAGGACGAAGTCGCCATCAGAGACCTGCAAAATAAAGTTCCGTCCGAAGTTGGTGGTGGTGGCTCCGATAGAATTCTTCGATGATCAAGTCAGCTCTTTTGACCAATAGAAATGGAGTGCTCAGGCAAGAGTTCGACAGAGTTTAGAGGAGGAGAGGAGAGCTTAGAGAAAATATATCTGAAGGATCTTTTTTTATAAATGGAGCTTGTAGCGGATTGAGTGACTGCTGTAGCTGCCTGTAGCACCGTCTGCAATAGATTGATGGTGACAGCCATCGTCGTCTGGTAGCGGATCGCTATCATCTACAATAGACTGATAGTGATGGCTGCAGTCGTCCGATACTGAGCCGCTCGGGGCCGCATGGAGGGGTGAAGAGCTTTGACGTATATCAATTTCAGAGGAGTTCAGATTTTCAAAGAAAATACGGTTAGAGAGGATCATCCGGGAGGAATGCTAGCTGAAGAAAGAGTTTGGAGAGAGTTCGGCTCCTGTAGAGATTCGACTGAAGGAGAAATATGGAAGGAGTTCAGCTCCTATAAAAGTCCGACTGAAGGAGAAGCTCGGAAGGAGTTCGGCTCCCATAGAAGTCTGATCGAAGAAGATGTCTGAGAGAAATTCGGCCCCTGAAGAAGTCCGACTGAAGGAGAAGCTCGGAAGGAGTTCGGCTCCTGTAAGCGTCCGACTGAAGGAGGAGCTCCGGAGGAGTTCGGCTCCCATAGGCGTCCGACTGAAGGAGGAATCTGGAAGAAGTTCGGCTCCTATAGAAGTCCAATAGGAGGAATCCAGAGGAAGTTCGGCTCCCGTAGAAGCTTGATAGAAGGAGGAATCTGGAGGGAGTTCGGCTTCTGTAGAAGTCTAACCGAAGGAGGAATTCGGAGGAATTTTGGCTCCCGTAGAAGTCCGATCGAAGAAAAAATTCAGAGAAAGTTTGGCTCTCGTAGAAGTCCGATCGAAGGAGATATCTGGGAGGAGTCCAGCTTCTGAAAAAGTTCGACCGAAGGAGAAGTCTGAGAGGAGTTCGGATCCTAGAAAAGTTCGGCTTCTGAAGAGTTCGGTAGAAATTCGATCGTTGGAAGAGTTCGACTGGGGCTCAGCCGCTGAGAAGTTCGACTGGCTGAAAGAGTTCGACTGGGGCTCGACCACTGCAGCTCTTCCGTGATTACCGATTGCATTGGGCTAAGCATCAGACTGGACTTCGATGAAAGCGAGATTTATCTCCAACAATTAATTATACTCTTACTTTCTAAAATATTTTTAATGATTTATTTGCAACTAAATGCCTTCTTGAAGTGGAAGCTCATAAAAAAGGTTTTTGGCTGCTAAGTTAGGACCATGTTGTGAGCTCTTTACCTTTTTTTTTTTTTTTTTTTTTTTTGATGAAAAGGGAGGATAAAAGCAGTGTACAATATTTTAAACATAGCGTTGCCCATAGCCGAGATGGCTAAGGCAACATATTTAAGGCCGATATTTTCTGGACCCAAGATCCTATGAGAACCTGTTTTCAAAACCTGCAAGTTTCTATAAAGAACCTATATTTTTTCGATCAAAGCCTTGTTATGTTGTCCAACACTGTATGTTTCTTTCATTAGGAATTGCCCTAGCCGATGACTAGTTTCAGTCATTTTCTGACAATCCCCTTATCTCATTTTGATGCCTTGTTTCTTCCCATTGACTCCGGTGCATGGCTCGCGTCGAGTAATCCCACTCTTTTGAGACATCTTTATTAATGGTGCTGATGAGCTGACTAATCTTTACGTCATGGGCTGTCCATTCGTGCAGAATAAACATAGCTGTCTCCACGATTTTAATAGGTGCTTTTGCTTCATCCTTAAAGATTGTTTGATTTCTTTCTTTCCAAAGGCACCACATTACCACTGATGCAATGCAATCCCATGCCATTCTTTTCTCCACTGTAGGTATTTAATCTAGCAAAGATGCATTCAATGAAGATGTGTTCCGACATTTCTTCCAAGCATCCGCACGTCCTGCATTCCGTTGGTGCAGGCCGGTTCCTCATGCGTGGATTTTCCGCATGTGAGCTCTTTACTTTCATAATGCTTAAACTACCAATGCTTCCTTACAAAGAACCCGTGTTTCAATTGCAAGGCTATGAGAGTCGGATTAATCTTTACCATGCACTAGTGTTCAATAGAATAGCCAAAGGAATCTTCATACTAATAATCATAAAAAGGGGAAGCAAAATAATTTTTCACAACCAAAGGCAGAAGCTTTTCTCATTTTGGATAGAGACAAAAATTTTTCATATGAGCAACATTCACAGCAAAACCAACCGCCACACTCTTCTTGAGCAATTTATTGGGACCTTAAGTTGTTATTTGCCATGAAAGATGTGGGTCCTCTTCACTATTTGTTGGGCATTGAATCAGTCTTTTTCAGCGCCTGGCTTGTTCTTAGCCAAACAACATATGCCACTACTGTTCTTGATCATGCCAATATGTCTAGCTACAAGCTTGTTCAACTATCAATGGGCACCAAGTCTCGATCACGTACTACCATCGAACATTTTCATAATCTAACATTGCATCAAAGTGTTGTGGGCGCTCTACAATGCCTCCCTCTTACATGACCTAATATCTCTTATGCCATAAATTTTATTTGCCAATTCATGCATAATCCAAATGTTAACCATTTTCAAATTGTCAAGAGGATTTTACGCTGCATCAACTCATGGCATGCAAATTTTATTGCAATCTACACCTGAATTATTTACATTTTTTGCTCCACGTTAGTTAGGTTGCCCTATTACTCGGTGTTTCACCGTAGGGTACTGTATTTTTCTTGGTAGCAATCATATTTCATGGCATGCTGAGAAACAAAGTACCATGGCAAGATCTAGTAATGAAGCCGAATATAGATCCATAGCATTTATGGTTGCTAGATTAACTTGGATTTCATATCTTTTGCGGGATCTTGGCGTTCCTTAACCTCGTCCATCTACACTCTTCATGGCAATATTAGTACTCTTCATATGACTGTAAATATGATTTCATAGTCACACCAAATATATTGAAATTGACTACCAATATATTCATGAAAAGATGGCCCTTGGTCAATATGTACTCTCCTATTGTCAACTAGATAATGTTTTCCTCGAACCATTGTCAAATCATGCTTTTGATTTTGTTGCGGGTTAAATTGGGCCTTTGGATTTCTCTTAGGCATAATCTGAGGGGACTAAAACAACACTAATATAGGGAATCAAACTAATTCTTCAAATTAATTTGATCCTTTGAATCTTCGCCAACTTGGTAAAAAGTTGACCAAATCCCATATGATTATAGAGAATCAAAATGATTCTCCAAATTTTCATAAACTTAGAAATGATTCTTCATATCTTCATCAACTCAGCAAGAAATTGGATAAATCTTCTATTATTATAAGAGATCAAAATAATTCTTTGGATCTCTATCAACTTGGCAAGAAATTATACAAGTCTTCTATGTGACTTATAGCAACTTAGAGATTCTTTCCTTTTATATCAAAAAGGTTTTTCTATTATTTCTTATTTAAGTTTTGAATGTAATATTCTTTGTCCTTTAAAAAAAAAAAATTCAAAATATTGATGACATATAGAGCCAAGTATTTTTTTATATATAAATATAATAACATATATGCTCAATTCTTATGTTGAGATTAGGGCTATAAATGAGTCGAGCTGCTTGCGAGCTATTCGAGTTTGACTTAAGTTCAAGCTCGACTGGACTCGGTTATTATCGAGTTCGAGCATGCGAGTCGAGCTTGAGTAGTTTTTCGAGTTGCACTTGAGTAAAAAGATACTTAGCTTGAAAGCTCACGAGCCTACTCTCATATATATATATATATATATATAATATAAATTTTATTTATAATATATATTAATATATATATTATTAATAAGATAAGACTCGATTTCGAGCTCGAACTCGAGCTCGAGTATGATTCGGTTCATATTCAAATCGAATCAAGTAGATCTCGAACTTTGCCTATTTTTCATTGAGTCGAATTCGAGCTTGAGATATTAAGTCTCGGTTGAGCTCGAGCCGAGTTTCGAATTCGAATATTTTGAGTCTAGTCGAGCTTGCCATCAAAACCTATTATATATCTTTTATTTTTTTTTGGTTGAATCTTTCATGCGAAGGAAGATTCACCTTCTCTTGCCTAAATCGGTTGTTGGATCGCGAATCATATAGATCTAAAATCACTCCAAACTACGTCATTCATCTGCTTGCATAGATTTCCAAGCAATTAGTGGGTGATCCAATGGTGGAGGAAGATTATTCTTCTTTCGTGCGAAAGATACGCTTGGACCTGTGGCTTTAGCCCTTACGGGCCCTTTTCAAACCCTCCGTGTTTGGCTGCCCCCATCCACCAACGTTGGCACCTTGCATAGTGAGCTATTCATGTGTATTGGCTTCTAGGAGCTCACAGTGTATACTCCAGATCTCTTATGTGCATATTCCTCTACTTAATGAAGTACCAAGGCTAGCCTGCCTCCCTTTAGAAGAAGAAGAACGAAAAACAAGGCCAAGCATTCATGGAATTCAGCTGGTCAAAGTGGTTCGACGGCCTCAACCAGGACCAGATCGATACAGATTCATGTGATGTGTTAAACAAAACACAATCAATGTTGGATTCCTAATTTTGTGATTGCTGAATTAAACAACCACCATGTACGTAGTATTGAAACCTGGTGAATTCAATGAAAAGACTCAATCCAGCATCGATTGGGATGCTTCTAACTCAGATAACAGAGCTGCTTGGCGGATAGATTCTGACAACCGCGCAGGAATTCCTCTGAGATTTCCTGCATGAATTCCAACCTACCGAGAAGCGATGCAAACACATCGCCATGAGTTGGGTCCTGCATGGCCATGTTAAATAACAAATAGAAAAGAAACAAGGCTCATCAGCAAGGCACCCTACAGAAATAGATGCTAGAGCCACAAAATCACCAAGTATTATTACTAGTTACCACAAAACCATGCATAATAATTAATCTACCAGAACGCTATCTCTCCACCTAAATAAATCACCATACTCTTCTCTAATCCTTTTTAACAACGTTTTATAATGAGCGATCTGAGGTTAAATATTGGCTTTAGGGGCAAACATAAAAAGATATAAAGAGAACTTAAGAATGACTGAAATACAAAAACCAAAAGATCAGGGAACGTCCGTTCCGAAGCTGGTTATCTCTTTTGCTTTCACTCTCAAAAAATAGGTCCTGATCGACAGATTTCACTAGAAAATTGTAGTCAAGTAGCCTGAAGGTTCCCAAAATTGCATTAGTCCAGTGTGAACTCAACTTTTGATTCAACTTACTCTCCCTCTTTGGGTGCTTTTTTTTTTTTTTTCACCCACTTTTTGTGCAGAACTGATGTTTCCGGCGAAGATGCATTCTCTCTCTTTTTTGATTTCCTATTCTTTCTTATGTATATTTTTCCTTCTCTCTTGTAAACCTTTTTTCCACTATTGAATAAAATTTCTGGTAGCTATGGTTTTTCCTTAATCTCCATTTCTAAAAGGAAACAAAAAAAAAAAGTGAGCTTGAGGCCATGGGAGGTTCATGGGGGGGAGAAAGAGTACATATTGAAATAGCAACAACAGCATCATATAATTCGCAAAAAAAAATATGTAACAATTAATGCAATATGTTAGAAATTATAGGATTAAAATTTTCTAAAAAGGCAGCCTCTTAAGGCAAGAGTTGTCAATGGACTAACTGCTTGAATATTGCCCTGGCGCTCTATTGCATGCAGAAGAATGGATCGCACAGAGTACTAGGATAGAAAGTGGCAGTGAAAAGATTGCTTGGTTCTCTCTTGCACGGCGTATTTGGAAAGAGAAAAATATGAGAAACTTATTGAAGGAATATTGAGCAACCGGTTGCTCTGATACGATGATTCTCCTTTGGCGTATCCTGCACAGAAATTTCCAGTAACCTCTTTCTTCAAATATTTTAAGATTTTGACATCCAAATTTGGCATTGAACATGAAGGCATAGCTCTTTTATCAAAGAAAAACAAATTACTGCAAGTAATCGTAAGCATTATCATCCATAACGCAGTGGCTTCCTGTGGTCTACGTATTTCAAGTAGGGTAGCAAGGAGTGAGAAGAGCGAGACCACTTAAGAGAACAGGCATCCCCACATTTATAGACTGATAGATTTATGTACATCTGTCCTTCAAAAGGCTTCTCATTTTTATCTAAAAGACACTTATATTTTACATTCTCACTCGACGTTGATCTATATATATCAGCTTGGCATGATTTACTAAATTTCTTACAACTATAGATGTCACCAATTAAGAATAATACTAACCATAACTGAGAAGGCCTAGCACAAACAATAACAACGAAGGAAATTGTGGCAAAGATTACCCGAGAAATCCGTTTCTTCATGGAGATATGCTAAACCAAATGCAGCAACTCGGGCAATGTTTAACGTTTTTAGCCCTCCTATGAAAGATTTGATTACACTTTGAGCTAAAAGGCGATCCTCCGGGCTTTTATATTGGGCGCTGCTTCAGATACTGAGAGCCTTTGTATCCCCATCTCATCATCTTCAGCACGATAACCCACTAATTTGACAAGATCCGGACACTTGAGTACCATACCAAGAATATTAACTTGTGCAACCCATTCCCTGTGTCCCTGGATACTATAAAGTATATAATTAATTAATTAGAGGAAACATCGGGCGGACACTAATTCAAAAAAGATAACTTCGTTCATGTAGAGTGATCAATCAAATTCCAAACCAAACCCGTCACATTCACAAACCAAGTAGCTGATTAACTGGAAAAGACAACTTTTACGTACCATAGAAAGATCCTGGCAAGAATGTAGTAACAAATCAAATGGGCATCAGCCACCCATACCGTAACAATTTTGCATCATTTACGTGAAATTAAATCCCACGCCAAGGATCGTAGCAGATCTATATAACCATTTCCCAAGAAGTGACTACGATTGGCTAAATTACCCGATTGTGGGAGGGGCTGAAATCTCTGCATCGTTGTGGAATAAAATCTACGGTTCCATCACAAATCTAGAAAGAAGACGGAAATATTTATAAAACCGTCAGAAGGCTGGATCCTCTCCAGTGACTCCAGACTGACATGGGGTGATTTGCACCGGAACTCTCCAATCCAAACGTGATCCAAGCTCGACTTTGGATTCCGTCTACTAGTTCACAACATATTAAATGTTTCCGGTAAAATAAAACATGACCACAGATGACATAAAGTTACTGCCAAACATTTCAAGATTTTATAATCCATTGCTCTATAAATATATTTTTTATTTTTATCAAAAAAATACTTTTAGTGCCAGACAATTTTCGATAGAGACACATGGGGGGTGACAAAGGCTTGTGCATGTAGATTTTTAATTAGATATAATATGAATTACTAATGATATCAAATAGAAATGGTAGAAGGGGGTGAGCTAGCGCCGAATCCAACAGGCAACCAAAATAATGCAAGTTGAAATAAAGAATCAGATGGAGTCATGGACCATGGTCCGTTTATTATTAATATAAAATAAAAATAAATTTTGTTTCAAGAAGAAAATTTATCTTTTTGAAAAATTAAATGTCACAAACAAAATAACAGATATTGTCACGCGTCAGGATTCAAAATCTTAAATTCCACTTCTAGCTAGCATAAAGAATAATAATAAAAAAAAGCTTAAGTAATCAAAATAAAACACTCAAAAGGTCAATCAGCTGATGTGGTGTAATGTCCTTGCCCTTTTGGATTGGGATCGTGAAGTGTGCCACTAAATGAAGCAAAATTATTGCAAGACACCGGAGTGATCCTTTTGAATAATTTTTCTGAATTATCATAGCATTTTATCCTAAAGAATATTTTATTTCGCACACAAAACGTACTAAAAAAAATTAAATAACTATCAAAGGATTATGATTCCCCTTCTCTTGTCCCTTGGTATTCGTGAACAAAATTAAATTGTCGTTGACGCTCATGGTGTCCATGTTGCGCTCTTTGGAGTTTCTAAGGGGCCAATTTTCTTAATCATATATATATAATCATATTTTCTTTTAATACCTCATGTCATGTAAATTAAAACTGACTTAATTTCATTAGTGGTGGGTGCTGGTATGGACGGTCCCTACATGGTGGGTGCTGGTATGGACGGTCCCTACATGATACGTGGCACTATTAGAAGATCCATCATTTCAATAATATATAAAAATAATAATTTTTAATTTAAGATTGATAAAATATTGATTTAAAATTATGATCGTTTCTTAATAAGTCAGAATCAGTTAAAATGATCGGGATGTGATCGATAATATACCGGCCACATTAAACTCAGGTCGGTGAGCTATCATTCTCAGTTTACAAATCACATCTGGCCAGAGATTGGCATTCAACCGACCTTTTAATAAGTCACAAAATCAGATCAGTATTCTATCAACCTGAAGATAAATAACAGCTCAGAATCTGCGATACGTTGGATTTTCACCGATCTGAATGGTACCTGAGCAGAATATGCGACATTAGTCATGGAAGATCGGTAAAACACCAACCTCATCATAATCTATATCGATGATTTACCGATCTCAACACATGTCAAAAGCCAGTTATGCAGCAACTGTGCTCTCGTTTGATTGCGACCCTCCAGCTGTACTATAATTGACTGCCACTAAGGTAAAATGGCTAACAACTGCAATCCAGCTGACCATAACAAACTAACGGGCTAAGCAATCCCCTCTATATATAGGGGGCAGGATACTCCTCCAGATAAGCTCACGCTTAAGATTCATAGAGCCGAAACTCTGCTGAAATTAATTCTCGACTTTTTCACTAAAGAAAGATCGAATTTTCTCCAAATCTTCTTATTCCATCTTCTGAATTTTCAATTTCCACGATTTGTTCTCAAGGTCTCAACTGACTTAGACATCGAAGGATCCTAAATCGAAGGATATCCTACTAGTTCTTAGACTTTTCTTGCAGGTTCTTCAACAATCCGGGTCAATCCAACCCAACCAGCTCTCCAGCATGAAATCTTCACTTTCTTCTGAAGTCTTGCAGCAATAGATTGGCGCTAAAGAAAAGAAAACCAAAAAATTTATGAAAAATGGTTAAAAAGATGCAAAATCCAACTCCGTCTTCCCTCGGAGCTCCTCCGGAGATGGTCTAGTCCCATCCTCCGGTGATGATCGATTTTCAGCAATTCAACCTCCTGGTATAGCAGGTCTAGACTCTAACCAATGTCGTGCAACAGCACCAGCAGGTAACGGAGCGACGATAAGAATCGATTCCATAAGAACCCCAAGAAGCTGCATCATGGACCACCATCCCCCAATTTCTTAAGAACACCACTAGGCGCGCCTTTTAGATCAAGAAGATGAGCACTCCTCTGAAGCTGAATTGACTCCTTGCGGCATGATTCCGTTGCGAGAGATGGATCTTGAGCAAAAGCTTCAGAACTTGAAGAAGAAGCTGAAAGAGGTACAGCTTGGAAAGATCCCCCAAAATAAAAGAGATTTTCATCTCACCTCTCCCTTTTTCACTGATATCCTGAATGAACCGAGTTCGTCTCGATTCAAAATGCCTTCCCTTAAGCCATTCGATGGCTCCGTAGATCCCTAAGACCATCTTGAGGGATATCGCGATGTTATGAGGCTTCAGGGCGCATCTGACGTCCTTCTTTGTATTGCCTTCTTCATCATCTTCAAGAAATCCGTGAGGGTATGGTTCTTTGGACTCCATCCTGAGTCTATTTCCTCTTTTGATCAATTGAGTAGACTTTTCGTAGCCTATTTTGAGAGCAACCATCTCCACTTGAAGCACTCGAATAGCCTGCTTTTCATAGTGCAGCAGGAGGATGAGTTCCTCTGAGAGTACATGGCCCATTTCAATACAGCCATTTGGAAAGTAAAAGATTTCAATGAGTCCATCATGATGTTAGTTTTGAAGCGAGGACTTAGGAACTACTGTTTGACCTTCTCCCTGGACAAATTTTTTTTGGAGAACTATGAAGCCATGCTGGACAGAATCCGAAAGTATGCTCATGCTGAAGAGGAGAAGAGGTTAAACAAAAAGGAGAAAAGGAAGAAAAAGAAGGGAAAGAAGCAACCTCGCGAGAAGGAACGCAGGAATCAGGGGAGCAGTAGTGAACCATCTTGAAAAAATTGAAAGTCCCAAAGTCCTCTCTGAAAATTCGACAGCTACACTTCTCTGTCTGCCCCTCGATCATAGATCTTGATAGAGATAGAGAATCAGAGATATCTCCATTGCCCGATCCTCATGAAGGTTTCAGCTGACAAAAGGAACAAAAATAAATTTTGCCGCTTTCATCGAGACCATGGGCATGATACTAAAGAATATAGTCAGCTCAAGGATGAGATTGAGGCATTGATCTGCCGAGGCTACCTCGGTAAGTACGTCCGAGATCGGATAAACTAGGCCCTAGAGCCATGCTAGAGATCTGAAGATGCTACTAAGCACAACCGACCGACTACGGGAATTATCAACATGATCACTCAAAACAATGGACCTCGGGGGGCATCTAGGAGTCCCTCTCCTAAGAGGTTATGCACAGAAAATGTCATTTCTTTTTCTGATGATGATGCCCAAGGGGTCCAGACTCCCATAATGATGCTGTCGTCGTCTCCACGATAATAGCAAATTATAATGTAAAAAAATTTTAGTTGATAATAGAAGCTCAGCAAACGTGTTGTTCTATGATGCTATCTCCAAAATGAATATGCTTGCCAATTTGAAATAGGTTGGCTATCCTTTGGTTGGATTCTCAGGCGACTTTATAGCAATTGAAGAAGAAATAATGCTGCCAGTCACTGCTGAGAAGGAACCATACTAATCAATAGTATGGCTCACATTTTTTATCATCAAAATCTCGTTTGCTTACATGTCATACTTGGCCGACCTGGGCTCAATGCCCTAAAAGCTATAGTTTCAGCTTATCACTTGCTAGTCTAGTTTTCAACCAGGCTGGGTGTCGGAGAAATGCATGGAGATTAGACGATGGCCCAAGAGTGCTTCCTGATAGCATCTAAAATAAAGAAATCGGTCAGAAATTCACCAACAGAAATATCCGATCTAAATACTGAATCAAGATCGATGAAATTCGAGGTGAGTCGGCAGAACCCCTAATCACTATTCCTTTAGGAAGAGATTAGGAAAGAACTGTTCAAATAGGAGCTCGATTAAATACCGATCTTAAGAAAAAATTGATTTTCTTCCTTCGATGGAATGCTGCTATTTTTGCATGGTCAGCCTCAAAAATGCTCAGGATTCTCACTGATGTCATAGTACATAGGTTGAATATTGATCCCAAGTACAAACCAATAAAGCAAAAGAAGAGAAGTTTTGCTTCGGAGAGACAAAAAATGATAGATGAGGAAGTTGACAAACTTTTGAAGGCAGGATTCATTAGAGAAGCTCAATACCCAAGCTGGATCATCAATGTGGTGATGGTTAAGAAGACAAGTAGAAAATGGAGGATCTGCATTGATTTTACTGATCTTAATAAGGCTTGCCAAAAAGATAGCTTTTCCCTATCAAGAATCGATCAATTAGTTGATGCTACCTCGGGGCACAAGCTGCTAAGTTTTATGGATGTATTCTCTGATTATAACTAAATCAGAATGACCCCTAAAGATGAAGAAAATACGGCATTTATAACTAATAAAAATTTGTATTATTACAAAATGATATCTTTTGGATTAAAGAATATAGGTGCAATCTACCAGCGCCTTGTGAACAAAATTTTCAAGCAGTAAATTGATCGCAATATGGAAGTCTATGTTGATAACATACTGATAAAAGCACAGAGCAAGATCAGCATATCACCAATCTGGAAGAAGCTTTTGGAGAGCTCTGCAAGCATTAGATGAAGCTCAATCCTAACAAATGCGCTTTCAGGATCACAGCTGGAAAGTTCCTTAGTTTTCTTATAACACAAAGAGGAATAGAAGCTAACTCCGAGAAGATCCAAGCGTTACTTGAGATGAAACTCCCAAGCTTCATAAAAGAAGTGCAGTGGCTCACTGGATGAGTGGCATCGCTCAATAGATTCATATCTAGGTCGATTGAAAAATGCTTTTCATTCTTCAAAATATTGAAAAAATTAAAGATTTCAGATAGATAGAAGAATGCCATGCCATTTTTGATGAACTCAAGGCATATCTTAGCTCTATTCTCTTGCTATCAAAGCCTGTCGAAGGTCAAAATTTATTTATATATTTATCTATTTCATCCAATGCTGTCAGCTTGGTTTTAGTCCGAGATAATGTAAGAACACATAGGCCCATCTATTACACTAGCAAGCTATTGCGGGATGTGAAAACTCGATATTTTAGAATGATAAAAATGATTTATTCTCTGATTATAATAGCTAAACGGCTTTGACTATATTTTCAAGCTCATTCTATTATTATCTTAAATCAACTGTTGAAATCGATCCTTCAATGATCTGATACTTTCGATCGATTAGCTAAATAGGCCATCAAACTCAGTGAATTTGATATCCATTATCGATCCCAACCCTTAATGAAAGCTCAAATACTAGCTAATTTCATGGTGGAATGCTCAATACTTGAAAAAAATTCAGCCATGGAAGCCCAAATGGAAGCCTCTAGAGAAGCTTGCTGACTCTTGCATGTTGATGGAACCTCTAATGCCCAAGGAAGTGGTTCTGGCCTGATATTGACAGATTCGGAGGGAGCTATCATCGAACATGCTTTGAGATTCAATTTTAAAACTTATAATAATAGAGTAGAGTATGAAGCCCTCATTGCGGAACTTAGGATGGCTAAAGATCTTAATATCAAAAAACTCAAAGTCTTCAGCAATTCTCAACTTATCATTGGATAGATACGAGGTCTTTATGAAGTTAGAGATACTATCATGTCCCAATACTTACATAATGCAAAGAAATTATCTGAAAACTTTGATGACCTCGAAATCATCCAAATACTGAGATTGGAAAATGCCCGAGTTGATGCACTCTCGTACCTGATGATATTGGAATTCTCCAATCTCAATCAAAAGGTATACATTGAAGTTCTTGAAAAACCCAGCACATAGGTCAAAATAATCGCTCAGGTCAGTTATGAATCGAGTTGGATTGATCCTTTAATGGATTACTTGAGCAAAGAAATATTGCATGATGACCCTGCAAATGTGAGAAAAATTAAGAGGCAAACACCCTGGTATGTCATCCTAGATGAAAAACTCTATAAAAGATCATTTTCTCTTCCATTACTTCAATGTTTGAGGCCTTCCAAAGCCAATTACGCCCTTCGAGAGGTCCATGAAGAGATTTATGGTAACCATCTGGGGGGCAGATCTTTAGCATACAAGGTCACTCGATAAGGATATTACTGGCCTACCATACAAAAAGATGCGACTGATCTCATGAATAAGTGCGACCAATATCAAAGGTATGCCAACATTCAACACCAACCAGCTGCTAAACTCATTTCTATTACCGCCCCTTATCCTTTCGCTGTATGGGGATGGACATCCTAGGATTGTTTCCTATGGCAACAGGACAAAAAAATTTTCTAGTGGTAGCAATAGATTACTTTACCAAATGGGTGGAGGCAGAACCATTGGCATAGATTACGGAAGAAAAGATGCAAGACTTTATTTGAAAGTCAATTATCTATCATTTTAGCTTATCTCAGGTAATTATCACTAATAATGGAAAGCAATTTGATAATGCAAAGTTCAAGAAGTTCTATTCTGAACTACATATCAACTACTGACTGACTTCAGTGGAGCATCCATAATCTAATGGAGAAGCTGAAGTTACAAATCGAATAATTCTCCAAAATCTCAAAACAAGGCTCACTAAAGCTAAAGGTCTGTGGGCTGATGAACTATACAGTATTCTTTGGACTCATAGGATAACTCCCAGGCAATCGACTGGAGAAACACCTTTTAAGCTTACATTTGAATCAGAAGTAGTCATACCGATGGAAATTAGCCTTTCAATGCTAAGAATAGAAAACTTCAATGAAGAAAGTAACTTAGATTGGTTGAGAACTGACCTTGATTTATTGGAAGAAATTCGAGAAAGAGCTCAAATTCGAATGGCAACCTACCAGTAGAAGGTAGTCAGATATTACAATATCAAGATCAAGCTGAAAGTCTTCCGAGCTAGAGATTTGGTGCTCCATCAAGCAGAGGTCTCAAAACTCCTAGAATAAGGAAAGCTTGCCCCAAGAAGGGAAGGACCATACCGAGTTGTTGAAGTGATTCGGCCAGGAGCCTGCAGGATTGAAAACTTAGACGATTCGAGAATTACTAGAACTTGGAATGCCGAAAATCTTAGAATGTACTATCAATAAATTCTGAATAAAGATTCTAAAAATTTTATCTCATTGAAAGACCCATGAAATATTGAGATTTCTTCTAGTCATCTTATCTTAAATCTGATTGCCAAATCGATAGAGCCCCGAAGGGCATAGGAGATAAAATCTTTAAAATTCTTAAATTCGATTGTTAGATAGGTAGAGCCCCGAAGGGCATAGAAGATAAGATCTCTAAAATTCTTAAATTCGATTGTCAGATCGGTAGAGCTCCGAAGGATACAAAAGATAAGATCTCCAAAATTCTTAATCCGATTGTCAGATTGGTAGAGCTCCAAAGGACATAGGAGATAATATATCCAAAATCCTTAAATTTGATCGCCAGATCGGTAGAGTCCCGAAGGATACATAAGATAAGATCTCCAAAATTCTTAAATTTGATCATCAGATTGGTAGAGTCCCGAAGGGCACAAGAGATAAGATCTCCAAAATTCTAAATTCGATCGTCAGATCAGTAGAGCCCTGAAGGGCACAGGAGATGTCCGAAATTCTAAATTCGATCGCCAGATTAGTTGAACCCCGAGGGGCATAGGAGCTCCACATTCCTAAATCTGACTGCAAGATCGATAAATCCCTAAAGGATCAAAGAGATACAATCTTCCTACTTATAAATCAGATCTCCAGATCAGTAATGGCTTGATAAGCACAAGGGATAAAATCTCTATCAAATACTGATCTACTGATCGATGCCATATTGGGCTTCTATCCATCATGAATATACATATCAACATTGTTGGTGCAGAATTTGATTGACGTCAGATCAAGTTGGAGTCGAGGAAGCTGAGGTCGCCACCTGTGATCTACAAAATAAAGTTTCATCTGGAGTCGGTGTTTGTGGCTCCGGTAGAATCCTCTGACGGTCAAGTTAGCTCTGATCAACAGAAATGGAGTGCTCAGTATGGAGTTTGATAGAGTTTTCAGGAAGAAAAAGAAAGCTTAGAAAAAATATATCTGGGGGTCTTTTTTTATAGACAGAGCCTATTGTAACTGTCTTGATTAATGACTGTCGTAACCATCCTTAATAAATGATAATCATGATTGTCCTGATAAATGACAATTATAATTATCCTAATGAATGATGTTCATGATTGTCCTAATAAATGCCGATTGTAATCATTCAATAATGGGATCACCTGTAGGAATCTGTCTGAAGAAATGGTCCAGAAGGAGTTCAACTTCTATAAAAATCCGACCACTAAAGGAGTTCAAAAGGAGTTTGGCTTCCATAGAAGTTCGACTGCTGGATGAGTCCGAAAGAAGTTCGACTTTCGTAGAAGCCCGACTGCTGGAGGAGTCCGGAAGGAGTTCGGCTTTTGTAGAAGCCTAACTGCTGGAGGAGTCCGACTGGGGCTTCGTCTGTTGAATGAAGGGTGGGTAGAATCTCGATTACTGAGAAGTTCGATCAGATTTGGCTGCTGGATAGTTTGGCTAGGTTTGGCCATTGGATAGTTCGACCATCGAATGAACTCGACTGCTAGGAAGAGAATTTTTGATTGAAGCTCTTCCATGATTTTCAGCTGCATTAGGCTAAGCTTCAGACTGAACTTCGGAGGGAGCATGATTTATCTCCAACAATAGTTCCTCCACTCTCGAGTTCGAAATTCAAAGGAAGAAAGTATAAAAGGGATGACTGTTGAAGTCCTTTTCAAGGCTCTGCATCTTGTCTTCAACCGAGGTTGAAAGTATAATTGAGGCTCGGAAAAGATCTTATCTCCTGTTGTTGTTGAGCACAATGAGGCCGTCTTCGGAGTCTTTTCTCTCATCCTGTCTAAAATGACCGAAATGGACGAGGTCTTCGACTTTGCTCATGTTAGGACGAGGTTCTCTTCCTGTTCCTAATAGACCGTGAGAGTACATAAGGACCATTGTCAGGGCTTCTCCTTCCATCTCGTCTAAAATAAACGAGGTCTTCAACTTTGCTCACATTAGGATGAGGTTCTTCTCTTGCTCCTAACGGACTGTGGGAGAACATAAGGACCATTGTTAGGGCCTCTCCTCCCATCTCATCTAAAATGAACGAGGTCTTTGACTTTGCTCACGTTAGGATGAGGTTCTTCTCCTATTTTTAATGGACTGTGGGGACACATAAGGGCCATTGTTAGGGCCTCTCTCCCTATCTCATCTAAAATGAATGAGGTCTTTGACTTTACTCACGTTAGGACGAAATTCTCCTTCTGTTTCTAACGGACTGTGGGGGCACATAAGGATCATTGTTAGGGCTTCTTTCCCCATCTTGTCTAAAATGAACGAGGTCTTCGACTTTTGCTCATGTTAGGATGAGATTCTCTTCCTATTTCTAACGGACTGTGGGGGCACATAAGGGCCATTGTTAGGACCTTCCCTTCATCTCGTCTAAAATGAATGAGATCTTCAACTTTGCTCATATTAGGATGAGGTTCTCCTCCTATTCCTAACGGACTGTGGGATATATAAGGGTCGTTGTTAGGGCCTCTCCTTCCATCTCATCTAAAATGAATGAAGTCTTCGACTTTGCTCATGTTAGGACGAGGTTCTTCTCCTATTTCTAACGGATTGTGGGGCACATGAGGATCGTTGTTAGGACCTCTCCCCCATCTCGTCTAAAATGAACGAGGTCTTCGACTTTGCTCACGTTAGGATGAGGTTCTCCTCCTGTTCCTAACGGACTGTGGGGGCACATAAGGGCCGTTGTTAGGGCCTCTCTCCCATTGAGGTTGAAGCTCGAAGAAAATCTTGTCTCCTATCAAGGTTGACATCGACGCTTGGAAGAGATCCTATCTCTAATCGAGGTTGACTTGGTCGCTCAGAAGAGATCTTATCTCTAGCCGAGGTTGACATGGTCGCTCAAAAGAGATCTTATCTCTGACCGAGGTTGAAGCTCGATCGCTCGGAAGAGATCTTATCTCTAGCCACGGTTGACTCGGATGCTTGGGAGAGATCTTATCTCTAGTCGAGGTTGAAGAACTTCGTCCTGCTCATATTAGGATGAGGTTCTCCTCCCGTTCCTAACACGACCACTTTTGATTGCTTATTTCCTGTTATCATTCAATTTTCGCACCAAGAAATAATAATATGTTGAAATGAAGGAGTTTTATTGTGAAAAAACTATCGATAGTACATCCTCAAATTTTCTGAGTTTCAAGGTCGTGGGAGCATTGTTCCTTCGAGCTTCTTCAGACGATAAGTTTTGGGCCAGATGACCTCCACCACCTCATACGGATCTTTCCAATTTGGGGCAAGCTTCTCCTAGCTTTGAGGTTAAGAGATGGTGACTTATCGAAGTATTAAGTCCTCCACTTTGAATATTTTACTTCTGACTCTGAAGTTATAATATCGAGCCATCTTTCGTTTGTAGGCCATCATCTGAACCTGGGCTTTCTTTCTTTTCTCTTTCAGCAGATCGAGGTTGATTCTGAGGTCCTGTGGGTTGTTCTGCTTATTGAAGGTCACGACTCATGCTGACGGAAGCTTAAGTTCAATTGAGATGACTGCTTCTGTTCCAAAGGCTAAGGCGAATAGTGTTTTTCCAGTTGGTAGCCTTTGAGTAGTTTTGTATGTCCAGAGGACATGGTAGAGTTCGTCCACCCAGGCCCCCTTTGCTTTGTCAAGTCTTATCTTAATTTCTTGTAGTAGAGTCTGATTGGTCACTTCAGCTTCTTCATTTGCCTGTGGGTGAGCTATCGATGTGAAGTGGTAGGAGATATTTAGGTCTTTATAGAAGTCGGCGAATCTTATCCCGATGAATTATCGCCCATTATCAGTTATAAGAATTCGAGACAGACCGAATCGACAGACTATTGACTTTTAGATGAAGTCTTGTACCTTAGTCTCGATAATTTTGACTAGAGATTTGACTTTAATCCATTTGGTGAAGTAGTCGATTGCTACTAGGAGAAACTTTCATTGTTCGAATGCCATCGAAAAAGGACCAAGTATATCCATTTTTCACTGCGCAAATGGTCAGGATGCACTTAGTAGAGTAAGCTCGGAGGTCGATCATCTTTGTATGCTCGCATTATTTTGACAGCGGTCATATTTTCTGACGTACTTCATAGAATTATGGTATAAGATCGGCTAATAGTATCCTTACCGAAGTAGCTTTTGCGATAGGGACCTAGCTCCTATTTGACTTTCATAAATTTTCTCGTGCACTTTTCATAATGCGAAGTCGGTTATTGAAGGTCGGAGACATCTCAACAGCGATAGCGAATATGACCTCTTATACAACTTACCCTCATTCAAAACATATCGAGAGGCTTGATTCTTGAGTTACTGAACTTCTTTCGGATCATGAGGAAGGACTCCCTCCTTGAGATAGGCAACCAATGGGTCGATCCAGCTTGGCTCGAGTTCTGTCGGTAAAATGACCTACGATTTCTCTAAGAGTGGGCACTTCAGGGTCTCAAAAAATACTTCTTTGAACAGTTCAGCTGGAGCTAAAGTGGTCAACTTAGAGAGAAGGTCGGCTCTTATATTTTCTACCCTCAAAACCCGTCGAATGCCAAAATAGTTGAAGGCCAAAGTCAAGTCCTTTACTTTTTTTAGGTATTTAATCATACTTTTCTTCCGTACTTCGTAGCTGCCACTGACTTGATCGATTACTAATTGGGAGTCACTATAGATTTAAAGCCGATCTACTTATAATTCTTTTGCTATTTTTAATTCGATGATCAGAGCTTCGTACTCGACCCCATTATTAGTTATAAGAAATTCGAAATGCAGTGCATACTCGATGATGACTAAGACTAACCCCATATCCGCTCTAGTAGAGTTGGATGAACCATCCACGTACAGAGTCCAAAAACTTTTTGGAAGGTCAGCTGCTTCTTCAGGAAGGTTCGATTGCGACAGTAAAGTGCTGGTGCTCAAGCTCGGCATCATCAGGAATGGTACATTCTATTACAAAATCTGCTAATATCTAGGCTTTGATCGATGATCGGGGTCGATAATTGATATCAAATTTCATGAGCTCGATTGTCCATTTTGTAATTTTTCAGAAGCATCCATTTGCTGAAGGACTGCATTTATTGGTTGATTCGTGAGGACCGTTATGGTGTGCTCCTAAAAGTAAGGTCGGAGCCTCTTGACAGTAATTAGAAGAGAGTAAGCTAATTTTTCTAGCTTAGAATATCTGATCTCTGCATTTCTTAGGACTCGACTTATGTAGTAGACCGGCCGCTATATCTTCGCTTCCTCCTTGACTAGGACTGCTGCCAAGGTCACCGGAGAGATCGCTAAGTACAAGAATAATTCTTCTCCAAGTTTGGGTTTTGCCAATAGTGGAGATGAGCCGAGGTAGTTTTTGAGCTTCTTAAATGTCCGTTGGCAATTCATCGTCCAGCAAAAATTCTTTGATTGCTTGAAAACTTAGGAGAAGGACATGCATCGCTCGACCAATCTAGAGATAAAGTAATTTAAGAATGCCACTTTTTCAGTCAAGCGCTGAACTTTTTTGATTATTTTTGGAGTGATCATCTCTTGAATAGCTCGAATTTTCTCTGGATTTACTTCAATCCCGCACCTCAACACCATAAACCCCAAAAACTTCCTAGGGATCACACCAAAGGTGCACTTAGTCGGATTCAGCTTCATCTTATGCTTTCTGAGTACACTGAAGATCTCTTCAAGATCGGCAAGGTGGTTTATAGAGTTCAACTTTTGACGAGCACGTCATCCACATACACCTCTATATTATGGTCGATCTGCTCCTTGAAGATTTTGTTGATCAGATGCTGGTACGTTGCCCCAGCATTCTTGAGTCCAAAGGACATAATCATGTAACAGTAAAGACCATAGTCAGTAATAAAAATAGTTTTTTTCTCATCCTCTAGGGCCATCCGTATCTGATTATAGTCGGAGAAGGCATCCATGAAGGTAAGAAGCTCATGGCCCGAGGTTGCATCTATTAATTAATCAATCCTGGAAAGAGGGTAGCTATCTTTTGGACAGACTTTATTCAGCTTTTTGAAGTCTATACACATCCTTCACTTATTGTTTGGCTTTTTAATGAGAACCACATTTGAGACTCAAGTCGGATAGTTGACTTTTCGGATGAACCCAGCTTTGAGGAGCTTGCCTACTTCTTCCATAATTGCTTTCTGTCTCTTCGGGGCGTGGCTGTGCAGTTTTTCTTTTATCGATTGAGACTTTGGATCGATGGCCAGCTGATATTCCATAACTTCGACATCAATTCCTGGCATATCCGTTGGAGCCCAGGTGAAGACATCCACGTTCTTCCTGAGGAAGGTGATGAATTGTTAACCTCATCCCTCAAGTTGGAGCCAATCTGCACAGTATGCTCCGCATTTCCATCGTTCAAGGGCATGGAAATGAGGTTCTCCATAAGCTCGCCCCGCTCCTCGGTAAGATCATCTTGAACATCCAATCCGTCAATAGGATAAGGATCGGACTGTTCTTCCTTATGCAGGGTGATTGAGTAGCAGTGTCTTGCAAGGGTTTGATCTCCGCTGACCTCTTCGATCCCATAATCCATCAAAAATTTCATCTTCAAATAATAAGTTGATACCACTGTCTGAAGTGCATTTAGATCAGGTCGATTAAGAATAGCAATATAGGCGGATGAAGTTCTTACGACTAAAAAGTTGATCTGTGCCTTAGCTAGTTTTGGGCATTGCCCCGCAGTCATGGCCAAAGTTGTTATGCCCTCAATTGGTACAGTATCACTAGTGAAGCCCATCAATGGAAAGTTCATAGGCCCCAAGTGGTTATTTTGAGAAGGCATCGTAAAACAATACATCGATCGAGCTTCCATTATCTACCAAAATACAGCATACATCGTAATCGATAATGTTTAAGGATATTACAACCGCATCATTATGGGGGAATTGGATCCCTTGAGCAACTATCTCAGCAAAAATTATGAGTTCTTCAATCCTTCATCTCTTCACTGATCCCTCGAATCCGCTAGCCTCTCCTTGCCAAAGTCCCTTCGAGATCATTTTGATGATGCCAAGAGGTGGCCGATCTCCTTGTTGATCCTTCTCTCTTGGTGGTTCAGACTGCGATAATGCCCTCGTCCGATCTTTTCATCTTTTAGATCATCGTCGTAGGAATCGACCTAATCTGTCTTGCCTGATGAGTTTCTCGATCTCATCCTGAAGTTGGATACACTCCTCAGTGTCGTGACTATGATCATGATGATATAGGCAGAACTTGTTAGGATTACATTTGCTGGGATGAGAGCGCATCATTTTCGACCTTGGCAGTTGCTCCCTGATTTTCATCAGCACTTGGATTTTAAGAGCATTGAGGGTGGCGTAGTTGTAAAATCTTCGTTGGGGAGAATCTCACCGTGCCCTTCTATCCGGGCTTCTCTACCTCTGAGCCCGAGGGGATGTTCGGACTTGCTTTCATTCAGAGGGAGTTTGAGAGCATGGCCTAACATTGTTCGGCTTTTCTTCCTCGATAGGTCCGCCCAGCTCGTCGATTCGTCGCTTACCAAAGGCTTCATCGTCCCTGGCTTTGAAGGCCTCTTCAGCTCGGGCATAACCTTCAGCCCGAGCTAGCAGATTGACAAAATCTTTGGGGTACTTCTTCTCTAGAAAGAATAGCAAATCATTCTTCTGGAGACTGTCCTTGAGTGTGGCCATTACGACTGATTGGTCCAAATTTTGGACCTCCAATGCAGCGGCATTAAATCGGATGACATAAGTCTGGATGGATTCTTTCTTCTTTTGTTTGATATTCATCAGAAAATTCGAACCTCGATGCGGACGTCTGCTGCTGATGAAGTGAGCCGTGAACTGATGGCTCATCTGATCAAAGAAAAAAATGGTACCTAGCTTAAGTATCGAGTACCAGTTCTCGATGGCTCCCCTAAAGATGGATGAAAAAATCTGATATAAAATAGCGTCTGACACATCATGGAGCAACATCATTGTTCGAAAGGCCTCCAGATGATCGATCAGATTGGAGGTTTCGTCGTAACTCTTGAACTACGGAAGCTTGAAGTTCGGTAGGATTGGTTCCTACATGATCCTTTGAGAAAATGGAGGGTCAGTGCGAATATCATTACTGTATGAGGAGGGAATATGATGAGGCTCTTTAATTCGTCGGCTCATTTTTAGGAGCCTTTGATCTAGAAGATCTTCACGATTATTGATCTCCAAAATTTTTTGATGGAACGGATGCAAAATTTTCCTCTAGGTTGAGTTATGGTCTGAGCATGGGTCTTCCATCCTCTGCTTTTCTTTTTTGAAAATCAAAGACCGGGTAGCCGAATTTGGCTATTCCCGGATCGGACCACAAGGCTCTGAAGAAGCTTGTTCTAGTCGAGCTGGTATCGGAGCTTATCGATGTATGGCTTGTATTGCATCCATGAGACCACGAACCTACTGGACCAGCAGGTTGAACTGCTCCGAATCCACTATAGCTGCAGGTGGAGCTTGAGTTACCAAAGCTAGAGTGAAAACTGATGTATCTGGATGGGATCCGACTGTAGAGGTTGTTGATCACTGGGTCGAAGCTTTTTTGAGAGGCATTTTTTTCTGAGAAGAACTCTAGATCGCTGCTGAGCACTCATTTAAGATCAAAAAAACCTCAAGAATAGAGGCCCTTCCTCTAGCGCCAATTCTGTTAGTGCAGAATTTGACTGACGCTAGATCAAGCTGGAGTCGAGAAAGCTGAGGTCGCCGTCGGTGACCTATAAAATAAAGTTTCATCCGGAGTCAGTGTTGGTGGCTCCGATAGGATCCTCCGATGATCAAGTTAGCTCTGGCCAATAGAAATGGAGTGCTCAGTATGGAGTTCGACAGAATTTTCAAGAAGAAAAAGAAAGCTTAGAGAAAATATATCTGGGGGTTCCTTTTTATAAACAGAGTCTATTGTAACTATCTTGATTAATGACTGTCGTAATCATCCTTGATAATTGACAATCATGATTGTCCTAATAAATGACAATCATAATTATCCTAATGAATGATGTTCGTGATTGTCCTAATAAATGCCAATTGTAATCGTTCAATAATGAGATCGTCTGTAGGAATCTGTCTAAAGGAATGGTTCGAAAGAAGTTCGGCTTCTATAAAAATTCGATCGCTAGAGGACTTCGAAAGAAGTTCGGCTTTCATAAAAGTCCGACTGCTGGACGAGTCTGGAAGGAGTTTGACTTCCATAGAAGTCCGACTGCTGGAGGAGTCCGAAAGGAGTTTGGCTTTCGTAGAAGCCCGACTGCTAGAGGAGTCTGGCTGGGGCTTCGTCCACTGAATGAAGGGTGGGTAGAAGCTCGGTTACTGAGAAGTTTGACCGGGTTTGGCCACTAGGTAGTTCGGCTATCGAATGAACCTAGTTGCTAGGAAAAGAATTTTTTATTAAAGCTCTTCCATGATTTTCAGCTGCATTAGGCTAAGCTTCAGACTGGACTTCGGAGGGAGCGAAATTTATCCCCAACAAACATCATTGGACTTCTGCTAATCACCAATCTCAAAATCGATATTTTATGGGATTCCCATCGTGTATCAACCTACGGATCAACGTAATGTAGAATTCCTATCGGGTATTAACCTACACATCAACAGTATATTCGATTTTGATTCCTATCAGACATCAGCCTTTAAATTCATATTATCCAGAATTCAAATTACCTGTGGATCTCAAGCCAGACACGATGGTATATCACCAAGGTGAGTTGTTCATTACTTAGAATTTTTTTTAAAAAAAAATGAAAAAGCATTACAGTGTGCTAAAGAAGGTCAAAAAAATCTGACGATAACACACATGAAGAAAAGTTAAATTTCATTGATAGAAAGTCCTTACAAAAAGGAGCCCAAATTGGGCAGATGCAGAAGAGTAAATGAAAAGAAAAGATATAGAAAGAAAATGTAAAATCAAGCCTTCACTTGAGGAGCTTCACTGGGGGCGACTGCTGTATCATCCTCCAAAGAGATTATCTTCAGTGTAATTGGGACATCGGAGGAAGTAGGAGCTTGGGCCTCGATTGGAGCCTTGATGAAAGCAGATGGTGGGGCATCAGTGGAACCAAGAACCTCCACTTTAGGGTAGATCAGGGCCGCTGGCACCTCTGAAGCAGCTTGAGGTGCTTCGGTAGGGGGACTCACCTCCACCGCTTGAGCTTCCGCCTCCGAAACCAAGGTGAGAGCAGCCTTCTGTGTAACGACGCTCAGATCTAGATTGAGAAAGAGTTTTCCGATCAACTCCTTATAGCCATTAAAGCCACTCTCGAAGGCCTCTCCCAAAGCCTCCGTCACCTCCTCAGTAAACTCCTTGGAGGCCTTGAACTCCTTCACCGCCCGACTGGCTGTCAACTTCTAGTAGTCTAAGTTCCTCTGATATATCAGCAGTGCCTTATCTCGGGAAGCCAGTGTCTCCTCTTGCTGCTTTATTTTGGCCTCCAAATTCGATATCTTGGAGACCTCCTACTGAAAATCCAGCAGCTTCTTTTCATCATCATTGGCCCTCCTCTGAAAGTTCAGCAGGGCCTTATTCTTCTTGGAGATTATTTGTAGCTTCTCCTACAGCTACTTTTTCAACCCCTCCGAAGTCTTTTCTTCTTTGGTGACTTTCTCTTCCACCATCTTTAGGCGGTCCTTCACTGACTGCAACGCCTCCAATGACTTCTTATTTTTGGCAAGCCAGTTGACGTGTTCGGCATACAGCCGAAAAAAGGAGGTAGACTAAAAGGAGAAAAAAATTGGTTACCTCGATAAAAAATTGACTTCAATATACAAGATCGGTAGAATACCGACCCCCAAAAAAAATAAAAGAAAATGAAGAAGAAGAGAGAGAAATTTTTTTTTACATCCAAGGGATAGTTGATGCCCTAGTTCAGCATCTCATCCGGCCCCATGTCTCTCCTCCGGGCATGCAGATCGTGCTGCAGCATCACAGCATAGAGAAGGTCCTTGCCGAGAGTTGCAGTATCTTAGATGGAAGCCTTTGCAAGATCGATCCAATCAATTGACATTGAGGACGGATCGACAAGAGGAACCCTGGGCCCCTTGGAAGGTCGAGTTTGTTAAGTGAAAGCCGTAGTTGGTGGACTAAGCCTCTACAGTGTAGTAGTTGAACCCAACCTCGAATGGGTGGTCATCTCCTTTTGGGGTGGGCGGTTCACCCCGATGGAATTCCAATGTCCTCCGAATATCAGGGAAGAAGTCGGCGAAGATAGTGCACTGACAGATGATGCATGGATGACCAACATGCCCGAACGCAGAGATGCAGGTCGGGTTGGCCTCGAGTTGGGGGCAACGGCGTCCTTTCCCTTCCCCTTCTTCACTGGTGGAGGATCAGAAGACTCTGACTTTCTCTTCTTTTGATCTGCCAGTCGTCGAGGGTCGAACCTCATGAGTGTTGCAGTAAAAAAATAGAAAATATAGTAAAAAAAAAATCGAGCTCAGAAAAAGTTGGGAAAGATTTGAAGATAGACTTACCCTGGGGGAGATAAGGCTAATGCCAGAGTTAAACAAGGATTGATCAATCACCAGCTGGCTGAGCTTGAGCACCTTTATATAATTTGGCTGGAGTGAGAAATACCACAAGCTTTTCTCAGTTGGGTGTTTTTTCAAAACAAAAAGAACCCTAAACAAAGAGGTCCTAAGATTGATGGCAGTAAAACTGCAACAAATAATGAAAACTAAATTAATCCTAATGGTATTAGAGATGACCTGAGTTAGTTATAGGCCGTAGAAGTCTAATATATTACAAATGAAGGGGTGTAAGGAAAAGCACAGCCAAGACCAGAGCGACTCATCATAAAAAACCATACAACCTTCGAAAGACTATGTAATCCGATCACTTGGACCAGTAGTAATAAGTTGGAAATGGTTAGGGATGAAATACTTCTTCCTGAGCCTTTCTAGATTAGCATCTATCATGAGGGAGGACTCAGTGCTTGGGACAAAATAATCCAAGAATCCCCTTACTAGAGACCCCAAATTATTTTCGCTGGAGGCACTATTCTCAGTGGCACCCTGAGATGGATTGCCCATCTCAATGGTGAGCAGGAGTTGGATAGACCAGATGTCATGGTCATCCGAGATTGACTCCCCTTGCTACCACCATCGGGAGAGGTGCTCTCCTGAGAAGACATTGACGAAAAAGGGATAAAGAAAGAAGAAGAGGATGACTAAGAATAGAGAAAGGAAAACCTAAGGAGTAAGGATTCTAAGTCTAAAGGAAGGAGGACCCTACCGAGAAGGAGAAAAGGATGCCTTCTTTGCTTTCGCTGGCCTTCTTCAATCTTCGGCGACCACTGGGACCACCCTTTCTTCTTCTTCGATCGCTTGAGCGTGCGGAAACCTCTCTGGCACCGGAATCTTTGCTTAGGCAAAAGAGTAGCAAAGTGGGAAAAGAATGGGCAGGTGCTCTATATACAAGGAGAGGCAACGGTCCAGATCAATTTGCCAACCGTTGGATTTGAGCCACTCTGATCATTCGATAAAGCTGTAGGAGAACTGTTTAAAAGTATCAGCTCAGATTAAGCCACGCAAGTGCAACAATAAGACAGTTTAGCCAGCTTATGGATGACTGCCACATGCCCCATGATGCCTGAAATACAGTGGAGTGGTCAATGATGACTCTGCGCCCTTCTATACTTTCTTAAATGTCAGGTACGGTAGATACGGTAACCAAGGTGCCCTGCTACCTTAAATCATTAAAAATTTCAAATCCAATTGCAGCATAGCACGATTTTCGACATGAATGATTGATGGGCTACCCATCAAATGACTACTTTTTGCACTTCTTATGGAGGGTTATCCACTCTAAGTCTGAAAAGTGGAAGGACAACTATTGGTACGGACAGTTCCTGCTTGACATGTGGTGCCATCAGAAGATCCACCATCCTAGAAAACATAGAAATGATAATTCTCAGTCCGAGATCGATAAAATACCGACCTAAAATTATGACCATTTTCTAACAAGTTAGAATCAGTTAAAGTGATTGGGATGAGATCAAAAATATACCAACCACATCAAACTCAAGCATGTGAACTACCGTTCCCAACTTACAAGCCACGTTTGGCCAGAGATCGGCATTCAACCGACCTCCTAGCAAGTCATAAAACCAAATCAGTATTGCCTGAAGGCAAATAGCAGCTCAGAATCTGCGGCACGTCGGATTTTCACCGATCTAAATGACACCTGAGCAAAATATGCGGCATTAGTCACGAGAGATCGGTAAAACACTGATGTCATCATAATCTACATCGATGATTTACCAATCTCGACATATATTAAAAAGCTAGTTATACGCCAACTGCACTTTCGTCTGATTGCGATCCTCTAGCTATACTATAACTAATTGCCACCAAAGTAAAATGGCCAACTGCTATAATCTAGTTGGCTATAACAAACTAACGGCCTAAGCAATCTCCTCTATAAATAGGAGGCGGGGTTCTCCTCTAGATAATCAATTATCAACTTCTTCATCGAAGGAAGATCGAATTTTCTCCAAAATTCTTTCATTCCATCTTCTGAATTTTCATTTTTCACTATCTATTTTCAAGGCCTCAATTGATTTAGGCATCGAAGGATTCTAAATTGAAGGATACCCCATCAATTTTTGGATTTTTCTTACAGATTCTTCAACGATCCGAGCCAATCCAACCCAACCAGCTCTCCAGCGTAAGATCTTCACTTCCTTCTGAAGCCTTGCAGCAACAATGGATTTCTTTCTCACTGTAATGATCTATTTATGAGAAGAAAATACTTAACTTGGAATGCAAATTAAGGCTAATCCTAATAATCATATCTTTCTACGAAATTTTATATTCTAAATAAAATAATTACTATACGGATGAATCATTTTCTTCGAACAAAGAAGAAAAGAAAAACTTGATTTAAGATTTCCTTCCAGCTCTGCTCTGGATATGATCCACCTAACATGCCCCAAGGCCATATTTGAGCTCCCATGCACCAATGTACTGATAGAGAGTTAGTTAGCTTCCAGGACCACGTATATACCAAGAATCAGATCGAAATGCGTTGATGACAAGGATATTATTAAAAAAGTGTTCATTCCATGCTTTGAAGCTACTAGTATAAAGAAAATATATAATTAAGTCATCGAATACTGGCCGAAGAAAAGAAAAGAAAAGAAAACTCTAGAGGGTGACGCACAGGAGATCAATGGACCGTGGCCCGGTTCGTCGACCGCCGGTCCCGGACCAGGAAGAAGGAGCGGTTCTTGACGGCGATGTCGTACATGTGGATGGACCGGAGGTCGGCGAACCGGTGCGGAAGGGAGATGAGGTCCGGTGAGGTGGCACCCCGGTGGTACTGGATAAGTTCCGGCCGCCCCGCGTGGTACCGCATCCACCCCAGCTCGCCAAGCCGGCGCTCAAGCTCCTCGTGCGACCCCACCACCTCCCCCGTGGGCGCGTACACCAGCTCGCTCCTCCTCCCCCCTCCGCCACCGCCAGCGGAGGCGGTGGCGCTCTCGATGCTCTCTCTCGTGGGGTTCTCTATCCGCCGCGCCACCCCGTTCTTGAACACCCACACCCCCGACATCGATCGCCGTCGTCTCTCTCGCCTTCGGTGGTGCAGGGAGTGGGTGGTGGGTATTTATGGGTCCCCTTCCTGAGATCAAGTGTATACGTGGTGACTTGCCATTGAAAGTTAAGCACGTAACAGCACTGACAGGGAAAGAGGAGAGATCTGATTTTAACGGGATTCTTGTTTTTTTTTTTAAAAAAACAAAAAAAACAAAAATAAAAACAAAAACAAAACAAAACAAAAGGGTCACCAGCAAAAGCTCCATTGCCACGTTTCGTGAAACGTTTGGTACGTATCGTGCGACGCACCTGTAGCAGTGCTGCCGATTTAATGAGAGGATGCCTTGATACAATGCGACGTACAATCGTTGGTCGCGCCCGGTTGTTCCAGGCGGTCGCCCATGGGTCGTCCGTGTCCGGGGACCGGGTCACCAGTGGGGAACCTATCTCTTGACACGTTCCACGCGTGCATAGTTGCACTGATCATCGGGGCCCATCACTTGACACGTACAAGAACCCTTCTTATCTCTGTCTATCCCATGCCTTCGTTGTTTTTTTTTTTTTTTTTAAAAAAAAATATTATTTTTAATTTAAATTTATTAAATCAACCTAGTTGAAAGACATCCCTATGCATGGAAAAATAAAATCTACAAAAATGTGAAGAAATTTGATGCCTTCATTTGATATAAAAAAAAGAAAAAAAAATATTCATTTCATGCAAAATAAAACTTTACTTTCAATAGATCAAGGGCGCTGTCCCTCCTTTGCTATGTGCGAGCACCATTGATTGTTGCAGTATTAGCACAAATAATTTTCATCGTGATAATTACAATAGTAAAGGTTGTATTTTATAAAAGTCAAATCGGGGATTAATCCAAGTGAACAGTAGTATTTATTTGTGTTGAGGAATAATGATCTCATTTCGAAGAGTTGAACGTTTGCGGTACTTTATATCCTAGAACCATCCATTTTAAACATTTGGATTTTTAGATAGGATTTAATATAGTATCAGAATCCACCAATCCTTTTTGCGGGCCTCTTAATGATCCACCATCCAAGGTTCAGTCTCGAGGAGGCAAAAGTTTTTTGATGACCGATCGACCGCCGTGCACTCAAAACGCACACATCCTGGAAAGGGTGGTGCTGGTCCCGGCAGGGTCTTTTTCTTTGCTTCCTAATGTTTAGGTTCCATTTTAGATATTTGGACACGCAAAAGAGATTATTTGGATACGTGTTCTTTACAACTTCTTGTCCCCCGTGGACACCACGTTCCTGTGGTGCATGAGGCTATTACGCCCCTCTTTTCGGTTGGCTTTCACTGCCGTATCACGTCAAAGTTAGTAGTATCCTCGATCCTGTGGCTGCATGTGATCAAATTTATCGTAAAATTAGTGTTTATTGTTGAAAATTTGGAACCATCGGCAGCAAGTTGTTTGCAAGTAGATTAACATGGAGTACTTTACCCAAAAAAAAGAAAAGAAAAAGATTAACATGGATTTTGTAGTTTTTAGATCATGATGAATAATTTTTGACTCGATTTTTAAAATCTATTAACCATAATTTACAATGAGCCGTCACGATCTAAGATGGCAGTTCTTGAGTTACATGTATGACTAATAGGTTAAACATGTCAAACAGGTAACTTAAACATGTCATCATAGACTTCACCCAATCCAACCTGTTTGTTATGGGTTACAGATAGAATCCAATGATTTATTTATTAAACAAGGTTTCTAGACTAATGATTTTTGTAAGTACCATGATTCAACTCAATTCACCCCTAGCCACAATTCCCAAAAGCTGTTAGCATATTATACAACGTAGGAGTTATAGTCATGAATAAGTTTATTTGTTCTCTTTATATTTAGTAACTTCCAATTATCTTCAAAATTAAATATATCTAGTAGCCTTAATTCTTTAGCAAATATGTTTTATATTACATTGATGCAATGTATTTTGTGTAGATGGGCCACTAAATCCTGATATCTGGCTCTTGCCTGGTCATGTTCACCAACATATGACAGAATTTAACTCTAATATCTGTTATAATTTTTGGATTTACTGAACAAAGAAATTTTTCTCCAATGATTATGTATCTTTGTTCTTAGCAGATATCCTGCCAATAAGGACATGCAACAACTATGTAGATATGCTGTACCATATTATTGTGGAACGACACTAAGTTTTCATGACGATAATTATTTTGAGATTTGAGTTTTTATTATGTATTTTTATCTTTTTTCTAATGGCTGAGTCTTTTAGCAATCTTTCCTCCAAAAAGATAAAATTTGAGGTACTTTATTGTGTTACGGGTGGCAATGATTCATATATATTGTTTTGCTGAACCTTCTGAAAATCTGTATTTTTTTATCTTGATAATGATGCCATTTAATTTGTATCTAGATTTACATAAGTCTAAATCTTTTAAAAATTTTATTGCATGATTCAGCTTAGAACATTTATCATTCTTCTTTCTATTATTTATTTATTTTTTTTTCTGCTATAACTTTTCATTTTTATTGAATTATAATTTAGCAGAAGAGACAGGATGAGAATGAGACAGATAGCTGTAGGTCAAATTCTACAGGAGTTTTACTATAAGGAGCATGGATAACACGTATGGATGCCCATGCCGTGTGCCTGTGTGGGCAAAAAGTAGAAGGACCAGCCATCATGTCTCCGCAAAATTTTTGCAGAATGGGATAGCAGACGGTACTGTAAAGCTCATTGATGCAAAAGATGATCGTGAAACCCGATCCACCTAAGTTGAAAGAGGATGGTTGATTGAAATGTTTTGGTCCTCAAAATGGAAGGACATACTTATTAGATTTAATTTTTTTATAATAATTTAATTATTATTTAATTAAATTTAATTTATTAAATTAAATTTTGAATTAATTATCATAAATTTAATTAATTAAAAAATTTTATTATAAGATTTAGATTAGAATTTCTATTCTAATTAGGATTAAGTCTTTTGATGGGATAAGATAAGTATAAGTATAAATAGAGATGGTTTGATCTCTTTTCTCCAATTCTTAGGAGGATATGATAATTTTCATTAATCGTCCGCATTAAGATAGAAGATGGAGGAGAAAGAAGATCAACTATCCATAAAATATAGATCTGATGCTGTGCGGGCTAAGAGATCATCATATTGGTGAGATAATGATGCAAGATATGTTTTATTTGATTTTGTATGAATATTGAAGCATGATCCAAATATAAAAAATTAAATTATCTAACATGTAGTATCAGAGTTCGATTTTATCATATTCATGTAAAAAAATTTTCGACAAATTTTAATTTATTTTTAAAAAATTAAAAATTAAAGTTTCATAATTTTTGGAATTAATTAAAATTTTAAAAATTAAATTAAGATTTTAATTTTTAGAAAAATAAAAGAAAAATAAAAAAGGGGCCTATCGCACTAGCCGACCCACACCGTTCGGGGATGGGGTAGCAGCCACAGCTGCTACCATGCCAGCGATAGGCCGAAGCTGCGGTCACTATTGTCTTTGGACAGGGGTAGCGATAGGTCGCGGCGGTCAGTCATAGTGGAAGAGGAGCTTCTCCTCCCTGGCGGCTGCAGCAGCGGCACTGCGGCATGCATTTTCTTTTGGGTTTGGCCATATGAATAGCGACTTCCATTACCTCTCTCTTGCCTCTTCGGTGGCTGAAACGATAAGGAGCAACCATTCGGCTACCTGTCCAGAGCTAGGGGAGGCGGCGGCCATGGAGTTTGAGAGATCGGGGAAGAAGGAAGAGGCTACTAGGTTATTGGGTTTCAGATCTTAACGGATCCTGATACGAACCTGATAAGAACCAAACTCGTTTAATAATTTTTTTTACATTTAAGCCCCTAAAAAAGATTAAATTCTAAAAAAATCTTGAGGATAGTTTTGCATTTTAGTCCCTGATAATTAATAAATTATATTAAAATCCCTACCCATTTTCTACATATTTTTTTTAAGCTACTGTTTTACAGAAAAAGCTTAATATTTCTATAATTTATAGTTAAGTCCTTTAATTTTAAGATTTTTGATAAAATCACTATAACTTGATCATTTTTTATTCGATTTGAGTGATTTTTGAACCATTGGATTTATGATAGTTTGAAAAATATTATGATTAAATTTTTTATATAAAATAAAATAATTAAATAATTAAATTATTTAATTAATAATTTTGCTCGCTATTATACTATTTAAGTGTGTTTTTGCATAGCTTCAAAGAATCCGGAGCACTCTATGGATCTTAAGTAGTTGAGTCATTGAGGGCTAATAATTTTCTCTTATTATAATTTTAAAATTACATAAAAGTATATTTGTTATAATAAACCAAAGGATGACTGTAATTTGATACAAAAGTAATAGTAAAAGATTGACTAACTTGAATTATATAAAGATGGAAAGTTCTATACCCAAAGATGAAAATAATCTTGGATTTTTATAATCATAGTTAGTTAAACCACCAAAAATGCAACAATATAATGGATCATAGTTTAAACATGAATTATGCGCACATGCCATAGTTATTGTTGTTGCTTACATACTTCATATTATTGTAGGTTATGATTTATGTAATGCGCATATATTTTGACATTATTTATTATGTTTAAATTTATGATTAAATTAGTTGTGCTACTTATTATATGCTATGATTCTTGCCCAAAAATATTTTATAGTTATATAATAAGTATTATTAGTAGAATTATGTTATGGAATCTATATCATGTTGGTAATTATAAGCATATTTTATTATTTATAGTTATGATCCTTGCTTCATTCTCTTCGCATCTATCTAACATTCCCACATTGAATGAATCAAATTATTTTAACTTATACGAGCAGCTTCTCATTGTCTTAGAATGCTTAGATTTAGATTTGGCTCTTCATAAGCCACATCTAGATTCACTTACCCCCACTAGTTCTTCTGAATATAAAAAATTATATGAAAAGTAAAAGCATTCTAATAGATTATATATCTCTCATTATTATTAAAAGTTTCATAGCGAGAGATATTAGGGGATCTGTTCCTGATAATGAAATTGGTCTTTGAGTATTATTTTTCTGTAGAATAATAGTTTACCAGATTAAGTAAAGCTTTAGTTGGTATTCTAATTGTTGTTTCAGATGGCTACTCTGATACCAATATGTTGGAAACAATTCTTGCTATTTGATGCTTGCAAAAACAGCAACAAGAATCAAAGAAAAAGGATGACTGTTCTGTTCAAACAAACCCTACGGTATGGAGAAAAGGGAGAGAATGAGAGAAAAAGAGAGATTTTCTAGAAGAAAAGTTTACAAAAGTTAGTACAGAGTATATATACCTGATCAAATAAGATCCAACCAAAAAAACTTTCCTAGCTAACATAATGTGATGCACTCTCCAAGTCCATGCACACCCATGTCTCCCATGCACACACCCATTGGACAAATTCTAGTCTAATCCATAGGTTAGCCCCCTTAGGACCTTACAAACCCAGGCCCTAAGTTCCTAGAATTAAATCCAATCTCAAGCCAGAATAGAAATCACGTTCTGTTCTATTCATGGCTCGAGCCAGCTCGATCAGCAATCAGACTAGCTTGACGGTGATATCTTCTACGAGATCCCGAATCATTACTTTCTATTCTGCTGCTCGAGCTGGCTCTCTTAGAACTTGAGTTGGCTTGATTTCTAGTCGGACTAGCTCTGACAGGAACCGAGCCAACTCTTCCAGCGTATTAGCCTGATACGCTTTTTGGATTTCTACTCGAGCAAGCTTTCTCAGAATTTAGACCGGCTCATCTTCTGCTCGGACTGGCTCTAATAGAAATCGAGCCAGCTCTTCTAAAGTATTTGCTAAAGCTCTTCGATGATTGATTCCATTCGCTTCTTGCATTCTTTCCATCTGCTTTCAAGGCTTAAGAGCACTATATCTAGGCTTACAATCTCCATCTTGATGCTCTCAAGTCCTTGTGAACTCAGCTCTATCCACCAACCCCACCAATACCATGCAATTATAAAAGCTATTCCATGAAAGTACCTTTATGAGCACATCAACTGAATTTTTCTTGGTGTGAATCTTCACCAGCTCTACTTCATCAACCTCCACTAGCTCTCTGATCTCGTGGTATCTGATATCAATGTGCTTGATCCTCTCATGATACATAGAGTTCTGTGCGAGCAACAAAGCACTCTGACTGCTATAATGCATTTTGACTGCATCCTATGGGAATCCTATCTCCAGCATCAAGCCCTTCAACCATAGAGCCTCCTTCGCTGCTTTCATGATGCCAATGTACTCCACTTAAGTAGTGAACAAAGCCGTAATTGGCTACAAGTAAGATCTTCATGAGACTGAACCTCCATACAAGCTGAATATAAAATCTATAGTTGAACGTCGAGTATCCATATCTCCACCAAAATCTACATCCATAAATTTTTTTATTAGCCTTTAAGCTTTCTTAGATATGTTAAGATGTTCCTTAATATCTTACCACTGACCATAGCAGATGACGATCCCAACTGAATCTATCAAGTATCTAAAGATATTCTTCAGTGCTTTTTTTCAAGCAAAGCCATAAATCTGCTCACTTGACTCATTGTATGAGCTAAATCTGGCCTATAACATATCATAGAGTACACAATATTTTTCACACTAGAAGCATATGGAATCTTTTCCATCTCCTGAATTTTCATCTCAGTCCATGGTGACATGATCTTAGAGAGTCTGACATACTGGCTAGTGGTAGCTCAGTCAGTTTGGCCTTCTTCATTCCAAATCTCTTCAAAATCTTCTTGATATATCCTTCCTGAGATAGATGCAACAGCCTCTTGGTTCTATCTTTGATAAGTTTCATACCAAGGATCTTCTTTGCAGGCCCCAAGTTCTTCATCTCAAACTTCCGAGATAAAGTTCTTTTTAACTTCTGCATTACTTTCTTACTCTTGCATGCTATCAGCACGTCATCTACATACAAGAGTAAGTATAACCAAGATCCATCTTCTAGAAACCTCACATATACACATGGATCATGATCGCACCTAAAAAGTCTAATACTTCTGACATAAGTGTCAAACTATTTATACCACTCACTACTACAAAAATGGTATATGGCAGCGCATACTATGATAGTAATTTTCGAAATCACTGTCATAGATCCAACAGCAGCGATTTTCGTTAACCACTACTATAGGTCAGATCTATGGTAGCGATTTTTGTAATTACTGTCATAGATCCGACATATAGCAGTGGTTAACGAAAACTACAGTCGTAGATCGGACCTATAGCAGTGGTTCATTGTAACCACTACTATAGGTCGGACCTATAGCAGTGGTTAGTAAAACTACTACCATAAGTCGGACTTATAGCAGCAGTTAGTAGGAACCATTGCTATAAGCTTATTTATGGCAGTAGTTAATTATAATCGCTGCTATATATATATATATTTAAATATTATATAATTTTAAAATTTAATGCCCATCTTCACCGTTCATTATCTAAATAATTATCATTAGAGTGTTATCGCAAAAGATCTTCTCGATCCGATGGCCCTAGCTTTGTCGATTAAAAAAATTTGATTTCGATGATCTCGAATGATGATGCAATGATCTGATAGATGAAGATCTTCGATGGATCCAAAAATCTACAACGATGATCTCGATGATGTTTGTAGCGTACTATCAAAATTTTACTTCAATTGGATATCGTTATCTTGGTCAATTTAGTATAGGTTAGTTTCGACTGTTAAATGATAAATGAGTGATCAAAGGACCAAACGGTATTTGATTATGAGATAATTTTTTTATAAATGATCTTGGCTACTACTTTAATCATTTTTTTATGTTGGTGATCATAAAATTCAATTTCTGAGATGAAGAATGATCTAAAACTATACGTCTCCTAATAACCATTCTGAAACTTCACTGATTGTTATGCTCGTGCTTTTGCAATATCTGCTTAACATGAATAGTTTATATAAAAATAATTTAAATTTTACTATCATCACCATATAAAATATTTAAAATTATAATAAAATTATTAAACTAAAAAATTATCTCATAATCGAATGCCATTTAATCCTTTGATCGCTTGTTTCTAATTTAATGATCGAAATCATTCCATTCTAAATTGACCATGATAACGATATTTGATTAAAGTGAAACTTTGATAATATGCTACAAACATCATTGAGATCATTATTGCAGATTTTTGGATCCATCGGAGGTCTTCATCTATCAGATCATCGCATCGTCGTTCCTAATCGTTGAAATCAAATTTTTCTAATCGATCAAGCTAGGGCCATCGGATCAAGGCGATCTTTTACGACAATACTCTAATGATAATTATTTAGATAATGAATGAAGAAGATGGACATTATATTTTAAAATTATATAATATTTAAAAAAATAAAAAAATATTTTTAATCTACGATAGTGGTTATAAAAAATTACTGCTATAGATCTACAGCACCGATTATAGAACCGTTGCTGTAGATCTATGACAATGGTTTTGGATAACCATTGCCGTAGATCTATGATAGCGGTTTGATAACCGCTGTCATAGGTTAGGTTAAAAATTTTTAAATTTTTTCTGCTTTTCTTTCGTGCGCGCCCGATCTCTCTCTATCTCTTTCCCTCCTCTCCATCATCGGTGAGGCTTCTTTCCTTCTGATCGGTGCCGCCCCTTCTTTCCTCTCGATCGGCGCCACCCCTCCTTCCCCTCCCCCTCCGCCCCCATCCCCGACCGCCCTTCCCACCACCTGCACCCCACCCGACCCCCCACCCTCCCTCTGACCGCTCCTCCTTTCCTCCATCCCGACCGCTCCTTTCCGCACCCCCACCCGAACCCCCCACCATCCCCGGCTGCCCTCCTTCCTCCATCCTCGGCCACCTCTCCCCCCCATCCTGCATCCCCCAGCCCCCATCTCCGACCGTCCCTCCCTGTCTCCCCCGACCCGGCTCCCCCATCCCTCACCCTCCTCCCGACCACCCCTCCTTCCCTACCATCTTCGGTCGCTCCTCCCCACCACCCCCACTCGGCCCCCCTCTTCCCTCCATCCCCGATCGCCCCTCCTGCCACCCCTCAGCCCCGAATCTCCGACCGCTCCTCTCCACCACCCCCAACCCCTCCTCCCCCCATCTCCGATCGCCCCTCCTTCCCCCCATCCTGACCGCCCCTCCCCGCCATCCTGCACCCCCCACCCCCAACCTCTCATCCCCGACCGCCCTCCCTACTACCCCCCACCCGATCCCCCCATCCCCCACAATCCTCCTCCCGATCATCGATCCTCCCATCATGTGTGCCTCCCGGGCCTCCTCATCACTGTGCCCCCTCCCCCTGGCCCTCCATACCCCATCACCCCTATTCTCTCTCTCTCTTCTTTCTCTCTCTTCTCTATCTCACTCTTTTGCTTTTGTTTCGTAGGTTACCTTCAGTGCTGTCATCCTCCTCTAGCATCGTCGTCGCCGACCCTCGGAGCTTTCAGTGTGACCCGCTCTCTATAGTCGTAGGTATATATATATATTTTAATTTTATAGTATTATTTATTAATCATATATATTTATAATAATTTATAAAATATTTATAATAAATATTATAGATATTTATTATAAATATTATAATTATCTATATGCCATAGTTTTTGGGCCGTACCATGGTGGTAGCCTTGAGCTATGCCATGTCGATAACTGTGGACTAAATCTATCAACGGATTGGATTTGGATCGAAACTTAGATATTTAGATTCGAATTTAATTTTAATTACTGGTATCAGATCTGAACCTGAATATCTGATGGATCAGTACTTGAAGTACCAGACTCGGACCCTAATAGATCTCGAAAGGTCGGATCTGATTTCGAGATCCGAAATTAAGAAACGAAGAGACTAAGAGAAAGATTGACAGATTGAGATAGGAAGGGCCGATCGCTCGTCAGCCGCCAACAAAGAAGATCGAGGGTGGGTGGGAGGGAGGTAGTCCGACCTCGCTACCATCATTGGGAGGGAGAGGGTCTGACCTCACCGCCATCATTGGAAGGGAGGAGGTCCGACCTCGCCGACGAGGAAGATCAAGAGAGGGAGAGTGGGAGATTGAGAGAGTGAGAGAGAGAGGGAGAGGGTCCGACCTCGCCAGCATCATTGGGAGAGATGGGGTTCGGCCTTGCCAGCGAGGAAGATCGAGAGAGTGAGAGAGGGAGGGATGGGGTCCGGCCTCGTTGGCGAGGGAGATCGAGAGAGGGAGAGAGGAAGATCGAGAGATGGAAAAGCTGGGAGGGAGGGGTTCGGCCTCACCGCCGTCGCCAGTGAGAGAGAATGAGAGAGGAAGAGAGGGAGTGATCGAGGGGATGGCACACAGTCGAGCTGGCTCGAATACGCAGCCAAGCCAGCTCGGATCATGATCGAGCTGGCCAGGGAAGAACTTAAGTCGAATGTCTCAGACACGAAGCCGGCTGTCTCAAGCATAGAGTCGGCTCAGCTTCTGAGCGAATAGAATTTGATATGTCTCTTTAAGATTCCAACTTTAAGTCCTAAGGTGCTACCATTATCTACTTTATTCTTCTTTTAGATTTCTGAATTAACACTAAGGTTTGCGTAACAGATTGGATCTACGACTGTTGCTCAACTTTAATTATTTATGAATGTAATTCATATTGTAGAGTTATTACAAAATATTTTTTGGATGTTTATATCTTGTTGCTTTTGTTTATTACATTGCATAATGATAGATCCGTCAATTGATTAGTATACATATTAGAGACTATTTATTAATACTATACTAATATTATTATTCAACATATTATATTAATTAATATATATTAACATTATAGATCACGATGACACTGAAATGCCATCTAGCTTTCATCCCTATCCCTCGGTAGGTTACGCGCTGTTCAGCATCCGAGGAGTAGTCGGAGCATACTTTGTTCACCTCGACATCGACTGCTCAGGGACCTCCATCATTGGCATCTACTCCATCGATGGCATCTACTCCACCGACAGCTGAGCCTCTACCGTCGTCCATATCTGAGATACATACTACTATGCAGGCATCTGAGTGTATATTTTTATTATATTAGTATAACTTTATTTTTTATATAGTATTTATACACTTATATATTTGCATAACGTATTTGCATTGCAGGTGCATCATCCAGTCGGATATTTCACGATCCCACACGTATGGAACACATGTGGAACTGCCAGCATCAGGTGATGGTCTATTACGATATGGAGGGAAGGTCGATAGGGGAGACCATGCGGGAGATGTATTCCTTTTTTGGAGTGCTTGTGAGGCAGTCGAACATCATTTTCGTAAAGTTCAGAGACTGGCATTTGATGGATGCTGCCATCAGGAATCGAATATGGGATGAGATATGGGTAAGTACGTACATCTCAGTTATATTTATACATTTTATATGTTTATACTATATATGTTTGATTAGAATAATTTTATAATTAATTTTTGATAACTTTATGCAGAGGAGGTATGACTTTCCTGATCACGAGAGGGCTCGAGATGTCCGATTGAGAAAGATCGAAGAGTTGTATCAGGGTTACAAGATCAAGCTCCATAGAGGATGACTTGAGCACTAATGAGACACTCTAGAGGAGCTTATTTTCTGGATGCAGGACTGTCCTCCGAGTCAGTAGGAGAAGATGGTTAGACACTAGAGGAGCCAGAAGTTCAAGGTAAAATTTTTGACTTATAAATTGTTCAATATACCTAAATTTTATTTAAATATTTTTTAAATATTTATTATTTATTTGAATACTTGTTAGGCTATCTTCCATCAAAATCGAAAGAACCGTGCAGCCCAGGAGTATACGCACACTCTAGGCCGTGAGTCTATGGCCAGTCGTGTACATAGAGAGATAATTAATTCTAAATCTTACTAAATAAATTAAATTCATATTTTTTATCATCTTTTTAATAAATTTATTTTTTATTATAGCTGATGAGAGATGGAGTGATGCCCAGCCATAGCGAGATTTTTCGATCCAACTATACGGATAAGATGGGCAGATTGATGAACACCACGATCGAACATATTTTTATAAGTATTAAATATATTAATATATATGATTAGTATTATAATATTTTTTATAAAATTTTATTTTAATTTATAATTATAGGATTAATTAGATGTGCTCGCGAGCGAAGGTCCAGATAACTCTGGGCTCCATGATCATTTATCTTAGGTCTTGAGGCCTGAGCACTCTGAAAGGATCCGATATAGGCTCGGACACACGTCAATGAGCTACTGGTCTGAGGCGAGTGTCTCCTTACAGACTTTTGGTGTCGTCAGTTGGGAGAAGCTTGAGGAGGTGTTGGTATGGGCAGATCATGCTGCGACATGGGCAGATTGGGCTGAGGAGCACGCATCTCATCTGGAGGGCATCGTGAGAGACATGATGTCGATGCTCAGCATATATTTTGGAGTCACAGGCTTCAAGAATATGTTGGTCCGCATTCCAACTATAGCTGCAGCTCCAACTTTGGCTCTCGGTGAAAACAATGATGATATAGATTTAGAAGACTTTTGATGTATTTTATTTTTTAAAAAAATATTATAATAAATTTTATTTAATATTAAAATTTTAGCATTTTAGAATAATTTTTATATTTATTATATTTTTTTATATTATATATCTATATTTATCAGATAAAATATATAAAAAAATAAAAATTTTATTTTTTTTAATTATTCAAGATCTACGATAGCGATTTTATAACCGCTGTCATATCCGTACCAACCGCTGCGATATATTTTTGGTACAAACGGTATCAATCGCTGCATTCGATCTATGGTAGTGGTTAAAAAATTACTGCTGTAGATTATTTATGACAATGGTTATGTTATCGTTGCTATAGATAACCTATGGCAGCGGTTACATAACTGTTGCTATAGGTCGATCTATTGTAGCGGTTCAAATAACCACTGCAACAATCGCTGCCATAGAACTACGATGACAACTGCAGTAGCAGTGGTTAAATAACCGCTGCCATAGCTTATGGCAGTGATTTTTTGGACTATAGTAGTGGTTCGTAACCGCTGTCGTAGTCCTTTTTTGTAGTAGTGATTGTTTAGGAGATTGCTTCAATCCATACTGTGATTTCTTCAGTAAACAGACCTTTCTCTGACCCAAGCTCCTTGAAGTCCTGTGGCTGCTTTATGTATATGTTCTCCTCCAAATTTTCATAGAGAAATGTAGTCTTAACATTCATTTGCTCTAGTTCCAAATCATGAGCAACAACTATGCTCAACATTATCTTGATGAATGTATGTCTGACAATCGAAGAGAAGAATTCGGAGTAATCAATTCCTTCTCTCTATGAGCATCTTTTGGCTACCAGCCTAGCCTTGTACCTCACTCCATCTTACTCTGAAGGTGCCTCTTTTTTGGTGAAAATCCATTTGGAGCCAATGGGTCGAGCATCATCTGGTAGATCTACCAACTATCATGTTCGATTTTTTTTGAGAGACTCCATCTCCTCCATCATGGTCTGCATCCATGACTCCCGATCCGAACTCTTCATGGCCTCTCAAAACTCTTTGAATCTCCATTGACAGTGATGAGAGCATAGAAAATAGTCTCATCAATGCTATATCGCATCGATTTGTGAACAGTGCATTTTGGCTTGTGCAGTGCCACTCTTCTTGCAGTATCCTATAAGTCTCTACTGCCTGTGGCTACCTCTGCACTTCTTTCAAGATAGATCGCTCTTTATGCTGGTCCTCTATAGATGTATCACCATGCCTGCCTAACTCCACCTAAAACTGAACACAATCCGAGGTTGATGTTGAGGGCAAATCATCTATATCTGAGAGTTTTTTCATACTATCCTGTGTTATCTTCACAACTCCATCTATACTTTTCGACTTCAAGACAATGCTCTTTTTATCAAATATCATATTTTGACTAATGACATACCTCTAAGAATATGAATCCCACAGCAAGAAACCCTTCACACCTCGTAAAAATTCGATGAATATTATCTTCTGTGACTTTGGGTCCAACTTGCTTATGTCGATTTCTTCTACCAAAGCATATACAGGATAGCTGAACATCTTTAGGTGGTCAAGCGCCACCTTCTTTCCACTCCAGACAGCCTCTAGAAGTCTTCCATTCAATTTCTATGGGTAGAACTATTAACAAGAAAACATGCATAAATAAGAGCATCATCCTAAAATGATTTGGATAGTGATGCCTGCAGCCTCAAACTTCTGGTCTTCTCTATCAGTGTTCGATTCATCCTTTCTACGACACCATTCTGCTGAAGGATCATCTTCACTATGTAATGACGTTTTATTATATTTTCCTTATAGTATCTCCTGAATGCTAGGCTGACGTATTCCCCTCTATTATCAGACCTTAAATACTTCACTGGCTATCCCGTCTTCTTCTCCATCTCAGCTCTTCAGATTTTAAATCAAGCAAAAATATCTAATTTTTTTCTCATCAGATAGATCCATACCTTTCTAGAGAAATCATCTATATAGATGATAAAATATCTCACTCCACCTCGAGATGTAACAAGTGCCGGTCTCCATATGTCTGAGTGAACAAGCTCCAAAATAACTTCACTCCTCTTGGTACTACTGGCAAATATAACTCTATGTTGTTTGCTGTAGATACATGACTCATATAGGTTATCTTCTTTCTTTCTAAATGCTGGAATCAGACCTCTCCTACTCAACTCTGTGAGCCCCCTATCACTCAAATGATCCATACGATAGTGCCACAGCTTGTAGGCTAGCTGCTTCTCCTATGCTATTTTAGATACCTCCACACTATCTATAACCACTGAGCCCTCCATCTTGTATAGGTTGTTGCTTAGTCTTCTTTCTTTCATCACTACCAATGCATCCTTGAAAATCCTCAAACACCCATTGTCTGACTGACAACTGAAAGTATATCCCTATCCTTTCAAGTAACCCAAGGATATCAGGTTCTTCTTCAGTTCTGGCACATGCTTTACATTGATGAGTGTCCATATGACTCTATCATACATTCTCACTCTTACTGTACCAACACCAGCAATTTTACATGAGTGATCATCTCCAAAACTTACACTTCCTCCATCGGATCTTTCATAAGATGAGAATCACTCCCGATGTGTAGTATAATGGTGGGAACACACTGAATTCAGTATCCAGTGATTGTCCAACTGTATTACTTTATCTGATACTACCAGTATATCTTCTCCACTATCTTCAGATGATAGAGCACCACTCTCACTAGTCGATCCATCTTAAAAGTGTCCTTTTCCTTTTCATTCTTCAAAAGTGGTATTTCTTTTTAATATAATCAGGTTGATGATACTTATAGCATTTTCAAGCCTTCTAATTTTTTTAAGACTTTGATCTATCCTTAGATTTATCTCAAGTCCTCTTCTTAGGCCTTTCTTATCTCTCATTCACAGAAAGCACCTCTAAATTAGGATTTTCTCTAACTAGCCTCTCTTACTGCTCATTGGATCTGAGAACTCAAACCAGTTTCTTGAAGTTTAATATCTTCTTTCCATACACCAAAATAATAATAAGACTATCATATACTGCTAGCAGCGAACACAATATGAGAGCTCTATCCTTCTCATCAATTTTCACGTCAAGGCTCATAATATCTGAGCAAACTTGATTAAACTTTTGAATATAAAAAACTAGATCTTCTTCTTCGAGCATTCATAAACTGTACAGCTACTTCTTTAACCATAGCTTGTTTGTTATATTCTTGCCCATATACATGTTCTCCAATTTCTGCTAAAGCCCCTTCGGTGTGGTTTCCGGCAAAATCTCATCAGCGAGGCACATATGAATCATACTGAAGGCTATCTCTTCAAGTTTCTTTCATTTTTCAATAGAAATCTTTTTCGATCTTCCGCAAGTCAAGACCTTATATATCCTATTTTGCACTAGTAGATCCTTTATCCTTTACTGCGAAAGACTGAAGTTATCCTTACCATCAAACTTTCTAAAGTCCATCTTGATGGTACTCGATGTCATCCCAACTAGATTTCAATAACCAAACATTAAAGAGAATAAACAGTGTTCAAAGGAATATGTTCAGCATCTTACCATAATACCAGGCGAAACTTTGACCATCTCTCCACCAGATCTAACACCAGGGCTCTGATACTAATTATTATTTCATATGGCTACTCTAATACCAATTTGTTGAAAATAATTCTTGCTATTCGATGCTTGCAGAAACAGCAACAAGAATCCAAGAAAAGGGATGGTCGTTCTGTTGAAACCCTAGCAAATCCTAGGGCATAGAGAAAAAGAAGAGAACGAGAGAGGAAGAGAGATTTTCAAGAAGAAAAGGCTTATATTGATTCCCTGCTTAGTTTACAAAACTCAGTATAGAGTATATATACCTGGTTAAATAAGATCCAACCTAAAAAACTCTTCTAGCTAACTAATGTGATATACTCCTCAAGCCCATGTATACCCATATCTCCCAATGCACACACCAATTGGATAAATTTCAGTCCAATCCATAGGTTAGCCTCCTTAAGACCTAACAAACTAAGGCCCTAAGTTTCTAAGATTAAACCCAATCCTAGGCCAGAATAGAAACCACATTCTGTTTTGTTCACAGCTCAAGTCGGCTCAGTCAGCAATCGGGCTGGCTCGACGGTGATGTCTCCTATGAGAGCCCGAATCACCACTTTCTGTTCTGCTGTTTGAGTTGGCTCTCTCTGGATTTCTAGTTGGACTGGCTTTGATAGGAATCAAGTCAGCTCTTTCAGCGTATCAGCCTGATATGCTTTCTGGACTTCTGCTCGAGCCAGTTCACTCAGAATTTGGGCTAGCTCATCTTCTGCTCGAGCTGGCTCTAACAGAAACTGAGCCAGCTCTTCTAAAGCATTTGCTAAAGCTCTTCAATGGTCGATTTCATTCGCTCCTTGCTCTCTTTCCACCTGCTTTCAAAGCTCGAGAGCACTATATTTGAACTCACACTAATAAATAAATTAATCTCTATAAAATATGATAGATTTTTTAGAGTGCAAAATTGCATAAATTAATCTCTATAAAATATGATAGATTTTTTAGAGTGCAAAAGTACATTATGAAAATGCATGATATAGCTGAAAAATTAAATAATTTGGGTATGACAGTATCTAAAAATTTTTTTATCTAGATTGTTCTTAATTCTCTTTCATCTTAATTTATCTAATTTAAGATTTACTATAACACACACAATGAGTCATGGATAATGAATGAACTCATCTTTCAGTGTGTGTATAAGAGAAAACGATATTAAAATAGGAAGGGGTTCCAGTTATTCATGTAGTTTCACATGAGCATTCTAAGAAAAAGAAGATAAAGAAAAAAAATAAATGATCCAACAATCCACTAATAAAAGATTCTCATAAATTAAAATATTTTTTCTGTAAGAAGGAAGGACATATCAAAAAGAATTATGAGAAAAGAAGAAAATAGTTCAAAAAAAGAATATTTTCTTATCACTTATTTATTTCAAAATTAATTTCATTGATGTTCCTTCTAATACTTGATGGATTGATTCAGATACTGTAATTTATGTATTCAATTTAATGCAAAAATTTCTTTCAAGTCAAAAACTAAATGATAGAGAATGGTGGATCCTTATGAAAAATCAAATGAAGTCCAAGATCATTACAATCGAAACCTACAACTTATTATAGACACCAAATTCTAATTAGACTTATATGATGTCTTTTATGATCTTTCAGTATCTAGAAATTTAATTATTTTATCAAAACTTAATTTAGAAGGTTTTTCATTTATTTTTATAAATTTAAGTTTTAAATTAATAAAAAAAATTATTTTTATTGGTACTAAAATATTATGCAATAGATTATATAAATTAAATTTGGATTCTTCTTTTGAATAATCTTTGGTTGTTTTAAATGTCAATATCAAAGTAAAATATAGTATTATAAATGAGAGTTCTTCAATATTGTAGCATAGACGATTAGATCACATATCAACAGAAAAAATCACTAGATTGGTTAAGAAAGATATTTTATCAAATCTAGATTTTAGTAATTTTGGTATGTGTATCAATTGTATTAAAGAAAAATAAATTAAAAGTCATAAAAAGCATGCCACTAGAAGTCAAGGACTCTTAGAATTGATACATACCGATATTTATGATTATTTTATATTTTATTTTAGAGGACAAAAGTATTTATTATCTTTATTGATGATTTTTTATATTATAATTATATTTTTCTGTTGCATGAACAGTCTGAAATTTTGAAAGCCTTTAAGGTATACAATACTGAAGTAGAAAATCAATAGGACAAAAAAATTAAGATTATGAGATCTGATAGGGGTAGTGAATACTATAGTAGATATGATAAATTTGATCATAATCCTGTATCTTTTGTCAAATTTTTTGAATAGCATGATATTATAATATAGTATACTATACCAGAAAATTTTTAATAAAATGGTATGGCTGAAAGGTGTAATTGCACCTTGATGGATATGATAAGGAGTATAGTTAGTAAATCTTCATTATCCTTGAATTTATGAAAAAAAGTCTTAAAAACTGCTATGTATGTTCTAAATCGGGTACCTAGTAAAATCATTTTTAAAACTTATTTTGAGTTGTGGATGGATAGGAATCAAGTTTAGGATATTTACATATTTGGGATTATCCTGTAGTGGCTCGATTATATAATTCATTAAAAAAAAAATGGATCCCAAAATTATTAGTTGTTATTTTCTAGGATATCCAGAAAGGTCAAAGAATTTTAAATTTTATTGTCCATCACACACCACTAGAATTATTGAAACTGAAACTGCTAGGTTTATTAAGGATGGTAAAAATAGTGAAAGTGGCACACCATGTAATACAGTGTTATAGAAAATAAGAGAATTTCTTTTTATTATAGTAACACCTATAGATATTCCATTTGAGCCTGCTCAATCTAAAAATTTGGAATATCAATAGGTGATTGATATACCATTTTCTGAATAAATTATCAATGTATCTGATCCAATTAAAAATAATCGCATTAATGATACTAAACCTAAAATATTATGGAGATCTACTAGAATTAAAAAATCGACTATTTTAGATAATTATGTTATTTACTTATAAGAATATGATTATGATATTAGAATGAAAAATGATCCAATTTCATTTAAGCATGTTATGAAAGGCGATGATTCTAAAATTTGGTTAAATGCCATGAAAGATGAGATGGAATCCATGAATAAAAATTAAGCCTGAGAACTTGTAGAATTACCTTTAGGTTGTAAATAGATTTTTAAGACTAAACAAGATTCCAAAGATAATATCAAGGATATAAAGCTAGACTTGTAGTAAAAGAATTCACTCAAAAGAAAGGCATTGATTATCATGAAATATTTTTTTCTATTTTTGAAAAGGATTCATGTAAAATAATTATGGCATTAGTAGCTTATTTTAATTTAGAGCTATATCAAATGGATATCAAGACTGCATTCCTGAATAGGGATTTAAAGAAAGAGGTATATATGAAACAGTCTAAAGAATTTTTAATATAAAAAAATAAAAAACTGATATGTAAATTAAAAAAATCTATATATGATCTTAAACAAGCTTTCAGGCAATGATACTTAAAGTTTAATCATATCATTATTTTCTTCAGATTTAAGAAAAATATATTGCTAATCAATATATATATCTAAAGGTGAATGAAAGTAAGTTTATATTTTTGATACCATAAATGGATGATATCTTACTAGCCAGTAATGATTTAGATCTCTTGCATGAAACTAAAAATTTTCTTTTCAAATATTTTAACATGAAAGATATAAAAGATGCTTCTTATATTCTCGACATAGAAATTCATCATGATAGAAATAAAAGGTTACTTGGTTTATCTCAGAAAAATTATATTACTAAAATCTTATAAAAATTTGGAATATCAAGCTGCTCATCAAGTGAAGTACCAATTACTAAAGATAATAAATTCAGTAAATTTCAGTATCTCATGAATGAAATTGAGAGAAATCAGATGAAAGATATATCCTATGCATCTGTAGTGGATAGTCTGATGTATGTTTAAATATGTACTCATCTTGATATCAATTTTGCTTTGAAAATACTTGATAGATATCAGAGTGATTCAGGTATGGACCATTAAAAAGCTTCCAAGAAGGTGATGTGATATCTTCAGAAAATTAAAGACTATATGCTTACTTATAGGATGACTGATCGATTGAAGGTGATTGATTATTCAGATACTGATTATATTTGTTGTCTCGATAGTAGAAAGTCCACATTATATTATATCTTCCTATTAGCTAGTAGAGCAATCTCATGGGGGAGCATAAAATAGCATATTATTATCTACTCTACTATAGAAGCTAAATATATAAGCTACTATAAGGCTTTCCCATATGCTCTATGATTGAGAAAATTCAGCTCAGAGTTATAAATTATATTTTCAAACCGCTGAGAATTTATTGTAATAATTTTACTGCAGTTTCTTTCTCTAACAGTAGTAAGATGACCAATATAAATAAGTATATTGATATTAAGTATCTTGTTGTAAATAAGAGAATTAGTAATCATCAGGTGTCTATTGATTTTATCGGTACTGCTTATATGATAGTTGATCTTTCGATGAAAGATTTAGTATTCAAAATTTTCAAAGAGCATGTAAAAGTTATGAAAATTTATCATTGAGATATTTAATTTATAATAGATATTATTTTGAGATATTTTAATGGTTTGATAATTGTTATTACTTCTATTTAGTTATTGTTTGTATACATTATGGTTGATTTTTGTCAAAATTAAAATAAACAGAAGTATCATTTATATGACATAATAGTAGGATCATTATTATAGGTATTATGATTTTTGATAGCCTATATATTCTAGTATATAAGACTGAGTTAAGTGAGAATTATTGATGTCATGATACATAGAAGAAAGTATATCAATTAAGATGTATGATCATCATGATCCGTATTAATGATTTTTATTTAATCAAAGTATAAAGGATCTTTCAAGGAATAGATAATTAGAAAAAAATTTTAAAAATGAATGTGCACTCGTTGGATCAATTTCAAAATTCTGATTTAGGATTGCTATTTTAAATATATATTATTTATTTTAAAATATTTTAATAAAATTCAAGAGTTAATATTAAGTGATAATATAGGCCAAGTGAAAAAATATTGGATTTAGCTTCTTAATATAGCCTAATTATTACTTAGTCAGGTTTAACTCATTTGATCAAGTCCTCAATCAATTACGGTAAGCCCAATTAATACTACTACAGAATCGGGCTATGGTAGCAGTTCGTAACCGCTGTCGTAGTTCAAAAAATTGCTGCTATAGGTTATGATAGTGGTTAGCTAACCGTTGCCACTGCAGCCATCGCCGTAGGTCTATGGCAGTGGTTGATACATTACCTACGACAGCGGTTGGCACGTCTACGATAGTGGTTGTAAAACCACTATTGTAGTTTCTGAATAATTAAAAAATATAAAATTTTTAATTTTTTATATATTTTACTTGATAAATGTAGAGATATATAATATAAAAAATATTATAAATATAAAAATATTTTTAAAATATTAAAATTTTATTATCGAATAAAATTTAGCATAATATTTTAAAAAAATACATTAAAAGTCTCCTAAATCTACATCATCGTCGTCTTCGGAAGATGGAGCACGAGCTGGAGGCGGAGCTGGAGCTGGAGCCGGAGTTGGAAGAGCTGGAGCTGGAATACACACCAACATATCCTCAAAGTCCGTGAAGGCACCTCCAAAATGCGCACTGAGCGACGACACCATGTCTCTCACGATGCCCTCCAGATGAGATGCGCACTCCTCAGCCCAATCTACTTGCATCGCAGCATGATCTGCCCATGCCAACGCTGCCTCAAGCTCCTTCCGACTGACGACACTGAAAGTCTGTAAAGAGACGCTCGTCTCAAACCAATAGCTGGTCAGCGTATGTTCGGGCCTACATCGAATCCTCTCAGAGTGCTCAGACTCTAAGACCTAAGACAGATGGTCATCGGAGCCAAAGATATCTGGAACCTCGCTAATTGATCTTGTAATTATAAGTACAAATAAAATTTTATAACAGATGCTATAATACTAATTATATATACTAATATATTTAATACTTATAAAAATTCTCCCAATCATGACGTTCATCGACCTGCCATTCCTGTCCATATAGCTAGATCGGAAGATCTCGCTATGGCTGGGCATCACTCCATCTCTCATCAATTATAACAATGGATCAATTTATCAGAAATATGAAAAAAATATTAATTTAATTTATCTACTAAGATTTAGAATTCATTATCTTTCTATGTACATAACTGGCCATAGACTCACGGTCGAGAATGTGCGTATACTCTTGGGCTGCTCGGTTCTCTCGGTTCTAACGGAAGGTAGCCTAACAAGTATTTAAATAAATAATAAATATTTAAAAAATATTTAAATATAACTTTAAGTATATTAAAAAATTTAAAAGTTAGTAATTTTACCTCGAACTCCTGACTCCTCCAATGTGTAACCATTCTCTCCCACTGACTCGGAGAAAAGTCCTATATCCATGGAACAAGCTCCTTTGGAGTGTCTCATCGATGCTCAAGCCATTCTCTATGGAGCTTGACCTTGTAGCCCTGGTACAATTTTTTGATCTTCTTCAATCGGACATCTCGAGCCCTCTCATGATCAAAAAAGTCGTACATCCTCTGCACAAAGTTATCAAAAGTTAGTTACAAAATTATTCTAATCAAACATAGTGTAAACATATAAAATACATAAATATAATTAAGATGTACTTATACATATCTCCTCCCACATCCGATCCCTGATAGTATCATCCATCAATCGCCAGTCTCTAGGTTCTATGGAAATAATGTCTGACCGTCTCATAAGTATTCCAAAAAAGAAATGCATCTTCCACGCAGTCTCTCCTACTGGCCTTCCCTTCGCATCATACTGTACTATCATCTGATGCTGATGGTTTCATACATGCACCATATGTGTGGGACCATGAAATATCCTACTGGATGATGCACCTGCAATGAAAATACGTTATGCAAATATATAAGTATACAAATATTATATAATAAATAAATAAATAATATAATAAAAATATACACTTAGATATCGGTGGAGTAGCATTTATCGAAGATGTGGATGATGGTGGAGGCTCAGATGCCGGTAGAGTAGATACTGCTGATAGAGTAGATGCTGACGGTGGAGGTCCCTGAGCTGTCGATACGGAGGTGGATGGAGTATGCTCCGACTGCTCCTCAGATGACGAACTCCGCATAACCCATCGAGAGATAGGGGTGAAAGCTAGATGGCATTTCGGTGCCATCATGATCTGCAACGTTAATGAACATTAATTAATATAACATGTTGAACAATAATCAAAGATATTGCCTAGGTAACATCCATATAATTACATATAAATATACGGATGCTAAAGATTATGTACACTAATCAATTGATGGGTCTATCGCTATGCAATGCAATAAACAAAAGCAATAAGATAGGAATTCTCTTAGCGGCCGGCACGGCCCACAACACGACCTACCGACATGATATGGCCCTCCCTCTCTCTCTCTCGGTCCGAACCCCCTCCCTCCCTCTCTCCCTCTTTCTTTCATAGTTTTGGATCCAAAAATCGGATCCGAATATCTGAGATCCATTAGGGTCCGAATCTAGTACTTCATGTATGGACCCGTCAGGTATTCGGATTCAGATCCGATATTAGTAATTAAAATTGGATCTAAATTTGAATATCTAGGTTCCGATCTGTTGTCAGATCTAGTCTAGTGATTAATAAATAATACTATAAAATTAAAATAAAAAATATACTTACAACTATAAAAAGGGGGTCGCACTGAAAGCTTCAAGGGTCACTGATGATGGCACTAGAGAAAGATGACGGCGCTAGAGGTAACTTGCGAAACAAGAATAAGATAGTGAGATAGAAAGAGAAGAGAGAGAAAGAGAAAAAGAAAAGAGAGGGAGAGGGGGCCTGGAGGGGCGCGGTGATGGGAAGGCCAAGAAATGGGAGGACAGGGGGGCGGGGATGGGGAGGGGGGGACGGGCGGCTGGGGATGGAGAAGGGTGGGTGGCGGTGGCTGGGGATAGGGAGGGTGGGGGGGCGATGGTTGAGGAGGGCAAAGGGTCGGCGGTCAGATGGTGGTCGGGATTGGGAGGGCGGGGGCAGCGGTCGGGGAGGGCAAGGGGTGGGCGGTCGAGCGCGGTCGGGGATGGGGAGGGCAGGGGGCGACGGTCGAGGAGGGCAAGGGATGGGCGGCCAGGGATGCGGGGGGCGAGCGGTGGCGGGATGCATGGAGTCTCACCGACGATGGAGAGGAGGGGAGAGAGAGAGAGAGCATATGCACAGAAGGAAAGAAAAATTGAAGATTTTTAACCTAATCTACGATAGCAATTTTTGATCCGCTGCCATAGATTTATGGCAGCGATTACTGAAAACTACTGCAATAGATCTACGGCAGCAGTTTAATAACCACTGCTATAGATTTATAGTAGTGATTTCTAGTAACCGCTGCTGTAGGTTGGAAATATTTTTTATTTTATTTTTTTTTAAATATTATATAATTTTAAAATTTAATACTCATCTTCATCATTTATTATTTAAATAATTATCATTAGAGTATCGTCACAAAAAGTCACCTTGATCTGATGGCTCTAGCTTCATCGATCAGAAAAATTCGATTTCAACGATCATGAACGACTATGTGATAACTGATAGATGGAGACCTTCAATCGATCCAAAAATCTGCAACAATGATTTTGGTGATATTTGTAGCATACTAGCAAAGTTTTACTTCAATCAGATATCGTTATCATATTAATTTAGTATGGAATGATTTTGGCTGTTAAATTAGAAACAAGCGATCAAAGGGCTAAACGACATTTGATTATAAGATAATTTTTTAGTTAAATGATCTTTGTTATAATTTTAATTATTTTATATGATGATAATAGTAAAATTTAAATTATTTTCATATGAACCGTTTATGTTAAGAAGATATTGCAAAAGTACGAGCACATGCATATAACAACCAATGAAATTCAAGAATGGTTATCAGGCGATGTATAGTTTTAGATCATTCTTAGTCTTATGAGTTGAATTTTATAATCACCACCATAAAAAATGATTAAAGTAATAGCCAAGATTATTTATAAAAAAATATCTCATAATCGAACACCGTCTGGTCCTTTGATCACTCATTTATCATTTAATGGCTGAAATTAATCTATACTAAATTGATCAAGATAACGATATCCGATTGAAGTAAAACTTTGATAGTACATTACAAACATAACTGAGATTATCGTTGCAGATTTTTGGACCTATCGAAGGTCTCCATCTATCAGATCATTGCATCATCATTCATGGTTATCGAAATTAAATTTTTCTGATCGATAAAGCTAGGACCATCAGATCGAGGTGATCTTTTACGACGATACTCTAATGATAATTATTTAAATAATGAATGATAAAGATGAACATTAAATTTTAAAATTATATAATATTAAAAAAAAAAGAAAAAAATATATTACAGCGGTTATAAATAATCGTTGCCACATATCAACGTATAGTAGCGGTTACAAGGAACCGCTTCTATAAGTCTGACCTATGGCAGCGGTTATCTTAATCGCTGTTATAGATTGAACCTATGGCAGCGGTTAAAAAGAACCGTTGCCATAGGTCAGACTATGACAGCGGTTTCTTGTAATCGCTATTATAGATCGGTCCTATAGTAGCGGTTCTTTATAACCGCTGTCGTAGTCTCTATTACAGCGGTTTCGAAAATCATTGTAATAGTATGCGCTGCCGTAGACTCTTTTTATCGTAGTGTAATTAAAAAGTTTTATTCCTAGTAAGACTTAGACTGAAATTTCTACTCTAATCAGGATTAAGTCTTTTGATGGGATAAGATAAGTGCAGATATAAATAGAGATAGCCTAGTCCCTTTTCTCCAACTCTCAAAAGGATGTGACGATTTTCATCAATCATCCGTGTTAAGATGGAGGATGAAGGAGAGAGAAGATCAGCTACCTATGGAATATGGATATGATGTTCTACGGGCTATGAGATCATCATATTAGTAAGATGATGGTATAAGATATATTTTATTTAATTTTGTATAAATATTGAAGCATGACCTCGGCATAAAAGATTAATTTATCTAACAATACCAGCATAGGTTTTCATGGTTTGGTTTTATAACTACACAAAAATTCTTGTTTGCTCCGAGAAGCTCCATGGTGTCATCAACATATTAAAGAATTTTGGTACCCCACGGATCCATAGATTTCTAAGGCCCCTATAAATTTTTTCCAATGCAACACGGTTCAGAAAAGCTATGCCATATAAAAGTCAAAACAACACAGAAAAAACATCCAAGGAAACACAAGAAGAAGAAGGGGTCGGGCTTATAAATCATATCAAGCATCGACTAACAGACAACAAAAATATACCACCAAGGAAGCCCGACCAAGCCTATGCTTTGGCAGCTTTGCTCTCCTCCGTATTACGCAGGAGTTGAATAATTTTTCCCGCCTCGAAATCAAGAATTTTGATACCAACCTTACGAGCCCAATCAACAATTATATTTGAATTGAGTGAGGAAAGAGGAACTTCCAATAACCATCTATCAGGAGCCTCAGCATTCATTGTCCTCCACTTTCGTTGCGGGCTTCACCCGCATTGGAGTCAAATGTGATGAGGCTCCAATAGTGGCCTCCTCCTTTTCAGATGAAAGGAGTTTGGAAGTGGGCGTCTTAACACCTTGAAAGGGCCTTTTGGCCTTTACGCTCACCGCCTGCCAGCAACCATGGAGTTTGGGTCGAGGACAGGTGGAGTCAAAGCCATGAGAGAGTTGAAGACGAAAATTTCAGGTGCTGGGGAGGAGGCACACGGACAGGAGAACCCAAACACCGAAGGAGCAGATGGTATCGTGACTTGGGTCAAACATGGCACAATCTTGGAGGCGGAGACCGCCCCATCGACGATGGCATCTCCAGTGCTACTATGGTGCTCGGGAACATCCGAATGGCTGGTAAGATTAGCCCGGCCCCAACTACAACTACGATCCAAGTGAACCAGCTTGAAGGGAGATTAGTTTTTTTCCTCGCCAAGGTTGAAGATGATCCATCGAAACGCGCCCTTCGACTGGGTGGCTGTGCGCCTTAATTCGGCCAGCTGCTTTGATCCAATGCCAATAATATTGGCCCTAACTCCTGACTGGACCAGCTCCATCGCTCGGCTAAGTGGGTCAAAGATCTTCCCAAAGATGGTCCAACCCAAAGGGCGGCTAGGTCAGTCTATCCCAGCTGCCAGCTGGTTAAGGCAACTTAGATTTGAATTCTTGTGTAATTAATATCAAAGACAGTTATGCCTTTTCATGCCCCCTATTTTCTTGCATAATTAGCAAGAGGAATTGTTTCCATCTCGGACCCTAGATCCATTTTTGGCATCGTCCTCAGTTCTTTACACGGGAATGTTGTGATAGTACTCTCTCTCTCTCTCTCTCTGCATGAGTCTTTTTGAAACATTAGATGGGAATTAGCTATGTTAAATCTTGCCTTAAATCTTGGCTTTTCTCCAGCGAATAGCAAAGAGAAAGATTATGTTTCAACTCACAGTTGCAGCAGATAGAAAATAGTTGAGTTACAAAGCAGTGCTATCGTGAGTGCCCAGATAGAAAAATTTGATCGACATTTTTCTTCCCTAAGAGAGATGGGTTCTGTTTTTAAGCGATCTTGTTTGCCTATCCATAGGGCATTTCCTTGAAACAAACAGGCAGGCAATTTTTTATTTTAAGAAGAGGTAAAAATAAAAGTAAAAATAAAAATAGATGTACTTGCTGCAATTTGCAAGCATGACAGTAATTTACTTTTCAAGACAATGCTATGCTAACTCAAAAAATCTCTAGGAAAACTCATCAAGATGCCTTATGTAAGCAATTTAGATCTTAATGCAAAAATAAACATATCTTCAATTATTATTGTTCAAGTCCAAACTAATCTAAGACAAAAGAAGATGAATCTACCGGATGGATCTTCTTAAATCCTATAAAAAAAATACTGAAAAAGAGCTCTTTTAGTCTATGCCAGAAAATCTCGATACCTATACTTGATGAAGAGTCACAGATTGTATTTATATCAAAAAAGCATATCTATAGTAGAGTCCTTATTTTAACCTAAGCCTAACTTGATCTCAAAGGAGTTTTAATCATTTAATATCATCTTAATTATCTTAATTATTTTTAATTAATAATTAGATTATAAGTGGGCTACATTAAGTCTTTAATATTTAGGATGAGTGCAACATTCTCCTACTTGGCCCACGTGTTACAATTAAGATACTCAATAGGTGATCAATAAAACTGTGATATGGTCATAAACTAACTTAAGTCAAAAACTTCTACTTAAATAAGAAATTTCAATACATGAATCATAGCGGTCATATTCTAAAAAAATGAATATTCTCTTCCATATATCATAATATATGAAATATTTTATTTAAATATTTTATACTTTTCTTTATGAATAACTTTATATAAGCAATTCAGAGTCCAACTTTATGACATGAATTTTATGTGCACAAAACAAAACCATGTCCTTTATTTTTAAGAATAAGTATTTTATAAGAAGCAAATCAAATAGAAATTGAACTAATAACTCTCATATGATCTACATGATCTTTAAACTATTTAATCGATAATCTTTTAGTCATGGTTGGCAACCATTAATTCAGTACTGATAAGCTGGATATCCTCTTTATGCTTTTTGACATAGTCTTTAATAGCAACATACTTTATATCGATGTGCTTGCTGTGACTTTCACTCTTATCATTCTTAAAAAAAAATTACTGTGGAGTTGTCACAATAAATCTTAATTTATCTTATTACAAAATCGATAACTCTCAAACTAGAAATAAGATTTTTCATCCATATTACCTGTAAAGTAGCTTTATAGTATGCAACAAACTCTACCTCTATGGTAGATAAAACAACTATTGATTGCTTACTACTTTTTCAAGATACGGCACCTTCAGCAAGAAGAACAATGTATCCTAAAATAGTTTTCTTGTATCCACATATCCATCAAAATTTAAATTCGAATAACCAATCACTGATTAGTATATTTGTAAGTAAGCATATAATACTTGATTTCTTGTAGATATCGCATGACCTTCTTTGCAACTTTACAATGATCAAGGCTAAGATTGCTTTGGTATCTACCCAAAATACCTACTGTATATGCTATATCAGATCTTGTACAGACCTGTGTATATATCAAACTTTCCACTGCAGATGTATATGAGATGTTCTTCATTTGTTCTTTTTTTAATTCACTTTGTAGGCATTGATTCTGATTGAATTTATTATCTTTCATAATAAATACAACTATAGGAGTACAATCTATTATTTTAAATATTTTCATAATTTTTTCGATGCAGGCCTTTTGAGATAAACCTAAAATTCTTTGTGATCTATCTCTATAAATTTCTATGCCAATGATATAAGAGGCTTCATCCATATCCTTCATCTCAAAGTTTTGAGAAAGAAATAATTTTTTCTCTTTTAACAAATCTAAATAACTGCTTGTAAATAATATATCATCTACATATAGAACCAGATATATATATTTACTCTCACTAATTTTAAGGTATATACATTGATCCATAATATTTTTTGTAAAGCTAAAAGAGCTAATAACATCATGAAATTTCATATATATATCATTAGCGGGAGGCCTATTTAAGTTCGTATATAGACTTCTTTAACTTGCATACAAGGTGACTATCTTTTTCTATATAGAAATCTTCAGACTGAGTCATATATATTATTTCTTCTAGATTTTTATTTAAAAATATTATTTTTATATCTATTTAATGTAACTCTAAATCAAAATAAGTTACTAAAGCTATAATTATCCTTAATGAATCCTTCTTTGAAACTGAAGAGAATGTTTCATGATAGTCAATGCCTTCTTTTTAAGTGAAACTCTTAGCTATAAGTCTAGCCTTATATCATTCAATTTTATCTGAAGAGTCTCTTTTGGTCTTATAGACTCATTTACAGCCAATGGTTGAAGCACTCTTAGGTAACTCAATGAGATTCCAAACTTGATTTTTAATCATGGATTCTATCTCATCCTTCATGGTATCATACTAATATATGAAATTACTTTTACTCATGGCTTGTAAAAATGAATTAGGATCCAACATCAAAGTTAGATTTCTATAGGTAGATAATGTAATCACTAAAGATTATAAGTCCTTTTTCTTTTGAGGATCTTCTTAATCCTACTATCTCATCTATATTTTGAGTAATTTTGATTATAGGCTTATTATGAGCTTGCTCTTCATGGAGTGGTTGTTCTTGAATTGGTTGTTCACGATTTTATGGATCATCTTGAATAACAATCAATTTCTTATCTTTAATGGATTGATCAATCTGATCCTTTTTATTTTCTTAAATTTATTCTTACGAGAAAAATCACTTTCATTAAGTTTATAATCCTCAAGAAATTTAGCATTCCTAGCTTTAACAATTTTGGGTACATGGTTAGAACAATAAAACCTATATTCTTTGAAATTTACTGTATAGCCAATAAAATAGCCACTAACTATTCTAGAGTCTAATTTTTTTAAGTATAGATTATAAATCTGTACCTCAATTAGACATCTCCATATGTGTAAATGACTTAAATTTGGTTTCTATCATTTCTATAACTCAAAACGAGTTTTAAATATCGCCTTTGATGGAACCCTATTTAAAACATATGTAATAGTCTTTAATGCTTCATTCCAAAGAGATAAAAAAAGATTAGAACTACTAATCATACTTTTTACCATGTCCATCAGTGTACGATTTTTTTTTTCTACCACACCATTTTGTTATGGTGTTTTAGGCATTGTATATTGGGCAATAATACCCTCTTCTTCAAGAAACTTATCAAATGGACCTATCAACAGACTCCTTTCAGTATACCTTCCATAGTACTCCTCATCTCTATCAGATCTTATAATTTTTATTTTCTTATCCATTTATTTCTCAACTTCTATTTTATAAATCTTAAAGGCATCTAGTGCCTCATCCTTTTCAAATAGAAGGTAGAGATACATGTATATAGTATAGTCATCAATGAATAAAATGAAATATCTCTAACCATTAAAATAGAGAGTAAAAAATGATCTATAAATATTAGTGTATATGATTTTCAAAATATTAGAACTTCTTTTGGCATCTTTAGAGAACTTGTTAGTTTGCTTTCCCTTTATGCAATCCAAATAAGTACCAAAGTCAGTAAAATCAATATCTTTTAAAATATCATTATTTACCAACCTATTTATTCTCTCTAAAGAGATATGAGCTAACCTTTGGTACCATAAACTTGAAGAGTTCTCTTTAATAATATTCCTCTTTATGTCAATATTATCACCATTCATAGATGAATTATTACTTTTATACTTTAGATTCAAATTTAATTTATATAAACCATCCATCAAAAAATTAGTACCAATAATTTTTTTATTCCATAAAAGATTAACTATAAAATTTTTAAAATAAAAACCTAAACCAATACTTGTCAACTTGGAAATAGAAATTAAATTTTTAGAAATAGTAGGGACAAAAAATATTTTCAAGATCCAAAACAAAACCAAAATTCAAAACTAATCTAAAGATTCTCATAGTCTCCACATGTGAACGTATCCAATTGCCTAAATAGATATCTTGTTCACTTCTCTTCAAATTTTTTAGATTGAGAAAGTCCTGCATGGTATTAGTAATATAAATTATAGTACCAGAATCAATCCACCAAATATTATTAGGAATATAAATAAAAAAAGATTCATGACACATTAGAGATATAAAAGTATCTTTTTTTTCAAGTTATTTCTTATACTTTATGCAGTTCTTCTTCATGTGTTCCTTTTTCTTGCAAAAAAAGTATATATCTTTATTGCCATGTTGCTTCATTAGCATTGCAGCATCCTTCTTTTCTTTAGGAGCATTTTTTTTTTAATCTTTACCATGAGTAGCAAGATTGGCATTTTCATGCTTTATATCTTACTTTTTTTATTTTAATCTTTTTTTCTTGAATATACATGGTTAAAAGTTTATTAACAGACCATTTTTCTTTATATATATTATAAGAGATTTTGAAAGGGCTATATTCTGCATGTAGAGAATTCAAAATAAAATAGACTAGAAAAGAGTCAGAAATCTTAACTTCTAAAGATTTGAGTTGAGCAGTAATATCTCTCATTTTTATAATATAGTCATGCATACCTTTAGAACTATCAAACCTCATGCCTGAAAATCTCTTCATTATGGTACTGGTCAAAGTCTTATCAGAACTTTTATTTTTCAACAGCCTTCATAAAATTCTTGATCTTATCACATTAAGGGATTGACCCTCTAATATCTTTAGGCACTAGAGACTTGATGAGCATCAAACTCAAGTGATTAGATTGCTCTGATATCTTATATGCCAGAATTTATTGTACCGAACTTGAATCCATGGGAATAGATGGTTTATCCACATGAAGTGCTAGGTCAAAATCTTTATATCCAAGAGTGTAAAGAATACTATCTTTCTAGTCAGAAAAATTATCACCACTTAGCATTGGAATATGAACAGCATCATTAATATATGCAGTAGGATTACTTGCAATAATCAAAAGTATAGAAAAACTTTAATGCTATGAAGTTAAATAATAATCTAAAATAATTAATTTTAATAATAAATTCTAAACTTTCTATGGATAGAGATGCATCATGCAAAGAATTTATTAATATTTTATTAATAAAATTAATAATATAAATATTAAAAATAATAAATTTTTATATTTATGGATCTAGAAAAAATCTATCCTTAATATCTAGATTACCATCTTATTCTAATTAAATCATAAAAATAACCACTCCTTATGGATAAAGTTAATTATCTCTATGACTTAATCGTCATTTTATTCTTATGCCATTATATTTTAATTTATATTCTTTATATTGTCTTTATTATTTTTTAAAATATTATGGCTATTTTTAAAAATAATAAATCCATTAATTTTAATATGATATTTGAAAAATCTCATTAACCATATAAAACTTTATTATGATTTTCAGCATAATCATGATTAGATATTTCTAGCAAATAAACAATAATTCGATCAAAATAAACTATAAAATATAATTTAAAAGGCATTTATGCAATAAAATTTATTATAGGGATTAAAGAATAATCCAAGAATCTTTACATAATAAACTCTATCATAGGTATCAAAATATAATTTTTTTAAAAATTTATATAAAATTAATTACTTTATCGGAGACTAATTTGCAAAAATTTCTAAACTAGTTCAGTCAATTTTTTAATAGGACCTTTATGGAATATATAACCTTTTAAGGGGCTTTATTGCAAAATTACCTATTTAGCTAATGGGTCTGAAATGGATTTTGGGTTGTGGGTTGGTACCTGAAGCTCGTTAGCCCTCATCCTCTATTTTTCTTCACTTCTTGTTTTTCGATCAAAACATAAATCCTATCACCATACCCTCTCTTAATCCACCATCGGCGAAGAACCGATGGTCCTCAACCACCGGCAGTCAATATGAGATGGCGCTCTCGATCGCTGGTGTGCTGGCGATGGCCAATCTAGATGGATGAAAAATTGATGGAGGAAAGGCCAAAAATTTGGCACTCCTCCCCTCCAAAGCTTAGCCAGCGGCCACCGAAAAACATCGACCGATGGCATGTCGATGATACTTCATCATCCACGGTCCATTATATTGGCGATTAGGAGTAGAAACCATCGGTTTACCTTGATCTAGCGGTTCCATCTACACCCTTTTTTTTTTTCTTAAAGAATGGATGCTTAGTGGCGGGAGGTTACCGAAAGAAGGTGTCTCGGTGTGGGTTGTTGGCGGCCTAATGGCTGCTGGACATGGACCAAAGATCTGGCCACCATGAAGAGAAGAGGAAGAGGGCACGCCGTCGGCCCTCTTCTTCCTTATTTATTCATTTATTTATAAACAATCCTCGATTAAAATAAAAAATCAAAGAACAAATAAACAAATAAATAAATAAAAATTATAATGGAATTCAGAAATAAATCTTTATCTTGATGATTTCGATTAATCAATAGATTGAATAAAATAGCATGAAGGAGGCTCTGATATCATTGAATATAAGAAATTCAGATGTTAATATAGAAATAAACATACCTCTAGTCATTGTTGTTCAAATCCAAACCAATTTAAGACAAAAGAAGATGAATCTACTAGATGGATCTTCTTGAATTCTGTAAAAGAATACTACAAAAGAGCTCCTCTATTCTATATCAGAGGATTTCAATGTCTATACTTGATGGAGAGTCACATACTATGTTTATAAATTAGACTAGAGATTCTTTTAGACTATTACAAATTCTTCTTTCCATCAAAGAAGCATATCCGTAGTAGAATTCTTATTTTGACTTAAGTCTAACTTTATCTCAAAAGAGTTTTAATCATTTAATATTATCTTAATTATTTTAATTATTTTTAATTAATTAGATTACAAGTGGATGACATCAAATTTCTAATATTTGAGATGAGTGCAGCACCTCGCACCAATCATGTAACTTCTTTTAGGATGTGACTTGATAATACACCACACTAGCTCAATGAATTTTTTGAGTTACTTAAGCATTCCCTTAATGCAAGACCCATGTTTGCCTACTGATCGAACATTCCATTTCGAGCTCGTATGATCATTATTTTGCATTCATAAAAATAAGTAAAGAATAATGATGCAACAGCATGAGAGATTTTTCTTTTAAAGCTCAATCCTCCTGCCCCACATGCCCAGACTTGGGTCCCAAAAGAGCGAAGCCAGCTATCAGACAAAACATAGAAACATAATATTATTATATTTAATTATAAATATATTATTTTAAAAGTAATATATTTTAATTAATTTATATAATATTTATTTTATCATTAGATACTTTTAGTTGTTTTTAGTAAACATAATCTTTATTAATATATCAATATATTATTTAATATTATAATTTTTTAAATATTATTAATAAAAATATTATTATTTATATAAATAATGACAGAGCTCCATGCATTTCTTATCGTGAAATATTACATAGCAACCAACTCAACCCGCTACTTCGCCCGAGTGCCTTATAATTGATAAATGGGCCATATTTTTTATGAACAAAAATAAAATCTTATGAATACCCTCGTTAAATGCCTTTTCTTTCCTCCTGCAAATAATAAAATAGTAGAAAAATATATGATACTATGAACAAAGATAAAATCTTATGAATGCTTCAATGAAATATTTTCTCTATTTTTATACTATAAAAATACACCTCATTTTATCATTGAATTAAATATCATCAATAAGATATCAAATAATATTTATAATATTATATAGATGGTAAAATAATATTTAAATATTTGGTATATGAAGAGCTCTGATAATATAAAGCCTTTATTTTAATATATGTACTGGTATGAAACCTACATAATACATAGGATACATCTTTATTTAAAAAAATATAACATCTTAAAAATATTATTTTTATTAATATAACATACTCCAATATTTATTTTATTAATATATATTTTTATGAGAAGAAGCCTCAATCTTGAAAGTTCCATTCCTCTTTTTTCTTAATCATTGAAGCCTTTAATGATCTTTTAATAGTGTTAATATTATTATTTATTTTATTTTCTGCAAAATATTAATGGAGTTGATAATCATGACTTTTTTTTTGGTTTTGAAGACTTCTTTAATTAATATCAGTTGGGGGTATGATAGGTTTTAAACTACAAAGATACCAAATTTAATGCTATTTATTATGCAATTCGTGTGGTGGATGAAAATTTTCACGTGATAGACGAAGGCTTTATATTGAAAAATAAAATCTTATGATCTTTTCTTCTACATGAGGCAAAATAATATACAAACATATGACACACAAGAATAAAAAATAAAATCTTAGGAATGCTCTCATGAAATGTTTTTTTCCTATCCAATGTGAAATGACCCTCCATTTCATCATTAAATTAAATATCATTGATGAGGTATTAAATAATATTTATAATGTTATATTGGTGGTGAAATAATATACAAACATATGGAGAGCTCTATCAATATAAAGTCTTCATTTTAATATATATATTAGTATAAAATCTATGCAATACATGGGATACATCTTTATTTAGAAAATATAACATACTTAAAATATTATTTTTTATTAATATAACATATCTAAAATATTTATTTTATTAATAAATAATTTTATTAGAAAGTTTGATAAGTCTCTATCTTGGAAGTTTCACTCTGCTTTTCTTTTTGATCATTGAAGCCTTTAATGGTATTAACACCATTAGTTATTTTTAATGTTGGATATGTGTGCCCTAAAAGTCAGAATTGGTTGACACTTGTAATACACTTCTAAGGACAAAATTATAATTTTGACTATAAATAATAAAATAGATTATTTTCTATCATAGTGTATATTTAAAGGTATCTATGATACATCCCTTGAGTTAATGATAATGATAGTTCATATTTTCAAGAGTTAAAAATTTAAGAGATGAATTTGTATTATTAACTCATAAAATGCTTCCGACCGTAGGATCATCATGAAGATGGTGATTGATCTGAAAAGTTGGTGTACGATCATTTTTTTAGGATAGATGAGTCTTGAGTCTACGGTGTAAAGATATCGGAGCGAGAGTACAGGTACTCATTAGAGAATGAGGATACTAAGCGTGACCACCTCAAGCAGTCATCAGAAAGTCTACCTTCTCGTCAATGATTGGCTCGAAGCTACAGTGGTGTGTTTGATTTTTTGACCTGAGGTGCATCGATAGTTCACCTTGAGCATGTTATAATTTGACTACACCATAACTCGGTCTCCTAGCCATTTCAAATCTTGAGATGTATGTTGGCTATAACATGCTCATTATAGGAATTGGATTGCACCAATAGAAGATCTATCTACCTCGATAGATGAGGAGCACCCCATGATAATCATGAGAATTAAGTCTATAAGCCCATGGCCATGACAGAGTGAAATAATAGAAAGAGTTTTTATTAAAATTTTCACATCGAAGTTGAATCGAATGATAAATTCATATGACAAAAATTAGAGTTTGACAAGATCACCTTAACCCTAATCCAATCGGAGCTCAAGATAGAGAAACTTAATCACACAGGTAACTGCACCAAGAGATTTATTTTCAGTTCTGATGGATTGCCATCATATACTTCTAGGTATCACTGATGGATTTTGGGAGCAATTAGAATGATTTGGATGATCGATCATACTAGTTATCTGAATCAGAAAAATTCTGATCCATCGAAAGGTGTTTCGATGATGTCGATGATAGAGATCATGACATATCCCATTACCATATGAAACTGAATCTAACTGAATCATACAAACAAGAGTTTGAATCTAGATATCATCAATTGAACTAATCTAATTCAATTGATTTGAATAAGATTCAATTAGGTTCAAAAAAATCATGCTAGCACACGATTGAGCCTAATGTTCTTCTTCAACAATCATTAAAAATTATCTCGACTGAGTCAAATATGTTTGAACTCAGTCAGAAATCTTTACTTGATCTGACTGAAGTTTGTCCAGGTCAGAAAAAAATTATCTTAATTTATAAGATAAATTTGAGATAACACCTGCCATTTTTCGTTACCTGCTAAATCTTGTCCTTTGATTTTGGTCAAACGTTGATCTTTGACACTTAGACATCCGTCTATGTATCATGCAATCATAAGAGAGAGCTTTGACCCTTGTCCCCCTATTAAATAGCAGAAAGGTAAGGGGTGCATGTCTAGGAAGGCGTGCGCCCAAAGAGGATAAAGATTGGAGTCCCATACGGATGGGACTCCAGTTGCTTCATGGATTCAACTAAGGTGGCACCAAAAGAGTCTTCTTTGACCAGTCTTGGCGCCACCTAAGGATGTTTGTGAGGGACTCTCATCTGATTGGATCAGATGATGTCATCCCATCAATCAGATTTAGATCTGATTGTATGAAGAGCCATGATTGGCTGGAATGATGTGGCACTACATGGCACAGTAGGGTCTATATAAATCCTATCTGTGCCTAAGATTGAGATCTTTTGCCCTTTGTCCATGCCATATAGCCCCTCTCTCTCCTTCTTCATGCCTCCTTTAGATTCTCTCTCTCCTCTCTATGCCCAAAAAGTTTTAGGCTTCAGTTTGGTGCGATCCAAGCAAGAGAAAGATGACAAGAAAGCAAGAAGGCAGCACTGCTGCAAAAGACAACATCCGATCTTCAAAAGGTATTTTTAAAGATCTTCAAGATCAGATTTAGATCTGATCTTTGGAGTAAAGATTGAGAAGAAAAAAATCTTTAGATCCTGTCAGAGTGGATATCGATAGAGGTCAAATGTTTGCATAGCTACATCTAGAACCTCAGGCAAATGTCAAGATCATCACAGGATAATAAGATTATCCATAACAAGATACAATTAAATTAGATTTAATTTATTTTATTTTAATTTTATTTTATTAGATTGATAAAATTAAATCTGAAGAGTCTTAGATCTGATTTAAATCTAAGAAATTTTTTTTTAAAATATCTCTTTTAATCAAATCAGATCTGAATGAACCTGACGCAGAAAATAGGATTTTTCCTTCAATTGGTATCAGAGCCAGATTCCATATTTATTTAGATTTAATTTTAATATAATTTTAATATAATAATTAGATAATTTTAGATATCATATTGAATGTGATTAGATATAAAATTAAAAATTAAAAAAATTAAATAATCTAGATCTAAGATGTATTAGATGCATGACTAGACTGGGAATAGAATTATTCTATATGTAGTCTAGGATGATCATAATTTTAATTTAATTAATTATAATTTTAAATTTATTTATTTATTATTTTTTAATATTATAAATATTATAATTAGATCTAAAAAAATAAAAAAATAAATTTATTTAATTTTGTTCATATGAGATATGATAGATACATGTTTAGACTAGTTGTAGAATAGTTCTACAAAGTTGTCTAGAATAAATTTAATTTGATATGATCAAATATAAATTTTATTTTTTAAATATTTATGAGTTAATTTAGATCTGAAATATGCATGATATGATATATGAGATGTATGCAAGACATGTTTTTAAGTTAGATCAATTTTATATATATGATATATATATAGATCTAACTAGTTTTGTAGATTCATCATATTTCTGATTAAGATATTTTTCTTGATCGTTCGGTCATAAGAACAAAGTAGGATTTAAATATTCTCTCCTTTCATTCGATGCGATATTCTTATGATGTGTAGGGGTGCTGCACGTTCGTCCTTAATCAAAAATCAAAACTTATTTTCTACAAAATTCTAGATCCTAAAATCCTAAAATTTTATTTACATATTTTATTTATGAACCCCAAACTTAATTAAGAATTAAGATTATGAAATATGTTAGATCTAAAATTGAGAATTTTCAGATCTAAGACATATTCATAAAATTGGATTTGGACTTGGATAGCTTAATTAGATCTAGCAGTTGATTAAATCGAATCAAGAGTCGGTTAGATGGGATCAAGAGTGCTTAAATTGATCAGTCTAATAGGATTAAGTTCGGATCAAGATCGAGTTACATGAGTGATCGATCAAGTTAAGACCTAATTAGGCTCAATGGTTAGAGTCTGGATTGTAGGCTAATCCGATTGATTCTAGCTCAACAATTTGGTATCTAAGATAAGTTTGGCAAATACGATCGATTAATTTTTAATTGAGAGCTACTCAACTCGAATGCATTCTTGTCGAGTTAATGGCATATCCCTTCCATCGGTCTCACTTACCTAGTCATATTTGTTGGCTCAATTTTGATCTGAGGTGGCTAATAATCCAAGCTAACCCATGCCACTAGTTTAGTCATAATGGTTATGACTATGTCAAATCAAGTTTAAAGAGACCTAAATCAAATCTTTCTAAGAAAAGATTAAGTCTTAAGTCTTCCATCATTGTAGATGTACGAGCCCTTCTCGAAGTTGATTATTCTCGGCTGGTCACGATGGTTCAGTTACACCAAAAAGATGCAATCATATCTATTAGGCATTAGACGCTACAGGTTGGAGGATGGTTTGGGCTTAATATTTCGAATACGGTGAGAGATCCAATTAGAAATTTAATCTATGCAAATGGTGGGTCTGACTTAACTAAGGAGTGAATCAATATTTCGAGCATGATGTGATTCATGAATTAGAGACTAAGCTTGGATACACCATGATTAAAGAATCATTGGACAAGAGTTGTCCACTCATTAGCTAACCCATCACTAATAACTGTTAGGTGAGATGATGAGTCAGTTGGTGGGACTACACCATCCACTTAAAATCATTAATTGTAAAGATTTTTGCATCTCTACAAAGAGAGTATAGGGATCCGAGAATATAGTGAAAGCTAATTTATTTAAAATAAAATTCTTAAATAAATTGATTAAATCTTAATTACAAAATCTAACTAGAAACTTTGACTCTCTATAGGAAAATATCTGCATCCAACTGACTAACCCATATCCTGGACACCCATAAACTAATCAGACCTAATTACAAGGATTGGCTTCAGAATTTCAAAATTATTTTGGGTTCCGAGAAGTTAACTCATGTATTGGATCAGGATCCTTCCATCTTACCAGTCCGTCTGTCTACTGATAAATGGATGGATGAAGATAATAAGATCAGATACTATATGTTGGACTTAATGTCTGATGAGCTTCAGTGCCAACATGAAGATATCAAAATATCCACCAAATATTGGCTCACCGATAAGAGTTATTTGATGAACAGAGTCATGCAGCCAAATATCAGATCACTAAATGACTATTTAAGACTAAAATACATGATGGGCAGTTAGTCCAAGATCATTGTCTGATGATGATCAAAGACTTGGAAGAGCTTGAGAAGCTTGGAGTGAAGTTAGATCAGGATCTGAAGAATGACATAATTCTGTAATCCTTGACTGATGCATATGGATAGTTTATCATGAACTACCATATGCATAAACTTTAGAATACTTTGGCCAAACTTATGAACATGCTGGTTACTGCTGAGCTTTCTATGAAAGATTCTAAAGGCTCAGTACTTGCTATAGAATGAACTTCTTCCAAGAGAAAGTTTTTTGAAAAGAAGAAGAAGTCTGTGAAAAGATAGAAAATGGAATGTGAAAAGAAAAGGAAGGTAGAGCTAAACAAGAAGGCCGCTGACAAAGAAAAGTATTTCCATTGTAATACTGACGGCCATTGAAAGTGGAACTACCTTATATACCTAGCCATCCTGAAGAATAAGAAGGAGACAAGTTCTTCTGGAGGTATGCTCGTTATTGAATCTAACCTTATGATTTCTTCTGCATCCAATTGAATGCTTGACTCTGGTTCTAATGCTCATTTGTGCACTTCTATGTAGGATCTTAAGAATAGCAGGAGACTGAGGGATGGTGAGATGATCCTACGTGTCGAAAATGGAGCAAAAGTTGCTATTGTGATCGTGAAAATCTATCCTCTTCGACTACCATCTGGCTTAGATTTAGTACTTAGGGATTGTTACTATGTGCCTGCTGCAAGCAGAAATTTGATTTCTGTTTCATGTTTAGCACAAGAAGGCTATGTAATTAGTTTTCTTAAGGACCATTGTAATATTCTTTATGAAAGAAATAAAATTACAAGTGATTTTCTCATTAACGGTCTCTATCAGTTACATATTGATGTATCTGTCTTTAATATCGAGCAAAATGTGAATGTCATAAGATCAAAATGACCTAAGGATAGCCCAAATGATAGGTATCTATAGCACCTAAGGCTAGGTCATATTGAAGAAGATAGGATTAATAAATTAGAAAAAATCAGGCTATTGAGTCCGTTGACTTTCGAGTCATATCTAATTTGTAAATCATATCTTCATGGCAAAATGACTAAGCTTTTTTTTGTAGGACATGGGGAAAGGGCCACCAATCTACTTGCCCTAGTACATACTATTGTGTACGGCTCATTTGATGTGTCAGCTAGAGGCAACTTTGTCTTCTTCATAATCTTTATCGATGATTTATCTCAATATGGATATGTGTATCTTATGAGACACAAGTTTGAAACTTTTGAAAAGTTCAAGAAATTCAAATATGAAGTAGAAAAGCAAACTGAAAAATTCATTAAGGTTTTTCGATCAGATCGAGGAGGTGAATACCTTAGTCGAGAATTCCTTGACTATCTTAAGCAAAATGGTATAATTTCTCAATGGACTCCATCTGAAACATCTTAACTCAACGAGGTTTCAGAACGAAGGAACCGAATCCTATTAGATATGGTCCGATCCATGATGAGCTTCACAGATCTTCCTAATTTTTTTGGAGGATATAGTCTGTTAACTATAATATACTTACTGAATAGGATTTTCTCTAAAATCATTCCTACCACACCATATGAGATATGGCTTGGTAAGAAACCAAGTCTGAGTCATCTCAGAATTTGAAATTATTCGGCTTATGTCAAAAGATAATAAGTGGATAAGTTAGAGTATAGATCCTTTAGAGCTCGATTTATAGGATATGCTAAAGAGTCATTAGAATATTATTTCTATATTTCAGAAGACTACAATGTGATTGTGAGTCGGCATGCCATCTTTCTTGAAAAATAGTTTATTCAAGATGGCGGCATTAGAAAGTAGATCAAGCTCGAGGAAAAAGTCTCCCAAGAGCAACGAGCTAAGGACCCCATGAAACCAAATCAGGTTGAGCCAATACAATCACTATCTCCTCCACCTCGTAGATCGAAAAGAATTTTTCATCCCCTTAAGAGGTACTTAGGTACTATATCAGAGAAAGTGAAGAAAATATTTCTTGTAGGTAATGGGGTTCGTGGTGATGATCTCAAAATCTATGACGAGGTGATATCAGATATCGACTTCGAAAAATGGTTAGAGACAATGAAGTCAGAAATTGATTTGATACATTCAAACCAAGTCTGTACCTCGGTAGATCCACCAGAAGATATAGTACTTATTGGATGTAAATAGATCTACAAGAGAAAGATTGGTGTAGATGAAAATGTGGAGACATTCAAAGCTAGATTAGTGGCAAAAAAAATATAGTCAGTGCGAAGGCATTGACTATCAGGATATCTTTTCATCAGTAGCTATGCTAAAGTCCATCCGCACATTGCTTGCTATTACAGCCTATTTCGATTATGAAATATGACAAATGGACGTGAAAATAGCATTCTTAAATGGATACCTTGAGGAAAATATCTATATGAAACAGCTACTAGATTTCACATCCAGTGATGCTGATCATAAAGTATGCAAGCTATAAAGGTCCATATATGGACTTAAGCAAGCATCTTGGAGATGAAATACTCATTTTAATAATGTGATCAAATTATTTGGTTTCATCAAAAATGAGAAAGAATCATGTATTTTCAAAAAGATCAGTGGAGTGCTATTGTCTTTCTCGTACTGTACGTAGATGATATTCTTCTTATTGAGAATGATATTCCCATGTTGACCATAGTTAAAATATGGTTATCAAAAGAATTCTCCATAAAAGACCTAGAAGAAGCATCCTTCATTCTTGAAATTAAGGTCTATAGAGATAGACCGAGTAGGATGCTAGGTCTTTCATAGAAGATGTACATAGAGAAAGTGATAAAGAGGTTCAGCATGAAAAACTCTAAGAGGAATTTGGTACCCTTCAGACATGATATTAATCTCTCCAAGAAGATGTGCCCTAGCACACCTGAGGAGATAGAACGCATGAACAAGATCCCTTATGCTTCAGCAATAGAGAGCCTCATGTATGCCATGTTATGTACACGACCTGATATAGCTCATGCTGTGAGTATCACGAGCAGATATCAGTCGAATCCAGATGAAGAACACTGGACTTCTGTGAAATGTATCCTTAAGTACTTGAGAAGAACTAAGGATATATTGTTGGTTTTTGGTAATGGAGAACTCCAAGTTCAGGAATATATAGATTCGAATTTTATGTTTGATGTAGATGATCGAAAGTCGACATCTAGAAGTCTATTTGTGTGTAATGATGGTGCTGTCAGTTGAAAGAGTTTCAAGCAGATAGTGATAGTAGATTCCACCATGGAAGTAGAGTATATCGCTGCGTCAGAAGCTGCAAAGGAGGCATTATGGTATAAAAAGTTCACCATAGAGATCAGAGTGATACCATCGGATGTCATTTTTCTATACTGCGATAACAATGGTATCATAGCCCTTACTAAGGAGCCAAGGTCTCACCAAAAATTCAAGCACATCGAGCGGCGATACCACCTCATCCGTGATTATCTCGAAAAAGATTACGTCATGATCAAGAGAGTCGACTCCGTAAATAATGCGGTAGATCTACTCACAAAGTCGTTGAGCCAATAGAAGATCAAAACCCACCTTGAGAAGATAGGACTTAAATTTGTAGCCAATTAGCTTTAGGTCAAATGGGAGTTTGTTGGATATGTGTGCCCTAGAAGTCAGAATTGACTGATACTTGTAATACACTTCTAAGGATAAAATTATAATTTTAATTATAAATAATAAAATAGATTATTTTCTATCATAGTGTATATTTGAAGGTGTCTGTGATACATCCCTTAAGTTAATGATAATGATAGTTCATATTTTCAAGAGTTAAAAATTTAAGATGAATTTTTATTATTAACTCATAAAATGCTTCCGATCGTAGGATCATTATGAGGATGGTAATTGATCCGAAAGGTTAGTGTACGATCACTTCTTTAGGATAGATGAGTCTTAAGTCTATGGTGTAGAGACACTGGAGCGAGAATACAGGTACTCATTAGAGAATGAGGACACTGAGCGTGACCACCTCGAGCAGTCACCAGGAAGTCTATCTTCTCATCAATGACTGGCTCAAAGCTGCAGTGGTGTGTCTGATTCTTTGACCTGAGGTGCATCGACAGTTCACCTTGAGGGCGTTATAGTTTGACTACACCATAACTTGATCTCCTAGCCATTTGAAATCCTAAGGTGTATGTTGGCTATAGCATATTCATTATAGGAATTGGATTGCGCCAATAGGGGATCTATCTACCTCGGTAGATGAGGAGCAGCCCTATGATGATCATGAGAATCAAGTCCATAAGCCCATAGCCATGGCAGAGTAAAATAATAGAAAGAATTTCTATTAGGATTTTCACATCAGACTTGAATCGAATGATTAATTCATATGACGGAAATTAAGGTTTGACGAGATCACCTTAACCCTAATCCGATCGGAGCTCAAGATAGAGGAACTTAATCACATAGATAACTGCACTAAGAGATTTATTTTCAGTTGTGATATATTGCCACCATATACTGCTAGGTATCACTAGTGGATTTTAGGAGCAATTAGAATGATTTGGATGATCAATCATACTAGTTGTCTGAATCAAAAAAGTTATGATCCATCGGAAGGTATTTCGATGATGTCGATGATAAAGATCATGATATATCCCATTACCATACGGAACTGAACCTAACTGGATCAAATAAATAAGGGTTTGGATCTCGATATTATCAATTGAACTAACTCAGTTCAATTGATTTGAATAAGATTCAATTAGGTTCAAGAAAATTATGCTAGCATAGAATTGAGCCTAATGTTCTCTTTCAACAATCATTAAAAGTTGTCTCGACTGAGCTAAATATATTTGGACTCATTCAAAAATCTTTACTTGATCTGACTGGAGCTTGTCCAGGTCAGAAAATGATTGTCTTAATTTATGAGATAAATTTGAGATAATACCTGCCATTTTTCATTACCTACTAAATCTTGTCCTTTGACTTTGGTCAAACGTTGATCTTTGATACTTAGACATCTGCTCATGTGTCATGTAACCATAGGAGAGAGCTTTGACCCTTGTCCCCATGCTAAATAGCAGAAAGGCAAGGGGTGCATGCCTAGGGAGGCATGCATCCAAAGAGGATAAAGACTGGAGTCCCATACGGATGGGATTCCAGTTGCTTCATGGATTCAACTAAGGTAGTACCAAAAGAGTCTTCTTTGACCAGCCTTGGCACCACCTAAGGATGTTTGTGAGGGACTCTAATTTGATTGGATCAATTGATGTCATCCCACCAATCAGATTTAGATCTGATTGCACAAAGAGCCATGATTGGCTGGGATGATGTGGCATTGCATGGCGCAGCAGGGTCTATATAAATCATGTCTGTGCCTAAGATTGAGATCTTCTACCCTTTGCCCATGCCACATAGCTCCTTTCTCTCTTCTTCTCCATGCCTTCTTTAGATTCTCTCTCTCCTCTTCATGCTCAAAAAGTTTTGGGCTTCAGTTTGGTGCGATCCAAGCAAGAGAAAGGCAATAAGAAAGCAATAAGGCAGCACTGTTGCAAGAGACAACATCCGATCTTCAAAAGATATTTTTGAAGATCTTCAAGATCAGATCCAGATCTGATCTTTGGAGTAAAGATTGAGAAGGAAAAGATTTTCAGATTCTGTCTGAGTAGATACCGGTAGAGGCCAGAAACTTACATGGTTACATCCAGAACCTCAGGCAAACATCAAGATCATCATAGAATAGTAGGATTATCCATAATAAGATATAATTAAATTAGATTTAATTTAATTTATTTTAATTTTATTTTATTAGATCGATAAAATCAGATCTGAAGAGTCTCAGATCTTATTTAGATCTAAGAGAAAAATTTTTAAAATATTTTTCTTGATCAAATCAGATTTGAATGAACCTGATCCAGGAAACATGATTTTTCCTTTATTTAATGGAGTTAATATCAGATGTTTTTGATCGGGATGAGTGTGATGGTGTTAAACTATAAAAGTATTGAATTTAATGCTATTTATGTATGTAATTCATATTGTGAATGGAGATTTATACATGATGAATGGAAGTTCTACATCAAAAAATAAAATCTTAAGAATGCTCCTACCAAATATCTTTTATTTTCTTCTATAGATGGCAAAATATATAATACGCACTACTACAAAAATGATCTATGATAGTGCATACTATGGCAGCGATTTTGGTTAACCGTTGCTATAGGTCGGACTTATGACAGCAGTTTTTGTAACCGCTGTCATAGATCCGACATATAGCAGTGGTTACCGAAAATCATTGCCGTAAATCGAACCTATAGCAGCGGTTCCTAAAACTCACTGCTATAGGTCAATCTATGGCAGCAGTTAATTATAACTGCTGCCATATATATATATTTTTAAATATTATATAATTTTAAAATTTAATATTCATCTTCATCATTTATTATCTAAATAATTATCATTAGAGTATTGTCACAAAATATTACCTCGATCCGATGGCCCTAGCTTCGTCGATCAGAAAAATTTGATTTCGACGATCACAAATGATGATACGATGATCTGATAGATGGAGATCTTCAATGAATCCAAAAATTTGCAATGATGATCTCAATGATGTTTGTAGTATATTATCAAAGTTTTACTTCAATTGAATATCGTTATCTTAGTCAATTTAGTATAGATTAGTTTCGACCATTAAATGATAAATAAGTGATCAAAGGATCAAACAGTATCCGATTATGAGATAATTTTTTTTATAAATGATCTTAGCTACTACTTTAATCATTTTTTATGATGGTGATTATAAAATTCAACTCATGAGATGAAGAACGATTTAAAACTATACGTCTTCTGATAACCATTTTGAAACTTCATTGGTTGTTATGCTCGTGCTTTTACAATATCTGCTTAACATGAATAGTTTATAAAAAAATAATTTAAATTTTACTATCATCACTATATAAAATATTTAAAATTATAATAAAAATTATTTAACTAAAAAATTATCTCATAATCGAACACCGTTTAACCCTTTGATCGCTTATTTCTAATTTAACGATCAAAATCATTTCGTATTAAATTGATCATGATAATGATATTCGATTAAAGTAAAACTTTAATAGTATGCTACAAACATCATCGAGATCATTGTTGTAGGTTTTTGGACCCATCAGAGGTCTCCATCTATCAAATCATCGCATTATTATTCGTGATCGTTGAAATCAAATTTTTCTGATCGATGAAGTTAGGGCCATCGGATCGAGGCGATCTTTTGTGATGATACTCTAATGATAATTATTTAGATAATGAATGATGAAGATGGGCATTAAATTTTAAAATTATATAATATTATAAAAAAATAAAAAAAAATTACTTTTAACCTACGGTAGCGGTTATCAAAAATCGCTGCTATAGATCTACGGTAATGATTATAGAACCACTACTATAGATCTATGGCAGCATTCTATAACCATTGTCGTAGATTTATGGCATTTTGGATATCCACATCGTAGATTTGACAGCGGTTCGATAACCGCTGCTATAGATCTATGACAACGGTTCGATAACTGCTACCGTAGGTTAGGTTAAAATTTTTAAATTTTTTTTGATTCTTTTTCGTACGCACTCGATCTCTCTCACTCTCTCTCTCTCTCCCTCCTCTTCATCGTCGGTGAGGCTCCTCCCCCCCGATCGGCGTAGCCCTCTCCTTTCCTCCGACCCATCACCCCTCCTTGCTACCCCTCCTTCCCCCTCCCTCTCCGACCCCCCCATCTCCGACTGCCCCTCTTCCCCCGCCACCCACCCGGCCCCCCCCCCATCCTTCCCCGGCTGCCCTCCTTGCCCCCATCCTCGGTCGCTCCTCCCCGCCACCCCCCACCCTCCCCCCGACCGCCCCCTTCCTCTCATTCTCGTCGCCCCTCCCTACCACCCTGCCACCACCCAGCCCCTCCATCTCCGGCCGCCCCTCCCCACCACCCCTCACCCTTCCCCCGACCGTCCCTCTTTCCCCCCATCCACGACCGCCCTTCCCCGCCACCCTGCCACCCCCAGCCCCCCATCCTCGATAGCCCCCTCCCCGCCACTCCCACCAGGCCCCCCACCCCCACACTCTTCCTCTCGATCATCGACCCTTCCATCACTATATGCCTCCCGGGCCTCCTCGTCACTGTGCCCCCTCCCATGGCCCCCCATCCTCGACTGCCTCTGCTCGCTCTCTTTTTCTCTCTCTTCTCTATCTCACTATCTTACTTTTGTTTTGCAGGTTGCCTCTAGTGTCGTCGTCCTCCTCTGGCATCGTCGTCGACGATCCTCGGAGCTTTCGATGCAATCCGCTCTCTATAGCCATAGATATAATTTTTTTTTTAATTTTATAGTATTATTTATTAATCATGTATATTTATAATAATTTATAGAATATTTATAATAAATATTATAAATATTTATTATAAATATTATAATTATCTACATGTCGTAGTTTTTGGGCCATGCCGTGGCGGTAGCTTTGGATTGTACCATATCGACGGCTGTGGACTAGATCTTTCAATGAATTAGGTTCGGATCGGAACCTGGATATTCAGATCCGGATCCAATTTTAATTACTGATACTGGATCCGAATCCGAATATCCAAAGAGTCTGTACTTGAGAGAGGAAGGGAGGGATCTAGCCTCACCACCATCATTGGGAGGGAGGGGGTCTAGCCTCGCTGACGAGGGAGATCGAGAGAGGGAGAGTGGGAGATCGAGAGAGCGAGAGAGGGAGGGAGGGGGTCCGACCTCGCCAACATCACTGGGAGGGATGGGGTTCGGCCTTGCCGACAAGGGAGATCGAGAGAGTGAGAGAGGAAGGGATGGGGTCCGACCTCGTCGGTGAGGGAGATCGAGAGAGGGAGAGAGGAAGATCGAGATATGAAAAAGTTAGGAGGGAAGGGTTCGGCTTGATCACCGTCGTTAGCGAGAGAGATCGAGAGAGGGAGAGAGGGAGAGAGAGAGTGATCAAGGAGATGGCACACAGTCGAGCCGGCTTGAGCCAGGATCAAATCAGTTGGGGGAGGACCCGAGTCGGATGTCTCAGGCATGGAGCTGGCTCGACTTTTGAGCGAATAAAATTTGATATGTCTCTCTAAGGTTCTAACTTTAAGCCCTAAGGTGCCACCATCATCTACTTTATTCTTCTTTCAGATTTCTGGATTAATACCAAGATTCGCATAAGAAATCAGATCTATGATTGTTGCTCATCCTTAATTATTTATGAATATAATTCATATTATAGAATTTATTGCATAACATTTTTTGGATGTTTATATCTTATTGCTTTTGTTTATTGCATTGCATAACGATAGACCCTTCAATTGATTAGTATACATATTAGAGACTATTTATTGATGCTATACTAATATTATTGTTCAACATGTTATATTAATTAATGTTCATTAACATTGCAGATCACGATGGCACCGAAATGCCATCTAGCTTTCAGTCCTGCCCCTCGGCAAGTTATGCGTAGTTCAGCATCCGAGGAGCAGTCGGATTATACTTTGTCCACTTCGACATCGGCTGCTCAGGAACCTCCACCGACGGTATCTACTCCACCGACGATATCTACTCTACCGATAACTGAGCCTCTACCATCATCCATATCTGAGACATATGCTACTACGTAGGCATCTGAGTGTATGTTTTTATTATATTAGCACAACTTTATTTTTTATATAGTATTTGTACACTTATATATTTGCATAACATATTTGCATTATAGGTACATCATTCAGTCGGACATTTTGCAGTCTCATACGTATGGCACACATATGGAACCGCCAGCATCAGATGATGGTCTATTATGATGCAGAGGGGAGGTCGGTAGGGAAGATTACGCGGGAGATGCATTTCTTTTTTGGAGTGCTTATGAGGCGGTCGGACATCATTCCCATAGAGCCCAAAGACTGGCATTTGATGGATGCTGCCATCAGAAATCGGGTATGGAAGGAGATATTGATAAGTACATGCATGTTAGTTATATTTATACATTTTATATATTTACATTATATATATTTGATTAGAATAATTTTGTAACTAATTTTTGATAAATTTATGCAGAGGAGGTACGACTTTCCTGATCACGAGATGGCTCGAGATGCCCAACTGAGGAAGATCGGAGAGTTGTACCGGGGTTATAAGGTCAAGCTCCATAGAGGATAGCTTGAGCACCAACGAGATACTCTGGAGGAGCTTATTCTCTGAATACAAGAATGTCCTCCGAGTCAGTGGGAGAAGATGGTTGGACACTGGAGGAGCCAGGAGTTCGAGATAAAATTTCTAACTTTTAAATTTTTGAATACGTTTAAAGTTTTATTTAAATATTTTTTAAATATTTATTATTTATTTGAATACTTGTTAGACTATCTTTCGTTAGAACCGGGAGAATCATGCAGCCCAAGAGTATATGCACACTTTAGGCCGTGAGTCTATGGCCAGTCATATGCATAGAGAGATAATTAATTTTAAATCTTACTAGATAAATTAAATTCATATTTTTTATCATCTTTCTGATAAATTTATTATTTGTTATAGCTGATGAGAGATAGAATGATATCCAGCCATAGCAAGATCTTCCAATCCAGCCATACGGACAAGACGGACAGACCGATGAACGCCACGATCGAGCGTATTTTTGTAAGTATTAAATATATTAATATATATGATTAATATTATAGTATTATTTATAAAATTTTATTTTAATTTATAATTATAGGATCAGTTAGATGCGCTCGCGAGTGAGGGCCTGGATACCTTTGGGCCCCATGACCATTTGTTTCAGGTCTTGGGGCCTGAGCACTCTAGGAGGATCCGATGCAGGCTCGGACACACGTCGATGAGCTACTGATCCGAGGCAAGCGTCTCCTCACAGACTTTCGATGTTGTCAGTCGGAAGGAGCTTGAGGAGGCATTGGCATGGGTAGATCATGCTGCGACGCAGGCAGATCGGATTGAGGAGTGTACATCTCATCTGAAGGATATCGTGAGAGATATGATGTCGATGCTCAGCACATGTTTTGGAGTCACGGGCTTCAAGGATATGTTGGCCCGCATTTCAGCTCTAGCTCAGGCTCCAGCATCAGCTCCAGCTCCAGTTTCAGCTCTGGCTCCGACTTTAGCTTCGATTCTGGCTCCAGCTCTCAATGACAACGACGATGATGTAGATTTAGGAGACTTTTGATGTATTTTATTTTTTTAAAAAATATTATAATAAATTTTATTCAATAATAAAATTTTAGCATTTTATAATAATTTTTATGTTTATTATATTTTTTTATGTTATATATCTATATTTATCAAATAAAATATATAAAAAAATAAAAATTTTAATTTTTTTAATTATTCAAGATCTATGGTAGTAGTTTTATAACCGCTGCCATATCCGTGCCAATTGCTATCATAGGTTCCTAGTGCAAATGGTATCAACCGCTGTATTAGATCTATGACAGCGGTTAAGAAATCACTGCTATAGATAACCTATGGCAGTGGTTACATAATCGCTATTATAAGTCGATCTATTACAGCGATTTATAAACCGCTGCAATAGGCTATATATGAAAGCGGTTCAAATAACTGCTGCAACAATTGCTGCCATAGAACTATGATGATGACTTCAGTAGCAGCGATTAAATAACCGCTGCCATAGCCTATGGCAGTAATTTTTTAGGCTACGATAATGATTACGAATCGCTGTCGTAGCCCTTTTTTGTAGTAGTGATGCATACACATAATGCCCATAAATAAAAAATAAAATCTTATGAATGCTCCCATAAAATATTTTCTCATTTATTACATATTATAAAAATACCCTCCATTTCATTATTGAATTAAATATTATTGATGAAGTATTAAATAATATTTATAATGTTATATAAGTGGTGAAATAATATACAAATATGTGGCATATAAAGAGCTCTGCGAATATAAAGCCTTCATTTTAATATATATGCTAGTATAAAACCCATGCAATATATGAGATATATTTTTATTTAGAAAATATATTATACTAAAATATTATTTTATTAATATAATATATTTTAAATATTTATTTTATTAATAAATATTTTTATCAAAAAGTTTAATAAGAAATCTCGATCTTAGAAGTCCACACCTCTTTTCTTTTTGACCATCAAGGCTTTTAATAAATTTTTAATGATGTTGATATCATTATTTATTTTACATTCCACCAAATATTAATGGAGTCAATAATTAACATCACATTTTTTTTTAATTTTTAAGACTCTTTTAATTAATGAAGGATGGAAATGCGATGGATCTTAAACTATAAAAATAACAAATTTAATGATATATATATATATATATATATATATATATATATATATATATATATATATATATATATATATATATATATATATATATATATATATATATATATTATAATTAGATTAGATTAGATATGTCAGATAAGCCCATTTTCTAATCAGACCTGTCTTATATCATGTTTTGGCATTGCGTCTGGAGCCCACGCGAATCGCAAAGCGAAATTTAAGTCTCCATCGTCGCCTTCAGCGTGTCGTACGGTCGCACTGTGCAATTTGAGATTCTCGCGGAATCCCAACAACGCCATAAATCAATCATTGTGATGCGCAACACGAATCGCGGAGTCAACCGTGTGTCGCAGTCAAAATATCGCGCCGTAACGGAGGGTAACCACAAGGCACTAACCAGCGTCTTTGCCAGCTGGAACGCGATTGTCTCGTATCCGTTCCGTTGTGTCTCCCGGGTGGCCGGCTCCCATGTATGGAAGGCCGTCTCACTCCCAAAATTTTCGCTTCCTTTTAGTGCTTCCGTTACCATTTCCGGCCTCGGTCTCACTCCGTCCTCTTCTCTGAAGACCATCTCTCTCTGGTAAACCCTAATCTCCTCCATTTTTGTCTCTCTCTCTCTCGCCCCCCTCTCTTTCTGGTTCTTCATAGGCTTCGTATTTTTTTCGATTATTGTTATCTATTTTAGCTACAAATCGTCTGACAGCGCGCAGCTCTGGGTTTTGCGTGTTTCATTCTGATTAGGTTTTCGTTTTTATTCTTCTTAATCTCGCATGATCGTGCTCTGCTTGTATTTGTTTTGATCGGTGAGCGGTTTATTTTAGAGACGATTGAATGGATTCGATACCTACCTGAAATTGCCTTCTAGAAAAGCGATTCCATGATCTCTGTGTAGTTTTACGTAGTTGTGATTGATAGTTATTTTGTTTGTGCCGATTTTTTGTGTGAATCTGCTATCTAAGAATTAAACCTAGAAGAAAATGATGAGAGAGGGGCGCCGGGGGTTGGGGGTGGGGGTTGGGCGCAGAGATAGATAGAGAGAGATGTTTTGAGCATTTCTTGAACTCTGGCCAATCAATCTTTGTATAATACCGCATTTTTACTTAGTCCATATCTTTCGATCAACCTGAACTCCAGAGACCAAAATTTTTCCTTTTACGTTTATCTTTGTGCTGGCATAATGAAATGTTGGACAAAAGCAAGCGGGTCATGGCTATTTGTCCATTTCAGAGCGTTTATTTGAATTCTATAAGCATAGTATCTACTATTTCAATTTAGCTACCGCATATTGATTAGGACTAAAAATGAAGTGGATACATATCGGAGATTCATACACCCATATCCATATTAATCTTAATTTGGTGAATTTGGATACAAATATATTTATATTAATTGGATGTTAAAATTCATATTCGTATTTGTTTTAAACAATGTGCAACAACCGAGGACCTTAACCAAAGACACTAGCTAGAGGTATTATTTGGATTCTTTGGCCATGTATAAGTACTTAAGATCTTTCTAATGAATAATTGATGTAGAACTAAACATATGCCCACATGAATCCTTATATACTCTCTCAGTTTAAGTCCTAGCTTTCTTGTCAGACTAAGGGTTCAAATCTATGCATCTATTCGTAAGCACTACAATCGGCCCATGGTCAATCCCAATGAACTCATGCTACAGTATCCCCTAATCCATATAGGCTATGGGCTGCTAACTTTGATACAATTTTAATAATAATCTAAGATCTCGTCCAAAAAGACTAGTTGAAAGATATTATTTAGATTTCTTAGTTCTATATAAGTATCCAAAATCTTCTCAGCTTATAACCAATGTGAGACTAAATACACACCTGCACGTGTCCTCATACAGTGGATATGAGTGGGATATTGGCAATATGGATATAAGCATATATATCGGGTAGTTAAATTTTATGAACTGCTAAATCATCATTGTATAGAAAGTTAATTAAGTTAAAGTGTGTTGAGTTTGCCATTTATTTTTCTTAAAAAGTTTAAGAGAGTTATAAGACTAAATAGGATTGCAAAGAGCAGAAAGACGTGGATGTAGATTAGATAGTTGTCTACACATATGTATCCTTTTCTTTGACGGATATGGATTTAGATATGAATGTTTAAATTTCTATCTATATCTGGATAGTTTCAGATATAGAAGCACATCCAGACAAATATTTTCTGAATTACTTAATCCATTTTCTTCCCTAATTTTGATTCACTAAGCAGCCACTATGCAACTTTGGATTGAAAATGGTATATTACATATGGAGATGTGCATGAAAAGATTTGATGAAATTTTTTTTATGTTGCTTGCAGTTGGAAGGTCGAAAGTTGCAAGTCAAGTTAAATATACCTTGCAATGTCTTAAAATGTGGTGCATATAGCTGCATATGTGTATATGGTTCTTGATCACACCACATTGTCCACATGCAGTTAGAATGTGCAGTGATACTGCTTGTGGACTGAAAAAACAATCCACTTAGCATTATGTGGCCATATATTTAGCCTACGTAGTAGTGTATGGCTGCATGCATGAGCTTTGTACTGTATGGTTCCATTATGTGCCTTCTTAACATTCAGGACATATATATAAAACCCATTCTTATGTGGACCCATGAACATGATGTAGGTTTAAGCTGATGGTTGTGTCTGATGTGCATTTCAAGTGGGCTTGGTTCGAATATTAATAATATCGAATGTTACTTATAGTTATTGCTATTTGGTATTACATATGAAGTAGTAAGCACTAATTGTTAGTTATTATTGTTATTAATATAGCTATCTTCCATCTAAAAAAATATTTCTATTATTATTCTTGTATTATATGTATTATATTTATCTTTAAACAATCAAAGAAAAGTAACCTCATATGCATCTGGATATCCAGCGCACATGCTGCATATGCACTATCTTTCCATGACCACTTTCATGTTGCAACTGTCTTTTAAAACATGGATGCCTTTGATGTGGCTCATCTATATTGGGGCTTAAGGTGAACAACAAGAATGGTGGACTAGAATGGAATTGCAGTTATTGTGTCAAGCAAAGCTAATTTTGAATGTTTTGGCTACTCATAAGCATTCCTGCTAATAAACACCCTCATTATTAGTAATTTGGGAGTTCAGATATTCTTAATCTCATCTACAGTCACTCTTAATTTTTTGCTGCAAGGTTGTTCTCAGTTTCATGTAAAGATGATCAGCCTTTTAGTTAGAGAAGCATTAAATGCTTGCTCAATAAAGAAAAAACATTTTATGAGGTCAATCCTGTTTGTTCTCATTTCTGCAATTTCCCTTTTTCCAAGGAGATTTTTGGAAGGCAAATGACTTGCATTGTTATATGCCTGTTATCTCTTTATATAAGAGTTGAATTCCAGGGCATTTTGTGTCTAGATATTGATGACAATGTTTTAATATTTCTCTGTTCCAAGATTTTTCTCTCCCCATTATAGGAAGCTTAATTACATTTGATAATTGATCTATAAGATTTGAGATAATTTTAGATATTCTTTTAGCCTGGTAGGAATTCAGATCAGCTGGAGATATTTTTCTAGACTTCAAACAGATTTTGGTGTTTTATGTTTATTAACTAGAGCATCAATTCTTGGTCACGAAGACTAACACCAGGATTGGTAACATCCATGGTTTTTAAATCTCGATATATTAGGTATCTCGGTGGGTGATTGAGACCAAGATGAACCGATCTTGATTCATCTCGGCCGATATGATAAAGGGGAAAATTTTGAAGGAACCAAGATTTTTCGTGATCTTGGCTGATTTTTCAGACCGAGATATCAAAATCCCGGCCAATATAGTAAATTTGGACTGAGAATTTTTTTTAAGTATTGATTTGAGATTTATTAATGAAAAAAAATCCTATTTAAGGAGATAAAAATGGCATTGAAAATATTGGCTGATATGAATAATCATAGACTCATATTGGCTGATATGTTAGATTTTATTGGTTTACATTGGCCAAGATGGTAGGGGTAAGAATTTTACGTATATAGTATCAGGAGGTGTCCAATACCGATAAAAACAGATATCATGGTCAAGAGGAAAACCTTGGTAACATGCTACAAAGTAGTGCACAAGGTTTGCCATACCGGTTGATACCATTATGCCTTGCTGGTACGTCGAAATGGATACTATATCAAGCGTACTGATACTTTAATAAGATGATATTGATACAAGGTCTGGTATCGTGACGGCAAATCTTGGTGGCACATATTTGAAAACTATGTGCACAGGGGAATAAAATGAGTGAAAGTTTATTTGATGATCAAAGAAATATGAAAGCTGGTTGACACACTGCATAGTAAGAATGTGTTTGCTCTAATATTTATGCGCACGATTATGTTAGTGTCTGCTTACATGTGAGAGGTGTGCATGTGATATGTAAGGCCGTCAAGGATATAAGGATATAGAATGTAGGTATTTTGCATATGTAAAATGATTTCTAGTTCAGCTTTCAGCTTTCAGTTGAATCTATTTGAGATGCATCACAGGATAGATGTACTAAGGATTCTGCATTCAGTTGATTCAGAAAATGTTTTTTCCGACAAGGTTAATTGGTATTCCTTGTGATTGGAGGCGGAGAGGATGAGTTTGGGAGAAAATGTTGAACGGACAAAAAACTACATTATGAAAGAAGAACTCTTTGTGGTGATCAAGATGCCATATTCCATGCATTTGTACCACAACAAATCCAACAAGCATTGTTTAAAAAAAATCTATTATCTAAATTTTGTTGGTGTTAGTAATATAATTTGTATGGATGAGTCCCTTATTCCTGATATCTTGCTTTTGGCAAGTCATTCTCATAAAAGTGCAATAAACAATTACTTCTATGTCCGTGTTATCAGCTCAGACATCCTTGAATATGTGAGATTTTTTCTGTCTTTGAGAGTTGTTTCCAAGGGTTGCATATCTTTTCAAATGATGCCTTTCTTTTCAACAAGTGCATGAACACTGCATGGCTATGCTCTACCTTGTTGTTTACATGTTGAGCTTCTCGTGATGATGATTTTTGGATTTGATTCTTGATCATGTATCTGTAATCTTTTCTGTATTTAAGATAAAATTTGTGTACAAACGAAAGTAATTCTCGTCTTTGGCATGTCTCAGGCTGAAGAAATTCAGGTGTATTGTGGTGTTGCAGAATCTTTCAAACATCTACATTTTCTGTCCTGTTGTGAGTGCCATGATTGCATGTGAACTTTTGCTGCTGAATCTATTTAACATTTTATGACATGATTCTGCTTAGAATACTTATATCTTTCATCTTTATGTCTTTTCCCTTATTGCTTCAGTTATCCATCAATGAATTACAGTTCAAAAGAAGAATCAGAGACATGTGAATCGGAGATAGATGACTGTGAGGAGAAGTTTTACTTGCACTTAAAGGATGGGAAGCTCAAGGTAAAGAATGCTGACAGCATATACAAATGCCCTTTCTGTGCAGGCAAAAATGAAGCAGGACTACAACTATAAAGATCTTCTTCAGCATGCCAATGAAGTGGGTACTTCTAACTGGAAGGCAAAGGTCGAGGCTAAACACCGGGCCCTTGCGAGATACTTGAAGAATGACCTTGCTGAGGCTTCAATTTCGTCAATGCAGCTGATGTTTGCGCAGAACCATGCTTTTAAACCAAAAGATGAAGACCAGTTTGTTTGGCCTTGGATGGGCATTCTAGTGAATGTTCCAACTGAGAATAAAAATGGATGGTATGTAAGTGAAAGTGGGGACAGGCTGAAGGAACAACTATCCAGATTTAATCCACTGAAGGTCCATGCTTTGTGGAACTATATAGGTCACACTGGAAATGTTATTGTTGCCTTCAACAAAGAATGGACTGGTTTCAAAGATGCAATGTCATTTGAAAATTACTTTGATGCTCAACACTTGGGTAAAAGGGACTGGAATGAAAGAAGACACTGAGGGATGGAGATTTATGGATGGGTTGCTCGTGTGGTTGATTACAACTAAACTGGCCCGATTGGGGATCATTTGTGGAAGAATGGAGACCTGAAAACTGTCATTGACCTTACAACAGAAGAAACACGCAAGACAGACAAACTTGTAGCTAACTTAGCAAGCCAAATCAAGGTCAAAAACAAACACCTTCAGGAACTTCAGTTCAAATACAATGAAACTACTCTGTTCCCTGATAGGATGATGGAGGACAGGGAAAAGTTACTACGTGCTTATAATGAAGGTGTGTGATTGGGTTATTTACACTTTATGTTTTTTTTTATATTGAACACTTTCTTCATGTGCTGTGATATTTGTCTGTTTCAATTAGCAGTCCAAATAAAAAGTTGTCCTTTTGAAAGTGCATAGTTGTTTAAGTCTTAATGGATGGGAAATTTTCATAGGTTTTCTAGATTTTTTTATTACAGATTGCAAATTCTAAAGAAATTATGTGCTGAAGAGTGAAAATATCTCAAGATTTGAGAAAACATACCTGGAGAACAATGCTAGGGATAAAATATTTCAAGACACGTAGGGATATTATTAGACGGACACTTGGGTCTGGAAGCTTTAGCTGTTTCATCATGCTGGAATCTCATACTTAATGCAAATCATTCTATGCAGTTTTCCTGTAGTGAATAACATTTTGAGATTCTATTTAGTACCATAGAGCCTGGTTCAATAGAAACAGGCCGGCTTTTCTAATTGCCGGTTCCTCTAATTGACCAAGTGACTTTCTTCATTTGGAAAGGACACAAGGCATTCCTTCTCTCCTTCCCATTATGCTGGAGTCTCTAGGAGACATGTTATGATGTAGATTTCAACTTTGAGTAGCTGGATGGAGGAAGCCAGAACATTGATTTATCAGCATGCTGCATTTCCTTTTTTTTCCAAAGAAGATATCAGTTATACTTTGTATTATTGGACCTGATGTTTAGTTATTTAGTGCGTTTTTTTTTTTTTACCATCATTCTTTTGTAAACAACAATTCTATGTTGCATAAATGTTGTTTCAGAAATTCAAAAGATGCAACGCATTTCTCGTGATCATTCACGAAGGATATTTGAAGAGAATGAAAAGCTGAGGGCAAAGTTGGATTCTAAGCGAAAAGATCTAGATCTGAGATGCAAACAACTTGATAATCTGGCTGTTCAAAATGAAATCGACAGAAGGCAGCTCGATGTTGAGAAGCAAAAGGTACAATTCCCTGCTCTTTTATTATTGTCATTTTAATGTTTATGTGCTTGTCATTCTGGATGATTACCAGGTTGGACCATAAGTGTAACTTCGGATTGCTACCATCTCTTACACTGTCAAGCTGTTGCTTTTTAGAATATTGTGGATTGAAACCTTGTGTCACTTTGGTAAGTCCAGTTTAAGTTTTAGACCCCTATGATTTTAAGGAAAATGGTGCTTGGATGGTTTTGTTCACCTTTCAGAGAAGAAAAACAAAATAGTTAAGATGAAACACTTAAAATTTGTGGTTTTTAAAATATTGTCCTTTGAAGAGTTTGCCAGCTTTCCTGATTGATTTTGAGAGTGATGTTGGCACTGCCTGTAAGTATGCAGCAGTCATTATGTGATTGGATAATTGGAGGATTATAGTGCACATTGTAATTAGATAATTGTACATGTTATTTTTTAAGAATTATTTAGAATAGAAAGGAGCTCCCACCTAGAGAGTCTCACCGGTTATATAAATATCTGGGGGGAGTCCCCCTTGTATTCTAATTACTTGGGGCGAGATCCTGAAGATACAGTGCTAAAGGCTCAAGCCCATGCACTCCCATTTATGGAAGGGTATGAGTATTGAGGTAACAATCAGGTCATCACATGCGAGCAAGTTCATTCTATGTCATTTCATTCTTCAAGATTACTAGCTAGTCCAGCACCGAAAAAAGGTTGTTTACCTTTGAAATCACTAGCCATTAGAGTTATATAGAACTACTTACAGGCTTATCCTTTAGCTAATTATCGTGTCAATATCTTGATTCATGATACAACATAATGTTTCATGGCTTTTTCTTTAAAATTATTTAACAGACAGAAAATGTCTAGTAGCTTGTGAATAGGTCCAGAGAGCTTACTGTACTTTATGCCCCAAAGGTGGCATGCAGATTTGGCAATCCTGATTCTTGGAGTTATAGCCATATTGGCGCAGGGGTACAGCATTAAGTTAACAAATTTTAGGATGCACGATGCATATATATCATACAAGGCAGGTCGGAGAACTTGCATGTGTGTTTGCCGTAGTTGCTTTTCTATTTTTAATCTTAAGAAGGGAGGGGTTCCATGTAAAAGGCAGGTTGGAGAACTTGTATGTGTGTTTGCCGTAGTTGCTTTTCTATTTTTAATCTTAAGAAGGTAGGGGTGTCCATGTAAAACTTGTAAGTTAATCACAAAAGCTCTTCTATCTAAAATGCTGCAGCAGCAAAAGCGCAACTTTGATATGTGAAAATATTCACTTGAATTATATGCTTTTTCTGCAGAATGCGATGAAAGATAGCTCTCTTCAGTTTGGCTAGTATGGAGCAGAAGAAAGCTGATGAAAATGTGCTGAGGCTTGTTGAAGAACAGAAGGTTTGTTACATTGAGCTTGATGCTCTTAATTAGGAAATGCTCTATTGATACATAGAAAGTGGACCGGAAGCATTCATCTGACTGAAATTGAAATTGCACAGAGGGAGAAAGAGGCTGCTGTCAAAAAAATACTCCAGCTCGAAAAGCAGTTGGATGCAAAGCAAAAGCTTGAGTTGGAAATACAACAGCTGAGAGGGCAGCTACAGGTCATGAAGCACATGGGTGGCGATGAAGACTCAGAAGTAAAGAAAAAGATGGAGGAAATGAGTGAACAACTGAAGGAGAAGGTTGAAGAAATGGAAGATCTGGAAGCTCTGAACCAAACGTTAGCTGGTCAAAGAACGTAAGTGCAATGATGAGCTGCAGGAAGCCTCGTAAGGAGTTGATAAGTGTATGGGATCTTTACCTTGTAGATTACCTACCTATAAATGATACTATCAATTGTGCATCTACCTAATAGTTTATGTAATCTTTTCATTTCCTGGTTTCTTCTAGAATATGACGATTGACTCAAGTCATGTCTGACACAGGGCTTGAAAGAAATGTTGAGTGGTCGCACTTTGATTGGAATCAAGAGAATGGGCGAGCTGGATGAGAAACCATTTCAAATTGCCTGCAAGCGGAGATTCTCAAAAGATGATGCAGATGTTAATGCTGCAATGTTCTGCTCTAAGTGGCAGGATGGACTGAGAAAACCAGAATGGCACCCATTTAAAGTTATCGCCATTGACGGAAAGCCCGAGGTATGGGATTAGCTTGTGACTGATACAGCAAGTTGTCAGATATATCTTTATTGCTGTGTACTTTCATAGCATCATTGGGTTCGTTCATCTGAAGATGATGGAAAAATGCAAAGGATTTTATTTCAGAAACTGGAAAGTGAAGCATATTTGCATTTGCTTATTGAAAATCAGTAGTGTTCTGAATTTGACCGGATGTTCCAGAACTCTTTTTCTCTCTGCAACCTAGGGTAAGGAACTGGTGGTGTGAAGTTTATGTTGAAAAGAAACTCTGCTAGATTGCTTAGATTTCTTGAATTCTCACACCAACTAACTTCTTCTGATCAGGAAATTCTCTGTTTAACCTGTCTCTCTCTTGAATATATTCCGATTTACTGATCAAGTAATGAAGATATTTATGTTGTGGTGCAGGAGGTCATACAGGAGGATGATGAGAAATTGCAAGCCTTGAAGGAGGAACTGGGTGATTGAGGTATGCGAGGTTGTCACCGCAGCACTGTTGGAGATGAATGAGTATAATCCCAGCGGTAGATATGTCATCCCAGAACTGTGGAACTTCAAAGAGAGCCGGAAGGCAACACTGAAAGAGGTCATTCAGTACATAATGAAGCAGTGGAAGATGCATAAGCGAAAAAGGTGAGGCCTCGCATTTTGAGCATATATTTTTAATATGCTAGTCATTCCCTTCTTTTGAGGAATGAACAGCATGTTTTTACTGTTCAAACCTAGAAGAAGGAAATTTTTAATTTGATCAGCCTACTGTTGATTGTGGAGATGAAGACAAGAATATGTGAATTTCTTTCGATATTTCTTTATCAGCCAATAAAGAGAATGTAGAGAGAGAATGTTCTCTCTTTGTTTTGATGTGTTGGATTATGAATGCAGTTAATTGATGCTGTTCTTTTAGACAGAATATTGCTTAGTCTTTGTGAACCCTTTTCTTTGTGTGTATCTTGTTGTGTTCATATTTTTTTTTGGTATTTTTGAGGGATGCGTTGATTTCAAGTTGGTGCGAGTTTTCTTTTTCTGCCATTTTCAATGACATACGCAGAGATCTTTGCGTCCTGGAAGGTTTGATGAGGGCATGCTGGATGAGAAGGGCGGCCCTTCGTACAGGGGATTGGATGCAACTTGTTAGGTTCCATTCTCTCCAGATTTTGAGAGAGGTATGCTATTCTATGCTGTCTTTTGTTTATTGGAATAAGATTTCACCAGGATCCTTTTCAGAGGGGAAGGATACTTTCTAGGATTACGAGCATTTTTGGGGATATGAAATAGTCTATTGCCGAGTCATGCTTTCGTGGTCTGATGTATTGCTGAGTTATGCTTCGGTTTCTCAAATTTGAACAAGTCATTTTACCAGTTTACATATCTGCTGTGTTGAAGTGAATTGGGTGATTTAACTAAAGTGTTCTTGATTTGTTGAAATTAGAAGTTTCAAAACGTGACTTTGTTGTAGATGTATATGGCAAGCTGACCGTATACTGTATAACCGGATGCTTATCTGTGGGAAATGAATCTTATTATAAATTTTTTATATATATATTATAAATATTACAAATATATTTAGATTTATTATACATATTATAAATATTTATGATATTTATAATATTATAAATACTTTTAGATTTATTACACACAAGATTTAAAGTAGTTTGTTTGCTTGGGTTCATAATGTTGTTTTGCCCGTAAGCCCTTCTCCAATGCTACTAATACCCCCATGGATACTTCTTTGATGAATCTTTTCGAGTTCTGTCCTATTCTTTTGTTTCTTAGTTTGAATCGGTAATGTAGCCCAAAATCTTGGTTTGACCCTGTTTTTTGACTGCAAGACGATCTGCGGTTCGTAAAAAGAAGAAAAAGGATGTTGCTATACTTTCTGAGAAGATTCTTCTTTCTTTCTTTAATTTGAATTGTTGGCAAATATAATCCTCATCACATGATGCTCCATTTACGTGCCAAGAGAACTGATTTTGACCTGCCAGCATCGCATGTTTTTTTTTTTTTTTTTTTAAATCATTTCTACCTGGTAGTTTCTTTTCTTTTAGTTTCACCATTAGGATCAATTGTAAATATTATTTCTGATCATCCAGGATGAAACCCAACTTTTGTAACTTTTTATGATATAAACTTAATTTTGTTGATTTATAGTTGTTTGCTGTGTTGCTACTTTTGACTTGGTCTTGGAGGTTCTATTTTGTTGTCTACCTTTTGTTAGAAGTTATATCAATATGTATTCCTGTAAGTGGGTTATATCATTTTGATTTTCACCACAGAAAAAAGGATCATATAATGTTATATGAGTATCATGTTCTGAAAGGTCATGTATTCTTTTAACTTATTTATATAAACAGTCTTTCTCATGCTGCAAGAAAGCCTAATTGCTAACTTCATTTGGTAGTAATGATAAATAGGAGATGGTCACATAAGCTATGAACTTTAGCAATAAAGGTATTTAAACAAGTTTAGTATTGGGAGGAAACCATAGCATGACTATAGCATCCGAAGCAAACTTGTAGATTTTGATGATGTTTATGTGAATTATTTATCCTCCCTGCAGAACGTAATGAACAGTAGCTCACTTCATTCGGCAACTATGGATGCGTGAAATTTATTCTTTCCCCACTTGAATCGGTAATAGAGAATTATATCTGTGATTAGAGACTACCTTGGTCATATCCAGTATACTTCATGTGGAATGAATTACAATATGACATTATTGTTCAAGTCTGGGGCCCACAATTGCTGAAATTGGTTTCCAATATTCCGTACAGCTACTGTCGTCATCTGATGGTGGCTGATTCCTTCCAGATCGTGAATTTGGGATTATTCAGGATGTTATCACTCTAATTGTGCAATTCACTATTGAAAGAAGAGTCTGGTTTTCTTAGCCTAGCAATTCTCCTAATCTCATACGTGCCTTCAGATTTTCAGACTTCTGTATTCCCTCTCTTGCTCTTTAGACCTGTAAGCTAGATCTTCTCTTTAAGTGACTTATTTTATGGCCTTGCTTCATTGAACTTAAGCAATTAGTAATTTTGCTTGCACTTTCAGTGAAGCTGCTAACTTACTAGTTGACATCCTCCTCTCTTTCCTCCTCTTTTTTTTTTTTTTTTTTGTCTGTGTGTGTGTGTGTGTGTTAAAGCCTTCAGCATCAATCATAAGAATATTCCAAAATCTTCAGGTACCTAAGCCAAAATCTTTAGTAACATGGATTTGTTTTGCTCGAAAGATGCCATCCAATCAACTGCACCATGGATATGTATGTCTGATCATAAAGATGCAATTTGACATCGACATCTACCAAGCCTGCTCTGATCCATGATATGATGGTTCTGGGATCCCCTTCCGGAATTATGCTGTTAGCCTACAAGACCATAATGGCAGTCAGCTCAGTGATGTTATGAAGGGCTGAAATCCTGCTATATAGTAGCCGCGGGTCAAATGAAATATAGAATGTCGAGACTTTGATGATTGATAGACAAGGCCAGGACGAGATAGTAACCCGAATAGGGAAGTTGGAATACCTGCATATCTTAATTATAGAATGCCAAGGAGAACGAAGAACCGGTCTTTGATCATTGAGTTGGTTCCTTTCTGCAACTACAGTCTTCTCAAAAAATAAAGCATAAATGATATGTGCTCACTGTTTTATAAAAACCAAATCATATTTCCATAAATTTTGCTCCTCCTTTCTTTATTGGTATTTTCAGAAAGATTTTGCCTTCTCCAACTGCAAAGCATATCGTCACAAGAGGCATCAGCCTTTTTTTTTTTTTTTTTTTAGGAAGAGAGAGAGAGATATGGCAAGGGAGGTTGAACACCCAATATTGTAGTTACTCGGGTTCGAATACTTGGGAAAATACCATCCGAGACATTAACCCGGAACCTTTTGTTCGGTTGTTCCCAAGCAGAGGGAGTGCGACCACTGGGATAAGCCCATTCACATAAGCCAAGTATGAATCAAGACTATCAACTGAAATCTGGCCTTAGACTTTCTGGTTTGTTTGAGCATACTGCGGCTTTTATGTGCAGATCTGGACAACCTAATTGTAAGAAAACCTTGTGATTGGTTTCTGTAGTAGATATGATACCGTTAAAATACCATCCAACCAATTGTGAGGCACCATGCCACTTAATATTTTGAAAACTAAATATAGTTCAACTATACCCACATGTAGATCTTAGATCTTGTTGAAGGAGCTATTTAGATGACTGGGGCATCGTCAAACACATCTACTTGTGTGCGAAGCATAAATTCTGGTATCTGGATATGTTAGCACCATGGTAGATGAACAACTTGTTCGAAATTTGAAAAAAAAAAAAAAAAAAAACCGTTCAAGAAAAGACTTCAATTTTAAATCGAACCATTTCCCTTTCCTTTTAAATGTTTTGGAACTCCCTTTTGTTCAATCCCATATTGGATGTGCGAAAGCAAGTTCTCTTGCTTTTCTTTTATAGAAATCTCATCTTTTGAAACCTATTTTTGACTTTTAAGAAAAGTTGGTCGGTGACCACACGCATATGGCTGGTTGTGCTGTCCACGGCATGTAATGCGCACACTTCTTGTACCTTGGGGATGTAATTGTAATGTTCCTGAGGCTCTGATTTGGTTTTTGTAAATTTTTTATTTTATATATAAAATTAGAACATATAAATTTCTAGGAGTCATTCTGCCGACACAATTACATCAGGGTATCTACCAACATTGTCGTCGAGTAGTTTTCACTTCCGTTAGAGTATATAATCGTCAGTAACTTGTACTGCAATGTATTTTGAATGGTACATGGGGGGAGGGATCATGGAACTGGCACCACCTTCCTGGAAGCATCTCCAGTGGCCTAGTGGTCCAGTAGGCACCACCAGTCACTGGATCTTTGCAGCTTGCCACACTTCAATGTATGATAAATGATTCCGAACCCGATGACCCATGATAAATATTGGCATACGGAATGCAGTTAGTAAATCCCTCTGGGAACGCGGTGGGAAACCATCAGGATAGGAATTTGGCTGCTTGCGAAAGGGCGCCGCTTCGGTCGATCCATTTGCTATTGCTTCTTTGCTCTCATAAATAAGGGATGTCTATATGCGATGCGAGTGCTGACCATCTTACCTCGAAGGTTGGCAATCTAAAGGTGAGGCAAATTGAGCTCTTAAATGGTGTTCCAGCTTGACCATGGCATTGAACCGAGAGAACCGACCGGCCATTAGTAAAGGGTCCGGGAATGGTAGCTGCAGCAGTTAGCGCAGACTTTTGACGAAGGCACGAGTAGCAGTGCTTCGTTTCATGTCCATAACATGCCACAATCGTGTAGACAGCCTTGCTTTAATATTTTTTTTTCACATGCATCAAGATCTCAGATTTTCTACCTGTGGAATTCCTTTGCACGGTTAGGCAACCGATTTGGTGGCAAGGAAAGATATTAATGCCTTTCGAACGGGAGATTAAATTGTCAAGACGTTCTTATAAGATAATTCTATTAATGATAATTTTAACCATAAGCAAATCTTTTGGGCACTATCGGTCTAGAAAAAAAGGGCAAGATACTCTTTGTTGCTGCAAGTCTCCGAATTGATATCGATCGTCCATTGATGTGAACTTAGGTTTGGTTGATGAGGCACTTTCTTTCGAAGGATCCTACAATGGAAGTCCACTTGTATCGGAGATACTTTGGCAGGGACTATTTAATGCTTAAATTAGCCAAAACTTGAGAATAGAAAAAAAAAGAGAAAAAATAAAAATAATATGGATATTATTCCTTCGAGTATGCTTGCTTGCTTTAAGATTGCCTGGTTATCTTTTTTTATAGAGATGGAGCTGTAGATTATTATATCTAAATTTGGTAGGCTGTTAGGTCCTAAAATTATAGGTTGTTAGGTCTTAATTGGATAGGCCATTAGGAAAACAAATATATCGACAAATATGTAAATTATAATTGTTAGTTATGAATGTCAGTTGTTCATATTCTAAAAGTTATTGGAAGATTCTGATGATTTAACCTTGTTATTAAGATAGCTGGTGTCTTGAGGTTGGCATAGCATTAGGATATATCTCGATTTATATATCTGAGATCAATTGAATGCATAAGGATTATAATCCTCAGTGCCCGCGTGCCCAGAGGATCTTGGCTTGCCGAGACTCTGAAAGCAGTCTCATGAGCTCAAATAACCTCCTTTGGGAGAATGCAAGCACCAATTGCCTATAGATCTCGTTTTGTCAGCTAACCTCCTCCATTTTTATACATTACTCGGTTACACTTTCTGACGGGTGGGGCGAGAAAAGAAGATAGAGATGGTTGGAAAAAGTAAAAAAAAAAACGGTCTACGATCTGGTTCCATGAAATATTAAGATAAGAGAGAACCTTTAAAATAGATCACGATAACAGCAAGCATATATTCCAATCATCCAATACCAACAGGAATATCACCATCACAACTATATATTATATTATCACATTATATCCATTCAGACAATTTAGTTAGATATATAAAAAGCAGCTGCGGGCTACATGAACACTTTTCTTTAGTGGTTCTGCAGCCACTTCAGCCGCTGCCGCTACGACGTTTAATAATCCCACTGCCTAGAAGAAGTAACACACCACCTCCACTTCACCCTCCTCCCCATCCCACAGTCAAAAAAACACAGCCACTCACCCACATACAATCACGTCCACTCTCTCTTTCAATCCCACCCTTTTCACCTTTCACAACTACCAAAAACCCAACACAATCCATACCAAACTTTAAAATCTGGCGCCAAGAAGATTAAAGAAAAAAGGACACTAAAACATAGGTTTTTCTGCATCTCCAAGGCGGGAAACCAAACTTGTTTTTTTTTTGGAGCCCCCGCCCTTTGTGTTGTCGTCGATTTGATATATTAGATTCGGAAGTTCTTGCCGGCGAAGGTCTGGCCGAACTGCCAGTTGGCCGGGACGATGTTCCAGGAGGTGGAGGTGCGGCGGTCGCTGCCGGTGACGCGGAAGGAGAGGGACTGCCCCACCAGCACGGCGTTGGACTGCCAGTTCTGGCCCCAGTTCCGGGACATGGGCATCCACCCCGTCCGCGACCCCTTCACGCTCGCCCTCACGATGTCGCCGGCCCCGGCCACGTTCGTGATCAGCACCAAATTGAAGTACTTGAACCCGTTGATGGTGAACCGGATCCCACCAGATTTCCGGCACGGCACCCTGCATCATCCGTTACATCAAATCAATTAATTCCATTCCTTTGCCCCACCACATCTAATAACCCTTTTTTTTTTTTTGGCACAATCCACGTCTAATAACCTTCGTAGCGATAATAGACCTAGAACCGAAGGGAACCCGGGCGGGCGGAGAGATGGGACAGAGGCGCGTGGAAGCATGTGCCGGTCCTGCTGCTGCCAGTGGCCCACCTTCCTGGGTTCACGCGTTTTCCCACCGTCATTTTGTCGAGCAATATTGGGAAGATGATACAAGGGTGTTTTCGTCATTTAGATGGGGAAACCGTAAAGAGTGGAGGACAGGACTGTGATGGTCACGGGTCATTCGCAAGGGTGTAGGCAGGGCATAGGGTCACCGGCGATCGCAGATTTGATAGCATCTGACGATTGCTTTGCTTCCATCATGGATTACTATAATACATGTTTGTACGATCGTCGTTAAAAGCAAAAAACCGAAAACGATAAGGAAAGACGGGCCGGCTTTGTAATTAGAACAAATTCGGGGGGCAATTGTGGTAAGCCAGCTTCGCACTCTGGGTAAATGATAGGAAAACGAAACGGATGGCAACGGCTCTATCAACGGTCAGAGTCTTAGCCTCGTGATCCAGTGGAAACGGAGCAGCCTCAACGGCGACCACCTGGATCCGAGAGACCATCGGTCAATTACGAGAGCGACCCTTCTCTTATCGGATCTAATCACTACGGACTGTCCGGATGTGTGTGAGAGAGAAAGATCGTGGATCCGGTAACCGGCCGGTGGCACATCTTAAATCCCTCCCAAGGAAGACAGATCCAAGACAGAGGAAGAAGAATGGAGTGGCAGAACGTCACCTGCGGTAAGAGACGGGGACGATGCCGGCGCGGTACTCGGCGATCTTGAGGAACATGGGCATTGCGAGGTCGAAGTGGGGCCGGGGAGGGTTGCACCACCCGCCGTCGTCGGAAGGGAGAGCATAGTTCGGCGGGCAGAAGTTGGTAGCGGTGATAAGGATGGAGGGGCTCCCCGAGTGGCACCATTGCGGGTCGTTGGCACACTTGATCTCGAAGCACGCCCCGCAGCTCATCCCGTCGTTGAAGAGCGCCGTGCTCAGCGCCGCCGTCTCCACCCCGTACCCCTGGCTGTACAAATTCCCATATCCACACGCTCCTCCTGACCAAAACATACAATGCATAATTTTAAGAAAAAGTGTAGCTCATTAAAAGGAAGTTAGAAGGGGAATGTGGGTGGTACCCATGGTGCCGGAGGCGTCGCTGCCACCGTAGAAGGTGGCGTGGGCGCTCTGCCACGGCCCGCCGCTGTAGACGCCCGGAATGCGGGCGGCCGCCGGCACGAAGAAGGCGAGCAGAGAGGCGAGAGCTACAAGGCGGAGAATGGCCATCTTTTGAGAGGAGAGAGAGTAGTGTGTGTGCGGGGAAATGTGGGGAGGAAGGAGGGCTATTTATGGAGTTAGCAGGGGGTGGGAGGTGTGAGACCAAATAATGCAGTAGGAGTAATTAATGCTTTTCCCGTAAGTAAGAAAAAGGAGGGAACGGAACAGGAAGTGCGACATTGAAGCATTTGCATTAAGATAATAAAGAGGATAAAGGGGAGACATGGATCGGATGCGCTGCTTTCCATGTATCGCATTTTCCCATCATGATATCGAAATTTGTTGCGCCCAGCCATCTGATCGTCAAGCGACAGCCGAGATGTAGTATCGCGGTATAAAAGCGAAACGGGGCCGCTCTGGCGGCCACTTATGGCGGGGAGAGAGGCGGGATAGGGGACAAAAAGAGCGCGATCTTATAACCTCCGCTTTGCTTCCATCTCAAGTTGTGCCGCCAGCGACGGCTGTGATTAGATGACTTTTTTACAGGACGCACGCACTTGCCCTCCCCCTTTGCTTTCCTGCTCCACGGTCCGGATTTGACCGCGAGTTTTAAAACGAATTCGTGGAAATATTTGTCCGTCGAGTCCGGCCCGTTTATTTTCTTTTTCTTATCCAAATTCTTTTTTATTTATTCTAATATTTTGAACCTAAGCGGAAACCACCCACGTTGAGGTGGGCCCATCAATCCGTCCGTATTCATCGGTCCTCAGATCGCGCCTTGACCGTACATGGCCTGGTCCCACCCTCCAGTCCCTCGCCCCGCGCACCCACCAACCTTCTCCCCCCTCCATGTGAGACTAAACGGACCGGAGATCTTGCTCCGCCAACGCACCCCACGTACAGCTACCATGGGTCCCAGGCACGAAGGATGATATCAATCATAATGCTGGGGTCAAAGTTGTTATGATGTACTATTTTCCTGTGAATTTTACGGTTTTTTCTGGTCACTGGTGTTGTGGTGAATTTTAGACGTTGGGTTCTGGCATAAGAGAAAGGGATGGAGTTGGGTGGAAGAGAGGGAGAGGAGCAGTGGGAGGTGGGGGAAGCGTGATCCGCCGCGGGGTGTCGCCGTCGATAGGCCCCATTATCGAGTCCACGTGGAGTGGCCATGGAGCAAGTCTACTGGAACGGGGCGTTGCGAACTTACGATGTTCGGGCACCGACTACCACTACCCGCCAACGTGAACGGTGTAAATATAGATAGGTGCGGCTTTCCTTGCGTGGAGTTGGAGGGTCGTGCGAGCGATTTGATCTTGATGGACGGATCCCTGCCGAAGAAGGATAGCTACAAGATTTATTTATCCGACATGGACACGAATCCTGAAGCTCTCTATTAAGCTTGATAGTGATGATCCATCGCATTCTATTATCAATTTTTGCTGCGATCTGTTTGTCACTATGTTATAACGGAGAAAGAAACTATCAATTAAGAAGGATAGTATTATAAAACTAACTCGATGTAATTAAGATTTACCTTGGTTTCCCCTGTCTTTGCCAATCTCTTATTAGAGAAACCTGGCAATTAAACAAGCTTCTCTAATCCTGCATGTGGCCATATTTGACCAGACTTATATCCATTTAATTATACTCTGACGAATTAGTCCATTATCTTAGCCTGTTAAACGGGTGTGAATTTGGCTGGAATCACTTAGCTATAACACATTAATTTTCTCTCTACGGGGAGAGAAATACGACAAAAAAAAAATCGGTAGAAAAAGTTTGATGGAACCATGGCTGTTTCCTTCGAACAACTTATCCAGACACCAGAGTCCGAGGACGAGAACCATTCAATTTCGATCAATTTTATTGTGATTTGACTAGATAATGCATGGCCTCAATATATATATATATATTATAATAAGCCTTCATGCAAGAGTTGCCATCTTAACCTTCGCCTATATTTTCACTAGATTACTTTCTTTGAAGCAGCCACCTTGTTCTCATCGGGACGCGTCAACCAACGTGCCGTGTTTTAAGACTTCTGTCATATGTTGTAAGATTCCGTACCTTCTTCCTCTCCATGACGGCTATTAGTTCTCGACGTCCACACCCTATTTCCGTCTCTCCTGATCTACCACTACTAGAGGCCATAAAAGAAAATTTTGGCCGCAAGGCCCGCAATAATCGGAGGGGATCTCCTGGTCACAAGTGTTTGTTGATATATATGCTCAGGGTTGGTGCAAATGTAACAGGATGGAACCTACGAGCACGAGCCATGTCCGTCCAAGACTCCCAGGACATGAGAGCGTGAGCCCACCTCATAGGTTTTTTTTCCCTTCTCTCTGAGGCTATTATCCAATCTGGCCCGGGCTGTCTTCCTCCTTACTCTTTCTCTTCAACAAACGTAGGATGGGTCCAATGGGAATCCGGTTCCATCGACTACTGCTCCAGTTTTTAAATGAATGGAGTTAGACTTGAGCCTGCTTTTCCCAAAATTAATATAGCCTGTTAACTGGCCTACCATTTTGAATGTCAAACTGGCAGTAGCTACAGCTTCCCTTTGGTAGATTGGGTCATCCCGCAAGACTTTTATGGCCCAATATATCATCCATCTTAATAGGTGACCTGATACATCTAGATCAATCGAGAAGTCCTGTCTGTCAATTGACATGACAAAAAAAAAAAAAATCTAAAATTCTATTCATTGATGATACCTAGCTAGCAGTTAAACACCCATGTGAGATAGTCGATAAATGCCAATGTATCTTAAGTAAAATATAAAAATATAATACCGAATCGACTAATACTTTAGATTTTTCTAGATAGAGAAAGTGGAATAACCTGGACAAAAGTACATAGGAATTACTTTTACAAGTTTCTAACAAAGACAGCAGTTTACATCAGCCAAATAAATATGACCTGACATATTATATCTTATAGCAATGGATATGTACTAAGTATAAATCCATATCCTGGCAGGGATTAAAACTAATTCAAGCTTAAGATGATGATGGCACAAAGCATCCTTTATTTTTTTGGTTCTTCTTCAATTTTTGCTTATTGTGCTCCAGAGCGCATGCTATTTCCCAATCATCAGACATTATACTGTTAGTCACGAAGACTCGCAGTTACTTGGCCACAAAGACTGAGCCCTTTGCCACCTTAGCCTTGATCGTGGAGCCTAATGTTTTACCGACGGCCGAGGTCAAGCATGGCTTCCATCTGGCAGCCAGGGATTCACCGGCCAGCGGACATTGGCAGCTTCTGCTTTGTTTTATTGTAGGGCTGTGGGGAGTAGGGAATTGACCACACAAAGCACCAAGGCCGAGGCTCATCTCCAAAGAGTATGTTGGTTGGTAGTATTTGGCAGCTGAGAGGAGAGGTAGTAGTAAAAAAGTGGGATGACCTCGGATTCCTCTTCCCCGTACCCACCCAAGTCCGAGAACAGTCTCAACCTTTTATTGGTAACTTATCTTGATGCCTGGCGACCAAAAAGGGTGGAGAACCACGCAATCCAAAGCTCTTGGTCTCAGTGGGTGAAGTCATCGGTGACAGAAGCTTGACGCCCCCCAGTGGTCGTAGCGTTTAGTCTTGCCATGATGGTGTGGTGTCCAAATTATGGAATAGGTCTCAGCTTTGGGCCCGAATAAGACCTGGTTGGTGTAGCCCGGATTCAGAGAGGCTAGAGATAATTAGTTTAGGAAAAGTTGTTGGTTTCGATCGCTTTAAGGGGACATGGTTGTCCTGTGCATCAGCTTCATGATTGAGAGAAGTAAGCACAAGCGCTCCAGAGTTCAAATGGCTGCCATGCCATCAAATCCACCCTTGTACGAGGGGCTGTGGTCTAGATTTCCCGCAGCATAATAGGACTAGGACATCAGCAAGTTCGTCTTTCTTTGGACCTAGTCATTACCTTTTTCGGCTCTTCTCCAGCAAGCATGGTATATCACCATGATCAAACATGAACACATCATCGATTTAATGCCAAGGTGTCTCTCTTATCATATATTTTTTTTATTTTGATAGCTGCTCTCTCCTAAGTTCTCAAATAAAAAATGCTTGGTTAACTTGGAAATCTCACATATGTAACTTGCTCTGCCGACGGGCAGTAAGCAATTTGTATATGACACCACAGAAGCTGCCAGTCAACACTGCACCAACCACAAAGATAAATTTTTGTATATAAGGCTGTACATAAGCCTTGCCGTTATTTTTTAGGGTGGCTTAATTTTAAAAGGTGCAACATAAGGACTTTCAAAGAGGACATCCATCCTAATACCATAACTACTGAGTTCTGATGGGATCTGATGTGTTAGTGCTGTCATGATTAGCTATTTTAAGATCAATTAAACTCTATGGTGTAGGGAAGCCTGTACATACCCTTGTCCGGCCTTTCATGAAAACATCTATATGGTGGTTTTCTTCTTGGATATATATCACATGATGGGTGGTTGAAAGGGAGTTTCTAGAGAGACCCGATGAAATGTTGGTTGCATATTTTGCATTATCGACAGCCATGTCTAAGTGATGGGCACATGGGTGTGCACCTCAAGCATGAGAGCCATCCATGATATGATGTGTGACTAGCATTGAATTCGGCAATCAAATGTTCTTATGAGTATTGAACCTAATCTTGGTAGCAAAGGCTAGAAAATTAAATGGATGGAACCTTTGGATTTGCAAATAGGATAATCCAAATTTAATTATTCAAGTTTTGCTATAGAAGTATCCAAATTCCGTTCCTATTTTCTCGCTTGTTGGCTATAGAATAGAAGGCCCCGAATTTTTTTCCATGGTCATCTATTATAGCTGGTGGGAGAGAATTCGTTGGGTAAGTACTATTGCAGTGGAAAGTATCAGAGGAGTTATCATGTAGCTGAAAGAGAGAAGATACTTTACGTCGAGAAAGGGGAGAGGGGAATAAAATAATTTTCAAAAAATTAAAAATAGAGAGGTTGGCAACTTGATTTCAGTAAAATATCAAAAATATCCTAAATTACTGGATGGTCAGGATGTTTTTTTACTCTTTTTTGGTAAAATAATACAAAGAGGTATCATAGCCAAACCTTTATTTGTTTTGTTTCGTTTCAATGTGATAATCATGCTCTTTTATAAGACCAGAATTCTGAAATTCCTTGAGGTCCTATTTTCCATTTTATGAACTCATAATTTTCGTGGAAGGTTCACTAATTTACTGATGGACAAAACTTGGCATTCCAGACAATTTCTCCTTGTTTTTTGCAAGCTTATGATGTGTTACCATCACCAGGTATTTTGTGATCACCCTTTTGCCTTTGTTGGGGTAGAGGGAGGAGAAGGATAATAGCAACGGTGTTTTTCTTTCTTTCCTTCTTTTTTTTTTTTTATAACAAAAAAGGAAAGGAAAACAACTCAAACTTGCTAAGAGGATAGGAAACAACTCTACATGGGGGTGGTGCAGCTAGAAAACGCGTGGGATAGCTGGCCCTATTTGAGCTTTAAAAAGAGGAGCGACGCCACCCACCGGCCATCTGAATATCAAAATTATGTCAGGTCCTCGCCAAGACTCAAGATTACTGATCATAAGCACACGATATAGACCATGTGAATCGAGTTTTGTCTCAGGTTTTCCACGCACTGAAGAAGAAGAAGAATTCAGATAGATAGGGAGGGCGGTGACAGGATAACGTGCGAATTAAGCTGTGAATAACATGAGGAAGAACGAGTTGTAGCATTTATTCATTCTAGGGACAGCTCGGTTCTAAGTTGGGTTGCTGCCCAGCGTCTAGAGCATACCAAGCGTGTCGGCATGTGCCGGCGCGGCGGATTCTTTCTCATCTTCTGAACATGGTCATGGATTCAGTAGCTGCTCCGTCATTGCCTATACGTATAAGCATCATATATGCTTTATATCTAATTATAACAGTTAAGTGAGGGGGAATTTCTCCCCTTCTATTATAAAAGACGAATGAACATCAGTCGTTTTTGTAACGAGGAAAAAACGTCATACATCTTGAGCTTGGTGTGGGGTCAAAGATCGGCACTGTATCAAGAAAAAAAAAAAAAAAAGGGCAAAAGAAGATCTGCGCCGTGGCATGGTCTCTGATTTTAGTTATAGAAGCAAGGGTTGCTTCCGGGTCCATCTATTTTAAATTGTACATGTTAACTCCTTCAAAAAAAGTAGGAAACAGAGACAATTCTCTCTTGAAAATGGGCTTCTAATATTTTCTCCAAAATTGAGCTAGAGTGGATATGACACCGGACTATCATACCAAAATTACAAGGAACATGGGGGCACAAAACAAAAAGAAAAGAGAGGGATGGAATTTTTCCCGCTTTTGGTATGGCAGGCCTTCCAATGGAAAGCCCATACAATGGGCTATTAGCTTAATGGTGGAATGCGCTCCGATAATTGCATTGTGAGGGCTCTCAACCATATAGATTTTTCAATGTGCACATCAATATCCTTTCGATCTGATCGTGTATCCAACCTGACATATGTATATATATATATCTAGTCCAACTTGACTTGATCGCCACCTCTAAGTTCGAGTTTTCACTAGCACCATATTTACTGTTGCCATAGTTCAAAAAAACTTTTTTGCATACTAATTTTGAGTTTCACTGGCACAATATTTACTGTTGCTATAGCTCAAAAAAAACTTTTTTCGGATAGTAATTTTAGGGAGATGCATTATTAGAGCGGCTGGCTATGATGGTGCTTTCTAACCACCATGAAAGAAGTCAAGAAACATGGAGGAAAGCATGTGGTTTCAACAACCATTATAACTGTAACAAACAAGAACATCAAACAGGGCCCAGAACCATTATCTTATACTATTCTGATCATAATTACCGTTTCATAAGTAGCCAGGCGCAAGGGGGTTGAGACCAATACCCAGCAGCAATAAGAACTGACAAGATCCCTTGGTTGCCTAATCCCCACAGGCCCATTCCTTATTATTAATGTCTCACGCCTCATCAGTGGAAATAATTGCAACCACAGACAGCAAGCATCATGGAGCAGGCTATCACAAGCAAAACCTCTGATCATTACGCGACTTTTATGAAAGAGAATTCACAAGCTTATAAGAGAGTACAAAAATTTCATCATCTCTTCCGAAGGTAGCCTGAACATTAGAGTCAAAACCTCACACATCATAGATAAGATACAGCAGCAAAAGCACTCAATCCGTCCATCATTGGCCATTAGTCATGGAAGTGAAAATACAAAAAAAAAAAAAAAATCAGAAAGTCAGAAAACATAGAAGGACCATTCTGATGGGGATTAGAATTTCACAAGCAGCCAAACGAGGTTTTTAGTTTCATCTGCGGAGTCGTCACTGCATGATTGATGAAACTCGAGAAATACTCCTCTTGATACCCTCCATTATGTTTTCCCTCAATAACCAATACAAAGACAAGTAGATAGAGGAGAGCCAAAATAGTATATCGACGATGGTGGCACCTGTCTAGATAACCCATTCATAACAACCCAGCACCAACTCGACATCATTGCTGGAATAAAGTCGACATCCAAAGAAATGCTACCAGGCCGAAAGGGTATGCTGCTGCAATGAATCTATGGCATCACCAGGAAGATTTTGCATAGATTACAACCAGCACCATTGCACCACCAGGATACTGCTGCAAGAAAATGAATTAAAAGAACTAACCAATGATACCAGCGATTGAGGGCCATAAGTAGAGAAGCAATATCAAAATTACTAAGACCGGGTTTTCCTTTGACAAGATCATATCAATGTCATTAAAAAAAAAAAAAAAAAAAAAACATGCAGATGTCCAAGTCAAAAAAGAAGTCTTTGGAATAATCAAGCACCTTACTCCACCATAAGCACAATCCTGCTCAGCGAGCAATTAGACTGTTACTACAATGATTCAGACCTTATTGCTTTAATAGCGATAACCGGAAGGCATATATGAAGCCTGTAACCCTGCAGAGTATCGAGCTTCCCGGCTTGCGGTGTACGGAGTTTCTCGGTACAGAACAGGCTCTCTGTACAAGCTGTAGGGATCACGGTATTCAATAGGAGCTCGCAGCCTCATTTCTGCATCCATGGTCCTAAAATCATGCTTCTCCAACACTGGGCCTCTCCTGTAATAGTAATCACCCACTCGTTGATCATGAGCATAAATAGGTGCAGGTACTGGTGGAGGTAGTGCTACCGGTCGAGGTGGTGACACATAAGCTTCTCTTGCATACAGACCCACGCGCTGAGGTGGTGAGGCATAAGATTCTCTTGCATACAGATTTGCACCCTTAAAAATCCCAGAGTCACTTGCAGCAGCCGTGGAGTGCTGCAAAATGCCATATGACAGCCTTCCACGTTGGATTTCATTGATGGAACTCTGCCCTGCTCTGCTGGCCTTGTCACGGCGCTTCTGCTTGGAGGCCTTGGTTGTATTGCGGAAAAGCTTGCATAAGTTTTTCACCTGTCAAATATAGAGGTCAGCATTTTGTTTCTGAAGTTTATAAAATTTGCTTGATAAAATCATAGCTTGCCAACAGTTATTTGAAACTTGCCTGTTCATGCGAGAGTTGACAATTAAACTTGTTCTTCTCATAATAATTTACTTTTATTACTGCTTTGAACTTCTCTTCTGGGAGGGGTAAGCAATCATCAAGCACAGTGAAACGAACCTGTCAGATGAAATAATTAAGAATATAAATATCAAAAACTGGGTATTGGTGGTATGAAAACAAGTAATGCTACCTAACATATGTAAAGAACTAACACGTGAAGATACACGATTTGCATTTGCTGACAGCTACAACATCTATATCATATAATGGCAGTTGCCAGCATCCCTCTACCTAACATATATAATTCATTAATTCTAATCTTACTTGTCACTTAACCTCTAACAATCCTTTCCTCTGGCAGTTCATATATATCATGAGTGTGAGAACTATTTAGGGACCCAAATTTTGATACAAGAATTAACAAGGCTAGGAGTATGTGCCCTTTTTGGTTGCCCGAGCATTGCATGCACCCAAAATACTTTTATTAAAGTAGAATCATGATTAATCCAGATCTCCTTTTAATAGTAAATGTTTCAGCAAAACTCAATAGTGCCATAGGAATTCTTTTTAACAATTCTCGACGGTAAAGGTAAAATGCACCTGCAATAATTTCATGGTGAGAAGTAGCACTTACTTCTGATTGATAAATTATATAACCTGTTGACGAACACTGGCAAGTATGAAACAACTAGTCATCAGAATGCTACCCACAGTATACAACTTGATGGGTGTGAGCCTTCAAAGGTCATGCATCATTAAAATTCATAACCCCAAGTGGTAATAACACTTCAAAACAGGATTATCCAACCAAAAGGACTTTGGCATCTGCTAAATAAACAAAGGCATCTCATCCACACAGATTATTTTGAGCAAAATCTATAAAAGGGCGCAACCAACAGAATAGATTCAGTTCCAATCAAAGTCACTGAACAAAGACTTTGACTATCATCACAAGCCAAATGAAGATTCAAAAAAATATAAATGTAGTTCCATGCCTTAAAGACCAATTTTTGATCTTTGATGCAAATCAAACAAATGATAGATCTTAAGCACTTGGTCCAACTCAGCTATTATGAGTCCCTAGTGCATTCTCTAAACCCATTGGCCTCTTTTTGACATTGCATGTTAAATAAAAATAATTTTCAATAACAAAATGCAATATATGGTATTCCTAAACTTTTCTTCTTTTACCCTCTCCATTTTAGTTAGGGAACATATTCTGTAGCGAACAGGTGACATGTATGACCCAAAAAGGTCCAGATCAGGACCAGATCCCATATATATAATGGGTGTTGAAAGTGAGATGTAGATATCCAACAACTTCAACTGTTCTCGTAAGGGCAAATGAAACCAATACAAGATTGGTAGCGAGTGCAATGCAAAAAAAGCTAACAAAAAGTTGGACATAAACTGGGGTAAGGTGAAATAGACAGGGCCCAATAAAATTCCAAAAGAGAAAAGGGGACATTGTACTTGCTCTCTCAATAATGTATAGAAATAATAAGGTCTTTATCAGTATCTGTTTTGGCCTAAGATGAATGCCCCTTTTAACAGTGATCCTCTCTTTTTGGTGAGATATGTTGGTCAGAAAACAACTAAGATGTTCCACCAAGTCTAGTTGTCTACTGGGAAGAATCTTTTGTCAAACTTCACTTTTAAGGGGACTCACCTCGCTTAGTATTCGTTACATCTTGCACTAGTCACAAGTCTTGCAGAATAAATTACACTTGTGGGAACCCATCACATTACACTTTGGTTTTTAATAATATAGAAAACTAGAAAAGGAAACAAATGTGGAGCAATTACAAAGCATAAAAGCTAGTAAAGTTACCATGTATATCTAATACATACAATTTGTTAAGCAAATGCCTTGAGTTCATCCATTTGCATCAAGGATTCATGTCTCAACAGTAGCAGCATGTCTTGTTGATACCTTACCATTTTGATAAGAGAATGTACTCAGAACGTCCCTGAACAATTCTCTAATGGGTCAGGACATCCCAACCGTCATAATTGGCATTGATAAGGATGGACTAAACAGTTGTCACTCAACACTTGGGACATCCTGGAATCTTGAGACAATCTTTTTATTTTCTTCTTCATTCTTGTTGTCAATGGTCATTTTGGTCCATCTCAGTTTGTCTCAACCTGTCCAAGTACCTGTACCAACTCGAGACTAGATCGGAATGGGTGCTGATATCGAGATTTTATTCCTTAACTATAATGCTTCTCAAGATATATAAATTTCATGTGCAACTATAGAATCTCATGCACAATGTCTAAGGTCATTAAAAATCAAATAACTTCAAAAAGAACTAGCAAGGCACGCTAAATATGCATTCTTATTTATTATATACAAATATAACTTTGTGTTCTAAAGAAACAATGGCATGCTCATGTCTCTTCATCCTTCACTCCATTTTGCCTTGATCCAAAATTCCAATGAGTTTACTAAGAAATTTATATATGAGGGAAGTTGTGACAACCTAGTGATCCACTACAAGATCCATCTCTTAGCATTACTTCATCTTGCATACTAAGCAAGAACCGTAAATTTTACAAAGGCATTCGATTTGTGATGTGTCATGCAATATAGCACAAGTCTAAAGGGTAAATATGTCGTTAAATTAGTATGCCATATGAAAATCAAAATCTAGTGGCAACATCACTAACCCAAAGATCTTCCTAGAAACAATCGAATTTCCCATTCATAAAATAATTATAATCTCCTATATATAACATAGAAGCCTTAGAACCGAGCCTATTGAGGCTAGCCTCTAAAGCCTTTCGCATGAAGATGACCTCAAAGATTCCATGCTCCTTGTGCCTCATACGCATTGTGCCAAGAAGGGAAAAAAGAGTACATCTGACCTTAAATGGGAACTTTATATATTAAGTCTACACTCAGCAAGTTTGATGAATGAGAAGCAAACATTCATCAAATGCTCCCTCTCTGGAATAAACCATTTGATCTTCTCTACCATGTGAACTATGAAGCCTTTCTGCTGGGCTAAGGCCTACATTATACTTGGTAAACCTAGAACAGAACAGCTGATCAGATTGGCAAACTGATGAACCAGGACCCTGGCTGGTCTAGTTTTCTAAGAGGATACGTAAGGACTGAAATGGTGTTTAAATGAGTCGGAAACGACCAACTGTACCAGTTTCATGAAAAATGATGAATTGGCCAAAAGAAATCCGAGTGAACCAGATCTTACAAGGCTTAAAAATTATGGTGTTTAAAACAAGATTCGAACCACTAACCTATGGAATAGTATAAAGCTTCTCATCTATTGCACCATTGTTTGTTGTCTCTCTACGAGGATACTTCATTTACTTATCCATCAATGAATGAAGCAAATTACTTTAAATCAAGGTTTTAAATCCCATGAAATAAGGCTGTCCTAATTTTCCCATGGAATGGGACATGTCATTGTCCTGTCCTGTCCCATCCCAATACTTGAGGTAGAACATGTCCCGATCGGGATGCTAGGATGATAGCAAAACGTTCCTATCCTGACACATAGGATGGTACCTCATCTAAATGTCCTACGAGATGTCTTGCCAAGACTTAAATCCTTGCTTTAAATAGATTTTATTTCAAAGAAAATAATCAACTTTCTTCTTTTCATAGTAAAAGAAATAAATAAACTCATTTTATTTTTTGGAGATTATAAACTTTACTATATATTATTAAAAAAATATCTATGATTAAAGAGGATAACAGAATGCCAATCCATGTGATTTTATATAGTAGCATTTAATGAAAACCTATCCATAGTTATGCATGTTTTTCTTATATTCATTCTATTTTTATATTTTTCAAGTTTTAAATATATATTTTACTATAAATCTCGTCTAACCAACTGTCTAGAACTCTAGATGGTTTGACCAATGACCCGATGACCTTCATCCTTGGCTGAGACAATCTCTGGTCTGGATTTAATAACTATAGCCTGCATGCCTAGGAAATCATAGACATCCTATAGTCTATGTGCACTGCACATGCTCAATGTTCGTTAATTTGAACTCCATAAGTGAGTACTCGCACAAATGATACAAACATTACCAACCAAGCTATTTTTGCAAAGAGTATTTGTTCAAGCTGGTTTCACAAATAGCTACTAATGTGAAAAACCATTAAGTAGGTTTCACTGCCTTCTAGGCTTGCATGTCCTACCCATTACCAAATGATACCTGTATCCTCTCAATAGGTAAGTAATTATGAAATTCACAGAAAGATAGACTAATCATAATAGTTCACCCATTTTGCATTAATTTTCAAGTTTTGACAACCTTTTTCTGACAAATCCATTTTATATAACCACATGCCTATTTGCCACAAGTTTTACTTCCAAGTTTCGGTTTGCTTTTACACCACATGAGAACTACCACAAGGGCTATTAAATGACTCTGTTGGTCCTGCACAACTCATGTTTGTCTTGAATTAAGCTCAATATTGGCTTGCTTCATTAGTAAATGAGTTGAGCATGAGCTAAAAATTTGAGCTCAAAGTATCAACAAGCTGAGCACAATCTAGGCCTAGCTCACTCATGTTTGGCTTGTCGTAGCTCAAATATTATTACTAGTATTTCTATATAAATATTTCATCATTTATCATTAGATAGTAACGATTATTTTGGTGCATGTGTTGGGATGCTCTTTGAATGAAAAAAAGGAGTGCCTTGGACCCGAGGTAACCATTTTGTGGAACATACATAAATTTGTTCTCTTGCATTAAAATCTCGACCTCAAGTGCTCTCTCTTTTTCTTCATTGTAAAGAGGTGTAGGTTCCTTAACTAGAAGGCTTTGGAATCAAAACATGCATGTGGACGAAGCCTCTAATATTATATGCCAAAAAAGCCTTCTTTTTATGGAAACATGGACTTCAGTAGATCCTAGCAACTCACTTTAATGAGAAAATAGAAAAGGGAGTTAAATTAGATGAGATTCATGCCCTTGAGTCTTTGACTCTCCATCCGTTCCTCTTGTTCCTAAATACTCGATGGCTCTCTCTCATTTCAGGCTGGCATCCATCCTGAACCCAAACAATGACAACCATTCATTCATACTGCCTATGGCCAAGCTTCTTCAATTCATACAGATGTTCTCTTCTCTATCTTCAAAGAGCAATGGAGATTGTTCGGTCAAGGATGACATTGTTCTCCAATTCAAACCAGCTTGGCATCCATGAACATCTCCAGCTCACAATACCATCTCCCCCTTCCCCCAAGTTTGTTTAGACCAAAGAAGTGGTGTCATATCTCTTTAGGTTTGTCCGATCTAAAGAGGTGATGAATTTTCAAGCCTAGCAAGTTGAGCTTGAGCTGGCTATTATCCAATGAGCATAAGCTGTCCTTAGCTTCCTCATATTGGCTTATTGACATCCCTAGTGGCATGTGGAAAGTCATACAAAATAACAGAAAAAATTGAAGGTAAATGTATCAGCTTCTAGATAACCTTGCTACTCATAGATTCTTGTTGTTTCTTGGGAAACGAAAACCCATACTAATATCAATTTTCAGCTTTTGAAAAGTTCTTTTGGAGAAGAATAAATTTTCAAAAGAGCATATATAGTCTGCTTCTCCATAATCGTGGGAAAACGGGTAAACTGCTTGCTTTCGTTCATAACTTGTATGGATAACCAAAAAGCACACCTTCAAGAAAATTATTATAAACCAAGAAATGGAAAGCAATAGGCAAAAGATTGGCTCATTCCACCAACTTATAACACAACTAGTGAAGACCAATCAAAAGGATAATAGACTGGTGTTTCTCAATTAAACAAATATGCCATATCTCTCCCCATAATGCTCCATTATCACAAAGTTTGGCCCCCAGAAGATCAGGTTACTTGATAAATACTGAGGTTAACTCATTCTGCACAACAATCCCTCCTTACAAGCATTAAATACCCCATCTCTTCAAATTCCTCATCAAGATATTATTTTGCAAATATCGTTTCACAATTTTTGAATAAGAATAATGGACATGGAAAATTGAAAACCTATCTTGGACCTTCAATCCTACTCTGTAGTATATCTCACGAAAAAGTATAATATCGTCTACATATAGAAAATGTTACTTGTGTTATATCTTCCTCAAATTCAAAACCAACCCTCCTACCTCCACGTCTTCCGGTTTCTTTTGAAGTAATTCTTTCACAAGTCTACGGGTAACATTAAAGTGCTACTACATAAAAGATTTTCCACTTAAACACTATTACATATTCTAATATATGACGAATCAATGTAATAGTCAACACTGCACTAATTTCAAAAAAAAAAATAGAAGTGTAAGGATAAACAATAAAAAGTAAGTAGTGGACAGATGTGACATCCAATATTTCCAACCAAAATCCGGGTGAATGCAAACAGAACCTATTTTAATTAATAGATACAGAAGGACCTAACCAATACAATAAAAACTCAAAAATAATAAATGAATAGTCTCACATTGTGATTACCATTCTAATGTTACATGTGTGCCCTAGAAGCCAGATTGGCTGACACATTATAATATACTTCTAGAGATAATTTTATAATTTTAACTATAAATCAATAAAAGGATTATTTTCTATGTGAAGATGATAGAAAGAGTTTCTATTAGGATTTCACATCGGACTCGAATCGAATGATTAATTCATATGATGGATATTGGGTTTGACGAGTTCACCTTAATCCTAATCCTTTCGGAGCTCATAATAGAAGAATCCAATCACACAGATAGTTGCACTGAGAGGTTCGTTTTCAGTTTTGATGGATTACCACCATATACTGCTATGTATCACTGATAGATTTTGGAAGCAATTAGAATAATCTTGATGATCGATCATTCTAATTATATGAGTCAAAAAAGTTCTGATCCATCGAAAGATGTTTCAATGATGTCGATGATGGAGATTACAACATGTCTCATTACCATATGGAACTGAACTTAACTGGATCACACAAATAAGGATTTGGATCTGGATGTGATCAATTGAGCTAACCGAGTTCGATTGATTTAGATTAGATCCAATTAGGTTCAAAAAAATCGTGCTAGCACATGATTAAGCCTAACATTCTCTTTCTGTAGTCTTTCTGGTTAGTTTCGGATGAATTTGACTCATCTGAAATCCTGACTAGAGCCTGTCCAGGTCAGAAAAGGATTGTCTTAATTCATCAGATGAATTTAAGACAACACCTGCCATTTTCTGTTTTGGACAAGAGTCAAAGGTTGACACTATTGTAAGAAAGAAGGGACAGGGGGCATGCGCCCTCTAGAGAATTTCTAGGGGCGCATGCCCCCAAATATTTTGTGCAACATGGAGAGGGCACATGCCCACACGCCCCTTAATGGATAGGCTTTGACTAGGTCAAATTCAGATTTGACCAAGTCAAAGAGACTTGATTGAGATCAAATTCAAAAAGAGGAAAAGTCTATCGTGCGCTCTCTCTCTCTCTCTCTCTCCCCCTATCCAATTTGTGCAACAACTTTTGGAGGGTTTTGGGTGACAAAACTAGGTAAGGACATGGTGTTTATGCATGAAAATTAGATGGAGTTCTGATTTAATCAAGCAATCAAGTTGCTTGATCAATCAGAACTCTTAGGTGGCGCAGGATTTATTTAAAAGACCTTACGCCCCTAGGGTTTTTAATCCCTTTGCATCCATGCCCACATGCTACCGTCCTCACCCCTCTCCACACCTCCCTTCCTCTGATCTCCTCTCTCTTCTCCACATCAAAGGTTGGGCACGAGTTTAGAAGGAAGATCAATCCTCCTTGGTGCAAAGATCAGGAAAGAAGACAAACTGTTCATGAGACAAACGCATGTCCTTCAGAGATAAATTTGAAGGATCAACCAGAAGGCTCCAGATCTGATATTTGGAGATCAAATCAAGAAAGAGAGCACCTCCAGATCCAGTCCGAGTGGACTCCGATAGAGGCCAGGCATTTATGTAGCTAGATCCAAAACCCCAGGTGACGACAGATCATCGACAGGGTAACCAGATTATCCAATTAGGTATATGAATTAAATCTGATTTAATTCTAATTTTAATTTTTAATATTAGATCATTCAGATCAGATCTGAAAATTCTTAGATCTGATTAGATCAAATAAAATTTTTGAGAAAAATCCGCTTCAAATATGGTCAGATCTGGACAATCCTACAGCGAAAAATGTCGATTTTTCATCAACTGATATCAAAGCTACATTAGCAATTATTCATATCTATTATAGATCTGATTTTATTTTTGTTTATGATATGATATTAAAGAATTTCAAATGTCACATCAGATGTAATTAGATCTGAAATCAGAAAAATTAAAATTTTTAGATTCATATCAATGATGTATGAGATACATGTCTAGACTAGGTGTAGAATTGTTCTGTGTAGTCTAATATAGTTTTTCTTGTTGATATGATTAAATATGATTTTCTTAGATCCATTTGTTTTTGTTTTCCTGATGTTATAAATGTTATAATCAGATCTAAAAAATAGAAAATTAAATATTTAAATGTTCATATGAGATATGATAGATGCATGCCTAGACTAGTTGTAGAATAGTTCTATGAATTGTCTAGAATAAGTTTTAATTGATATGATCAATTTAAAATCTTATTTTTTAGATATTATATGTGATGTATCAGATATGAAAGCATGCATTTATGATTTAATGATTGATATATGAGATGTATACAGAACATGCATGAATAAATCTATGATTTTATATGAAATATATGTTGTAAATCTTATTATTTTGTAGTATAGTTATTGTTTCCGATTAAGGCATTCTCCTTGGCCATCCGGTCATAAAAGTAAGAAGGATTTAAAGGCCCTCTCTTTCCATTCAATAAGGTGCTCTTATGGCATGTAAGGATGCCGCGCGTTTATCCTTAATCAAAAACCGAAAAACTTACTTTTCTGCAAAACTCTAAATCCTGAAACTCTAGGATTTTTTTGGCATATTTCTATTTTTGAACCCAAACTTAATTAAGAATTAAGATTATGAAACCAATTAGATCTAAAAATTATGAATTTTTAAATCTAAGACACCATAAATTTAGGTTCGGGCTTGGGTAGCTCAATTAAGCCTAGCGGTTGATCAAACCAAATCAAGAATTAGTTAGGTGAGATCAAGAGTGCTTAAAATTGACCAGCCTAATGAGATTAAGTCTAGATCAAGGTCGATTCACAGTCACATGTGATTGACCAAGTCAAGACCTAATTTAGCTCCACGGTTTGAGCCTGAATTGTAGGCTAACCCGATTGATTCTTGTTTGACAATTTGGTGTCTAAGATAAGTCTGGTAAATACGACTGACTGATTTTTAATTGGGAGCTACTCGATCTGAATGCATTCTTATAGAGTTAATGGCATATCCCTTACACCGATCTCACTTATCTGGCCATTTGTGTCGATCCAGTTCTGATTTGAGGTAGCTAACAATTTGAGCTAACCTATGCCACTAGGTTAGTCATAATTGTTATGACTAAGTCAAGTCAAGTTTAAAGAGACCTAAATTAAATCATCCTAAGAAAATATTAGTCATAGATCTTCCACCATTGTAGATGTGCGGACCCTTTCCGAGGTTGATTGTTCTCGGCTGGTTACAATGGTTCAATTGCACCGGAAAGATGCAACCATGTCTATTAGGCATTGGATGCTACAGGTTGGAGGATGGGTTGGACTTCATATTTCGGATACGATGAGGAACCCAATCAGGAATCCAATTCGTGCAAATGGTGGTTCTGACTTAACTAAGGAGTGGAGCAATATTCCGAGCACGGTGAGCTCCATGAATTAGATACTTGGTTTGGGTGCACCATGATTAAAGAATCATTGGACAATAATTATCCACTCATCGATTGACCCATCACCAATAATTATTAGGTGAGGTGGTGAGACAGTCAGTGGGACCACACCATCCACTAGAAATCTATGATTACAGAGATTTTTGCATCTCTATCAAGGGAGTGTAGGGATCTGAGAAAATAGTGAAAGTCTAATTTGTTTAAAAATGAAACCCTTAAACAAATTGATCAAGTCTAATTACAAAATCTAACTAGAAACTTTGACTCTCTACAGAAAAATGTCTGCGTCCAACCCACTAGCTCGTATCCTAGACACCCACAGACTAATCGAACCAAATTACAAGGATTGGCTCCAAACTACAAAATTATTTTGGATTCTAAAAAGCTGACTCATATATTGGACCAAGACCCCTCCACCTTACCAGCCCATCCATCCACTGAATAGAGAGTATCTCTAAAAAAGTGGACAGACGAGGACAATAAAGCTAAATACTATATGTTGGGCTCGATGTCTGATGAGCTTTAGCGCCAACATAAGGATATCAAGACTGCTCGCCAAATGTTGGCTCACCTACAAGAATTATTTGGTGAAGAGAGTCGCGTAGCCAAGTATCAAGTTATTAGAAGACTTTTTAAGGCTCAAATACGTGATGGGCAATCGGTTCAAGATCATTGTCTTATGATGATCAATGATTTAAAAGAGCTTCAGAAGTCGATGTCAAACTAGACAGGGACTTGCAAATTGATGTGATCTTGCAGTCCTTGACTGATGCATATGGACAGTTCATCATGAACTTCCATATGCATAAGTTGCAATGTACTTTAGCTGAATTGATGAATATGCTGGTTACTGCTGAGCTTTCTTTGAAAGGTTCAAAGTACCCAGTGCTTGCTGTGGAGCGGATTTCTTCCAAGAGAGTTTTTTGGAAAGAAGAAATTTGCAAAAAAGCAAAAGACAAATGGAGGGAAGAAGAAGGGAGAGCCGAAGGAGGTCGCCGATAAAGAAAAGTATTTCCATTGCAATACAGACGATCATTGGAAGCGGAACTGCTCTTTATACATGACCAGCCTGAAGAATAAAAAAGAGACAGATCCTTCTGGAGGTATGCTCGTTATAGAATTTAACCTTACGATTTCTTCTGCATCCAATTGGATGCTTGACTTTGATTCTAGTGCTTACTTGTGCACTTCTATGCAGGATCTTGAGGAGAATAAGAGGCTGAGGGATGATGAGATGATCCTGCGCGTCGAAAATGGAGCAAAAGTTGCTGCTGTGGCCGTGGGAACCTACCCTCTTCGACCACCGTCAAGATTAGATTTAGTACTTAGGGACTGTTTTTATGTGCCTGCTGCAAGCAGAAATTTGATCTCTGTTTCTTGTTTAGCACAAAAAAGCTATGTAATTAGTTTTCTTAAGAACCATTATAATATTCTTTTTGAAAGAAATAAAATTGCAAGTGGTTTCCTTATTAATGATCTCTACTAGTTACATATTGATGTTTTTTGTTTTTAATATCAAGCAAAACGTGAATGCCATATAATCAAAGCGACCTAAAGATAGTCTAAACGATAGGTATTTTTGGCATCTTAAGCTAAGTCATATAGCTGAAGATAGGGTTAACAATTGGAGAAATTCAGACTATTGAGTTCGTTGACTTTCAAGTCATATTCGATTTGTGAATCATGCCTTCATAGCAAAATGACCAAGCTCCCTTTTGTAGGACATGAGGAGAGGGCCACGGACCTACTTGCCCTAGTACACACAGATGTGTGCGGCCCATTTGATGTACCGGCCAGAAGCAATTATATCTACTTCATCACCTTTATCGATTGATTTGTCTCGGTATAGGTATGTGTATTTGATGCGACATAAATCTGAAGCCTCTGAAAGATTCAAGGAATTCAGACATAAAGTGGAAAAACAAACAGAAAAATCCATTAAGATTCTTCGATCAGATCGAGGAGGTAAATATCTTAGTCAGAAATTCCTGGACTATCTCAAAGATAATGGCATAGTCTCACAATAGACTCCACCTGGAATGCTTCAACTCAACGGAGTTTCAGAATGAAGAAATCGAACCCTATTGATATGGTTCGATCCATGATGAGCTTCACGGACCTCCCTGATTTTCTTTGGAGACAATCTAATAACCGCAATATATTTACGAAATAGAGTTCCTAACCGTTCCTACCACACCATATGAGATATGGTATGGTAAGAAACCAAGTCTGAGTCACCTTAGAATTCGGGATTTTTCGGCCCATGTTAAGAGACAGCAAGCGGATAAGTTAGAATCTAGGTCCTTTAAAGCTCGATTCATAGGATATCCTAAAGAGTCGTTAGGATATTATTTCTATTTTTCAGAAGACCACAATATGATTGAGTCAACATGCTATTTTTCTCAAAAAATAGTTTATTCAAGATAGTGGCATCGGGAGACAGATCAAGCTCGAGGTCTTCGAATAGCAACAAGCTATAAAACCTATAGAACCCAATCAGATTAAGCTAGTACAAACACTACCTCCACCTCAAAAATCAACTAGAGTTTTCCGTCCTCTTGAAAGGTACTTAGGTACTATTTCAGAAGATGTTGAAGAAATATTCCTCACGAAAAAATGGAGTTCATGGTGATGATCCCAAAATCTATGATGAGGCGATATTAGATATCGACTCCAAGAAATGATTAGAGACAATGAGATCAGAAATTGACTCAATATGCTCGAACCAAGTCTGAACCTTAGTAGATCCATCTGAAGGTATAGTACCTATTAGGTGTAAATAGATCTTCAAGAGAAAAATAGATGCCAATGAGAATGTAGAGACATTCAAAGCAAGGCTCGTAGCGAAAGGATATAATCAGCGTGAAGGCATTGACTATAAGGATATTTTTTCACCAGTAGCCATGCTTAAATCCATCCGCACATTGCTTGCTGTTGCAGCCTATTTTAATTATAAAATATGACAGATAAACGTAAAAACGACGTTCTTAAATGGATATCTTGAGAAAGATATCTATATAGAACAGCCGCTTGATTTCATATCCAATGATAGTGATCACAAGGTTTGCAAGCTGCAAAGATCCATATATGGATTTAAGCAAGCATCTCGGAGCTGGAATGCTCGTTTCAATGATGTAATCAAATTGTTTGATTTCATAAAAAATGAGAAGCCGTGTGTATTCAAAAAGGTTAGTGGAAGCGTTGTTATCTTCCTCGTACTATACGTAAATGACATCCTCCTAATTAGAAATGATATTCCCATGTTGATCACGGTCAAAATATGGTTATCAAAGGAGTTCTGAAAGATCTAGGAGAAGCATCTTTTATATTAGGAATAAAGGTCTATAGAGATAGACCGAATAGGATGCTAGGACTTTCATAGAAGATGTACATAAAGAAGGTGCTAAAGAGGTTTAGCATGGAAAACTCCAAAAGAGGTCTAGTACCTTTTAGACATAGCATTCATCTCTCCAAGAAGATATGTCCTAGCACACCTAAGATTGAATGCATGAGCAAGCTCCCTTATGCTTCGGCAATAGGAAGCCTCATGTATGTCATGCTATGTACATGACCTGATATCGCCCATGCTGTGAGTGTCACAAGCAGATATCAATCGAATCCAGACGAAGAGCACTGGACTTCTATGAAGTGTATCCTTAAGTACTTGAGAAGGACTAAGCATATGTTTCTAGTCTTTGGTAATGGAGAACTCCAGGTCCAGGGATATACAGATTCGGACTTTATATCCAAAATAAATGATCGAAAGTCGACATCTAGAAGTCTGCTTATATGCAATGATGGTGTTGTTAGCTGAAAGAGTTCCAAGCAGACAATGATAGCAAACTCCACCATGAAAGCAAAATACATCGCTACGTCGGAAGCTGCGAAGGAGGCATTCTGATACAAGAAGTTCGCCACAAAGTTCGGAGTGATGCCATCAGATGCCGTCCCTCTATATTGTAACAACAATAGAGTTATAGCCCTAGTTAAGGAGCCGAGATCTTATCAAAAATCCAAGCACATTGAGCGACGATCCACCTCATCCACAATTACCTCGAGAAGAGATACGTCGAGATCAAGAGAGTCGATACAGCTGACAATGCAGCTGATCCACTGACGAAGCCAGTGAGCCAGTAAAAGATCGAAGCCCACTTAAAGAAGATGGGACTTAGATTTATAGTCAATTCACTTTAAGTCAAGTGGGAGTTTGTTAGATGTGTGCCCTAGAAGCCAGATTGGCTGACACACTTCTAAGGGCAATTTTATAATTTTGACTATAAATCAATAAAAGGATTATTTTCTATCACAGTGTGTATTTAAAGTGTCTGTGATACATCCTTTGAGTTAATGATAATGACAATTCATATTTTCAAGAGTTAAAAATTTAAGACATGAATTTTTATAATTAACTCATAAACTACTGACCGTAAGATCATCATGAGGATGGTGATCGATCCGAAAGGTTGGTGTATGTTGGGGATAGACCCGCTCCAGCCGAAGTTCGGCTGAATGTCTAATCTCGAAGTGATCTCGACCATCCTCCTATCGTTGGATCCCCTCCGGATGAACTTAAACAGTGAGAGCGGCCCCCTGGGCGGTCTAGCCTGATCAGCTTGGGAGCCGATCGAACTTCTTTCGGACTTCTCTTTCAGTCAGACTTCTCCTCCAATCGGACTTCTCATACAATCAAGCTCCTTTCGGACTTCTCCAGCCGGACTTCTCCGCCAATTGAACTCTTTCCAAATTTTTCCTCTAGTCGGACCTCTCCACCAGTCGAACTCCTCCCGAACTTCTCCCTCCAGTTGCTTAAAGGGCTCCGCTCAATCAAGCTTCTCTTAGATACTCCCAGCGGGATTCCGTCCGGACCCCTTCTAGCAGCCCGAAAGAATCTCGACGCACGCCCCTGATGTAGCAAACAACAGCCTACGCACAGTCAACCTCGATAACCTCCGAGCTCCTCTGGAATAACAATAATTAGGAACTCTTCATCGTCTGTAGCTATCCTATCCGAACTTCAGCTATCAAATCCCAACAAGCTGGCATGTTGCAACAACAGATACTACCCTCTGTAACAAACTTCACGTGGCTCCGAACGGTCCACTATCAGACGGTTACGGCTGTCACTATCAGTTTGTTGCAAGCTCCGCCTATTTAAAAGACCCTCTATATATGCTTTCTTTCTTAAGCTTTCTTCTTCTTCTCGACACTACCACTTTCTTTCCTAAGCACTCCATTTCTGTTGGTCGAAAAGACTGACTTGATCGTCGGAGGATCTTGCCGAAGCCACCACCCCCAACTCCGGACAAGACTTGTTTTGCAGGTCGTCGGCGACGACCTCGTCCTCTCCGACTCTAGCACCGATTTCGACGTCAACTAAATTTCGCACTAAAAGAATTGGCGCTAGAAGAAGAGCTCCTCTTTCTCTTGAAGTTCCCTTGTTCTTAAAGGAGTGCTCAGCAGAGGTCTCTCTTATTCTCCCTCGGAGTTCTTCCCCAGCTGATCTCACGAGGATGCCTCCTAGGAAGGCCTCGACTCGGCGGTCAACCGCCTCTGCAGCTAGATCTCATCCAGATCTGCCCGCCCTTGTCTCATCCCCGGCATCTTAGGTTCCACCGACAGCAATGGTGGACGCGGAACAATTTAATCTACTGGTCCAGTAGGTTAAGGGCCTCACTGAAGCAGTGCAGGCCATGCAGCAACAACGGCCTCCGACGCCGATCCAGTCGGAGCAGGCTTCCCCGAAACCCCAGAATCCAGTCTGGGGACGACCAACTTGGCCAAGTCGGCCGATAACTTCCAGACAAGGGAAGCAAAGGATAGAAAGCCCCTACTCCGATCATGATTCAACCCCTAGGGGGACTTTGCCCCCATTCAGCCAGAAAACTTTGGAGATCCACGACCGTGAGAATCTTCTGGATCAAAAACTACAAGAAATGAACCGACGGATCGAGGAATTCCACCATGCTCCCTCTCACGGTAATGATATCTACACCGACCCTCCTCTCATCAAATCTTATAGGAATCGATCCCGCCGAACTTCAAGCTCCTCCAGTTCGAGAGCTACGATGGGACTACTGATCCGGTTGACCACTTGAAGGCCTTCCGGACCATGATGCTGCTCCATGGCGCACCAGACGTCATCCCGTGCCGAGCTTTCCCATTAATCCTGAAGGGGGCAACGAGAAATTGGTACTCAACCCTCAAGCCGAGTACTATTTTTTCCTTCGATCAGATGAGCCACCAGTTTGTGGCTCATTTTGTCAGCGGTCGACGTCCTCGACGAGGCTCGGACTCCCTCATCAACATCAAGCAGAAAGAGGGGGAATCCATACGGGCCTATATCACCCGTTTCAACGCTGCTGCACTGGAGATCCAAAACTTGGATCAATCTATTACAATGGCCGTACTGAAGGACGGCCTTCAGAAGAATGATTTACTGTTCTCCCTGGAGAAGAAATATCCCAGAGATTTTGTTGAAATGCTGGCTCGTGCTGAAGGTTATGCCCGAGCAAAAGAGGCCTTCAAGGCCAAGGATAGTGAAGCCACTGGAGAGCGGCAAGCGGGTGAATCAAGTATGCCCACTGCTGAGAAAAAGCCGAGTGAAGCTCGACCGCGCTCCCGAACTCCTTCCGAGTGCAAGCGAGCCCGAACTCCTCGAACTCGAAGGCAAAGAAGCCCGGACAGAAGGGCACGACGGGGCTCCCCCTAAGAAGGTTCCACAACTATGCTCCCCTCAATGCTCCAAAAATCCAAGTACTGTTGGAAATCGAGCAGCTGCCGAGGCTGAAAAGGATGTACACTCATCCTGGCAAGTGCAATCCCAATAAATACTGCCTTTACCATCGTAACCACGGTCACGATACTGAGGAATGCATTCAACTCCAAGACAAAATCGAGAAGCTCATTAGGCAAGGCAGGCAAGGCCGATTTCTGCAACGTCGGCCTAAAGGACAGGAAGATCGGCCGGGGGCACCGTCGCCGTCGGAGCCGTCGAGGAGGGAGGAGCAACAAAGAGATCGACCCCTGCTTGGCATCATCAACACCATCTCTAGGGGACTTCGACGAGGGAAGGCTAGCGGATCGATGGGGCCCACGAAGAGGCAGAGGATTGAGGAGCCCATCACTTTCACCGACGAGGATGCCTAAGGGGTCCAGTTCCTACATAACGATGTGGTTGTAATCTTTTTAAACATTGCTGACTATGATGGACGCCGCATTCTGGTAGATAATGGAAGCTCCGCCGATGTTTTATTTTATGATGCTTTCTCTAAAATGTCTATACCCAATAACCACCTAAGACCTATGAACTCTTCGCTGGTGGGCTTCACTGGCCATGCTATGCTAGTTAAAGGAATAATAACGCTATCTGTGGCTGCAGGATAATACCCGAAACAGGCCAAAGTGCAGATCGACATTTTGGTAGTAAAGGCCCCGTCTGCCTACAATGCAATTCTCGGACGACCTGATCTAAATGCACTCCAGGCTGTGGTGTCGACCTATTATTTGAAAGTGAAGTTCTCGATAAGCTGTGGAATTGAGGAGATCAGGCCTTGGCTTGGCACTGTTACTCCATCGCCTTACAAAAGGGAAGCCATCCCGACCCTTGACTAGTTGATGGACTGGATGTCCGCGACGACCTTACTGAGGAGCGGGATGAACTCATGGAGGATCTCATGGCCGTCCCCCTGAACGACGAGAATACAGAACACAGTGCAGGTCGGCTCCAGCTTAGGGTAGGAAGTTTGGGAGCAGCTTATTGCATTCCTACGAAAGAATGCCGACGTCTTCGTTTGGGTCCCAGCGGATATGCTAAGGATTGATGCCGAGGTCATGGAACATCGGCTAGCTGTTGATCTCAAATACAGGCCGATTAAAGAAAAAATTTGGGGCCATACACCAGAAAGACAGAAGATGATGGCAGAAGAAGTGGATAAACTCCTCAAAGCTCTGAGAAGTCCACTATCCAAGTTGGGTTTCTAATGTGATCCTGGTTAAGAAGGCCAACGGCAAATGGAGAATATGTATCGACTTCAAAAAGCTGAACAAGACCTACCCAAAGGATAGCTACCCCCTATTCAGAATTGATCAACTAGTGCATGCAACCTCGGGCCATGAGCTCCTCACCTTTATGGATGCCTTTTTTGGCTACAATCAAATCCGGATGGCACCAGAGGACGAGGAGAAAACTGCTTTTATTACTGATCGTGATCTTTATTGTTACAGGATCATGCCCTTCGGACTTAAAAATGCAGGCGCAACCTACCAATGCTTAATCAATAAGATTTTCAAAAAGCAGATCGACCGCAACATGGAAGTCTACGTGGATGATATGCTTGTCAAAAGCCGAACCTTGTCTAATCACATCACCGACCTTGAAGAGACCTTCAACGTTCTTCGAAAATACAAGATGAAGTTGAACCCGGCTAAATGCGCCTTCAAAGTGACCTTAGGAAAATTCTTGGGATTCATAGTCTCAAGGCAGAGGATCGAGGCTAGTCCGGAGAAGATCCGAGCCATACAAGAGATGACCGCCCCAAAATCAATAAAAGATGTTCAGCCCCTGACCGAAAAGGTATCCTTAAATCGCTGTCTCGAAGTCGGCCAAGTGATGTATGCCCTTCTTTCAAGTCCTCAAGCAACCAAAGAACTTCTGCTGGACGGCAGTATGCCAACAGGCATTTGAAGAACTCAAGAGCTACCTCGGTTCGCCCCCACTATTGGCAAAGCCCAAGTCTGGAGAAGAATTATTTCTGTACCTAGCGGTCTCTCCTGCAGCCCTAGCAGCGGTCCTGGTCAAGGAAGAGGCAAAAGTGCAATGACCGATCTATTACATGAGCCGAGTCTTGAGAGATATGGAAATTAGGTACACTAAATTGAAAAAATTGACTTACGCTCTTCTGATTGCAGCCAAGAGACTTCGGCCCTACTTCCAGGGGCATACCATAACACTCCTCATCGACCAACCAATCAAAGCAGTTCTTCATCGAACAAATGCATCTGGAAGAATAGCGAAGTAAGCTATTGAGCTGACGGAGTTTGACATCAATTATCAACCTCGGCCATCAATCAAAGCTCAGATACTGGCCGATTTTATAGTCGAATGCACGATCCCGGACAAGGCCGAACCTGAGCAGAATGAGGCCAGCATTCCATGGTCGCAGTCGAGCTCCTCCGAAGAACGAGCGGACCTTCCCGAAGATTTCTGGGTCTTGTATTTGGATGGCCCTTTCAATGCTTCCAGCGTAGGTGCTGGACTGATCCTGGTCAATCCCGAAGGGGTCATCGTCAAGTATGCACTACACTTTGAGTTTCCCGCAACAAACAACAGGACAGAATATGAAGCTCTGATAGCAGGGCTGAAGATAGCAAAAGAACTCGAGGTAGACCAGCTCCAAGCTTATAGTGACTCAAAGTTGGTAATGGGACAAGTCAATGGCAGTTATGAAGATCGAGAGGAAAGTATGATAAGGTATCTTGAGAAAGTAAAGACCATGACCTCAGCCTTCAACAGCTTCGGCATTCGGTAGATTTCAAGGGTAGAGAATACCAGAGCCGACCTTTTATCCAAGTTGGCCACGCTCGCCCCTAACAAGCTTTCCAAAGAAGTATACTTTGAAGTATTGAAATGCCCGAGTACGGAAGAACCGCAACTTGCAATGCAGATCGACCATGAACCCTACTGGATCGACCCATTGATTGCTTATCTCAAAGATGGGACACTCCCCTATAATTCGAAGGAAGCTCGAAAGCTGAGAAACCAGGCCTCTCGGTATGTCCTTTATGAAGGCAAACTGTACGAAAGGTCATACTCCCTGCCTCTCCTGAAGTGTCTCCAACCTTCCGAAGCTGATTTTGCATTATGAAAAGTGCATGAAAGAATTTATGGGAGCCATCTGGGTGCCAGGTCCCTTTCTCATAAGCTACTTCGATAAGGTTACCACTGGCCAACCATGCACCACGATTGCGTTGAGTACGTTAAAAGATGCGACCGCTGCCAAAGGAATGCAAGTATACAAAGGCAGTCGGCCTCTGAACTTACCCCACTAAGCACACCTTGGCCATTTGTACAATGAGGGATGGATATACTTGGATCCTTTCCGATGGCATCCAAACAACGAAAGTTTCTCTTAGTTGTGATAGACTATTTTACCAAATGGATCGAGGCCGAACTCCTAGCAAAAATTACCGAAGCCAAAGTACAAGACTTCGTCTGAAAATCAATTGTTTGCAAGTTTGATCTGCCTCGAACTCTCGTAACGGACAATGGGCAATAGTTTGCCGGGACGAGGTTTACTGAGTTTTACGAAAATTTGAGCATCTCCCATCACTTTACGTCGGTGGCCCACCCACAAGCCAATGGTGAAGCAGAAGTGACCAATAGGACCCTATTGCAGGGTATCAAGATGAGACTTGAAAGAGCAAGGGGGACTTGGGTGGACGAACTCTACCATGTCCTCTGGGCATACCAAACTACCCAAAAACTACCGACTGGGGAAACACCGTTTGCCTTGGCCTTCAAAACAGAGGCGGTCGTCCCAATCGAACTTAAACTTCCATCAACACGGGTCGAGGCCTTCAATGAGCAGTGCAATTCACAGGACCTCAGAGCTAACCTCGATCTACTGGAGGAAAAATGAGAAGAAGCCCAAGTTCGGATGGCTGCTTACAGACGAAGGGTGGCCCAATACTACAACTCCAGAGTCAAGGATAAAGTATTCAGAGTGGAGGACTTGATGCTTCAACGAGCAGCTATTTCTTAACCCCAGAATCAAGAAAAGCTCGCCCCAAATTGGGAAGGATCCTACGAAGTCAAGGAAGTCGTCCGGCCTGGGACATTACCTGAAGAAGCTCGGAGGAGCCGATCTACCCCGACCGTGGAACTCAGAAAACCTACAGATGTATTATCAATAATTTGGTTGTAATAAGATCCCTCTACTTTAACACCCCGATCCCTGTTACAAATTTGTAATGGCGAGAAACAACTCTCCGAACTTAGGAAAAGGAGGGGAGAGGCCCTGTCAACGATTCTAATGTGTCCCTACAGCCACATTAGGAACAGAAGGAGAACCTCGTCCTAACGTGAGAAGGCCGAAGACCTCGTTAATCTAAGACGAGATGAGGGGAAAGATCCTATCAACGGTCCTAATGTGCCCCTACAGCCATGTTAGGAATAGGAGGAAAACCCCGTCCTAACGTGAGCAAAGCCGAAGGCCTCGTTAATCTAAGACGAAAGGAGGGAAGAGATCCTGTCAATGGTCCTAATGTGTCCCTACAGCCACATTAGGAATAGGAGAATCTCGTTCTAACGTGAGCAAAATCGAAGGCCTTGTTAATCTAAGACGAGATGAGGGAAGAGGCCCTGTCAACGGCCCTAATGTGCCCCTACAGCCACGTTGGGAACAGAAGGAGAACCTCATCCTAATGTGAGCAAAGTTGAAGAGCTCGTTAATCTAAAACGAGATGAGGAAAGAGGCCCTGTCAACGATCCTAATGTGTCCCTACAGTCACGTTAGGAACGGAAGAAGAACCTCGTCCTAACGTAAGCAAAGCCGAAGACCTCGTTAGACTAAGACGAGGCGAGAGACGAGACCCTATCAACGGCCCTAACGTGCCCTACGATCGCGCAAAGAACAGAAAAGAATCTCGTCCTAACAGGAGGAAGGCCAAGGCCTCGTTAATCTAAAACGAGAAGGAAAAAGCCCATTGAGCGACCCTTATATGTATCCCTCCATGGCTACGTCAAATATGAAAAGAGGAACCCCACCCTAGTTCGCGGAAGGGACCCCAACTCGGCATCCACGACAAGCATCTCATTAGAAGACAAAACAATGAAAAATGAGATGAAGAAAGCGAAGCCATTAACAAGCATTGAATTCGTATAAGAAAATGACAAAAAAGGTACATTTTATTGCAAATATAAATTCACTGCAAGCAAAATAAAGGTCGGCAAGATCGATTACATGAAAAGAAAGAAGAAGAAAAAAGGTCGAAGCCCTAAGACGGACCGGACTCCTCAGATTTCGGGCTATCGACCCCAGCCATCACCAAGGCCTGCTTTAGCCTAAGGATCTCCCCCTCAAGCTTCTTATATAGACCATCTATGTACATTCTGTTGACATGTTGGAATTTGTTTTCAAGCTCTCGCCGCTACTTCCTCAAGACTTCAGACTCGACCTTCGCATCCTTGACAGCCTGATATTTGCAGAATAGCTGGAGCTTCAGCCATTGAACCTCGGCCTTCTCGATCCCGACCGCTTCTGAGAGCTCGCCAATGGTCCTCTTTAAGGAGGCGATCTCCTTCGACTCGCCACTTGCACCGGCTCACTGACTACTATACAATCGCCTCTGAAAATAAGTCGCTTCATCTCTGACGGCCTTAAGCTCGCATTCAAGCCTGAACATTTTCTCTGCCCAAATTATTCTGTAACTATTATGCCAGTCTTCAGTGTCTTGTAACTGCTTTTGAAGCTCGGAGATCTTCTTGGACCAGTCCCAGTCGTACCGAGCTTTATCGATAGACCACAGCGAACTCCCCTCCAGCAGATGGATTTTCTCTTTCGCCACCTTGAGATCGGCTTCGAGAGAGCTGATCTTCATCGTTAGTGCCCAAGATTTGTCGCTGGCATTTTTCTTGAGCTCGGCAATCTTCCTCTCAAAGTTGCCCTTCCGGATGTTGAAGCTTGCAGAGTTCATGTGTAAATTTCGGGGGCAAGTGACCTCTTTGGTCGCCTTCGAAGCGTTCTTCCGAGAAGCTTGAAGGTCATCCTCCGTCTTCTTCAACTTTCTCTTCAAATGGTGGATTTTCTTCTTTAAGCTTTTTATTAAAGGTTTCAGCGGAACTCCTTGAGGTAAGGGGTCGGCATCGACTGGAGATGGCGGGTATGGCTCTGCTTATTAGAGAGATTCTGGATAACACATGGCACAACACCAATATAAAGACAGGCATAAACAAAAGTAAATTCACTTTTATTTAACTAAAAACTTTCAGGTACAAAGCAAAACGAAAGAGAAAAAGAAAAAAATATAACTACTAAAGGCCCCCGACCTCTGAAAGGGAAGCAGCAAAGGAGCTCGGCACTCCAGGGGTAGCCGCAGGCTCGAGAGCGGGTTCGACCGGCGCTTTGATAACAACCTTGGGCTCCTGCACGGGCTTGGGCATCTAAACAGCAGGTTCAGAGGTTCGGGGACCACTTTGGCGGGATAGAAGTCGGCTGTAGCACCAGACGGCCTCACTTATTCGTCGAACTCCTCTTCCAGGAAGTTGAGGTCAAGCTCAGGAAACTTCCGGACGACCCTGCCTTCATAGAGTTCAAAGCCCTTTATGAACGCCTCCTAGCCGAATGTAATATTTAAGTCCTTCATTTCGGAGGAGGCCTTGAACTCCACGGCTCGAGCTGCCGCCTCCGAAATGGACTTCGACATTCAAGCCTCCAACTCGGCGACTCTGATCTCGGCCTCCTTTTTCTCCTCCTCCAAGACCAATGCGGCCTTGAGCCCGATCAAGACAAGCTCCTTCCGAAGCGCCTCCCGAATATTCTCGTTTTCCACCGCCTTCACCTCCACGAGGCGCTCGGCCTCGACGACCTTTCCTTAAAGGCAATCGATCTTGGCTCGAAGGTCCCTCTGGACCTTCAGCGCTTCCGCCTCCTAGTGATTTGTCCTCTTGAGGTGGGTCAATATGTGGTGGCTCGACTGCCATGGACAAGTCACAGTAAGATAAAAATAATAAATATATATATATGATGAAAAAAAATGTGGCAAGATTATCTTGAGGAAAGTTCTGAAGGATTTTCAGATGAACTGCGTCTGGTCGAGGTCGGCAAGGCGGTCCACCTCTCCAGGCATGGCGAACTTGTCGATCAAATCCCGCATGATGTTCAGATTGCCGAAGGGGTCCGCCCCCAAATCGTCACCGCCGCTATTGCTTGATCCGCCCAAACGAGCCTTTCGGACCACCTTCGCAACACGGCCCTTTTCCTCTTGTCGTCCATCCCTCCTTCTCAGTAGGGGGCTTCGACCAGCTCCAAGGGGAGGTTCGAGGATGCGGGAGGCTGAGAGTCCTCACCTTCGACGTTGCCCCCGACGATTGAAAGGACCTCCGCGCCCGAAATGACTTCGAAGGGGACTGCGGGGACATCCAGAACATCGAAACTCAAGCTGCCGACCTTCACCCTTTTCGAGCTTCCGCCTTGGGCCGCCCCCTTCCTCTTCTGGGCATAAAGGCCCTTAGAGAGCCTCTCCACAGCAGCAGTATCTATCTCTGCAACAAAGAAAAAACTATAGTCAGTTAAGGTACATATGAAGCTTCATAAGAGTTCATATGTATATTTGTGTACATGCATATAAACGCATTTAATACCGGTGGGGTTAAGAGGACTCAGACTGAGATTGAATAATATCTGCTCCTTCAGAAGGTCGAGACAGAGAGGAGCTCGGTATGCCTTGAGCTTGTTAAAAGACTCGAGGTCGGCTCCGTCTAAACTAGGGGCTCAGCGGACTGATTCCCTAAGGAAGCCCCAGTGAGGAAGGTCAAGCATCAAGATCGGACATCGGACAAAGTACTTCTCCTTCCAGTTATGAATGGAAGGAGCACCTTTCAATAACCCCTTCTTACCGAACTGGGAGGAGAAGTACCACCAGTCCTTGGCAGAAGGATGATGTTTGAAGATGTAAAAATTTCAAAGGAGTGAGACAGTTGGCCGGACTTCGGCCAGGTGATAAAGAGAAAGAAAACCAATTACAAATCGAAAGGAGTTTGGTACGATGGAAGCAAAAAAAATATTCAGAAAGCGAAAGAACGTGACAACGAATGGAGGAAGTGGAAGTCGAAGCCTGGTGCGCAAGGCTTCTAGATATAGACAGAACCGACCGGCTGGAAGCGAACTAGCGCGGTCATCGGACCCGAGGAGTTCAAGATCATACTCTGGTGGGATGCCATACTGCATCCTAATCAAGGAGAGGTCGTTCGGAGTGAAGATAGAAGAGATGATATCCGGAACGAAAGGCTGATGGGACATACTCCTAGGGTTAACCTCGACTAAAGGAGCGGGATCTAAGAAGGTCGGCCCAGATGAGCTCCACGAATCGACAGATTGGGAGATTTCAGAAGACATATGGATCAAAATAAATTTCAGAAAAACCTCCAAAAGTTAAGAAAAATGAAATGCAGAGACTTCCTAAAGAAAACTAAAAGAGCAAGAAATCTATGAAGCGCAAATAAGTCAACTGAGAAAGGCGAGAAGACGGTGAGCACGACGGAAATCAAGCAAAAGAACGCCTGGGAACAGAGAGGACGCGAGAAGGAACCGGGACTCTTGGGCAAAAGGCGAGGACTTGGGAAGAAAGGAAGAGGACTCGGATGGAATGGATTCTGGAGGAGGAAGGAGGCCTTTAATAGCCAAAGAAAGCCTGAAACGATTATGATTGCAGATCTCATTCGGCCGACCTGTGTGTGCTGCGTGTCCCACTCATCATGGTAGAGAAGTGGCAACAGATAGATCCTTAATTGCGCCGTACCTTAGACGGAGTTTTGATGGGTGACTCAAAAAAAATATCTTTTCGGATCACCTTGTGTTTATGAAGTTTCGGTGTCAGTGCGATAGACATCAAAATGTCCCATCCTGACGGGCACGGAAGGCTAAAAAGAACTTCGACAATCGCATCAGTACTCCCTTCCTTCGAGTTTTGAACTCAAAAGTAGGACTATTGTTGGGGATAGACCCGCTCCCGCCAAAGTTCGGCTGAATGTCTAGTCTCAGAGCAATCTCGACCACCCTCCTATTATTGGATCCCCTCCGGATGAACTTGAATAGTAAGAGCAGCCCCCTGGGCAATCTAGCCTGGCCAACTTGGAAGCCGATCGAACTCCTTCCGGACTTTTCCTCCAGTCGGACCTCTCCGCCAACCGAACTTCTTCTGGACTTCTCCTCCAGCCAAACTTCTACAATCGAGCTCCTTCCGGACTTCTCCTCTAGCCTGACTTCTCTGCCAATCAAACTCCTTCCAGACTTCTCCTCCAGCCAGATCTCTCCACCAGTCGAACTCCTTTCAGACTTCTCCTTCAATCGAGCTTCTCCCTCCAATTGCCTGAAGGGCTCCGCTCAGTCAAGCTTCTCTTAGATACTCCCAGCGGAATTTCGTCCGAACTCCTTCCAACAGCTCGAAAGGATCTCGACGCACGTCCCTGATGTAGCAAGCAACAACCTACGCACAGTCAACCTCGATAACCTTCGAGCTCCTCTGGAATAACAATAACTAGGAACTCTTCATCGCCTGCAGCTACCCTATCCAAACTTTAGCTGTCAGGTCCCAACAAGCTGGCACATCGCGATAATAGACACTACCCTCTGTAACAAACTTCATGTGGCTCCGAACGGCCCACTACCAGGCGATTGCGGCTGTCACTATCAGTTTATTACAGGCTTCGTCTATTTAAGAGACCCTCAAGATATGCTTTCTTTCCTAAGCTCTCTTCTTCTTCTCGACATTCTACCACTTTCTTTTCTGAGCACTCTATTTTTGTTGGCCAAAAGAGCTGACTTGATCATCGGAGGATCTTGCCAGAGCCACCACCTCCGACTCCGGACAAAACTTATTTTGCAAGTCGCCGATGACGACCTCGTCCTCTCCAACTCCAGCATCGATTCCGGCGTTAACCAGATTTCGCACCAACAGTGTACGATTGCTTTCTTAGGATAGATTGGTCTTGAGTCTATGGTGTAGAGACACCGGAGCGAGAGTATAGGTACTCATTAGAGAACAAGGGCACTAAGCGTGACCACCTCGAGCAGTCATAAAAGAGTCTACCTTCTCGTCGATGACAGGCTCGATGCTGCAGTGGTGTCTGGTTCTTTAACCTGAGGTGCATCAACAGTTCATTGGCTATAGCATGTTCATTGTAGGAATTGGATTGCATCAATACGAAATCTATCTACCTCGGTAGATGAGTAGTCCTATGATGATCATGAGATTGACTCCATAAGCCCATGGCCATGGCAATGTGAAGATGATAGAAAGAATTTCTATTAAAATTTCACATCGGACTCGAATCGAATAATTAATTCATATGACAGATGTTGGGTTTGACGAGTTCACCTTAACTCTAATCCTATCGGGGCTCATGATAGAAGAACCCAATCACACAGGTAGCTGCACTAAGAGATTTATTTTCAGTTCTGATGGGTTGCCACCATATACCGCTAGGTGTCACTGATGGATTTTGGACGCAATTAGAATGATCTTGATGATCGATCATTCTAATTGTATGAACCAGAAAAGTTCTGATCCATCGAAAGATGTTTCGATGATATCGATGATAGAGATCGCGACATGTCTCGTTACCATACGAAACTGAATCTAATTGGATCACACAAATAAGAGTTTGAATCTAGATGTGATCAATTAGGCTAATCCAGTTTGATTGACTTAGATTAGATCCAATTAGGTTCAACAATATCGTGCCAGCACACGATTGAGCCTAATATTCTCCTTCTGTAGTCTTTTTGGTTAGTTTCGGATGAGTTTGACTCATCTAAAATCCTGACTAGAGCCTGTCCAGGTCAGAAAAGGATTGTCTTAACTCATCAGATGAATTTAAGACAACACCTGCCAATTCCTATCACCTGCCATTTTCTGTTTCGGATAAGAGTCAAAGGTTGACCCTATTGTAAGAAAGAAGGGACAGGAGCATGCACCCCCTAGAGAATTTCTAGGGGCGCGCGCCCCCAAATATTTTGTGCGACATGGAGAGGGCACACGTCCCTCTAGGCATGCGCCTCTTAATGGTAGGCTTTGACTAGATCAAATTCAGATTTGACTAAGTCAACGAGATTTGATTGAGATCAAATTCAAAGAGAGGAGGAAGAGTCCATCGTGCACTGTCTCTCTCTCTCCCTATCCAATTTGTGCGACAACTTTTGGAGGGTTTTGGGCGACAAAACCAGGTAAGGACCTGGTGTTTATGCATGGAAATCAAATGGAGTTCTGATTTAATCAAGCAATCAAGTTGCTTGATCAATCAGAACTCTTAGGTGGCGCAAGATTTATTTAAAGAACCCTACGCCCCTAAGGTTTTTAATCCCTTTGCATCCACGCCCACATACTGCCGTCCTCACCCCTCTCCACGCCTCCCTTCCTCTGATCTCCTCTCTCTTCTCCACGCCAAAGGTTGGGCACGAGTTTAGAAGAAAGATCAATCCAATTTGGCGCAAAGATCAGAAAAGAAGACAAACTATTTGTGAGACGAACGCGTGTCCTTCAAAGGTAGATTTGAAGGATCAACCAGAAGGCTCCAGATCTAATATTTGAAGATCAGATCCAGAAGAAGAGCACCTCCAGATCCAGCCTGAGTGGACTCTGGTAGAGGCCAGGTACTTGCGTGGCTAGATCCAGAACCCCAGATGACAACAGATCATCGGCAGGGTAATCAGATTACCCAATCAGGTATATGAATCAAATATGATTTAATTCTAATTTTAATTTTTAATATCAGATTATTCAAATCAGATATGAGAACTCTTAGATCTGATCAGATCAAATAAAATTTTTGAGAAAAATCCACTTCAGATATGGTCAAATCTGAACGATCCTACAGTGAAAAATGTCGATTTTCCTTCATTTAAGATATTACCGCAGCTTAATTACCATTTCCAATAATAAAAATTTTCCATCTAAAGAGAATAGGGGCCTCAGCACACTGAACTTCCATGAGATAGTCTATTATAATGAGGTAAATGTAGTGCCCCACAGGTTGTGACAGATATAAGGGACATGACAAAATAGCACTGGAAATCTTAAAAATACATGCAATTCAGAAGAGTTTAATATAATCCCATAAGCAACAAGGGAACTCAGAAGAACAAAATACGAAATATATTTTAAAAAAATGACAATAAATAATTATATAAAACAAAAATCCAAATTTTATCACAAACCATGTAAAAATTAATCATCTGTGTGGACGTAATAAATTGTTTTGCAAAGTGTACAACATGCATGAATAAAGAAGTTTGCTAAAATACCCCTTAACAAATAACTCAAGACCTCATGGTATGATATGTTCACTTTTCCAAAATATATGGAACAAGTATCACTGCAGGATAAAAATTCTTATTCCATAATAACATGCATCTTTACTGAACCTATCGTATTAGAATGAAAAGGTGATAATAGATCAAAACTGAGAACTAATTCTAGATATATCTCCCAATATAAAATTCAACTTAGGCTAAACTTATCCTGTAATGTCTCAAGCTGGTTAAGTGAATAGCTGAAGAATCATAACACATTTCAGTATACATTCAGATGAAAGCATGATATAAATGTTGGCGGACATGTTTGAATTTCCAAAGACCTGAAACACTGTCATGCAATAACAAAGGGAAATATCCTAACCTGAGACGGGAATTTTGACTTGAATGCCTTGGGTTCAATATTATAACCCCCAGGACTAGCAGCTTTATAAATCCCATACATCAGCTTAAGATCAACATCAAACAAAAACAATCTCATACCCTTATAAACCTTTGCTACTATCTCCTTCTTGCTTGCAGGCAAACCTAAAACCTTGAATTGGTAGCAATCCTTCTTAGTCTTAGCATTGCACATAAAAATCAATCCCATGCCATCAGCCTTCTTCAAATCCTTCTCATTAGCTTTAGTTCCTGGCTTATCAGCATTAACTGCAGCTGCAGCACCAGCAACTCCCTTCTTCTTCTTCCTCTTCTTTGTCCTCTTGGCCTTTTTAATAGAGGCAACTTCTACTCTTCCGTCAACTTTAACCTCTGTATCTGCTTCGTCCACCTCTACATCTTGAAATGCAACACTGGTGAATACTAAAGCTTCCACTTCTCCATCCTTGACTTCCTTATCTCCTTCTACCTCCTCTCTGTTACATTTATAGACCTTCTCTTTCTTAACTTCTTCAGTATTATCTTCTCTCTCTTCTTCGATGTCTTTTTTCTCATGTCCTTCCTCTGCCTTCTGACATCCAGGATCAGCAGTGATTTTTGCAGCCTTTTCCTCGTTCACTGACTCAGATGGAGTTAACTCAGCGTTGGTGTCATCATTAGTGGTCTCCAGTTTTGGTGGTGCATCAGAAGCAGCAGGCTTCTCCTTGCCTTTTGCTTTTGCCATGCTCGCTGGGAATGATGGGAAACGGTCAGTGAGGAAAGCCTCATCAAAACCGTAAAAATGTACAAAAGGCTCAAGATATAAAATGAACCAAAACTCAAATATGATTGAGTTGCACCACAACTGGAGACTCAGCAAAGAATATGAGATCTTTCAAGAAAAGATTCATATGACATTGAAGGTTTGTACAAGAGGATAGGCAAATGCTGCAACTTGATGTGAAAAAAAAGATCCAACTGTGTAGCCCTAGATGCATGATTGGACAATTTGAGGCATTAGAGGACATGCATATCCTGAATATGAGATGATGCAGCTCTATGACTAGTCTCAGGTGGATCACAAGAAAAGGTTAGGAACTCATTTTTTGGGTCTGCTAGAAGTCAACAAAGAGGTCCTTATTAATTTTTTATCATTATTTATTTAAAATGTCAGAATCATTTTTAAGCCAATTTTAGGAGGTCCTTAATTTCCTTAATTGAGGTACATAGCTAATACTCCAAGTTAATGATCCCTTGTTTCGCATACTTGGAAAAGTAATCATTTTTTGTATAAGTTTTCATGGACCATTGTGGCCATGAGAGCCAAAAATACAAAGTATCTTGGTACTCCATTGCAATAATTATGAGACCTCAAAACTGATTTATCCATTGGAAAACTAATCTATCAATTGGGAAAGGAATGGAACGGAGTTGTTGCAACTTCCCTTTGGTTATGAAATCCAAAGGTTGGAGCACTTATGTATAAGATGGACTCTGAGATCTAGTTAGATACAACCACAAGATACTCCATCCATATCCACGTTCTGGCTAAAAGTACTGGACTGATTCCCAATGTTGCATCACCTAGGGCAATTTTATTCCTCCCTTTTTCTACTGTTTTATTTTTCTCATCAGTTCTAGTATCAGAAGAATTGGGTTACAAGAGTTTTTTTTAATATCAGTATACAGACTTAGAACCACTATTAATTCAGACTGAACAGAGAGATGCTTCATTTTTATTTTATTATGATGGTATCTATGTACATTCTCCTTAAACTGGACTCAACCAAATCCTTGTGCTAGTATGACGACAGATGGAAAAAAGGGTTTCATTGTGACATGGTGGACTCCATGTAACAACACCTTGAGATTGAGTCTTCCTCCAGCAGATCCAAATTAAACATGTCGGTATTTGAATCAACAGAAGAGAGAGATGCCTAGCAAATGTTTGAAATCTCGCAGTATGCCCTCATATAATTCACATAGTGGTATGTTACAAGAGGCAATACACCTCTTGTATTTACTCATGGTTTCCCGGACCAGAGACAACCCCAAATCGATATGGATTGATATGGAGCAATACAGGATCGAGACAGTATTGTACGGTCAAGATTTCAAACGTTGTTCCTGGGTAACACCAAAGTGAGGCCACAAAATAAAAGTTTTTAATAATTGTTTTGACCTTGCTACTAGGATGATTATCCAATGAGAATTGAATCTTGCCACGTTCAAGCTCTTCTCTGTAAAAAATATCTAAAAGAAATCATGCCATCCCAATGACCGAAAAAACAAAGCAAAAAACAAAGCCCTCATATGAACTCACTCGTTCGGGATTTATCGGCGACCCGAAAGCAACATCATGCGGATTCTGAAATCCAGAACCACTAATTTCAGAAATCAAGAACCACAGATCATCAACACGATCCAAATGCTGAATAAAAATATTCTCAAGAGAAATCAAGAACCATAAGTTCATCTGGAAATAACGTGAAGGCCTAAGATTCTTGAGAATTGAGAGCAGGGAGATCTTGAATTAATCCCCGATCGATTCCCAGAACGGAGAATTTCTGCAAACTTATCTCGAAAAATATAGAATGGATTAAAAACGATGTAACCTATTACTTTATTTTTTTTTCTCCCGAAAGAATTCGATTTTTAGGTATCAAGAAAACGCTCGAACAAGAAGGCAAATACTAAACGGGAACGGAAAAGATCGTGATTAAGGGAGAAGGAACGGATGGATAGAGGCTTACCGAAAGAGACTGCAGATGAGAGTCGGAGAGCGGAGTGTCTGCGTCCCGAAGCTTCGCTTGAGAAAAGAGAGAGAAACCAAGCCGACGCTCCAAATGCCCCCTCATGTATCCCGAGGCCTAACATTAACGCGTAGCGGGTAATTTTATCAAAATAACATCTAAATTAAAAATAATTACCAACATTATTATGAAATGGGGTGATATGGCCTTCACCTATTTATGACGTATCCAATAAATCATCCGAGCAGAATGATGCAATATTTTATTTATGATTAGCTGTAAGTCGATCTATAATTTTGGTCGATCTATTGAAGATCGCCTTTTGGTAAAATAAGGTAGGCATTCATACCTTATTCTTATCGGGTTTAGGTCGACTGTCGAGCTACATTAATAGACTCATAGCTCATCAATGATCGACTTACAACTGTCCCTACTGAAACTGCATCCTCTCTGAATCAAAAAACTTGGATAAAAAAAGAATCTTTCACAATCCTGTCTCCCAAGAAGGAAAGAAATCTTTCGAATCAATTCAGGGTGACTAACTCGAAAAGTTGTTAGAGTCCAAAACGAATACGACTCCAACTCCTCTCCTATAAATAGAGGAGCTCCGGGACCCTCCATATATGCCATTCAATTTGACGCTTTCTCTCCTTATTGTTCTTTAATCTCCTAACTTAAGTATTGGAGGGTCTTTACCGGAGAACACTTTGATGGAAACTTTATTGTAGGTGAATGGGTGAAGCTCCAGCAAAGTTCATCCTCGGTCTCATATTCCTCGGTGGCCGAGCTCCTCCATCCTCGTCGGCCAACCTCAAGTCGGAAGATCCAAGAGCAATAATTGGCGCTAGAAGAAGGGCCCTCAGTTGATTCCAAAGTTTAATTTTAAGGGAAGAAAGCATGTCACCAGATATCATGAGAATCCGAAAAGAAACATCTAACGCGTCTCAGTGTTTTAGTGGTCGGAGGACCTACAATGCTCAACAGGTTAGCACATCTCCACCACCAATCCAGAAAAACTCACCAACGGTGCCGGCGGTCTCACAGGAACAATATGACACCCTGCTTCATCAGGTGCAAGCACTATCAGCCGCCGTAAGAAGAATACAACAAGCCGACGAGCGCCGTCCAACCAAAGAAAATTCAGGTCTGGTCTGGATAAGGCCAGAGGAACGACGCCCCCGAAGCCCAAGGGTGGAGGCTAGTCATCATAATCGACCTACTAGTCCTTCCCGTCGAAGACCTGAACGCTCGCCAACACCAATTTTCAGAAGAAGCTCCACCCCGGGCCATGAGACTCCTCAGCACTAAGCCACTCATAAGGATGACATGGAGAAAAGGCTCAAAGAGATGCAATGATAGCTTGATGCATTACGGGAGCCAAGGCAACAATAGGAGGATTTGGGATTTAATGTCGATCCCCCATTCACTCAAAAGATTATGGACGAACCCTTGCCACGTCGGTTCAAGATTCCTCAAACGGAGCTTTACAATGGAACGGCTGATCTCGTAGATCATCTAGATAGTTTTTGAACTTTTCTGCATCTACAAAGGGCTACCAATGCGATACTATGTCGAGCTTTTCCTTCAACTTTAAGAAAGATGGCTCGACATTGGTATTCAAACCTGAAATCCGGCTCCATATATTCCTTCTACTAGTTGAGCCGTCTATTCATTGCCCACTTCATAAGCAGTCGTCGGCAACATCGTAACTCTGACTTCCTCGTGAGCATCAAGCAATGGGAGAATGAGCCCCTTCGAGAGTATATCAATCGCTTCAATACAGCTACCTTAGAGGTCCAAAATTTAGACCCGTTTGTGGCCATGACGGCATTTAAGGCTGGCCTCCTCCAAAATGACATTTTGTTCTCCCTCAACTTGGACTATCCGAAGGATTTCACTGAGATGCTAGAACAAGCGAAGAAGTATGCCCAGGCCGAAGAGGCTTAGGACCAGTAGGGAAGTAGCCGAGATGGTAGGTCGGATCCATCCTAAAAGCAGGAGAAGAAAAAAGATCATAGATGGATGCAGCACCATCGGGAGGACCCATGATTTCATCAATCACGCACCCCACCTTGGAGTAGCTGACCAACATCTCCAAAGCCACGAGATCGATCTAGAACTCCATCTCAGAGGTTCGATTACCACACCCCTCTCAACACACCCTGAGCTCAGATTCTGATAGAAATCGAGCGATGAGAAGATATACCTCGACTCGAAAAAATGATAATCCCTACTTAAGTAAGAAACCCGAGGAAGTATTGCCGATATCATCGTAACCATGGGCATGATACCGAGGAGTGCTAGCAGCTCAAAGAGAAAATAGAGGCACTAATCAGGTAGGGATGACTTCGGCACTATATGAATGAACGGTGAATCCCGGCGAATTCGGATCGTGACCAATCTCGGTAGGATAAACCGCATGGAGAACAGCCGGCTACAGGAGAAATCAAAGTAATTATTGGAGAAAACCTCGGCGGAAATACTTTGGATCGGGATCGACCAGCAGAAGGACCGAGGAAGAGGAAAGCAGATAGTGAAATTACTTTCATCGATGAAAATCTGGAAGAAATAAGTAAGCCCCATGACGATCCTGTAGTTGTTTCTTTGAATATTGAATTATGATGTACATCGGGTCCTTGTTGATAATGAAAGCTCAATAGATGTTCTATTTTATGATATCTTTGTTTGGATGAACTTAAGTCTGAACTATTGATGAAGAGGAATGTACCTCTAGTCGGATTTTCTGGCGGCGGTTCTAGTGGAAGGGACTATCTCACTAACGATAAAAGCCGGATGAGCTCTGAGGCAGGCGGTTGTCGACATAACTTATTTCGTCGTGAATAGCCCCTCCACCTATAATGTCATCTTAGGTCGGCTAGGCCTAAATACCCTCCAGGCCATAGTGTCGATCTATCACCTGAAGGTCAAATTCATAACTCCACATGGGATCGGTGAGCTCAAGAAAAACTAGTGTTAGATATATGTGCCCTAGAAGTCAGAATTGACCGACACTTGTAATATACTTCTAGGGGTAAAATTATAATTTTGACTAATATCAATAAAATGAGTTATTTTCTATCACATATGTGTATTTAGTGTCTGTGATACATCCTTTGAGTTAATGATAATGATAATTCATATTTTTAAGAGTTGAAAATTTAAGATATGAATAATCATTATTAACTCATAAAATGCTTCCGACCATAGGATCATCATGAGGATGGTGATTGATCCGGAAGGTTGGTGTACAATTGCTTTTCTTTAGTAGATGAGTCTTGAATCTACGATGTGGAGACACCGGAGCAAGAGTACAGGTACTCGTTAGAGAACGAGGGCACTGAGCATGACCATCTCGAGTAGTCATTAGGGAGTCTATCTTCTCGTCAATGACTGACTCGATGCTGAGTAGTGTGTTGATTCTTTGACCTGAGATGCATTGGCAGTTCATCTTAAGGGTGTTATAGTTTGACTACACCATTACTCGATCTCCTAGCCATTCGGAATCCTGAGGTGTATGTTGTCTATAGCATGTTCATTATAAGAACTGGATAGCATCAAGATGGAATCTATCTACCTCGGTGGTAGAGGAGCAGCCCTATGATGATCATGAGAATCAAGTTTCGAAGTTCATGGCCATGGCAGAGTGAAATAATAGAAAGAGTTTCTATTTAGATTTTCACATTGGACTTGAATCGAATGATTACATCATATGACAGAGACTAGGGTTTGATGAGTTCACCTTAACCCTAATCTGATCGGAGCTCAAGATAGAAGACTTATCACATAGGTAGCTGCACCAAGAAGTTCGCATTCAGCTCTGATGGGTTGCCACCATATACTGCTAGGTGTCACTAGTGAATTTTGGGAGCAATTAGAATGATTTAGATGATCGATCATTCTAGCTATTTGAATCAGAAGAATTCTGATCCATCGAAAGGAGTTTCGATGATGTCGATGATAGAGATCATGACATATTCCATTACCATATAAAATTGAACCTAATTAGGTCACACAAATAAGGGTTTGAATCTGGTGATCATCAATTGAACTGATCCAGTTAATTGATTGAATGAGATTCAATTAGGTTCAAGAAAATCGTACTAGCACTCGATTTACCTAATGTTTTCTTTTACTATCATAAATAGTTGTCCTGATTGAGCCAAAGAAGGTTATGCTCATTTAGAGACCTTCACTTTATCTAACTGGAGCTTGTCCAAGTCATAAAAGATTGTCTTATTTTGTAAGACATTACCTGCCATTTTTGGTCACCTGCCATTTCTCATCCTTTGACTTTGGTCAAAAGTTGACCTTTGAACGAATCAAACAATTGACCATTGAACTTTGACTTCTGCCACATGTCATGCACCTATTGGAGAGCTGGTGGGGGCTTGTCCCCCTACCAGAACCTAGCAAGGAGGAGGGCGCACGCCACCCTTGGTGTGTGCCCAAGCTGGAGGCGCCCAGGATCCCTGTTGGATAGGGACTCCATCTCCTTTTTGGATTTCGATTAGAGTTCTCCTAAGAACCAACTTTGACTGATCTTAGGCATCCTCTAAGGAGGAATCCAGGGGACTCTATTTTTACCAATTAGATTTAGATCTGATTTCACAAAGAGTTGTGATTGGTTAAGAAGAAAAGGAGTTGGATCACAGACAGTCTATAAATAAGACCCTACACCCAACTCAAATTAAGATGGAAAATCACAATTCTCCACTGCCCCAAGGCTGCTCTCCTCTCCTTCTCCATCACAAGCACTTCTCCCTCTCTCTCTCCATTCCAAGAGGTTTGGATTCTTGGTTGGTGCAATCTAGACGAAGAAAGGTCGACTGAAAGCTAGAAGGCTGCGCTCTGTAAAGAGAACGACTGTGATCTTCAAAGATGTTTTGAAGATCCTCCAGATCAGATCAGATCTAATTTGGAGACGTGATAGAGAAGAAGAGGATTCTAATCCAGACCTAAGTGGATATCGGTAGAGGCCAGCACTTGCTGGCTAGATCAGAACCTTTCCGCTGCTCATCTAGGGATCCATCATCTGGTAATAGGATTACCTACTTTACAGATAAATTAAATATTAATTTAATTTTATACTGATTTTATTTTAATTATTAAAATATAATAAATAATCTAAAATATTTTAAATTTAATCTAGATCAACGAAAAAATTTTTGAAATATTAATTTCTAGATCTGAATCAGATCTGATATGAAATCTGATTCGAAAAACGTAATTTTTCTTCAACTAATATCAGAGTATGAGATCTAAAAGATATATATTAGATCTATTTTTAAATTTAATTTTAATTAAAAAAATAGTAATATTTAGATGTCACATGAGATGTGATCATATCTAAATCAGAAAAAATAAAATTAAATGATTTGGATCTAAGATTAGAAAAATATGCATGACTAGTTCTAAAAAAGAAATAGTTTATAGAATAGTCTTGTATTATTTTTAATTTAATTTGATTAAAATAGATTTTAGATCTATTTATTTACTAATTTTGATATTATAATAGTTATAATAAAATCTAAAAATAGTAAATAAAAATTATTATAATTTAAATATATGATATGAGATATGATTGATGCATGTCTAGAATAGTTGTAGATAAGTTCTACTATAATTGTGTAGATTTAGAATTTATTTTGATTAGATCAATTTAAATCTAATTTTTAGGTTATTATAAGATATTTAAATCTGAAAATATGTATGATTCGATATATGAGATATATGCAAAATATGCCATTGATTAGATCAATTTGTATATGATGATATATAGATATAGATCTAAAACTATTTTTGTAGTATTGCATGTTCCTGATTAAGGTGTTCCTCTTGGCCGTCCGATCATAAGAATGAAGAAGAGTTTAAAGGCCCTCTCCTCCCATCCGATAGAGCATTCTTATGACGTGTAGGAGTGCTGCATGTTCGTCCTTAATTAGAAACCCAAAACTTACTTTTTACAAAATCCTAGATCCTGAAATCCTAGGATTTATTATGCATATTTTATTTATGAACCCTACTTAATTAAAAATTAAGATTATGAAATATTAATTAGATCTAAAATTGAGAATTTTAGATCTAATTAATATTTCATAATCTTAATTTTTAATTAAGTAGGGTTCATAAACAAAATATGCACAATTAATCATATTCATAATACTGGGTTCAGGCTTGGATAGCTCAATTAGGTCTAAGCGATTGATCAAACCGCTTTAAGAGTTGGTTAGATGGGATCAACAATGCTTAAATTGATCAGCCTAATAGGATTAAGTCTGGATCAAGATCAAGTCACGATCAAGCAAGACCTAATTACGGCTCAGAGGTTAGAGTCTAAATTATGCTAACCCAAATTGATTCTGACTCAACAATTTTGGTGTCTAAGGTAAAGTTTGGCACATACGACCGATGATTTTTAATTGAAAAGCTACTCGATTCTGAAATACATATCTATACGAGTTAATGGCAATATTTCTCTTCTAATCGATCTCACTTTACCTGGCCTATACTGTTGACATAGTTTCTGAATCTGAGGTGGTTAATAATCCGAGACAACCCATGCCACTAGGTTAGTCATAATTAGTTGATGCACCTATGATAAGTCTGAGTTTAATGAGACCTGAAATCATATCTTCCCTAAGAAAAAGATTAAGTCTGAGGTCTTCCACCATTGTGATGATGCGGGCCTTTTTCAAGATTGATTTATTCTCGGTTGGATACAGTGGCTCAGTGCACTGGAAAGAATGACAACCATGTCTATAGGCATTGGATGCTATAGGCTGGAGGATGAGTTGGGCTCAATATTTTGGATACGATGTAGACTCAATTAAAAAATCCAGTCTGTGTAAATGTGGGTTCTGATTTAACTAAGGAGTAGATCAATATAGTTCAGATACGGTGAGATTCATGAATTAAAGACCAAGTTTGGGTGCACCATGATTAGAGACATCATTGAACAAGAGTTGTTCACTTATTGGCAACCCATCACCACTAATTGTTAGGTAAGGTGATGAGTCAGTTGGGTGAGACGCATCACCCATTAAAATCATTAATTACATGATAGATTTTTGCATCTCTACAGAGGGGTGTAGGAATCCAAGAAAATAGTGAGAGCTAATTTATTTAAAAATAAAATTTTTAAATAAATTAATCAAGTCATAATTACAGTATCTAACTAAAATCTTTAACTCTCTACAGAAAAATGTTTGCATCCAATCCATTGGCACGTATCCTGGACACACACAGACTGACCGAACCTAATTATAAAGATTGGCTCAGGAACCTACAAAATCATTTTGGGTTCTAAGAAGTTAACCCATATTTTAGACCAGGATCCTCCCACCTTACCAGCTCATCCATCCACTGAATGGAGAGTGTCTCTGAAAAAATGGATAGATGAAGATAATAAGATCAGATATTACATGTTGGACTCGATGTCTGATGAGCTCTGCACCAACATGAATGATATCGGGACTGTACATCCAATGTTGGCTCACCTGTTAAGAGTGATGTTTGGTAACAGAGTCGCGCAACCAAGTATCAAGTCACGAAACGACTTTTTAAGGCTAAGATGCGTGATGGACAGTCAGTCCAAGATCACTATCTAATGATGATCAAGGACATGGAAGAGCTTGAGAAGCTCGGTGTGAAGTTAGACTTGGATCTGTAGAATGATATTATTCTACAATCCTTAACTGATGCATATGGGCAATTCATCATGAATTACCACATGCATAAACTTCAAAATTTTTTGACCGAATTAATGAATATGCTGGTCACCACTGAGCTTTCTATGAAAGGTTCTAAAGGCTCAGTTCTTGCTATGGAACGAACTTTTTTCAAAAGAAAGTCTTATGAAAAAAAAGAAATCTGTAAAAAAGCAGAAGGTGGAAGGAGCAAAGAAGAAGAAGGCAGAACCAAAAATGGAAGCCACTGTCAAAGGAAAGTGTTTCCATTGCAACAGTGATGGCCATTGAAAGTGGAACTGCCCTACTTACTTGGTCACCCTAAAAAATAAGAAGGAAGGTTCTTCTGGAGGTATGCTCGTTATTGGTCTAACCTTAACGGTTTCTTCTTCTGCATTCAGTTGGGTGCGTGACTCTGTATCTAGTGCTCATCTGATCACTTTCCATGGAGGTCCTTGAGAGATATAAGCACGAGTGCTGAGGGATGCGAGAAATATAATCCTATGCATTCAATAATGGAGCAAGAAGTCTGCAAAGTGTGGCGTGGGGAACATATCCTCTTCGCATTACCATCTACATTAGACGTTAAGTTTTGAAAAGACCGTTATTTATTGGTGCCGTGCATGCCTCAGCGGAACTTTGATTTCTGTTCCATGCTAGTACTAGCAAGGCTATGTGATTACCTTCTTAAGGACCATTGTAACATATCTCCTTTATGAAAGGAAATAAAATTGCAAATGGTTTCCTTTTAATGGTCTTTATCAGCTACATCATTGAGTGTAACACTGTTCTTAACTATCGAGGCAAAATATGAATGCCAAATGGACTAAGATTAGTCCCAAATGATAGATATCTCATGGCACCTGAGATATAGGTCAATATAGCAGGAAAGATAGGATTAACAAATTAGAAAAAATGGGCTATTGAGTCCATTGACTTTTGAGTCATATCCAACTTGTGAATCTTGTCTTCAAGGCAAAATGACTAAACTTCCTTTTGTACATGGGAAGAGGGCCACAGATCTCCTTGCCCTAGTACATACTGATGTGTGCGGCCCATTTGATGTGCCGGCTAGAGGCAATTTGTCTACTTCATTATCCTTTACGATGATCTGTCTAGGTATGGGTATGTGTATCTTATGAGACACAAGTCTGAAGCTTTTGAAAAGTTCAAAGAATTCAGACATGAAGTAGAAAAAACAGAAAAATCCATTAAGGTTCTTCGATCAGATCGAGGAGGTGAATACCTTAGCCAAAATTCCTAGACTATCTCAAGGATAAATGGCATAGTCTCTCAATGGACTCCACCAGGAACACCTCAACTCAATGGGATTTCAGAATGGAAGAAATCGGACTCTATTGGATATGGTCCGATCCATGATGAGCTTCACAGACCTCCCTGATTTTCTTTGGGGACATTCATTATTAACTTCAATTTACTACTGAATAGGGTTTCCTCTAAAACCGTTCCTACCACACCGTATGAGATATGGCATGGTAAGAAACCAAGTCTGAGTCATCTCAGAATTTGGGGTTGTCCGGCTCATGTCAAAAGACAACAAGCGGACAAGTTAGAGTTTAGGTCCTTTAGAGCTCGATTCATAGGATATCCTAAAGAGTCATTAGGATACTATTTCTACATTCCAGAAGACCACAATGTGATTGTGAGTCGACATGCCATCTTTCTTGAAAAATAGTTTATTCAAGATAGCGGCATTGGAAAGCAGATTAAGCTTGATGAGAAAGTCTCACAAGTACAACGAGCTAAGGACCAATTGGAACCAAATCAGGTTGAGCCAATAAGAACACTACCTCCACCTCATAGATCGAAAGAGTTTTCCGTCCCCTGAAAGATACTTAGGTATTATTTCAGAGGAAGTAGAGGAAAATGTTCCTCGTAGGTAATGGTGCTCATGGTGATGATCCCAAAACCTACAACGAGGCGATATCAGATATCGACTCCGAGAAATGGCTAGAGGCAATGCAGTCAGAAATTGACTCGATGCACTCAAACCAAGTCTGGACCTTGGTAGATCCACCAGAAGGTATAGTACCTATTGGGTGTAAATGGATCTTCAAGAAAAAGATTGGTGCAGATGGAAATGTGGAGACATTCAAGGCTAGACTAGTGGCAAAAGGTTATAGTCAATGCGAAGGCATTGACTATCAGGATACCTTTTCCCAGTAGCTATGCTAAAATCCATCCGCACATTGCTTGCTGTTGCAGCCTATTTCGATTATGAAATATGGCAAATGGACGAAAACGGCATTCCTAAATGGATATCTTGAGGAAGATATCTATATGGAACAGCCGCTAGGTTTCACATCCAGTGATACTGATCACAAGGTTTGCAAGCTGCAAAGGTCCATATATGGACTTAAGCAAGCATCTCGGAGCTGGAACACTCATTTCAATGATGTGATCAAAAAGTTTGGTTTCATCAAAAATGAAGAGGAACCATGTGTCTTCAAAAAGGTCAGTGGGAGCGCTGTTGTCTTCCTCGTATTGTACGTGGATGACATCCTCCTTATTGGGAAATGATATTCCCATGTTGACATAGTCAAATATGGTTGTCCAAGGAATTCTCCATGAAAGACCTAGGTGAAGCATCCTTTATTCTAGGAATTAAGGTCTATAGGGATAGACCGAATAGGATGCTAGGACTTTCACAGAAGATGTACATAGAGGAAGTACTAAAGAGGTTTAGTATGGAAAACTCTAAGAGGGGATTAATACCTTTCAGACATGGTATTCATCTTTCCAAGAAGATGTGCCCTAGCACACCTGAGGAAATAGAACGCATGAGCAAGATCCCTTATGCTTCTGCAATAGGGAGCCTCATGTATGCCATGCTATGTACACGACCTGATATAGCCCATGCTGTGAGTGTCACAAGCAGATATCAGTCAAATCCAGGTGAAGAACACTGGACTTCTGTGAAATGTATCCTTAAGTACTTGAGAAGAACTAAGGATATGATGTTGGTCTTTGGTAATGGAGAACTCCAAGTCCAGGGATACACAGACTCGGATTTTATGTCCGATATAGATGATCGAAAGTCGACATCTGGGAGTCTGTTTTGTGCAATGGTGGTGCTGTCAGCTGGAAGAGTTCCAAGCAAACTGTGATAGCAGATTCCACCATGAAAGCAGAATATATCGCTGCATCAGAGGCTGCGAAGGAAGCATTCTGGTACAAGAAGTTTGCTGCAGAAATCGAGTAATGCCATCAGATGCCATTCCTCTATACTGCGACAACAATGGCGCCATAGCCCTTGCTAAGGAGCCGAGGTCTCACCAAAAATCCAAGCACATTGAGCGGCGATACCACCTCATCCGCGATTACCTCGAGAAGGGTTACGTCGAGGTCAAGAGAGTCAACTCCACAATGTGGCAGACCCACTTACAAAGCCGTTGGGCCAGCAGAAAATCGAAGCCCACCTTGAGAAGATGGGACTTAGACTTGTAGCCAATTGGCTTTAGGACAAGTGGGAGATTGTTAGATATATGTGCCCTAGAAGCCAGAATTGGCTGACACTTGTAATACACTTCTAGGGGCAAAATTATAATTTTGACTATAATCAATAAAATGGATTATTTTCTATCACATATGTGTATTTAGTGTCTGTGATACATCCTTTGAGTTAATGGTAATGATAATTCATATTTTCAAGAGTTGAAAATTTAAGACATGAATAATCATTATTAACTCATAAAATGCTCCCGACCATAGGATCATCACGAGGATGGTGATTGATCCGAAAGGTTGGTGTACAATCGCTTCTCTTTAGTAGATGAGTCTTGAGTCTACGGTGTGGAGACACCGAGCGAGAGTACAGGTACTCGTTAGAGAACGAGGGCACTGAGCGTGACCACCTCGAGTAGTCATTAGGAAGTCTACCTTCTCGTCAATGACTGACTCGATGCTGTAGTGTGTGTCTGGTTCTTTGACCTGAGGTGCATCGGCAGTTCACCTTGAGGGTGTTATAGTTTGACTACACCATTACTCGATCTCCTAGCCATATCGGAAATCCTGAGGTGTATGTTGGCTATAGCATGTTCATTGTAGGAACTGGATTGCATCAAGATGGAATCTATCTACCTCGGTGGTAGAGGAGCAGCCCTATGATGATCATGAGAATCAAGTCCAGAAGCCCATGGCCATGGCAGAGTGAAATAATAGAAAGAGTTTCTATTTAGATTTTCACATTGGACTTGAATCGAATGATTACATCATATGACAGAGACTAGGGTTTGACGAGTTCACCTTAACCCTAATCTGATCGGGCTCAAGATAGAAGAACTTAATCACACAGGTAGCTGCACCAAGAGGTTCGCATTCAGCTCTGATGGGTTGCCACCATATACTGCTAGGTGTCACTGGTGGATTTTGGGAGCAATTAGAATGATTTAGATGATCGATCATTCTAGCTGTTCGAATCAGAAGAGTTCTGATCCATCGAAAGGAGTTTCGATGATGTCGATGATAGAGATCATGACATATCCCATTACCATACAGAACTGAACCTAACTGGGTCACACAAATAAGGGTTTGAATCTGGTGATCATCAATTGAACTGATCCAGTTCAATTGATCTGAATGAGATTCAATTAGGTTCAAGAAAATCGTGCTAGCACTCGATTGAACCTAACGTTCTTCTTTTACTATCATAAATAGTTGTCCTGACTGAGCCAAAGGAGTTTGTGCTCAATCAGAGGCCTTCACTTGGTCTGACTGGAGCTTGTCCAAGTCAGAAAAGGGTTGTCTTATTTTGTAAGACATTACCTGCCATTTTTGGTCACCTGCCATTTCTCGTCCTTTGACTTTGGTCAAAAGTTGACCTTTGACTGGTCAAATGTTGACCATTGACACTTTGACTTTTGTCCATGTGTCATGCACCTATTGGAGAGCTGGTGGGGCCTTGTCCCCCTGCCAGAACCTGGCAAGGAGGAGGGCGCACGCCACCCTTGGCGTGTGCCCAAGTGGAGGCGCCCTAGGAGTCCCTTGTTGGACAAGGACTCCATCTCCTTTTTGGATTCCAATTAGAGTTCTCCTAAGAACCAACTTTGACTGGTCTTAGGCACCCTAAGGAGGAATCCAGGGACTCTATTTCCACCAATCAGATTTAGATCTGATTTCACAAAGGTTGTGATTGGTTGGGAAGAAGAGGAGTTGGATCACAGAAGTCTATAAATAAGACCCTGCGCCCAACTCAAATTAAGATGGAAAATTCAAATTCCCACGCCCCAAGGCTGCCTCTCCTCTCCTCCTCCATGCCAAGCCTTCTCCTCTCCCTCTCCACGTCCAAAAAGGTTTTGGATCTTGGTTGGTGCGATCCAGATCAAAGAAAGGCGATGAAAGCTAAGAAGGCTGCGCTGCTGCAAAGGACGACTGCTGATCTTCAAAGAGTTTTGAAGATCCTCCAGATCAGATCCAGATCTAATTTTTGAGACGTGATAGAGAAAGAGGATCTCTAGATCCAATAGTGGATATCTGAGCCAGCCTTGCGCTAGATCAAATTTTGCTGCAAGGATCATCATAAAAAATCCCTATAAAAGCAATGTTGTCGTTAAGACACCGTGTTTATCAGTTTAATCCGACTTCTTAAAATCATTGAAAATGCGTAGATAGTAGTGAGTCGGGTCGAATCCACAGGGAAGGTAGTATTTTAGATTTGAAATCTTTGATTTTTTTTTAAAGAAAAAAAAAAAGATTTTTAAATCAAAAGTGAAGTCGGAAAATTAAAAAAAAAATTAAAAGGCAGAAATTTAAATTTGGTACTAAGATCTACTAGTTAGATCTTAGCATCTACTTGCAAAGCAATAATTTAAAGTGCAGAAAATTAAATTATAATAAAAATAAAAAGCAAGAAATTAAAATGCAAAAAATAAAATTTTTATTAATTAAAATTTTAAAATTTAAATACATAAAATTTAAAAAAAAAATAAAAATAAAATAGCCTGATCTCTGATCTTGGATCGGCATTGGCAGAAAGATGGTGTAGAAGCTCGGCTCTTCTTCTCGGCACCCGTTGCTTCGAAGCAGCCTTTAACCCATAGCCTGGCTTCGCCCTGTACCAAAGCTTCACCTTGATCGGAGATGTTGATTTCTGGATGGCCTGGGGTCCTTTTTATAGAGCTAGGAGGGCTGGATATTTTTTTCTAAAGGCAATATGGGACTAATGCCTTTGTAATCATCAAAATACAAATTTGGATAAAATTTGAATCAAAATAGCTCTGATATGACTCTGATAAATCTGATAAAATCCAGCCATTCAATAGAAATCCAACGGTCCAAAAATCATCATCAAAATCGGATGCAGATCAAGCTCAGATCGGGTCGGATAAATTCTGGCCGTTGGATCGTGCTTGATCGAGGAAATCTGGCCGCAAATCGTGCTTCGGGAGTCTTGATCACCGTCGGGAGCATTCTGGACCGTCGGATCATCATCCTTGGATCTGGCGCATTGGATCGCATCCAGATCGCTTAATGAATTTGAATCAAGCCTGAAAATCACCACCGCCGTCCGATCCTGACCGCAAACAACGTCCGATCGCGCAATCACTGTTCCCATGGACCGCGTAGGACCGGCCGCACCGCACACCGCAACCAATCAGCGCTTCTGTCATCGAGTGAAAAGACCAGATTACCCTTGTGAGCCGCGATAAATTTCTGTAGACCCTTTAAGGGGTCTAGGTCCACCACGTGGCAATCTCTGATTCGCCGGATTTTGCTGAGCTGGCGGTCCACGCCTGGATCGTGGACCGACTGATGGCTTCAATGGCTGAGTCGGCTTTGATGGCTTGGCTTGGCTTGGTGGCTCGGCTTGCAGGAGCCGGCTGAGCCATTTTCTTTTTTATTTAATTTTTATTTATTTTATATTTTTAAAAATTCATATCTTTTCCATTTTAGCTCCGTTTTACTTGAAATTTATTTCGTTGTGATCAAAAAAATGAGCTCTTTCTATTGATAATAAAATTTTATTTTTTAATTTTTATTATTTTTTATTATTTTTTAATTAATTTTTTAATTAATAAAAATATGAATTTTTCAAAAATTATATATAAATTGATTAATTAATTCTTAAAAAATTAATATAAATTAATTAATAAATTAATACTTTTATTGGTGAATTTATGATGCTTATCACACCCCCCAACTTAAGCTTTGCTCGTCCTCGAGTAAAGAAAGAATTTAGTTTTAAATACCTTTTAACTTTAGAGTTTCGAATTTTACCTAAGCAATTTTCAAAATGGCCATTGATATTCAGTAGAGCTTAAATGAGACATATCATTGGGGTATTAATACTTATCAATAGAAAAAATTAAGTAAAGAACATTAAATTTTTCAGAACTTTTTCTAAATTATTCCACTTTTATCTCTGATTTGTCTAAACTTTCATATAGGCAGGTGTATTGCTACTTCCATCCTTCATTTATTAATTTTTATTTTCATTGCCCACTTTTTGACGCGAATATCATTGCTTACTTAGGCAACGGGACCCGGTTACTCGGTGGGAAACCAATATTTTTTTTTTTTTTTTTTTTTTTTTTAACGTTGTACCACTATTGAGTGTCTTAACTCCTTAAGCTTTCTATTTGATCCATGTAGCGAGTCTTGGGCCAATGACTCCCAAACCAGTTGGCTTTAGGGCACTAGGTATAGAATACCCCTCGGGCTTACTAGCTCGAATCAAATAGGCTACGAGTTAAGACTAGCTTTACAACGAGCTTCTTTGCCCTTCCCACCTTTTGACGCGAAACTCAATGCTTGCTTAGGCAAAGAGGCCCGGTTACTCAGTGAGAAGTACTTGAAAAACTATTTTATTAAAATAAATTTTTATATGAAGAAACGTATAGTTACCCTACACAAGCCTATAAAAAGTAGACTTTTCTTTGATGCTAGTAGAAATAATTAGAAATGCTCCAAAAAAAAAAAAATTTTATGTTCTGGACTTAACTCTTTATTGAATTTTCTTAATACTTGATTCCTCAATATCTCACAGATTCTCTGAATCTGTGCATCAATTTTTTTTTTAAAAATGCTTAGTTTAATTCGATTCTTAAGCATAATCAAGTATCTAAATACTAAATACTAACTTTTTCGAGGACTTAAAATTTTAAAATTTTTATTTTTCTCTCCCCCAACTTAATCGACATTGTCCTCAATGGAGAAGAAGAAAAAATAAAGGATGTAATAAAAAATGAAAGAATACACCTAACTCAGTATATATTTATTTATTTATTTATTTATTATTATTTTTTTTTGGTCCAGCACATGCCTTTACAAATTTGAGCTCTCCCTCCAACTTATTCAAATTATCCTAAAAAAAAAATAAGATAAATTAGATAAAAACTAAATATTGGGTTGCCTCCCAACAAGCGCTAAGTTTACCGTCTTCAGCCAGACACAATGTAGCTCACTATCCTGTGTCGAATATTGGATTGACAAATTCCAATGGTTTTGGATTGCCAATCTCAGAAAGTTGATTTTTAATCCCATTATTGATATAATCTTTGTTAATTTTAGGGATATAATTTGTGATTCCATTCTCAGACCCATGTTTATTAAGAATTTCTCCTATTTGTTTTTCTAAAATGCTCATGAATGGAGTTTTAGGAGTTAAGTTTGATTCAATGGGTGCTGGAATGGTGACTAAAGGCGATTTTAATTCTGGAGGTAAATTAATGTGATCCTGCTTAAACAACTCCATTGATATTTCATTACATGCCTTTTGATTTTTATAAGAAGAACCAGCTTCTAGGGTTGAAGGGAATAGGACATTAGGTTTATAAGTCTCGGGTAAATCATCTATTCTCTTTTCCCTTATTTCTATCTCATTTAAACTGGAACTAGCATCAGTACTAATTCCTGGCTTGGGTTCTTCTATGTGGTTAGTCTCAGTACTAACCAGTTCCTCTAAATTTTCATTTTGGCTAGCATCAGTACTAGCCTCTCTCACCTGGTCTTGGTATGGGTCCATAAGAATCCTATAGCTTTTAAGTTCAGGAATTACTTTGGTATTCTCAAATTGAAGATTCTTAGATGAAACATTAGATTGATAATTTAATCCAGGTGGTTGGTGGTCATTAGGTGGGTTATTTGAAATTGGTAGGTTCGGTAGTTGATCTAGTTCTCTCCTCATGTTAGACTCAACTAATTATCCTATTTGAGCTTCTAGTCTGGCGATAGATTGCTGTTGAGTTAGAATTAATTGTTGAAGTTGGTTAAATCTATCATCAGCTAGATTGGTCTGTTGAGGAGGTGGGTATGAAGGGCTGATTATAATATGATGGCTGGTTAAACTGACTAGGCTGACCATTATTATAGGCATAATTTTGATAATTTTGCTCAAGTGAAATTTGGGTCTGAGCCTGAGTCTGTTGGGATGTCCAAGAAAAATTAAAGTTACTCCAATCTGAATTATATGAATTTGAAAATGGGTCATTAATCAATTTGGAGTATCCTTGAGTAGCTTGAACTTGTTCTTGGATAAAATATGGAAACTGTGCAGTCATAGGATATTCACTTACATGATGGGTTGGACTAGCACAGATTGAATAACTCTCCTGATAATTAGAAGATTGTTGACCTAGGGTTAGGAGTTGATCTATTTTCTGATCAAGAAGGTCAACTTTATCTAATTTTTGGACTATTAGATTTATATTAGCCATTTGATTATTATGTTTAATGTGAATCAACCATTCAATTAAGTTCAACTAAATCAGAAAAAGTGATTTCCTACCATGCATGGTGTAACCCTAATGTATGGTTTAAAAATTTTTAGAATATTTTTTTATTTATTTATTATTATTATTATTTTATTATATTAAAAATTAATTAATTTTTTTTAATTATTTTTATTTGTTAATTTAATTAATTTAATTTAATTTAATTATCATTTTTAATATTTTTTAGTTAGTTTAATTTAATTTTTATTTTATTTTATTTTATTTTATTTTTAGAGGAGTAAGGAGAAAAAGAGTTCTAAAGAAAAGATCCTAAGGAGTCCTAGAACTAAGAAGAAAGAGAAGAATTAGGTTTAATTAGGTTTGATGTTGGTTAGCAATCAAGTTGGTCAATCAATCCTGACTAAGGGTTATCCTAGATCTAGACAGCTCCTAACTGCCAAGGTCACCTTCAAGCCCTCCAAGTGTAGGATTAGCCAATCAACTAGCCAGGTAAGTGTAAGGTCGGTGGGAGTCCCCCCGTTGCTTGCCTTAGACACCAATTGTGCTTGGCCAGGTAAGCGAACGGAACCAATTAGAAACCACCTTCCTTCGGGCCCAATCGTCCCTGAACCACTTTCCTAGACACCAGTCAAATTGACTTATCCTAACCCGGTTCAACTCTTAGGATTTCCTTGTCCTATTGAGCTCGAGTTCCTAGGGTTGATGTCTAATTGATTTTAAAATTAAAGGCTTTAGGTCAATGCAGGATGTTGGTTGGTTGTTTGTGGGCTAAGGAAGGGTGATCAAATCCCCACCTTATCTTGTTTAATTGGGTTGTGCCCTTAATTTGATTTAATATGAATATGCACGAAGAAAAAAATTTAATCAAAGAATTTTATGCAATTTAAACTAGATGCATGCAACTAATTGAATTCTGAAAGGCTTACCTTGCTTCCAGCAATCACCAAAAAAAATAAAAATAAAAATAAAGATAAAAATAAAACTAATATGATGCATGCTCTAAGCAGTTAAGATTTCTAATCTTGTCATGAGATTTTTTAATTAGGTTTAAATAAATATTTTTTTAAAATTAATTTAAAAAATAAAATAAATAAATAAATAAAATAAAATAAAAAAAGAACTAGGGTTAGGATTGATCTCATCAGGCAAAACTTTTGATTCTTTTTGTTCTCTTTTTTTTTCTGCAAAATAATAAAAAAAATTAGCAAGAAAATAAAAATTTTATTTATAATTTTTTTATAGAAAAATCAAAGAGATCAAAAATTTAATATCCATGCCTTTCCCGGCAACGGTGCCAAAAACTTGATAGGAACGCGATGTTGTCGTTAAGACACCGTATTTATCAGTTTAATCCGACTTCTTAAAATCATTGAAAATACGTAGATAGTAGTGAGTCGGGTCGAATCCACAGGGAAGGTAGTGTTTTTAGATTTGAAATCTTTGATTTTTTTTTTAGGAAGAAAAAAAAAATGATTTGAATTTTGAAATAAAAACTGAAGTCGGAAGATTGAAAATAAAAATTAAAAGATGCAGAAATTTAAATTTGGTACTAAGATCTATTAGTTAGATCTTAGCATCTACTTGCAAAGCAATAATTTAAAAAATTTAAATAAAAATAAAAAGCAAGAAATTAAATAAAAAATTAAATTATAATAAAATAAAAAAAAAAAAATAAAATAAAATGTAAAAATAAAATTTTTATTAATTAAAATTTTAGAATTTAAATACATAAAATTTAAAAAGAAAAAATAATAAAATAAAATAGCCTGATCTCTGATCTTGGATCGGCATTGGCAGAAAGATGGTGTAGAAGCTCGGCTCTTCTTCTCGGCACCCGTTGCTTCGAAGCAGCCTTTAACCCATAGCCTGGCTTCGCCCTGTACCAAAGCTTCACCTTGATCGGAGATGTTGATTTTTGGAGGCCTAGGGTCCTTTTTATAGAGCTAGGAGGGCTGGATATTTTTTTCTAAAGGCAATATGGGACTAATGAACTTTGTAATCATCAAAATTTAAATAAAATTCAAATTAAAATAGCTCTGATATGACTCTGGTAAATCTGATAAAATCCAGCCATTCAATAGGAATCCAACGGTCCAAAAATCATCAAAATCGGATGCAGATCAGCTCAGATCGGGTCGGATTAAATTCTGGCCGTTGGATCGCGCTTGATCGAGGAAATCTGGCCGCAAATCGCGCTTCGGGAGTCTTGATCACCGTCGGCAGCATTCTGGACCGTCGGATCTTCATCACTGGATCAGGTTTCTGCCGTTGGATCGCGCCAGATCGCTTAATAGAATTTGAATCAAGCCTGAAAATCAAGCCACCGCCGTCCGATCATGACCGCAATCAACCGCAGCCATCCGTCCGATCGCGCAATCACTATTCCCACGGACCGCGTAGGACCGGCCGCACCGCACACCGCAGCCAATCAGCGCTTCTATCGTCGAGTGAAATGACCAGATTGCCCTGTGAGCCGCGATAAATTTCTGTAGACCCTTTAAGGGTCTAGGTCCGCCACGTGGCAATCTCTGATTCGCCGGATTTTGCTGAGCTGGCGGTCCACGTCTGGATCGTGGATCCGACTGATGGCTTCAATGGCTGAGTCGGCTTGATGGCTTGGCTTGGCTTGGTGGCTCGGCTTACGGAGCCGGCTGAGCCATTTTCTTTTTTTTATTTAATTTTTATTTATTTTATATCTTTCAAAATTCATATCTTTTCCATTTTAGCTCCGTTTTACTTGAAATTTATTTCGTTGTGATCAAAAAAATAAGCTATTTCTATTGATAATAAAATTTTATTTTTTAATTTTTATTAATTTTTATTATTTTTTAATTAATTTTTTAATTAATAAAAATATTAATTTCTTAAAAATTATATATAAATTGATTATTAATTCTTAAAAATTAATATCAATTAATTGATAAATTAATACTTTTATTGATGAATTTATTATACTTATCAACCCACTTCAAGATAAATTTAATTTAATTTAATTTATTTAATTTTATTTTAATTATTAAAATAATAAGAATCAGATCTAAAATATCTCAAATTTGATCTAGATCAAAAAAAAAAATTAAAATATATCTTTTGATCTGATCAGATCTGAATGAACCTGATCCGAAAAATTTGGATTTTCCTTCAACTAGTCCATCGCAAAAAAATGTTACATGGCTACTTTGGATGGAGTGGTGACTGAAGAGCAACCCATGAATGAGTTAGACATCCGAGATGAATAAACTAAACAAAGAGGCTCTCCGATAGAAGAACTGATCTCCGTACCGATCAAGGATAATCCGAACAAGATTGTGAAGGTTGGCTCAAGCTTATATGAAGAAAATTGATAGTAGCTCATCACATTTCTATGAGATAATGCCGACGTATTTGCGTGGTTAGCTTCGGATATGTCCGGCATCAATCCATAGGTCATGGTACACTGACTCAATGTGGACCTGAATTGTCGTCCGATCAGGCAGAAAAAATGGAGCTTTGCCCTTGAACGCTAGAGGATGATATGAGAAGAAGTTGATAAGCTCTTAAAGGCTAATTTCGTTCGAAAAATTTATTATCTAAAGTGGTTGGCTAACGTCATCCTCATCAAAAAGGTCGGAGAAAAATGGCGCACGTGTATTGATTATATGGATCTCAACAGAGCATGCCCAAAGGATAGCTATCCTCTGCCGCGCATAGACCAGCTGGTGGACGCGATCTCGAGACATCATCTCCTATTATTCATGGATGCTTTCTCGAGATACAATCAGATTTGAATGGCATCTGAGGACGAAGAAAAAACTTCTTTCATAACTGACCAAAGCCTTTTTTACTACAGGATCATGCCGTTTGGCTTGAAGAATGCTGGAGCGACCTATCAAAGACTTGTGAACAAGCTTTTCAAGGAGCAAATTGGGAGAAATATGGAAGTGTATGTAGACGATATGCTCGTTAAAAGTAGGGCTGCCAAATATCATATTACCGATCTAGAAGAATCCTTCTCTATACTACAGCATTTTTGGATGAAGCTCAACCCGAACAAATGCGCCTTCGGTGTCACTTCTAAAAAATTTCTTGGGTTCATGGTGTCATAATGTGGGATTGAGACCAATCTGAAGAAGATTCAAGCTCTTCAAGAAATGAAGCCCCCGAAGATGATCAAAGAAGTGCAGCGACTCATAGGAAGGATTGCAGCCTTAAATAGATTCTTATCAAGATCGGCGGAAAAGAGCCTTTCATTTTTTAAAGCTCTTAAGCAACCAAAGGACTTTCAATGGACAGATGAATGCCAGACAGCCTTCGATGAGTTAAAAAAATACCTCGGCTTTCCTCCTCTGTTAAGCAAGCTAGAGCTCGAGGAGGTATTGTACTTGTATCTAGCTGTTTCTTCTTCAGCAATAAGCTCTGTTTTGGTCCGATAGGAAGCCAAGGTGCAAAAGCCGATCTATTACGTGAGCCGGGTACTTCATGATGTTGAGACTAGATATACGAGATTGAAAAAAATCATCTATGCTCTCTTAATATCTGCAAAAAAGTTATGCCCATATTTTCAAGCACACACCATCGCAGTCCTTACAGACCAACCCATCATATTGGTATTGTACCAACCAGATACCTCCGGGCGACTAGCTAAATGGGCTATCAAGCTAGGCAAATTCGATATCAAATATTTGTCGAGACCGTCCATTAAAGCTCAAGCATTAATGAACTTCATCCTGGAATGTACAATTCTAGATGAGGAACCCAGTCATGCTGAGGCCCCTTCAATCGATGAATGTTGGACCCTACATGTTGATGGATCTTCGAATGCCGTGGGCTCCGGAGCCGGATTGATTTTAACCAATCTGGAGGGAGTAGTAGCGAAATACATCCTACGCTTTGACTTCTTGGCTTCCAATAATGAAGCAGAGTATAAGACATTGGTAGCGGAACTTAGAATAGCAAAAGAAATGAGAGTTCGGCATCTTAGAGTCCATAGTGATTTACAATTGGTGATTGGTCAAGTTTAAGAAGAATATGAAGCTCGGAAGCCAAATATGGTTAAGTATCTACAGAAGGTTAGAGACTTAGCTTCTAGCTTTTTAGCAATAGATGTTCAGTAGATACCAAGGATGGAAAACATACGAGCTGATCTTCTTTCTAAGCTAGCAACCCATGGGGCAGCTGACCTAAAAAGAAGCTCATATATGAAAGTCCTGGAGAAGCCGAGTGTTGGGGATAAATCCCGTTCCTGTCGAAGTTCAGTTTGATGCTCAGCCTAATGCAATCGATAGTCACAGAAGAGCTTCAGCAGACGAGTCTTAGTCGAACTCCTTCAGCCGACCGAACTCCTCAGCGGTCGAGCTCTGGCCAAACTCTCCAGCGGCCGAGCCTTAGTCGAATCCCTTCAACTGACCGAACTTCTCAATAGTCGAGCTCCAATCGGACTCCTACGGGAGCCGAACTTCCTCCGCACTTCTTTAGTCGGACTCCCACGAGAGCCAAACTTTCTTTGTACTCTTTCAGTCGGACGCCTACAGAAGTTGAACTCCTTCCAAGCTTCTCCTCTAGTCGGATGCCTACAGAAGCCGAACTCCTTTCAAATTTTTTCTTCGATCAAACTCCTTCAGGAGCTAAACTTTTTTCGAACTTCTTCCTCAGTCGGATTCCTCCAACAGATTACTCTCAGATAATCTCCTTCAGACATATTTTCTTCAGAAGTCCGAACTCATCTGAAATTGATATACGCCAAAGTCCACCAACCAACGCCTACTTTCTCAAAGCTATGACCATTAAATCTCAATGAACGATCGCCATCAGTCTGCCACAGGCGATGCTATCGAACGGTATGGCTATCACCATCAGTTTGACGATACTTTTTTCTTTGTACCAAACTCCATCAGATCTCGAGCGGTCCACTGTTAGACAGCTACAACTGTCATCATCAATCAAGCTCTGTCTATAAAAAGGATCCTCCAAATACGTTTTCTCTAAGCTCTAAGCTCTCTTCTCCATTTCAAAATTTTATCGAGCTCTCGCTTGAGCACTTCATTTCTGTTAGCCATAAGAGCTAACTTGATCATCGGAGGATTCCATCGGAGCCACCACCATCGACTCTAGATGAAACTTTATTTTGTACGTCATTGATGACAACCTCATTCTCCTCCACTCTAGCTCGATCCAACGTCAATCAAATTCTGCACTAACAGAATTGGCGCTAGAGGAAGGGCCGCCTCTATTCTTGAGGTGTTCTTAAGGTTTTTTTATTCTTGAAAGAGTGCTCAGCGATGATCTCTCTCCTCCCTCTTCAGAGATCTCTCTTCTTCCTCTCTAAAATTTTTTTTTGAGAGAAAATGCCTCCTAGGAGAGCTTCGATCCGACAATCGACGGCCTCCATGACCTGATCCCATTCAAATCCATCTGCTCCTGCTTCAACCTCGGCAACTCAGGTTCTGTCTGTAGTCATGGTAGATGTGGAGCAATTCAACCTGCTGGTCCAGTAAATTCATGGCCTCATGGAGGCAATGCAGGCCATGCATCGGCAGGTCCCGACATCAGTTTGACCGACACAGGATTCTTTGAAGCCCTATGGTCCGGTTCGAAAATGGCCGACTTGGGATACCCGATCTCTGATCCCCGAAAAGGGAAAGCAGAGGATGGAGGGCTCCTGCTTGGACCATGACTCGACCTAGGAGGAAGGTTCGCACCCATTCCACCAGAAAATTCAAAAGATCAACGACCATGGAGATCTCTTGAATCGAAGGCTCTTAGAAATGAGCCGATGAATCGAAGAGCTCCGTCACACTCCCTCCTCACACGATAATAACATTTATACTGACCCTTCTTTTTCGTAAAAAATTATGTAGGAACCAATTCTGTCGAACTTTAAGCTCCCATAGTTTGAAAGTTATGATGGAACCACCAATCTGATCGACCATCTGAAGGTCTTTCGGATCATGATGCTACTCCATGGTGCACCAGACACCATATTATGTCGAGCTTTTCCATCTATCTTGAAGGAGACAGCAAGAAACTGGTACTTGGTATTGAAGTCAGGTGCGATCTTCTTTTTTGATCAGAAGAGCCGTCAGTTCATGGCCCACTTCATCAGTAGTCAGCGTTCGCACCGAGGTTTGAATTTTTTGGTGAATGTCAAGCAGAAGATGGAAAAATCCATCCGAACTTATGTTACTCGGTTTAATGCGGCTGCGTTGGAGGTCCAAAATCTGGATCAGTCTGTTGCAATGGTCACACTCAAGGATGGCCTTCAGAAGAATAATTTGTTATTCTTTCTAAAGAAGAAGTATCCTAGACTTTGTCGATCTGCTCATTTGGGTCGAGAGATATTTCCATACGGAAGAAGCCTTCAAATTGAAGGATGAAGAAGTCATAGGAGAGTGGTGGGCCAATGAGTTTGATAGACCAACCATTGATGAAGGACTGAATGAAGTTTGATCATACTCACGGGCTCCTCCTGAGTACAAGCGAAGCCGAACTCCCCCTCGAGCTCATCACTAAGGAAGCCCTAACAAAAGAGCATGAAGTTCTCCTCTAGGAGGTTTCATAGGAGGGCTGAATGAAGCTCGGCCATGCTTATAGGCTCCCTTCAAGCACAAGCAAGGCCGAACTCTCCCTCGAGCTCATCGTCAAGGAAATCCTAACAAAAGGGCATAAAGTTCTCCCCCAGAAGATTTCACAAGAGGGCCGAATGAAGCTCAGCCACACTCATGGGCTCTCCATGAGTGCAAGCAAGATCGAACTCCTTCTCGAGCTCATCATCAAGAAAGCTCTGATAGAAGGATGCGAAGAAGTCCTCCCCATAGAAGCTAGAACCATCAATAAGGAAGGAATAACAAGAAGATCGACCGCCTTCCGACATCATCGATGCTATCTCTGGGGGCTTGATACTTCGATGGGCTGTCATCTTCCAGTGTCAAGGCCAAAAGAAGCTTGCTCCAAATTGAGAAGGCTAGTACAAAATAAAGGAGATCGTCATGTCCGAGACTTATCGTCTGAAAAGCTCGGAGTAACAATGCTCCCATGACCTTGAGACTCGAAGAATCCAAGAATATACTGTCAGTAATTTTTCTTCAGTAAGACTCCTCCATTTCAATATTATTGTTTCTCAGTGCAAAAATTATCTGATGACAGAAAAAAAGTAAATAATAGTGGCCATGTTAGGAACAGAAGGAGAACCTCGTTCTAACATGAGCAAGTCGAAGACTTTATTTATTTTAGATGAGATGGGAGGAGAGGCCCTGACAATGGCCCTTATGTGCCATCATAGCCCATTAGCAATAGGAGGAGAACCTCATCCTAATGCGAGCAAAGTCGAAGGCCTCATTCATTTTAGACGAGATGGGGGAGAGGCCCTGACAATGGCCCTTATGTGCCCCCACAGCCATTAGAAATAGGAGGAGAACCTCATCCTAACATGAGCAAAGTCGAAGGCCTCATTCATTTTAGAACGAGGATGGAGGGAGAGGCCCTGACAACGGCCCTTATGTGCCCCCACAGTCCCGTTAGGAATAGGAGGAGAACCTCATCCTAACATGAGCAAAGTCGAAGACTGGGCCTCAAAGTCTACGTCCAACAGGAGATAAGATCTCTCCCGAGCGATCATGTCAACCTCGACTTGAGAGAGATCTCTTCCAAGTGATCTCCTTGGCTAGAGATAAGAACTCTTTCGAGTGGTCGAGCAAACCTCGGCTAGAGATAAGATCTCTTCCGAGCGATCAGGCCAATCTCGACTATAGGAGATAAGATCTCTCCCGAGCGCCAACCTCAACCTCGATCGGAGATAAGATCTCCTCCAAGCGACTCGTCGACTACAGAAGATAAATCTTCCTCGAGCTTCAACCTCTAGAGATAAGATCTCTCCCCGAACGGTTAGAGATAAGGTTCTTTCGAGATCGAATCAACCTTGGCTGTAGGAGATAAGATCTTCCTTGAGCTTTAATCTCAGCTGTAGGAGATAAGATCTCTCTCGAGCTTCAACCTTGGCTGCAGGAGATAAGATCTCTTCGAGCGATCGAGACAACCTCACTGCAGAGATAAGATCTCTTTCGAGCGCCCGATCAATCTCGGCTAGAGATAAGATCTCTTTCGAGCGACCGAACCAACCTTGGCTGTAGGAATCAGATCTCTCCCGAGCTTCAATCTCGACTGCAGGAGATAAGATCTCCCTCGAGGAGCTCAACCTTCAATCTCGACTGCAGGAGACAAGATCTCCCCTAAGTCAACCTCGGCTATAGGAGATAAGATCTCTTTCGAGCTTCAATCTTGGTTGCGGGAGGTAAGATCTCCTCCAAGCTTCAACTTCGACTGTAGAAGATAAGATCTTCCTCGAGGTTCAACCTCGATCAGAGATAAGATCTCTCCCGAGCGCTCGAGTCAACCTCGGCTAGAGATAAGATCTCTTCCGAGCGATCACGCCAATCTTGACTATAGGAGATAAGATCTCCCCTGAACTTCAACCTCAGTCAGAGATGAGATCTCTTTCGAGCGATCGAGCCAATCTCGATCGAAGATAAGATCTTCTTCGAGCTTCAACCTCGATCAGAGATAAGATCTCCTCCAAGAAGCTTAACCTTCGACCTCGACTATAGAAGATAAGATCTTCTCCGAGCTTCAACCTCGACTAGAGATAAGATCTTTTTCGAGGAACCAAGCTAAAACCTCGACTGTAGGAGATAAGATCTCTCTTGAGCTTCAACCTTAATCAGAGATAAGATCTCTCCCGAGCATTCGAGTCAACCTCGGCTAGAGATAAGATCTCTCCCAAGCGATCGAGCCGACCTCAGCTGCAGGAGATAAGATCTCCTTCGAGCTTCAACCTCGATCAGAGATAAGATCTCTTCCGAGCAATCGAGTCAACTTCGACTAGAGATAAGATCTCTCCCAAGGATCGGCCAACCTTAGCTATAGGAGATAGGATCTTTTTCGAGCTTCAATCTCGACTGCAGGAGATAAGATCTCTTCCGAACTTCAACCTCGATTAGAGATAAGATCTCTTTCGAGCGATCGAGTCAACCTCGGCTAGAGATAAGATCTCTCCCAAGCGACCGAGCCAACCTCGACTACAGGAGATAAGATCCCTCCCCCAAGTCAACCTCGGCTAGAGATAAGATCTCTCTCGAGCGATCGAGCCAACCTCGACTATAGGAGCTAAGATCTCCCCTAGGCCTCAACTTCAACTTCAACTTTGGCTGGAGATAAGATCTCCCTCGAGCTTCAACCTAAACTGACGCAGAGCCCTGAAGAGAACTTCGGTAGTCACCTTTTCTATACTTCCTTCCTTCGAGTTTCAAACTTAGGAGTGGGGGGACTATTGTTGGAGATAAATCCTGCTCATACCGAAGTCCAGTCTGATACTCAGCCTAATGCAACCAGTAGTCATGGAAGAGCTTCAGCAGATGAGCCTTAGTCAAATTTCTTTAGCCGATCAAACTCCTCAACAGTCGAGCCTCGACCGAACTTTTCAATGGCCGAGTCTTAGCCGAATCCCTTCAACTAATTGAACTTCTCAACGATCGAGCTTCAATCGGACTCCTACGGGAGCCGAACTCCCTCTACACTCCTTCAATCGGACTCCCACGAGAGTTGAACTTCCTCTACACTCCTTCAGTTGGATGCCTAGAGAAGCCAAACTCCTTTCAAGCTTCTCCTCTAGTCGGATGCCTACAGAAGCCGAACTCCTTCTGAACTTCTTCTTCAATCGAACTCCTTCAGGAGCTAAACTTTTTTCGAACTTCTCCCTCAATCAGATTTCTCCAGCGGATTACTCCCGGATAATCTCCTCCAGATGTATTTCCTTCAGGAGTCCGAACTTCTCTAAAATTGATATATGCCGAAGTCCACCAACTAACGTTTGCTTTTTCAGAGCTACGGCTATTAAATCTTGATGAACAGTCACCATCAGTTTGCCACAAACGATGCTACTAGATGGCATGGCTATCACCATCAGTCTGATGACATCTTTTCCTCCATACCGAACTCTACCAGGCCTCGAGTGGTCCGCTGCCAAACAGCTGCAGCCGTCACCATCAATCAAGCTTTGTCTATAAAAAAGGACCCTCTAGATACGTTTTTTCTAAGCTCTAGGCTCTCTTCTTCTTTGCGAAACTCTGTCGAGCTCTCGTCCGAGCACTCCATTTTTATTGGTCAGAAGAGTTGATTTGATCATCGAAGGGTTCGGAGCCACCACCATCAATTTTTAACGAAACTTTATTTTGCAGATCACCGATGGTGACCTCGTCCTCCTCTACTTCAGCTCGATCTAGCGTCAACCAAATTCTGCACCAACATCGAGTATTGAGGAGGCCCCGATAATGCAAGTTGACCTAGAACCGAGCTGGATAGATCCGATTCTCCATTACATGCAAGATGGAATTTTGCCTATGGATCGAGATAAGGCAAAAAGGTTGAGATGCCTCGCTCCATAATACATCATCTATAAAAAAAAGTTGTGTAAGAGATCTTTCACCCTACCTCTGCTTAGATGCCTCCATCCTTCGAAAGTCAACTATGCCCCACGGAAAGTTCACGAAGAAATCTATGATAATTATCTGAGGTGCAAGGCTCTATCCCATAAAATATTATGGTAGGAATATTTTTGCCAACCATGCAAAAAGATGCGGTCGATCTAGTGAGTAAGTGTGATCAATGCCAAAGGATCTCAAACATTCAGCATCGACCATCGACCTCATTAGCTCCGATCATGACCCCTTGGTCCTTTACTCAATGGAGAATCAATATCCTCGGACCATTTTCCATCGCCGTGGCACAGAAGAAGTTTCTGATTGTCACGATTAACTATTTTACTAAATGGATGAAAGCAGAGGCAGTAGCTATGATTATCGAAGCCAGAATTCAAAATTTTATCTGAAAGTCTATCATATGTCAATATGATTTATCCCACGCCATCATAATTGATAATGAACGATAATTTAATAACCCAAGATTTACATGGTTCTGTAATGACTATGAGATTTCTCACAGCTTGATGTCATTAGGTCATCTACAGACTAATGGTGAGGTCGAGGTGACAAACAGGACATTATTGCAGGGGTTGAAAGCTTGCATAAGCCAGAAGGATCATGGGTCGAAGAGTTGTACAACATCCTTTGGGTGTATCGTATGATGCAACGTATCCTAACTGGAGAGATACCTTTCATGTTGGCCTTCGGCACGGAAGCTGTGATATCCGTAGAGATGGGGTTACCCACGCTCCCAATAGAAGAGTTTGATGAAGATAGCAATTCCTTCGGGATGAGAGCGAATTTGAATCTACTGGAAGAAATTCGAAAATGAACTCAAGTTCGAATGGCCAACTATCAACAAAAAGTTATCCGGTACTACAATTCTCGAGTAAAGAATAAATCTTTTCTGATAGAATAATTAGTTCTTCGTCGAGCTGAAATTTCTCACCCATCCGAACGGTCAAAATTATCGTCGAACTAGGAAGGTCCTTATCATGTGGCTGAAGTAGTCCGACCTGAAACTTACCATCTCTATCGACTGGATGTAACTCCAATCTCAAGGATCTGGAACGTTGACAATCTTCGAAGATATTATTCTTAGAGTATAATTTTTATCTTAAATTTTAATTTGATAATGAATAATAACTTTTCGTAGGTTTTTTTTTTGCCGTGCCTCCCTCCGAACGGTCGAGGAGCGGAAATGCTGCGCACCACCTCGACCACGTTCGAGAAAGTGAATGCATCTCCCTCGAATGTTCGGCCAAGATGCCTACCACATCGGGAGCGGGAATGCATCTCCATTGGATTTCGTCAATGCGCGCGACTCGGACCCACGGTCGAGGAGCAAAATGCATCTCCATCGAATTTTGTCAACGCGCACTCCCTCGACCATGAATCAAGGAGAAATGCATCTCCATCGGATTTCACCAACGCGCACCTCGACCACAGAACAAGAGCGAAATCTCATCTATCAAACATCCTCGACCAATGCAATGCGCACCTGCAGACTACAGTCGGAGCGAAACACGTCTCCATCAACTTCGCCAACATGTGCACCTCGACCACAGCCAAGGAGCGTAATACATCTCCATCGAATTTTGCCAACGCGCACACTCGACCATGGCCTAGGAGCAGAATGCGTCTCCATCGAATTTTGCCAACACGCGCACCTCGATCACAATCAAGGAGCAGAATGCATCTCCATCAAATTTTGTCAATGTGCGCTCCTCGACCATGATCGAGGAGCGGTACATGTCTCCAATATAAATCGCCAATGCACGGTCCTCGACCATGATCGAGGATCAAGACATGTCCCATGAAATTCATGAAAGCATGCTCCTCGACTGTGGCTGAGATGTAATGCTGACATAATCGCTCACCACTTCTTAGTCACACCGCTTAATCTATGCTAATCTACATCTCGAAAAAGAAAAATCTATCGAAGAACATATGAACTGAACAACTTAGCAAAAGAAGGCTTTGTATTAAAGTTAAGTATTTATAAGTGATGGTCGGCCCATACAAAAATACCTCGATAGAAATTAAGGCAAACAAAAAAGGCTGACCTAAAAAAATCGGACATGCCCAATCAAAAGTGGTACATTAAGCTCCATCCAGAGCTCGTAGATTCCGCTTCTGATCTCTCTTCATTGATAGGTTTCGTGTCATGGTATGATATGGATTTTATGAGTGTTGAGGTACTGTTAGATACTGACTACTGCACTGATAGTCCTTCGGATATATGCCAGGTGTTCATTCCTTATGTCTCGCATGGGCTGGATAAGACTGGACTTGTCAGTGTAGAGATTGTTCCACCTCTTCAAATTGTCCTCGAGCCCTTTGGTTCTCATATTGTCTCGATCCATAAGTGAGGTCGAAGTTCAGATCGATTTGATTTAGAAGATTCCTCTATAGACCTTATCATTCTTTCAGTATACTAGTGCTCCTTTGTACCGTGTAGGAGGAGCGTGCAAATTATTTCCACATTTTTGTGATCCTGTTGCTTATTAATTTCCTTTTTTTCGAGGTTTGCGTGAGCGGCTCGTCAGTGATGAGTTTTTCTTTACTTTCCAGGCTTGGCTGTGCCAATTTGAGATGGCGTTTCGTGTGCGCTTTTACGTGGGTCCATTCTTACTCTCTCTCTCAGCATCCAAAGAACGATGATATATTCTGTTAAGTATAGGTCCTGGGAGTGGTGTCTGCGTGTGGTCTCGGTCGCGTCATTCCGGCGCCTCGAAGGTCTGTGTTGGACATCGAGTGCGGCTTAAAGATGAATTTGCGATCTCTTCCAACGACAGTTGATATTGGCAACCATGAAGGTAGTTGAGAGGCTATTACTGCATATCAGATGTGAGTTCATTGATTCTTTGCGCGACTTATGACCTGTTTGATCCTGTGAGTTTAATCGGAGATGGGAATCCTATCTCATCGGGAGAAACACTCTCTAAGATACATATCGAGGCTCGGATAGTCTTCTGCGGTTTAGTTCCAGTGATGGTAATTATCCTATGTTGCGATGAGTCTTTATGCGGGGAGTTTCCAATCCCAGTAGGGGTCTTCGTTTCATGACTAAGATAGAATGCACGAGTTGGAATGGTCGGAGGCGACGACCTTTTCCTATTTGAGCATGTATGTAGTTTTGTTATTCTTAGCCGGAATTGTGTTGTTTCGTTTTCTAATATTGCCTTTGCTGTGTGTTGCCATTTTTATGCCTGTTTATTGACTTATCTCCTTCCTCGGGGCATTTTAGTCTTTGCACTTCTCTTATGTAGGAACCTCTTTATCTGTGGTGTAATTTCTGTCTCATATTATGCCGTTCGTATCCTCCAGCGCATTTGGGTTGTGGTGTCATGACTTACTGCTTATCTTTCTGTTCTTTCTACCATATTTTGCTGCCGGAGTGAAGAGTTTAGAGGTCGAGTACCGGGGTTCATTCGCGGATGTCATTTAGAAACCAAGACTGAGTGTCCAATTGGTTAAGTGGTGACTTAGCATGATATAGAAAAGAGTACGAGCTGCCATATACGCGAAAGATACTGTCACATTGATCGTCTATCTGTCCTACGATCAGTTGGATATTCAAGTCTTGATCCATTAATATTTAAGGTTTTCTCTCGGTAATAAACCTTGGACAGTCAGAAGATGGAGCGAGGACTAAAGTGATTGCTGACTATCAAAGGCTCTTTCCCTCTGACTTGGAGTGTTTTCATTGTATGCGTTCTGAGCTGCTGAATCTGACCGTTAAGGTCGCCCCCATATGTACTAATCTCATGGTTGCTCGACGAAATAAAAGAAGCGCTCTTCCAGTTATGCACCGTGGAAGGCCTCAAAAGAAGCATCCTCTTTGAGGAAACCGTCCACATCCGACCTTCGATGCTCTTAAAGTGAAGCAAGCCTGGAAAAGGCGGGAGGTAGGCTCGCCGAGGAAATGGAGGCGGTACTGTTGGAGCTGTTTTTGACTATATTATTCCCTTAAATTATCGGAGTTCGTCTGAGGGATGTTTTTTGCGAGGTGCCATAATCAAGCATGAAGCTGAATGTCTGAGTTGTATGAGTAGGTATTTATTGTAGACGATCAGGATTGATTAAGAAAATGAATAAGACAACCTGAGGTCGGTTCCTTCAAGGTGATTTCCTCATAATCATTGTATATTTTTTTTGTTTTGTTGTGTGGGTTCTTTTTTTTGATTTTTTATTTTTTTTTTTTCCATCCTATGTCCGATGGAAATATGCGTGGTATGTCTGCTTTTCTGCCGGTTTTGAGCCTGGCGACCTAATTAACTTATATATTTTCGATTGGTCATGATGAATTGGATGATGAGGTTATGGCAGTTCCTAATGACTTTATGAATGATCCTGTTCCGAGAAAGGAGTGTGAGATCTATATACGTAAAGTAACATAGTAGCTGACAACTAGGTCATAATGTTTCTTATGGATTTGGCTCGGAGATATCTATATACATTTATAGTTATCCAGAACTGATTTGTATTCCATCATTGTCTATGTAAGTGATTAATTTCTATGCTGATGAAGTATCGGTGACTACTTTAGTATTGTACTCATGAGTGTGGAGGATGACTTGAATCATCTGAAAGGACTGAGGAGTGTACGATGCAGAGATTTATTGCGAAGGAGTTAGGGTGAGGATCGACGGATAGGCTCGACTATAGTCGTACTTATTCCTCTTGTAGTCAATATGTACTTCAGTACGTGTTCATTCTTTAAGTCAATTATGTAATATAGTCGAGTCAAAATACGATTAGTGAGAGAGCTTTGATATCCGCGTCATTATATATTAAGGGTGCATGGACGGCTCGTATCTACTTCCATTTCAATCTAAGTCCTTTTATATGTGATCTATTTCTTCAGTGTTGTCGGTATTTGTTCTATTGATCTGTGGATGGGATAGACTCTGGCAATAGCAATACGTGATCGTTTAGGTTAATTTATTGGTCTGATAAATTCTCTCTCTCTGATATTTCTTGTGATTATTGCTATTTTTTGAAATATTTTTCGTCGTCAAGCTTTCATATCTCGGACTTATGACCTCTTTGTAATGGAGTGATTCAGTAGCTCATCGACTTTCCGATAGGATACTTAACATGCCGTGATCTGACTTCAGTAAGTACTCGGATATTATACGATGGTCTATCGTTAAGTAGGAGGGGTGGCATACATCAGCTTATTATAGGAAATTGGCTCATGGGTAGGTGGTGCCTGTTCTGATATTTGTATTGCTTGCTATTTTTTTTATTTGGGGTATGGTTATTAATTTATTTTTTTTTTGGCTGGGAGGCGGTGCTTGTTTGAGATCAGGGAGGTTTTTTTTTTTGCATCTATTCTCTTGCGCGTGGTGGGGATTGTGATCCTATTGATTTCATCTAAATTGGATTCGTGCATGTAGTGCTGGTGATTTTAAAGATTTTGTTCTAGAACAATTTGGCTTTTTGGCCCCATATATGTACTGTTTGTCCTGGTCTTTAGCCACTCTAATTCTGACATTCCTAGATGCGAAATCATGTCGGTTGTTATTATATTTTGCTAGTGTGATTCGCCTTTCTGTCCCAGTGCACTAAATAATGTATAAAGGCCTTCATACGCTACATCCCTCGTTCAGTGTCTCAGTGTCGATTTTATACGATTTTTCGTGCATACATTGTAGAGTGTTGTCTCATATGACTCGTGCGCATTGGTATAACGGTAATCATTATATTTCTATAGTCAACACCATCCCTCTTATCTTAGAGACTGCGCATCCTTCTTATTCACATCGAAACCTCGGATAATTAAGGAGATATCTACGTAATTTTTTCGTTCTCGCACAGAAGGATAAGAATTCTTCCGAATCAAATCTCATGGGAATGAACTAGAGCTCAAACAATGACCATTAGAGTTCAAAAGTATTTGAGATTAATCGACTACGGGTCTTCCTTATAAATGTAGGAGCTTGTCGGCGCTTCTCTCTGGTATTTCTATTTTCAATTTCACTGCTTTTCTCCATCCTCATGTTACTTTATTATACTCTTATACTGAGCTTCGTTTCTAGTAATGGGTTCTTGAGACACGTGTATTCGGGAAGCAGCTGCACGTTATTGGGGACTATGTATTGATCGCGGTATTGGAGTGATTTTGTTGAGGCTCCAGCTAAACCTTCATCCTCATTGTTCATCTATTTTCCTTTATTCTGGTTTGCTTCGATCTCTATTAGTTTGGTCGGTTGTCTGATGTGCAGAGTGCAGAAGATCCAAAGCAACATAATATTAGAGAGTATGCTGTCCTTGGATGGCATATATTTCACTATATTATTCTTATGGCTTTGTACGATTTATAAGTTTGATTTTTATGTTTGATAGATCTCGCTCTCGAGACGATCTAGTTAGTTTGTTGGTGTAAAGCGTTGTAGTCTTAATGTATAGTTCTTTGTATAAATCCAGACTTTAGGTACGTTCATGATCGTGATGTTAATTTTAAGAGAATATCTGAATTTTTTCTTGGCTCTGTGTTGTGTCGTTATGTCAGCCTCCGCCATCTCATTCCAATAAATCTCGGTGCTATATGATCGTTGCGTCGCGTGTTGAGAGCGAGCGCGAGTCCATGTCGACTTCCTCGCTCACTATCTTACGTTCTTCCTCTCGCATCTCGGGTTCTAGTCCTTCAAGTCCTTTATGCGGGGCTCACCAAGATCACCCCTCTTTTCTCTCCCTTCCTCTTCTTTCTCGATCACTTGGTCTACTTGGTTTGTTTCAGAGTTTGATCGTCGTTTCCCGTCTCTCTCTCGTACTGGGCTTCTCTTCCTCCTATTTCTTTGGCTGCTTCTTTTCCGATGCACCCCCAATACTTCCCTCTGCGGTGTTGCTACGTTATAATGTGATATTAGAGAGTGCTGCGCATGCAATTGTTTCTTCTTTTCGGTTTTTGGCTATAAGTTAGTTCTACCGGGGGTAGATTTAAGGCAGTCGCCGGAGCCTGTGTTAGTTGCTGTGAACGTGGCATTTCTGGAGATGTGGTAATTTTCAGAAAGAATTGTCTTCTCTCTGCTACGGGTCTTGAAGTTGGACGAGGAGGGAAGTGGTCGCTAAAATATTGGTACGTTGTTTCTTTTACAGTAGTATAGGGATAACATACATATAAAAAATATAGATTATGATGAGGTATGATATAGACACGATGATAGCATTAGATCTACCCTTTCACATTACATAAAACTATGCTTTCAGCAAAATTTTATTTTGTGTCAAGAATGGTGATAGGCATCGGTTTGCGCGTGCTCTCTTCTCACGGCTCCTCTGTGCGTGAGGCTGGCTTCCTCTTTGATCGAGGATTGGGTATAGGTGTGTGCAGAGAAGAGAGCTAGGGTTCTCTAGTGCGCGAGGGTTTGGGTCTTTAGTAGTACTTCGCGGATCGTTCCATGTGCGGAGTAGGTGTTGCTGTTCCGTGCCTATGAGCTTAGATTCTTGTAAACTTGCTTTTAGATTTAGCGTGCGAGCTGTCGAGGTTCTCTCCGAAGTATCATAATACTTCATAGAGCTATTTTGGAGTTCATTTGCGTCGAATGTATGTTTTATATCTTCTATTTTTCCTGGAGGTCTTTTTATGGCTCTGCCATATAAGAATGCGTTACAATCAAGTCGGAATTAGAGGCAAGGTGTAGTTGTATGATTGGCTGAGAGGTTTTCGATCTTGCCGCTCGGTGAATGTGTGTTCTGTAGTCCAAAGCTATTAGAGTTCTATGAAGCATTGGCGTAGTACAGGGGATGCCTTGCCTGTATTAGTGGTGGGAGTGCTGAGTGGTGGTGAGGTGACGAGACAACGGGCTAACATATAGTGTTTAGAGTGGTACTTTCATGCAGTCAACTGCACATAGAGTATAGCATGAGCGATTAGCGTAGAGTGAGCATCGGCTTGAGACTTATTTAGTTCGCATGTAATATGGGTGGCTAATATGGTTCGTCTATTGAGTCAAGGAGTGTACTTAGGATATTTTTAAGTGTGAGGGAGTTAGATGGAGTCTATTTGAACTTCTCATACCCGTCTAATGTGTCTCAGTTGTTAGTGATAATTCTCAGATGGGGTGAGATTGCGATATTATTTCTAGTGACTTTATTTTCGTCGTTATTTTTTATAATTTGCATTTGCATGAAGACATATCTAGCCCATAATTAATTTACATAATGGTTACCATTTTGACATTTCCATAATGTGTTATATTTTTGTATGTGTATGATATTTATACTTATTTTCATATTTATTTTATGCTTATTTTGGATGTTAGAATAATGATTTAATTTTTATGTGTATCATATTATCAATTTTTGTGTTATAATTAAATATGATCTGTAAGATGGTTTTATTAGTTAAAAATTTCGATCATATCAGTGTAATTCTTCATATATTTCATATTATTTTAATATAGATGTTATGTAGAGGTAACTCTGCGATCCGTTCACAGTCTTTTCTGAGCGTGAATTCCTATTTATTATCAACAGCCATGATATTGACGTTTTGTTTGCGGGGAGAGACTCACTACTTTTCATATTCTTTATCCATGTGAAGGCCTTGACGAAATCACGATTAGTTAAGGTATGTTTACTGGTGGTTCTTTGTCATTGGGATGTATAAGTGGCATAATGCTTTGTGCCTCAATCACCTCTGGTAGCGTGACCGACACTTTACGAGTTGGTCCGATTTATTCTTTATTGCGTCGATGTGATGGTTTGGTGGTACTTTGTGGTGGATGTCGGGTGTCTTTTTGGTGAGGTGATTAATACCTGACCATGATCGATGATATTTTTGTTATTCTATGGATAAGCTGTACTTTCTTTTGCTGGACGTTTTAAGTGGCCTTTATACACATCTATCCAGCTTTATTTGAACATATCATTTGTTTGTCATTTGATTATGCAGTATCTCTTTGATGACAGGCAATTTCTATCTGTGACATTCTTTTTTATGTTTGTGTATTCTTATTTTTGTGAGATTCTATATTATTTTATATTGATGACAGTTACTGCAATCCTTCGACATCGTGCTGATTTTGTTCTTTATCGATGGTTATGGGGGATTTTTGTATGTTATTCGTCCTAACCTTATCTGATACGTCCATAGTGTATTTGAGTTCCATGATTGTCAGGTTGTATGTGTTTTTGCATTATTGGGCATTTCATTATTTTGCATTTTTCTATAATTTCGTTTTTTTTTGTATCTTATTGTTTGTATCAGTCATCTTGGTATGGATGGAGTCCTTGCCTTGTACGATATACGGAGGTCGCTGGAATTCGAATTGTTGGCGTAGTATGTAGCTATGCTCGTTCGAGTTTAATTGGCAAGCTCGTGGTTGATATTCTGTCTGGAGCTTGGCTAAGATTGTGGATGTTGCTTCCCTCGGGAGTTAGATAGCCATCTTATCTGTGTGTTCTTGGATCTTTTTAGGTATGTGCTTATTCATATTATTTGTCTTTATTATTTTTATTTATATTGTAATTTTTTCATGTATGTTATTGTGGGTTTTTGTATTTTGTGTATGTATGTGTCTTTTAGTGAGATGACTATTATGAGTGGCTTGAATATATTTCGCGTCATATTGATTTAAGTGTATTTAACCTATATTATGGACCATGGTCTTCGATTCTCATTGGCGATGTTGGCAAGTATCGTGTAATCACAATTAGTAGTATCTTGGAACACTTCTTTCTATATTTTAACTTATAAATGACTACATAATTGTCTCAAATTTAAGCTATTAATTTTATTTTTGATAGGTGGACGCGGACTTCGAAGTTCTGATCTAAGATGCTGAGCTAAGTCCTATGCTACATGAACATTATATTTGGTATAGTAGGTAAATGAGAGCAAACCTGAACGCAGCAGACATCGATTGACGACTACTATAGGTGATATATGTATAAGTGCCTTTATAACGAGCCAACATTTGTAGTTGACATTGCTTACCTTCATGATTTCTGACGTTGATTTCGCTGTGGTGGTCGGTCTTGAGTGGATGGGTTTGCATGATATTTCATGTCTTTGTGGTTTTTTTTTTTATTATATTCAGATGTATTATGAGAGGAACATGTGGCAGTCCTTCGTCATTGGCTGTCGATGGAGTTGCTGTTTTGTGATCTATTTTATTTAAAGGCGGTATAATTAATTGCGATAGATGACTTGGTTATGAGCATCTTTAGGTGTATCATCCCCCATACTGACTGTATACTTCTTTCTGATGAGGAGAGTGTTGCCCAGCACTCATTCGGTCTAATAGCGGTTACATAGAAGGTTGGGCTTCATTTGGCATAGTAGTGAGTTTTTTATGTGAGATGCGATTCTAAGGGAGCATATATTGATGGCTGAGCGATGGGATGATGTACTATTGGTTGTGGCTTTCGCGCGAGCGTATGCACCTAGGATTCTGTTGGTGTGATTTAATATGATCACATATCTTTCTAGTAAATTATAGGGATAGCAGTGCACTATTACGATTCTACAGCGACTCATGTCATTCATTTCTAAGTGCGCCATTATTTTTTAAAGAACTTTCATCTTTTTTCAAACACGTGGTCGGACACAGTTGTTGTGCCGTAAGTATAATTTGCTAGGCATTTTTATTTTTTATTTTTATTTTTATTTTTTTATTTTTTAATTTGTTTATTTTTTCGTATTAATTATTTATTTTATTTATTTTTATTTTTTTTTGACTCTATAACTTATAATATTTGTGGTGTTTTTTTTGTGGTCATATAGAGTCAATGTTTTGCGGCACTATTATATTTATTTTTTGAGCTCATGTATCTTGGCGATTGGAGGCTGAACTTTTCAGGTGCGTATGTCTACTATTGGATGTTATGAGATTAGATCCAGTGAGCTACAATTTATTTTGCACTTGGATTAGTCGATTGGTATCGGACTCTTGTTGATATCTAATGTTTGATTGTTTTTTTCTATGTTATATAATATTGTATTATCTATTATTATATCTATCTTTGCATATTTCTCTGCTATATCATTCGTATTTGGTATAGGTGTGAGCGTATTAGGGCAGTAGATCTATTTGGTTTACTTATAGGTTGGTTGGTTTAGCTTACTGTGTATAGTTTCCGGACTTCCTAGACATCCCCATGTTAGAATATTATGCATCCATGATTGAGATATTGGACTGAGCTGTAGAGGAAGCATGCGTGAGGGGACGGCATAACATCGCACGTAGACATCGGCGTTGGCGGTTGGCATTCATGAGTTGAGATGCCGACTGCTGCTAGGGAACTACCAATTTTTCCTCTGAGCTAGTACCAGATACGATACATTCGTATTTTTTAGTTGGTATTGTTGTTAGATAGGTTAGGATGATTAGGCGAGATGGGCATTTCGACTAAGTTATGTTGGATATTTTTTTTATTTTTTATGATATTTTTATTTATTATATTCCTTTGCTGAGTCATTAGAGATGACACGCATCTAATTGAGTAGCGTGGATTTTCATCGTAGTTATATGCCATTATGTTACCTTTTATCTTTTTATGCTATCATATATTTCGTTTATTATTTATCTTGATCTAGTATAGTTATCGATCTAATTTTAATTTTTTTTTGTACAATAAATATTATTATTCATTTGGACATCGTGATTTCGAGCTTGTATGTTAGTGAGCTTTATTGTTAAATATTAATAATTTTTTATATTTATTATTTAATTTGAGTGATACTATCTCTTTACTGTATTTTTTTTTTATGCTCATTATGTGTAGTAATATCAATCTTTATGATAATATCGATTATCGTACTTTATTGACCCTATGTCTTTGTATTGTCATATGTAGTGCAGGTTTGGTATGCCTCACATTGATCGTACGTGCTTGGATTTATTACTGTACTTCCTAGTCTCGCATCTCTATATTATGTCTATTCTCTATTAAGCTATCTCTGTAATAGTGCTAAAATGAGTTCTCAATGACACTATAGTTTACCAGGGATGTGAGCTCAGTGGCATGGTTAATTCTACGAGCGACAGTGAGTGTTGATATATTGGAACGGACATATGTCATCAGCGGCTATATAGTTCATCAGTCTTCACCAGCGCGATACATCAAAGATACGATTCGTGTCACAGACTTCGACACTTAGTGTAAGTTTCTAAAGAAAGCCATGGTTGAGAATTAGAGCGATAACCTATGTGAGTTCTTGTTTATCTAGTGCTAATATTGTGTTCTACATACGCTATTCTCATCTCTATGGATTAAATTATTTCCATTTGGCATATCTCGAGTTACTGTTCTCGATTTCTACCACTCAATTATCGTTCAGATTACTAGTGGCGAATTGAATACTAGTGCGGCTTTTAATATGTGTGTGTATATTTCAGACAGAAACATGGTAGTGATTTGTCTGATTAAGCTTGCGATGATAAGCTATTTTTTAGTGCATTGCGTCACAGTGCTACCTATAAATCTGACTATGTCGTATTGAAGCCGATATTTTTGAATCAGTATCTGTTACTATCGATCTAGATAAACTTATATTATTATTATTATTTTTATTAATGTGAGATTGTTTTCTTTGTGCGTCGAGTATTTTATTATTTATCGGCACTAGGTAATTCTGTCATTAATTTAAGAGTATATACAATCATAATTATGAAGAAACCTTCTTTAGATAATATCTTTTCCATAACAGAATATGGTTATTGTAGATTTTTTCTTGTGATCGATATAGTCGCTCGTTGATCAGGAGATGTGCTATTAGGGAAGCCATTCCTTTTGTATAGGAGCTATATAAGATGGCTTCGTTTCTCGAGTCTCATATATGGGTGACACTATGTATGGAGAGTATGCGTTGATCCTATGCAAGATATTGGAGCATATATTTTAAACTGAAGTGCAGCGCGAGAGAGAAGTAGTGCGCGTCTGTAGTCAGAAGTACCTCTTTCTGAGTACGCTTGGCGTTTAAGTATTTATATTAATAATTTAAAAAAATATTATTTTATAAATTTTTTACAAATAAATATTATTTTAATAAAATTGCCTATGTAGCAGCCGGTTTAACCACGACGACGGATAAATGAGAGTTTCTTCGCCAAGTTAGATTCCGCTTTTTTCTATGAAAGAGGGTAAGAATACAATATCGCTTTCTGGGATCAGAAAAGTTCTCTCGCGTGTTATGCAACAGCCATTTAGAAACCTAAAAATAAACATATTTCAGGGACGTTAACATACTGCATGGGCTGTCAAAAAGCTTTCCCATGTTGCAGGATCCAGCTGGTGCGTAGCATATTGGAAAACGATCAATTAAGAATATCTGTAAAGACTGGGTAAAGCCTAACCAGACTCATTCTATACTGTTCGAATTTGAGGGCTTTTGGGTGGTCCAAGTCTGTGGTTCAAACATCTAAGGATCTAGAGTTCAGATAATTCAGCCATAATCCGTTTTGTTGTTCAAGTGCAGATCAAATCTAGTCTAAAATCTTTTGGAACTTCTCATGCCCACTGTTAGGTAATAAACTAGCTAATTGGCCGAAAGAGAAGCTGTATCAGCTGAATTTCACGAACACCTGGAGACAGACTCCCCCTCCAGGCTCAAGATAAAAAGATGGTTTTAAGTGCTGCACAGATGAGGGGTGAGGCCAGAGGTTAGCTCCTTTTGTAACAAAAGATGCTGAATAAGCCCTGCAGCACAAATTAACTTCTGTTTTGTCCCGTCATTAGATAGACAAAAGTTGAACATCATCAAAAGAAAAAAAGATCGATAAAGTTGAATGATCTCAGATTACACTGCAAGTTGCAGCTTAGAAAACAATCCAAAATTGTGGAAATTTCATAAATTAGAACATACACATGGACAAATATACGGCACAACTTTCACTGACAGAAAATGTGATATACATGTTCCTTCATTTCCCCTCCATACTTTCAACTGGTTGATGAAAACATCTTAAGCCAGTCGTAGGTCACCAATAGAATTTGCACCCACCCATATCATATGTGGCTCCACAAGCATTCTGGTGCATGTCATGCATCGGAGATGATACTCTCCAGTCGCTGTCCACCAAATTAAACTGAATGGATGGTATATTCCCTGATGCAGAAAATGAGCTCAAGTCCGTGGAGCACAACCACCGAACTCTCAAAGCTTCGGCAGCAGCTTCCAGCAAATTCTGAAGTCTTATAAACTGTATAGCTTCAGCTTTGGAACAGTCATCAGTGACATTGTTAGGAGCCAGATTCATACACAAAGTGCCGGTTGGATATCTTGCTCATTTGAGATGACTGAAATTAGTAGGCATTCACATCAACTGGATCAGTTGGGCAAATATTATGGACTACATAAATTTCTCAAGCTCCTGTAAACAAAAAAGATGACACAAAATAAACTTATTTTGATTTTCTTTCTCATTTATTTGGTGATTGAAAAGGAAAATATTGGGCCCAGCCTCAACTTCTAGGATAACATTAATATACTTAAAACAGGATGAACACCCATAACCATCAAGCCTTCTCCCATCTATTTGGGATTGGCCTATGGATCCTCAATTGCCAAGCATTCCCATAGGGGCCTGCCCAGGATATTTAAAACAGGATATACTGCATAGTCAAAATTTGTTTTAAGCTTGCACGGCAAGTTAATCTTGAACTCAAACATATTGAACAAAATGATGCTAAATTTAAAGAAAATCGTTCCCAATGTTCTGCCATTCCTAGCCGTGGAGGTATTTGGCAGTTTATGATCACAACTTCAATGAAAGGACTGGTATTTTAAGCAATATGACTCATAAAATAGATTAGCCTTTTACTTACTGGTGATAACACCAGGGCCAAGCTCAAGGACAATGCAGCAATGTCATCGTCTACAAGACCTTCCAAACTCCTTTATATTTCCTTAATAGAGAGGACATCATCACGGGGATGAGCTTCCTCAACAACAACAACTATTTCATCTCCAACCTGTTTTCCAACTGAAACTATCACAGAAGCTTGAATCCCTACCTGCAATACATAATTTTTAAGGGAGTGAGCAACATTAATATATATTCACCTTTGTTTCAATAATACCAAATATCAGGAGGAGAAGCCAACAAAATCAAATACCAAATAAAGGAATAGACAGTCATCAAGCACAGCAAGCTACCAAGTAACACCCCCCACCCCCCCAAACACTCCCTCAAAACAAAAAAAACAAAAAAAAAAGGGGAAAAAAACAGCACCCAGGATTCAAAATATGTAGCATTGCCAAGGAAATCTTGCAAAACAGAAGTCTGCATAGCAATGACATTTCATTGTCAGGTTTTCATTTCAAAAAGAACCCATAAGAAGCAACAAATGCATTTATTAATTGCAAGATGACCTCTAGACTAGGGATATTGGAACCATGCTTACAATGTTCTTGGTATGATTCATTGCTTTTGTTGTTAAATGTTAAAAAACATCACAACCTTTGTGATCAATGAAAGTTTTGGTATGTTTTTTAGGTGTGCAACAGTGTGCAAGACAATATCAATTAGGATATGGCTAGTGAACAGATCATGTCAAGCCAAAGCTTGTCACATATCAGTGAGGTCTTAAGTGTGAAGCCAACCTGGCCAAACTACTTTCCATGTTCTAATGGCAGGGCAAAGCAAAGGACACACCCAGGACCAGCTTATATGGTGCCATGTTTTCAAAATGAAACAAATAACAAAGATAGGACCGAGAGGAAATTATGAAGCACTTCAACATTTTACATTCTTTTTTGTATACTGATAAAAGTAATTGCCCCAAAAAGAACAAATTATAACTAGTTTCTTTGTTATGCTCAAATGCAAATAAATATACAAAAGATGGAGCAAAAAGCAGAATTATAAATAATGTGCATCAAATGTTTCAGCTCATTAACTTGTGCAAATAATTCAGAAATCTATTGAGTAACAAGCATATATTTACCTCTGTAAGAAGCAAGGCAGCCATCCGATCCTTGATGAACCGAAGGATCAATGCATGGAACTTTCTTTCCCTTGGTTGTCTTCTTAAATACTCCAACAACCAATATCTTAGACTGCTGCTGTAGAGCCTCTTTGCTACTCTAGCATGCATGTTCACGATGCACACCATTCCTTCCAAGTCACCAGCTGAAAATGGCATAGGTTCTCCCCTAAGAAAAGCTTTCACCTGAAAATCAATAAAATAATGCTCCTAAATAAATTGGATGGTACTGGCTATGATAATATCAGACTCTAACAAAAAACAGAAATTAGGAACCTGCTGGATCCAACATGTCAAAAACAATCTCTTTACTTTACAAAATAAATAAAACATACCTGATAGTGGGCTAGCAGATCAACATATCTGCGTATGGGAGATGTAAACTGTACATAACCAGGAACACCCAGAACTCCATGGCGTATAGGATTTCTAAAATTCATTTCTGCTGCACGCATTATTCTAACATAAGCAGAACTCCTGACAGGTCCTTCAGGAAGATGATCAAAAGCTGAAACTGAAATATTTGATTGGGGTTGCCCTCTGTAAGGCAAAGGTATATTGTTGCAGGAACCAAAGGAGGCTATAGCTTCCCCACAGAGTATCATCATTTCAGAGACAAGTCGCATTGCAGGGTCTGATTGGTCTTCAACGTAGAGACTCAGAGATGGTTCAGGATCATCAGGATTGATCACCTTGATGCGTGGTTCTATCATGGCTGTGTCTATTGCACCCTGTGAGTTTAATTTGTTAATTTTGTTGAAAACTCATCAACTTGACATAACACTATCAATGGCAAGAAAGCAAGCAAAACTAACTCCATTGATCTGTGAAATATTTGGATAACAACAACAGAACAACAAATCGGTTTTGCAGGCAATGTTAAGCTGAAATTCTGTCTAAGCAGAGAAATCAGATGTGCACTGTTTGGATAAAAGAAAATATGCTCCTCTAGTTGCAAAGAAACTAAACAAAACTCTACCCTTATACAAATCAACAGGTAATTCACATAATGGAGGACATGCTTCTAAAGGGTAAAAGAAATGAAATAAGACAACAGATATTTCATGTGACAGGGATTTTGACAATATAATCCCTTTTCTTATATCCAAAACCAAAAGAGGTCATCTTTTCTATGGCAAAGACAATCAAGTCCTCAACTTTAGTAATTATAGCAAAACAAACACCAAACCAGCAATAAAATAGATAACTCAGCCGCTCTTTCTTATTTGGATGATAACTATACCCTTGAAAAAGTTTTAGTTGGGTGAGTCATTTTGTGTCCCCAGATCATTTTCCCATCCGCTTCCCATCCTTCAACTCATATTCTTCTCATCATCTTTCCATCCATCTCAAGCCTTCCTCCAATATGATTTATCCAAATTCCCATGAGCAAAAAGGTCAGCCACTCTTGTGCCATCAAAAAGTCCTATTTTTAGGCTCTGACATCCGATGACTTCACCCTTGTAGAGACTTTTCTATCAATTTTCATCCTTCACAAAAAAAACATCCATCAGTTCATAATGACTTCTCTCAAAGCAGTTTTCAACATTCCCATTTGCGTGATTTATAATTAATAGAACTAATTGAATCTGAAAATATTATTCATCCCATGCTCCTTTAATTGTTACCTATTTTGAGTAGCTTGTTTTCATTAAATTTGTTGATAACCAAAGTAATATATGACGCTGGTCCTACATTGCCAATCATCTCCAATGCTCCATGATTCATGGAACTTCCAAACTACAAGTTTATTTTGGAAGGTCATGTTCCTCTATGTCAATAATATTTTTCTTCTCCATTGTTCAGAGATGTTGATACACCATCTTGAGTAGGCTCTAATTCTGGAATGCTGGGAAATCTTCAGTACTTGCTTCTAGCGGTGTATCGGCCTGATGCTTGTTCTGCTGACTTTGGATTTATTGCACAGACATAGAGCAAGGGAGTTGAGATGGATGGGACAGACAATGAGTAGAGTGATGGAGTACCGAAGTAGCTTCAAGGGCATAACTGCCATCCAGAAGAGGAACAACAAAGTGATCTACCATGTTGCTAGCTGGGTTTATTTTTTGCCCAGTTATCAAACTTGAAGACCTAATTGTCGTTATTGTAGAAAACAGGATTTTTTTTTTTTTTGGTTTGGGGTCAAAGGACCATATTGTTAAAATTCCTTTGTGATAAAGCGTGAAAGCACTTCAGAGTGCTATCACTACTTTAAGAAAAGCTGATTGTTTTCATCGCAACATAATCACATCATAACAGACCAATAGTCAGTTGAATAACATTAACTCATCAAGCACCATTAAATAACTATTGGGTAAATTACAAAAGACCCCTGAAGTTTTTATTTATTACACTTACACCGAGTAATTTATAAAACCTACATTTATACCCACATAAATTAACAGTGTTAGTCAAACCATTTATGTAATATAAAAGATGAAAATGCCCCTAAGATCTCTCTCATTTTTTAATCTTTTAATAACGCTTCTCTCTCAAATCTGAAAAAAACTCATCATCCTCTTCCTCGTCGAGCTCAAATCCAGTTCCATCCCTGCCGCTGCCCTCTACTACCTCCTCTCCGCCTCCCTCCTCTTCCATGACTATCCACATGCACTTGCCTCTTCTCCCACCTCAATGAAATGGTCAAGAGATGATGGAGCAAGTTATCAAAATTATTACTTCCTAATAAGATTTCCTTAGCACTCTTCTCTTCTTCATTTCCCATGGAGAAGAGCTCCCAATGGCGACAAGGCAAGTTAACAACATGGCCTAAACCACCTTCAATTTGATAAGGAGTACACCTATGCCCTTCTCACCATGTCCTTCGATAACATGTGAGCCAGAGTTGATGGGAATCAGGGTTTGCATATTTATTCAAGAAGGAAGCTTCGTTAAACCCTAACCCTAATTTATTTAATGGGTTTAACTTTTATGAATTAATTTAGATTATTTTTTTATTAGAATTCCTAATTTTGTTAAGATTATCTAATAAGAGTTCTGTTAGAATTCAAGTTAGAAAGTAGACTTCCGTTAGGTTGTTTTTTGTTCCTCTATTTAAAGGCTCCATTTGTAAGGAGAATCTCAGACTTGAATGATTGGTTAATTGAATCCCTGAAATCCAAGCTTTTAATCTTTATTTTTCTTTGTTTCTTTTCTTTCTTTTCTTCTTAATTTTATTTTTTGTTCTTCATTTATTTTTCATTTTACATCAATTTGGTATCAGAGCTAAAAGATTCTATAATTGTTCAATTCTACGATATTTTTTTTGAGTCGCAGAAATTTTTTTTCTGACACCGTCCTTCTTTCCCCTCTCCGTCTCTCTCTCTCTTGCTCTTTTCCTATCACCTTCCACCCACTCGATCAAAAAGAAAAAAAAAAAATCCCAGTCTTTCCCCTCCCTTTTTCGTCCTCTTTTTTCCTTCCGAGTCATAGCCCACCCCACCCCGACGACGCGTCCTCACTTTTTCACCGCCGAACGACATCGCCTTCCCCACCGACGACAATGCGGTATCTTTCGGCCACCACCGCCTCATCTTCCGCCGTCCCGCCTCGTTGTCGTCATCAACGTCGCAGACCGTCGGAACCTCCCCGAATCGCAGTTGCCCACCTCTAATAGCCATCCATCGCCGGCGTCTGATTCTTCCCCTCCGATTTTCCTCGAAAGTCTCAATCAAGTGAGAGGCTCCAATCGACGTCGTCCACCTCCATCCGACCGTCAAACCCCCCCTCTTGTCTCCAACCTCTCTCTCTCTCTCTGCTGCCCGCCATCACCTCTCACCATTGTCGCTATCTTTATCGCCGCCAACGCCTCGCATCCCGCCGTCTCCTTTTCCCCCGACGTCACCGACATTACGCCTCGATCTCGCGCAGGAGTTACAATCAGGAGAGAGGCTCAGTCTTCCCCTCCTTTCCCATTGCCTCGTTGGAGTCTGATCAGACCCTCGTCGGAGGTCCCTTCCATTGCCAGTTGTCGGCATCCACTACCCTCCACCGAAGCCCGCCTGCAGCTGCGAACAAAAAAAAAGAAAAAAAAACTAGAGAGCAGAGTCCATCGCGGTCTATAAACTGCTTGTAAACAATTGTCTATAGACCGCCCAGTTTGTAGCCCGATCCACATCCGAAAAAAAAAACTTGCTCATCAACCTACAAGCACCACGAGGTGAAAGGTATAATTTCTCCATTAAATTTGAATTTTTTTAAAATCTTTAGGTAATTTAAAATTGCTTAGGCCCTTATTTTGTCTTTATTTTTCCACATATTTATTGTTTTTCACATCAAACACCCACATATCTTACTATTATACGAATTAGAATCATATGCATTAAGTTGGACTCTATAAGTTTTATTGTAAGCATCATAATTAAAAAATTTTAAATACATATAAAATTAAAATTTTTTTATCATGGCCATTGGTAATTTAAAAAATCCATAAACTATAATGAAAAACAAACTTGAATCTATTAAAAATATCCAAATAGCCTTCCAAGAAACTTTAAATCAAATTTTTCAATCATTAGACCGACTTCATACCACGATTAGAAAATTTTGTATTGATCAGATAAATAGTCATGAAGACATAACAAATCTCATAGATCAGAAGATAGAATGCCAATTATCTCTAAGAGAGTCAAGCATACGCAAACAATCTCTAGGAGATGATTTTTTTAGTAATCAATCTATTCATCGATCTCTTTCGCAAAATTTTAAACCTATTGGTAGCCACAGTCATGATATACATACTAGTCAGTCTTTTCAGACATCCCCAATCTATACAACAGCCCTTCCGATTATTCACTACTCTACAAAGAAATTTTGAAGGCTCTCATTTTTATAAGGGAGATAAGAATAATAAAGAAGACTTTAACCCTCTAAAATCAGCTAAAATCAGCTAATTTGGAAGAAGAGTATGAAAAAAATATGAAAAATCAGGAGGTTGTGTTAATGTCTTGCGAGGTATAGTCATTACTCCTTCAGACTCTGAGGCTTGAAAATCCATCGATATTTTTTACCCATACGCACAATATGGGGATAAGGTATGTAAACTTGTCAAAAGAATTCTGATATTTCTTTTTATTTTAAGAAAGTCATTCGACTTCATGATTTGCCTTCTTCCATAATATCCAACCATAATGTCAAATTTATTAGTTATTTTTGGAAAATTCTTTGAAAACTATTTGAGATAAATTTAAAATTTTCTTCATCCTTTCATCCACAGATTAATGGTCAAACAGAGGTTGTAAATAGTAATCTTTGTAACTTACTTAGGTGTCTAATTAATAATAAACTTAAAACGTGGGATTTGTCATTACCTACAGTAAAAATTGCCTATAATAATTCAGTAAATAGGTCTACTAATAATAGTCCTTTCGATATTATTTATGGCTTCAATCTCCGTCAACATATTGAACTTGTTTTCTTATCTATAAATAACCGTACTTCTGAGTCTGCCACTTTCTTTGTTAAATACATTCATAACATTCATACGGATATTAGACAAAAGATTGTTATGAGTAATGAAAAAAATAAACTTGTTGATAATACTTACTGTAGAATAATGGAGTTTAACAAAGATGACTGTGTAAAGATTCGTATTCATCATAACCATTATTCTCGAAATTCATTCAAAAAGTTACATGCCCGAGCAACTGATCCATTTCGTATTCCTTATAAACTTAGACCTAATGCATATTTTATTCAATTATCTTCTGATTTAAAATTTATTCCAATTTTCAATATTGAGGATTTGCTATCTTATCGAGGCACATTCGAGCCTCTTATACATGCATATGATAGCAGGGATCATATTCCATCTCCTCCATTGTTAGTTTCAGTTTTTTCATCACTTTCACCGTCTTCATTAGATCAAATTGAATGTATTATGATAGATGAGATTGTTTCTACTGTTGATGGAGGATTTCATCGATTCTTGATTAAGTAGCACGATCGTCAAGACTCAGATGCTACTTGGATCCTTGAAGAAGATCTACAACACATTGATCCAAACATTTTAGAAGCTTACATCAATTCCTCGCCAGAGTCGAGTTCTTCCAGCCAGGAGGGAATGATGGAAATAAGGATTTGCGTACTTATTCAAAAAGGAAGCGTCGTTGAACCCTAACCTTAATTTATTTTATGAATTTAATTTTTGTGGATTAATTTAGATTTTTTTTATTGGGATTCCTAATTTTGTTAGGATTATGTAATAAAAGTTCTGTTAGGGTTCAAGTCAGGAATTAGACTTCTGTTAGGTTGTTTTTTGTTCCTTTATTTAAAGACTTCACCTGTGTGGAGAACCTCAGACTTGAATGATTGGTTAATTGAATCCCTGAAATTCAGGCTTTGAATCTTTATTTTTCTTTGTTTCTTTTCTTTCTTTTCTTCTTAATTTTATTTTTTATTTTTCATTTATTTTTCATTTTACATCAAAAGTCCACCAAATGAGGTGAACCAGCTCCTCCCCAGCCCACAAGCATCAAGAAGGCCAAGAAGAAGAGGTGAAGGATTGTAGGAGTTCCCACTCCTCTCCTCTCTCCTATTGTGGCCACACTCACCTCTCCGAGTTCCTCCTCAAGCCCAGCCAACAGTCACTTCTCGTTGGCACCGAATGGCATTGTCTGCTTCCAAGTCCATTCTCTTCTTCTCGACCACTTTGCCCTTCAACGCCAAAGCTGCATGCATAAAACTTCTCATCTCCATCGATCGTCCTTGCTCCCACCACCTCTCCATCCACCTACTAAAATTAGCCTACGCTCTCCTTGACAGCAGTCGCACCACCTTTGCTGAGCTCAAGTCCCATGTGGAACTCGACAACCCCCCTCTTACTAGAAAATTGCACCATGGTACGAACCATAGGCAAGCCAAGCCAAGGTTGGAATTGTTCTAACTCCTTAATTTTGGGCCAATGGAATGGAAGATGTTTTTAAGAGAAGCCAAGACTGTGGCATCATTGTAGAGAGAAGTACAATAGTTTAGAAGGGACAACAATGAGAGGAGGAGAAGAGAGACCATTTGGTTGTTGTTTTGGTGAACTTTTCTCAGTGTAGCATGGGTTTTTGGGATTTGGGTACATAGAAGCAGGGGGAGAAATGGAGGTTTAAAGGGTGAAAAAAAAGGAGAATATAAGGCAAATAAAGGAAAAGCTAAAGAAATCTGATAAGCTTCAAGTGGGAACAAAGGCATCTTTGGTCGAGAGACTTCATATAGAAGGAATAGGAAGGAGATAGGACATATATCTCTTTTGCTTTCAGGAAGAACAATGCTTTTCTCTCTCTCTCTCTTCTCCTTTTGCTCTGCTCTTTGGCTTCAGTCGGGAGAGGTTGGAATGGGTTATGCTCGTTGGTTTGGTTGGAGTTGTTTGGGCTTCTTTAGGAAAGAAATAAAATGAGAAGGACAGAGAGAATGAGGGGAAGGTGGTTTTAAAACAAATAGAGTTGGGGCGCAGGTGGATGCATGTAGTGGGGAAGGGGGCGAATAAGGGATTTAGATATGCTGAGCCGGATGGTGCGATGAGCTCATGACGAGGTGGAGCACAGGCAAGACATGGCGAGGCTCTCGTTGAGGAATCGGGAATGGCAGCTAGTGAGGGAGGCAGTGAGGGTGGCGGAGAGAGAGGTAGAGCTGGCAGAGCAACTCCATGAGCTCAAGGAGGAGCGAAAGGCATCATTTTTGGCTGTCATGGATGGAGAGCGACGAAAGTTTCCAGCTGGTTATTAGAGAAGAAGATCAATGAGGGGGAGTTTCCCACTTTGATTTGGCCATTTTGTTATTCAAGATTATTTTTGTCATGATACAAATTATTTATTCCGACTTGCCATTTGAATCCCATTTAATATTAACGGTTTGACTAACGGCATGGGTTAAAGTGTAGGTCAAAAATAAACCTCAAGGGTATTGTTGGGGATAAACCCCACTTTCGCCGAAGTTCAACCTGATGCTTAGCCTAATGCAACTGGTAATCATGGAAGAGCTTCGATTGAAAATTCTCCTCTAGCGGCTGGACCCCAGCCAAACTCCTCTAGCGGCCAAACCTTAGTCGAACTCCTTCAACCGGCCGAACTCCTCAGCGGCCGAGCCCCAGCCAAACTCCTCCAACGGCCGAACTCCTCCCGAACTTCTCCCTCAGTCGGACTCCTTCAGGAGCCGAACTCCTTCCGGATCTCTCTTTTAGACGGATGCCTACAGGAGCTGAACTCCTTCCGGATCTCTCTTTCAGACGGACTCCTCTAGGAGCCGAACTCCTTCCGAACTTCTCTTTCAGTCAGATTTCTACAGGAACCAAACTCCTTCCGAACTTCTCTTTTAGTTGAATCCCTCCAGGAGCCGAACTCCTTTCGAACCTCTCCCTCAGTCGAACTCCTTCAGAAGCCGAACTTCTTTTTCAGTCGGATTTCTATAAGAACCGAACTCCTGGATTTCTCCTTCAGTCAAGTTCCTCCAGGAGCCGAACTTCTATCGGATCTCTCCTTCAGTCGGATTTCTACAGGAGCTAAACTCCTTCTGAATTTCTCCTTCAGTCAAGTTCCTCCAGAAGCTGGACTCCTTCAGTCGAATGCCTATAGGAGCTGAACTCCTTTCGAATCTCTCATTCAGTCGGATTCCTATAAGAGCCAAACTCCTTCCGGATCTCTCCTTCAGTCGGATGCCTACAGGAGCCGAACTCCTTCCGGACTTCTCTTTCAGCCAAACTTCATCTGGATTCCTCCAGCGGATTACTTTTAGAATTCAAGTAGTATTTCTCCCAGATGATCCCCTCCAGACGTATTCTCTTTAGAAGTCCGAACTCCTTTAAAATTAATATATGTCAAAGTTCTTCACCAACCAATACCTGCTTCCTCTGAACTACGGCTATTAAATCTCAACGAACGGTCGCTATCAGTCTAACGACACCCCTCTCTGTAGCAAACCCCATGCGGCCCCGAGCGATCCACTACCGGACGGTTATGACTGTCACTATCAGTCTGACGATATCTTTCTCTCCGTACCGAACCCCACTTGACCCACTACCGGACGGTATGGCCGTCACCATCAATCAAGCTCTGTCTATAAAAAGGGACCCTCCAGATACGTTTTCTCTAAGCTCTCTTCTCCTTTTCGAAACTCTGTCGAACTCTTTTCTGAGCACTCCATTTCTATTGGCCAGAAGAGCTGACTTGATCATCGGAGGGTCCTACCGGAGCCACCACCACCGACTCGGATGGAATTTCATTTTGCAGGTCACCGACGGCGATCTCTTCCTCAGCTCTCGCTCGATCCGACGTTGATCAGATTCTGCACCAACAGGTATAATGGTAGATGTTGGTGCAGAATCTGGTTGACGTCGAATCGAGCTGGAGTGGAGGACGAGATCGCCGTCGGGAACCTGCAAAACAAAATTCCGTTCGGAGTTGATGGTGGTGGCTCCGGCAGGACCCTCCGACGGTCAAGTTAGCTCTTCTGGCCAACAGAAATAGAGTGCTCTGGAATGAGTTCGGTAGAGTTTGGAGAAGAGAGCTTAGAGCTTAAAGTAAGCGCATCTGGAGGATCCCTTTTTATAGGCGGAGCTTAGAGCGGGTTGATGGTGATAACCATACCGCCCAGTCGCGGGCCGCTCGAAGTTCGGTACGGAGAGGAAGACGTCGTCAGGCGGATAGTGACAGTCATACTGACGGGTCGTGGGCTGAATGAGACTGGTTACGGAGAGAGTGGTGTCGCCAGTAGTGGTGGCTATGTCGTCCGATCGTGGGCCGTGTGGGGCTCGTTATAAAGAAAAAGGTGCCACCAGATTGGTAGTGGAGGCCATACCGCCGAGGTTCAACAGCCGTAGGGGAAGAACCTCGACGTACATCTATTTCACGGAAGCTCGGACTCCTAAGAGGGATACGTCTGGAGGGGATCATCTGGGAGGAGTTCGGCCCTTGGAGGAGTCTGTCTGCGGGAGCGACCCGGAAGAAGCTCGACTGCTGGAAGAGTTCGGCCGAAGGAGAAATTCGATAAAAATTCGACTTCTGTAGGCGTCCGACTGAAGGAGCGCGGAGGAAGTTCGACTCTCATGGGCGTCCGATTGGAGGAGTGCGGTGGAAGTTCGGCTCTCGTGGAAGTCCGATTGAAGGAGTACGGAGGGAGTCCGACTCTCGTGGGAGCCCGACCGAAGGTTGGCCGCTGAGGAGTTCGGCCGGCTGAAGAAGTTCGGCAAAGACTCGACCGCTGGGGAGTTCGGCTAGGACTCGGCCGCTGGGGAGTTCGGCAGGAGCTCGACCGCTGAAAAGTTCGACCGACTGAAGGAGTTCGGCTGAGATCCGTCCGCTGAAGCTCTTCCACGGCTACCGATTGCATTAGGCTGAGCATCGAACTGGACTTCGACAGGAGCGGAGTTTATCCCCAATAGAAGTTTTCCTCACTCCCGAGTTCAAAACTCGAAGGGAGTGCAGAAAAGACGACTGCCAAAGTCCTCTTTTGGGCTCTGTGCCGATTCAGGTTGAAGCTCGAAGGAGATCTCATCTCCAGCCGAGGTTGAAGTAGATCTCATCTCCTACGGTTGAGGTTGGAGATTGAGCTCCTCGGAGGCGATATTGTCTCCAGCAGCCGAGGCTGACTCGGAGATCTTATCTCTAGCCGAGGTTGTCCCGATCGCTCGGAAGAGATCTTATCTCTAACCGAGATTATCACGGATGCTCGGAAGAGATCTTATCTCTAGCCGAGGTTGACGTAGACTTTGAGGCCCAGTCTTCGACTTTGCTCATGTTAGGACGAGGTTCTCCTCCTATTCCTAACGGACTGTGGGGGCACATAAGGACCGTTGTCAGGGCCTCTCCCCCCATCTCGTCTAAAATGAACGAGGCCTTCGACTTTGCTTGCGTTAGGACGAGGTTCTCCTCCTATTCTTGACGAGTTATGGAGGCACATAAGGGCCGTTGTCAGGATCCTCTCCTCCATCTCGTCTAGAGTGAACGAGGCCTTCGACCTTGCTCGCGTTAGGATGAGGTTCTCCTATTCCTGAATGGGCTATGGGGGCACACGAGAGCCGTTGTCAGGACCTCTTCCTCCATCTCGTCTAAAGTGAATGAGGCTTTCGATCTTGCTCGCGTTAGGATGAGGTTCTCCTCCTATTCCTAACGGACTATGGGGGCACATAAGGACCGTTGTCAGAGCCTCTCCCCCCATCTCGTCTAAAGTGAACGAAGCCTTCGACCTTGCTCGCGTTAGGACGAGGTTCTCCTATTCCTAACGGACTGTGGGGGCACATAAGGACCGTTGTCGAGGCCTCTCCCCCATCTCATCTAAAATGAACGAGGCCTTCGACCTTGCTCGCGTTAGGACGAGATTCTCCTCCTATTCCTAACGGACTGTAGGAGCACATAAGGGCCGTTGTCGGGGTCTCTCCCCCCATTTCGTCTAAAGTGAATGAGGCCTTCGACTTTGCTCGCGTTAGGACGAGATTCCCCTCCTATTCCTAGCGGGCTACTTTCGCTTGTTTCTTTCCTATCATTACGTAATTCTTGCACCAGAAAACAATAATGCTAAAACGAAGGAGTTTTATTGAAGATTACTGGTAATACATCCTCAGATTTTCTGAGTTCTAAGATCGTGGAAGCACCATGCCTCCAAGTTCCTTCAGGCGATAAGTTCCAGGCCGGACGACCTCCACCACTTCATACGGGCCTTCCTAATTTGGGGCGAGCTTCTCCTGACTCTGAGGCTGGGAGACGGCAACTCACTGAAGCACTAGGTCTCCCACTCTGAATGTCTTACCTCTAACTCTGGAGTTGTAGCACTGGGCCACTTTCCGTCTGTAGGCCGCCATCCGGACGCAGACTTCCTCCCTCTTCTCTTCCAGTAGGTCGAGATCAACTCTGAGGTTCACGGAATTGTGCTGCTCGTTGAAGACCACGACCCGTGCTGACGGGAGCTTAAGTTCAACCGGGATAACCGCCTTAGTGCCAAAGGCAAGGCGAATGGAGTTTCTCCAGTCGACAACCTTTGCATGGTTCGGTACGCCCAGAGGACGTGGTAGAGTTCATCCACCCAGGCCCCTTTTGCTCTGTCGAGCCTCGTCTTGATGCCCTGCAGCAGAGTTCGGTTGGTCACTTCGGCCTCCCCATTGGCCTGTGGGTGAGCTACCGATGTGAAGTGGTGGGAGATGTTCATATTTTCACAGAACTCTACGAACCTCACCCCAGTGAACTGCCGTCCGTTATCGATTATGAGAGTTCAGGGCAGACCAAACCGGCAGACTACCGACTTCCAGACGAAGTCCTGTACCTTGGCCTCGGTAATCTTGGCTAGTGGTTCGGCTTCGACCCACTTGGTGAAATAATCGATCGCGACCAGGAGGAACTTCCATTGCCCGGGCGCCGTCGAAAAAGGGCCAAGTATGTCCATTCTCCATTATGCAAATGACCAAAGTGCACTTAGCGGAGTAAGCTCGGAGGCCGACTACCTCTGTATGTTTGCGTTCTTCTGACAACGATCGCATTTCTTGACATACTCCATGAAATCGTGAAACAAGGTCGGTCAGTAGTACCTTTGCCGAAGTAATTTTTGCGACAGGGATCTGATCCTTATATGACTTCCGTAAAGTCCTTCGTGCACCTCCTACAATGCGAGATCGGCCTCTAAAGGTTAGAGACATCTTAGCAGCAGAAGTGAGTACGACCTCTTATATAGTCTGCTCTCATACAGGGCATACTGAGAGGCTTGATTTCTGAGTTTTCGAGCTTCTTTCGGATTATTAGGAAGGACTCTCTCTTTAAGGTAGGCGATCAACGGGTCAATCCAGCTTGGCTCAAACTTCGTCTGCAGGACGACCTGAGATTCCTTCAAACTTGGGCACTTCAGAGTCTCCATAAACACTTCTTTGGGCAGTTCGAACGGGGCCGAAGTAGCCAACTTGGAGAGAAGATCGGCTCTTGCATTTTCGCCCCTCGAAATCTGTCGAATGCCGAAGCTACCGAAGGCCGGAGTCAAGTCCTTCACTTTCCCGAGGTATGTCACCATACTTTCCTCCCGTGCCTCGTAGCTCCATTAACTTGGCCGACCACCAACTGGGAATCACTGTAGACTTGAAGCCGATCCACTTTTAATTCTCTTGCTATTCTTAATCCGACGATCGGTGCTTCATATTCGGCCCCATTATCAGTCGTAGGGAACTCGAAGCGCAGTGCGTACTCGACGACAACTCCCTCAGGGCAGACCAAGACCAATCCCACACCAGCTCCAGTGGAGTTGGACGAACCATCCACGTGCAGAGCCTAAAAGCCTTCGGGAAGGTCGGCACTTTCCTCGGGGGGTTCGGCCGCGATAGCAGGGCGCCGGCCTCATTCTATTCTAGCTCGGCTTCGATAGGAATGGTGCACTCTAACACGAAATCTACCAATATCTGGGCTTTGATCGATGGCCGGGGTTGGTAGTTGATGTCAAACTCTGTGAGCTCGATTGCCCATTTTGCGATTCTTCCATAAGCGTCCGTTCAGTGAAGGACTGCTTTTATTGGTTGGTCCGTGAGGACCATTATGGGATGCTCCTGAAAATAAGGTCGAAGTCTACTGACAGCAATTAGAAGAGAGTAAGTTAATTTTTCTAACCTAGAGTACCCGATCTCCATATCCCTCAGGATCCGACTCACGTAGTAGATCGGTCGTTGCATCTTCACTTCTTCCTTGACTAGGACTGCCGCCAGAGCCACCGGAGAGAGCTAGGTACAGAACAATTCCTCTCTGGATTCGGGCTTTGCCAGCAGTGGAGGTGAGCCGAGATAATTTTTAAGCTCCTTGAATGCCTGTTGGCACTCCGTTGTCTAACAAAAGTTCTTTGGTTGCTTGAGAACTTGGAAGAAGGATACGTCGTTCAACCGACCTTGAGGCAAAACGATTTAGAGATGTCACCTTCCCAGTCAGATGCTGAACTTCTTTGATCATTTTCGGAGCGGTCATCTCTTGAATGGCTCGGATTTTCTCGGAATTTGCTTCAATCCCGCATCTCGACACCATGAATCCCAGAAACTTTCCGGAGGTCACGCCAAAGACGCACTTGGTCGGGTTCAGTTTCATCTTATGCTTCCTGAGTGCGCCGAAGGTCTCTTCCAGGTCGACGAGGTGGTCTGTTGAAGCTCGGCTTTTGACAAGCATGTCATCCACGTACACTTCCATGTTACGGTCGATCTGCTCCTTGAAGATCTTATTGACCAAGCGTTGATACGTTGCCCCTGCATTTTTGAGTCCGAAGGATATGACCCTGTAACAATAAAAACCACGGTCAGTAACGAAGGCGGTCTTCTCCTCGTCCTCAGGCGCCATCCGTATCTGGTTATAACCAGAGAAGGCATCCATGAAGGTGAGCTCATGGCTCGAGGTCGTATTCACCAGTTGATCAATCCTGGGCAGAGGATAGCTGTCTTTCGGATAGACCTTATTCAATCTTTTGAAGTCAATACACATCCTCCACTTGTTCGTCTTTCTGACGAGGACCACGTTCGAGATCTAGGTCGGATAATTAACCTCTCGGATGAAACCGACTTTGAGGAGCTTGTCTACTTCTTCGACGATTGCTTGCTGCCTCTCCGGAACGTGGTGGCGCATCTTTTTTTTTATCGACCGATGCCTCGGATCAACGGCCAGCTGATGTTCCATGACCTCAGGGTCGATCCTCGGCATGTCCACTGGGGTCCAGGCGAAGACGTCTGCGTTCCTTCTGAGGAAGGCAACGAGTTGCTCCCGAACCTCGCCTACCAAGTTGGAGCCGATCTGCATCGCGTGCTCCGCGTTCCCATCATTTAGGGATACAGAGACGAGGTCCTCCATAGGCTCGCCCCGCTCCCCAGCGAGGTCGTCGCAGACATCTAGTCTGTCAATAAGGTAAGGGTCGGACCGCTCTTCCTTACGTAGAGCGATTGAGTAGCAGTGCCTCGCCAGAACCTGATCTCCCCTGACCTCTCCGATCCCGTGACTTGTCCGAAACTTCACCTTCAAATAATAGGTTGATACCACTGCCTGAAGTGCATTCAGATCAGATCGGCCGAGGATAGCATTGTAGGCGGACGGGATCCTTATGACCAGAAAATCGACCTACACCTTAGCCAATTTTGGATGTTGTCCTGTAGTCACAGCTAAAGTTATTATGCTCTCAACTGGTACAGCATTGCCAGTGAATCCTATCAGTGAAGAGTTCATAGGCCCCAGGCGGTCATCGGATAAGGACATTTTCGATAAGACATCGTAAAACAATACGTCGGCCGAACTTTCATTATCCACCAAAATGCGGTGTACATCATAGTCGGCAATATTCAAAGAGATTACAACCGCATCATTGTGTGAAAACTGGACCCCCTGGGCATCTGCCTCAGTAAAAGTTACGGGTTCCTCGATCCTCCGTCTCTTGACCGATCCCACGGATCCGCTGGCCTTACCTTGCCGAAGTCCCTCCGAGATGGTATTGATGACGCTGAGTGGCGGCCGATCTTCTTATTGGTCCTCCCCCCTCGGCAGTTTAGATTGCGGTAACGCCTTCGACCGATCTTTCCACCCTGCAGGCCATTTCCACAGGAATCGGCCAAGTCTGCCTCGCCTGACGAGCTCTTCGATCTCGTCCTGGAGTTGGATGCACTCCTCGGTGTCGTGACCGTGGTCACGATGATAAAGACAACTTGTTGGGATTGCACTTGCTGGGATGAGAACGCATCCTCTCCGATCTCGGAAGTCGTTTCCTGATCTCTATCAGCACTTAAATTTTCAGGATGTTAAGAGGGGCGTAGTTGTGAAATCTTCGTTGGGGTGAACCTCGATGCGCCCTTCCATCGGGGCTTCCCTGCCTCCGGACCTGGAGAGGGGTCCGAGCTCGCTTGCGCCCGGACAGAGTCCGAGAACGCAGCCGAGCTTTGCTCGGCCTTCCTTCGACTGGCCTATCTGGTCCGCTGATTCGCCGCTCACCACGAGCTTCATTGTCCTTGGCCTTGAGGGCTTCTTCAGCCCGGGCATACCCTTCTACCCGAGCTAGCATGTCAGCAAAGTCTCTGGTGTATTTCTTTTTCAGGGAGAACAGCAAATCATTCTTCTGAAGGCCGCCCTTGAGAGCGGCCACTGCGACTGATTGGTCTAGGTTCCGGACCTCTAATGCGACAGCATTAAATCGGATGACGTAGAGCCTGATGGATTCCTCCTCCCTCTATTTGATGGTCAGCAGGGAGTTTGAACCTCGATGCGGTCGTCAGCTGCTGACGAAGTGGACTGCGAACTGGTGGCTCATCTGACCAAATGATGAGATGGTATTCGGCTTCAGCACCGAGTACCAGTTCCTTGCAGTTCCCTTGAGGGTGGAGGGGAAGCCCGGATAGCGTCTGACGCGCTATGGAGCAACATCATTGTTTGGAAGGCCTCCAAGTGGTCGACCAGATCGGTGGTCCCATCGTAACTCTCCAACTGCGGAAGCTTGAAGTTCGGTGGGATCGATTCCTGCATAATTTTCTGCGAAAAAGAAGGATTAGTACAAATGTCATTACCGTGTGACGAAGCTCTTCGATCCGTCGGCTCATTTCTAAGAGCCTTTGATCCAAGAGGTCTTCACGATTGTTGACCTCCAGGGTATTCCGGTGAAATGGATGCGAAGCCTCCTCCTGAATCGAGTCATGGTCCGAGTAGGGGCCCTCCATCCTCTGCTTCCCCTTCCCGAGGATCAGAGGTCGGGTGGCCCAAGTCAGCTGTTCCCAGACCGGGCCACAGTGCTCCAGAGAATCTTGCGCCGGCCGAGCTGATGCCGAGGCCTGCCGATGCATGACATGTATTGCCTTCGTAAGGCTACGAACCTACTGGACCAGCAGATTGAACTGCTCTGCATCCACCGTGGCTACAGGTGGGACCTAAGTTGCTGGAGTTGAAGCAGGAGCAGATGGATCTGAACGAGATCGGACCGCGGAGAACGTCGATCGTTGGATCGAAGCTCTCCTAGGAGGCATTTTTTCTCGGAAAAAAATTCTGAAGAGGAAGAAAGATCTCCAAAGAGGGAAGAGAGAAATCGTCGCTGAGCACTCCTTTAAGAACAAAAAAACCTCAGAGGCAGAGGCCCGCCCTCCTAGCGCGAAATCTATTGGTACAGAATCTGATTGACGCTGGATCAAGCTAGAGTGGAGGAGGACAAGGTCGCCGTCAAGGACCTGCAAAACAAAGTCCCGTCCGGAGTCGGTGGTGGTGGCTTCAATAGGATCCTCCGATGGTCAAGTCAACTCTTCTGGCCAACAGAAATGGAGTGCTCTGAAATGAGTTCGATGGAGTTTAGAGGAGAGGCGAGCTTAGAGCTTAAAGTAAACGTATCTGGAGGATCCCTTTTTATAGGCGGAGCTTAGAGCGGGTTGATGGTAATGGCCATACCGCCCAGTCGCGGGTTGCTCGGGACCGCATGGAGTTCGATACGGAAAGAAAGGCGTCGTCAGACGGATAATGACAGCCATACTGGTGGGTTGTGGACCGCATGGGACTGGTTACGAAGAGAATGGTGTCGCCAATAGTGATGGCCATGTCGTCCGATCGTGGGCCGCGTGGGGCTCGTTACGGAGGAAAAGGTGCCGCCAGACTGGTAGTGGCGGCCATACCGCCGAGGTTCAACAGCCGTAGGAGAAGAACCTCGGCGTACATCTATTTCAGGGGAGCTTGGACTCCTAAGGGAGATACGTCTGGAGGGGATCATCCGGGAGGAGTTCGGCCGAAGGAGATGTCCAGAAGGAGTTCGACCCTTGGAGGAGTCTGTCTGCGGGAGTGATCCAAAAGGAGCTCGGCTGCTGGAAGAGTTCGGCTGAAGGAAAAGTTTGGCAAAAGTCCGACTTCTGTAGGCACCCGGCTGGAGGAGCGCAGAGGGAGTTCGGCTCTCATGAGCGTCCGGTTGGAGTGCGGTGGAAGTTCGGCTCTCGTGGGAGCCCGACCGAAGGTTGGTTGCTGAGAAGTTTGACCGGAGCTTAGCCGTTGAGGAGTTCGGCCGACTGAAGGAGTTCAGCAAAGACTCGACCGCTGGGGAGTTCGGCTAGGACTCGACCACTGGAGAGTTCGACAGAAGCTCGGCCGCTGAAAAGTTCGGCCGACTGAAGGAGTTTGGCTAAGACCCATCCGTTGAAGCTTTTCCGCAGCTATCGGTTGCATTAGGCTGAGTATCGAACTGGACTTCGGCAGGAGCGAGGTTTATCCCCAACAGTAGATTTTTCAAACTACTGGGTATACGTAAAATTTACCCCTAATCTCAGGAGGATTTTTGTAGCAGATTGCCTGGACTTCCATTAAAATAAGACTTAATTTATGCATATATGTTAGTAATTCTCCAATCACATGAATAAATATTATAAGAATGTAATTTGTTTATGCCAAAGACAAAAATTCAGGAACTGAAATCTAGCTAAAAACAAAATGGCTTCATAAATGAAGTAAAATAAAAGATACCTCAAAGAGCTAATAATATTACCTGATGGCGACGCCATTGTGATCGGAGTGAAGCAGCCTCAGATAGGATCTTCAATTCAGCCTCCTCTTCCAGGTTCAAGTGAAGCAACTCAGATGCACTCTCATATGTCAACATGTAGGTGGGTCTAATGACTGAGTTGTCTACAGAGTATTCTGCAATACTGTGCAGTTGAAAATTACTGTAAATTTCCTCATAAAAAAAGAAAATCATTTCACAGAAATGAAATTGTACACCTCAGCATGAACAGAACCAAACGTCCACTCTTTACCTGCCATCTTCGTGCAGTGTGACAGATACACTGACAGCTTTGCAAAGTTTTCCCTGTTGCAAGCTCATACCATCCATGGCAAGCTTTTCTGGAAACATTGGAAATGTGGCAGTAGGCAAAAATATCGAGGTTCCTCTTCGCATTGCTTCCCTATATACCAGTAAAGACAATTAATTTTTAAGCACATCAAACTTAATCTTGTTGATGGACAGGATTTAAAACATTACAAAGAAAAGGCAAAAACCTGTCAATTATGCTGTGAGGTTCAACCAAACAAGAAGGATCAGCAACATGAATCCAGACTTTTATCCGACCATCAGGCAGCTTAGTTGCACTTAATGCATCATCAAGCTGCATCATTAAAATCATATTGAAAATGCAAAAGGACTTCTTTTTAGTAAAAATATTTCTTGAAAGATGGTAAAGAAAATTGAAGTATCATGCACTTGGAAATGCATGAATATCTCATCCTACCTCGTCAGCCTCCTCCACATCAATCGCATAGACTTTCAAAAATGTTAGATCTTTCCTGTTATTCTGATAGGCAATTTACAAAATAAGAATTTAATGTACATGTACATGTATATGTACACATATACATATTTGCAGGACCCTACATAAAATAATGTTACCTCATCAGGATCAGAAGAGAGCATCAAAAGATTTTCAGCAGCCGTCAAAACTTCATCACTATAGCCAGTGTGGATGTTGAACTTTAAGAGATCAAGACTGACATGTACGGGGAAATATCCAATATCTATAAGGAGGTTCACTGCAGCAGATGATGTTTTTGACAGTCCCATTGCCTTGAGTATCTACCAAAACAGCAACCAAACAAGCAAAGCTGATTAAACAAATTTAATATAATAAATGCTGACATAATCCAGCACTAAAAGACGGAACAAGAACAGTTTTACCATTCTTCTTCTGCCAAAATAAGGATAACTACGTCAAATGTTCAGTTTCATGTCAATCAACCAAAAGATCAATAAATAGCATGAGATATCAGATATTTTGATGCATAGAAAAGATAGGAAAAAAAACTTTCTTGGAATGAGTACAAAAATGAAGAGGTGGGAATTAAATAGCACTAAATAAGGTCCACTATTTTGGTACCGGGTATAATATTAGTACATAACCAGTTTGGTATGGTATGGGTGGTACAATATGATACACACCCCATACCAACATAGTTCCCAACCCTTTTTCTTGCTTTTTATCATGATAATGCCCAAAACCAAGCGGTATGATATCATATACACCCCAGTTTCAGGCGCTATGGGGCAGTTCTACTCAATTCAAACCAGTATGGATAAGTTCAACATATATACCAAACCGAACCTCAATACCGTAATGATACCTTACCAGGACCTTACCAGGACGGTATGATGCAGTATGGTATAGTTGATATGGATCAGTACAGATCAATATGGCAGATCTTGGCACTAAATCATGTATAATATTGAACAAAATCATGCATAACAAAGCTTTGAAGAAATATAGGTCATGCACCTTTTTTTAAAGGTTTGCATCAGGCATATAATGCTAATATGTTTGATTTAATAGAATATCTTCTTCGAATTACTGGCCATAACATCTGTTTTGTCACAGGACGGAATAAAATATCAACTTTTCTATGTTACCAGTTCTCACCATCCATATGATAACATATATAAGATACCTAACCAAATTTTTAAGTCAGATTACTGATGTCGGATATATTACATTTCCGGCTGTTTTCTTTTGTTCCTCATTCCTGCATGCATCTATAGCATATGCCTCAAGAGCCTCAATCCTCCTTTTGACCTTTTCTTCTATCATCCATGAACTTTTAGGAGGTTTAGAGCGAGGAGGCATTTCCTTTGCAGACATCAGTAACTGGACAAGTTCTTCAAGTTCCTTCTCAGATGCTTCCTTGACAAGTTTCCTGTGTAAAAGTTCCTCCACCTAATATCATGGAAAGAATATCAGTTTGGCACAAACAATACATGAAAACACAAGGTGATTTCTCAACAGAATGAATGTACAAACTGGGATGACCAAAACCATACATTTCCATCCAAAGTGTTTTGTGATGCTTGAAAGGTCAAATCAGAACAAGACTAGCATGCCAGGACAAGAAAGGGCATATAGCAACGCAGAGGCAATTGCAAACTTGGATAAGACAATATAATATGGTAAAAACAACAAGGCCATAGAGGGAACAAAGAAAGAAATCTACCATGAACTGAAGAAAGCAAGAAAATAATCAATCTTAAATGGCATAGCTTGGACTCCAACTCCAAGAAGTTGGCCTTTCGCATACCACCTCATGAATTATTGAGGTGCAGAGATGACATAATAGAAACAAACCTGTATAGTAGGTCGAGGCTCATAAACAGAACAAAATCCTTTTGTCTCCGTCGTGTTAAAATATATGTCATCTCTTGACAACAAATGATGGGCACAGTAGCTTTCAAGAGGATCCCTGCTACCGTATATTATCTGAAACAATTGATAGCTATGTCTATTAAACAAAGGAAATGTGAAAAACATAGCAAATTGGGTTGAATGAAAGTGCACCTCTGCTAGTTCCTCAGCTGTCACTGACTTGTTATTTTCCAAAAGCTCCACCCAAGCACACTCCAAGATTGATGGATCCTTTGACAAGACATCAGAAACATATTAATAAAATGGTTACATTTATTAAAATTAAGAATCATGTCTTACTCCTTACCAAGAGATCCTGAACATTTTGAACAAAATCAGCAATTTTTGTATGGTCAAAATCTTCGATACCAGGCACCACATATGTAACTTGCTGGGGCCTTATAGAGGATAGAGTACCATTCTGGTTTGATGAATTTAAAAAATAATAATTAATTAATTAATTAAATAGAAACAATCAAAGTTGTTACCTTATAAACAGTTGAATTTTGCATGGCATTAAACATAGAAAATAAGTAAAACATATATACACACAAAAAGAAAAACACCTAGCAACCTATTCAACAAGCTGCAGTAGTTGCTTCAATTAAAACCTGATCATACACCATCCAATTTTTCTTTCCATCAGGTTTTTGTACAACTGCTAGCAATAATTTTTGGGAATCTTTTCGAAATTCGAGCAACAGTCCTTTCTGCAAGGTTCTCTTTTCTAGTTTCACTTCAAATAACTCCTTACTGCTGGGTAATCCCATTCTGCAAAAAAAAAAAAAAAGAAAAAATGTAATGAATTCTAATTACAATTTGGCATCAACAATCTAATTTAGTAAATGAATAGAGAGAAAAGCTATACCTTTGGAATAAGAAAATAACATACTGCTAATCACGGATTTTAGTTCAGAGCAAGCATATAAACCAACAAACATTCACAAGTTCTTCATGTTTCTGACCACATGAAGCAAAAGCAAAGAATTCTTGTGGAAGCTGCATGATTTACTGGATCTGATAATGACTCCAAACTTCTTGAAGAATATTCACAGACCTTGTATAAGCTATTCTACAATAATGTGCTAAAAATAAACATCAGCTTTTAGCAGTTATTGATTTGGTTGCCAATAATCTTGAGGACAGTAATTGGACCAATTCACTTCCTTCTCGGATCTCAATTCAAACCATGGCTGGCTGGATTTTCCTTTTCAAGATATAACCAGTGGGGTTCTTCCCCTGCTTGACACCCCTGCAAGATCATATCCTCCCAGCGGCTTAAAACTCAAAATAACAGTTCAATTCTCTTCTACACCAATGAACAAGGTAACATCATACCTGGAATCTTAACCCATCCATGGTATGGTGATACAAGGAAGGAATTCTTTAAAAAAAAAAAAAGAAGGTGCAGATCTCTTTATTTAACTAATACTGAATTGGGGCTTATCCCAATGGTCATATCACCCTGCTTAGCAACTGGAGTTTCTGGATTCAACTCTTGGGTGGTGCATCCCCAACTATTTGAGCCTAGATAATTAAAATGCAAGTTGGTCTCCCTCCCTTTCTTTCCCCCCAGTCCTTGTTTGTATAATGTTAGGATTAAAAAATATCACCCCCAACCCTCTGTCCTGATGCAATTTCAGACCCCTTTGCACATGAAGTAAATCGCTAATTAATACCTCATCACCTCATGCATCAAGCATTGTACTAACATTCATGACACACTCCATCTCACCTGAATGTGCTGTGCCTTTGCTAGACACCTGGACATACAACATATTGAATCTAACGATTTGCAAACAGCCTACAAATAGGTAGTCCTTCATATAAGATGTGATAGAAAAGAAAAACCCTGCAGATGTGATTCGTTTCATCTACCACCACTGATTCTGTTGCGAACAGCACCATTTGCCCCACAAAGGCCTTACTCTGTTCTATTTTCCATTACAGGCAGCTTTATGAATCATTCCTCGCCATCCATTCCTATTGGAGACACGATACTCTGCAAATATATCTTGAACGTTTTCTCAGAACTACCATTCATGTTATGTTTGATTTGCACCTTCCTCTTTAATGACCCTTCACACAATTCAAAGCACATCCATGTACATGTACTTCAATATGCTCTCTGTCAATCTAACTTCAACGGGTGCAATTCTTCCACTTCCTCTCATGTAACCATTCAATCCTTTCTCCTTTAATCAACCATAGATGCATGATGCATCATAACATTCTCAGCTAATAATACTTGTTTTATGGTTTGAAATCCTCCACATTGGCAAAAGAAAGGTGCATAAAGCATTGCAGCCTTAACAAGGTGTTAAGTTTTGGGCGAACTTAATGCATTTTGGCCTAAACCGAACAGAAACTAACCCCCAGTTTCGGATTTTTGTCAGTTTCGGCCGTTTTCAACAGAAACTAACAAACGCATTGATAGATGCTGTTAAAGTTATATTTGAGTATCTACAATCATGTATATTATTCATTTTAATTACTCAAGTACATAGGTTATAGATTTTATTTCCTTTTCTTGAGTTTTAAAATCTTAAGCCTTAAATATATCCATCAGAACTTTTCATACTACATATCAGGCACATAGCACTACTGAAGCACCTCTCCACTTCATCTCTAGTTCCTCCACATTCTTCTCTGTTAAAATGAAATTATAATTTCTTTTAGAAAAAGGTTTGCATTTAGAGATATTGGGCATCAAATCTGGAGTTAGGTCTGGACTCTACAGATGTATTCATCATCATCCTGCAAAAGATTTTCCCCATAAAAGTAATTTTATTAATTGCACATAGCACACCCCTGAAAATTAGCAATCAATTCATCTGTGGCATGATAAAGGATCACTATTATATAATTAAAATTCTTTTAAGTGAGGGAGCGAGGTGACAACTTGTGAGGCCACTAGTTGAAGACGTTATTCAAGAGAGATAAATTTCGCATAAAAACCGAATTTATTCACACACTGTGCAGCAAAAATTGATCGGTAGAAACAGAAAAAAGAATGTTGCCTGATAGCAGCACGAATTCGCCTTGTGGCGCGAATCTCTGCCAACTCCTCCATGACGGAGTCGACAAGGCTGTGGGCGAAGCGGCTCCGGCCACTTGCATCATAACGGAAGACGAGGCCATCCAACCGAGATCTTGGAGTCGGATGCCCCAATCGAAGGCTTCCGCAGAGAGTGGAAGGGCGAGGGTGGAAGAAACGGAGGGAAAGGAAGGCGGAGAGGGGAGGACAATAGGCGGAGGAGCGGAAGAGGGAGCAGCCGCTCACGGCTCTGGTCGCCATGGGCGATTTCATCGGCGAGAGGTTTTTAGGCTTTCATGGAAGAAAGAAGGCTAGGGTTCTTGTTTCTGTTTATACGGGCGGAGAGACCAGAAAACTCGGTGTTTGATAGCGTTTTCGAGCTTCTTCGAGAGAGACGATAAGCCGCAAGAAGAATAAGGCCGTATCAAACTGAGGTTGGGTTACTTGTATACCCCTAAGGTTTGATGGCAATCACAGGACCGATATGGACCAAGGAGAATTATGGAGACGTAAATGGTATCCGCCACCTGGATAATCCATTCCGATTATTTTTAAAATAATTAGATATAGATTTAAATTAAACTTTTAAAAATCCAATCAAAGCATATTCCGATTCTATATGTAAAATTGATTTTTTTATCATCCGAAGCTGAAAATCTGACAAGCTAAATACTGAAAATAAACTATATATATATATATATATATATATATATATATATATATATATATATATATATATATATATAGTATATGTGAATATTAAAATATAAAAAAAAATTGGTTCCATCATTTATATTAGTTTCTTTCTTTCATATTTAGATTTACACTTTTCTCATATATAGTCTAGTATTATTTTAATTTTAGAATCCAAACCAATATTTAGATTTTGATTATGTTTCAATAAGTTAAATACAAATAAAAATTTAAAACTATTTAAAAAATAATTTGATTTGTTTCAAAACCAATTATCCACTTTCCATGTTCCTTTCGTATTGCAATCTTGCCCAGACTATTATGATAAGAGTCTTTTTAATTTTGAGAATTATGAACCTTTAATAGCTCATCCTCAAAAAAAGTAGAATTTAAACTTGAATCCAGTTACCAACCTAGTTTACATATGAGTTCTAGTTTTTCTTATTTTGATGGATCCAATTCTGGATTCAAGCTCGATTTCTTATCAAGTTTGGGTATGCATTAGATATGAATATGAGATCACCAGCCGGATCAATAGTCACTGCTTTGGACCATGGAAGAATCTCGGCTTCTTAATTAGTGAATATGGATATTAACAAGATCATAGGACAAAAAAACAACGTCTGTAAAAGGATTATGAATGCACTGGCTTGTGTTATCATAAAACAAGATAATGGTGTTGTCCATTTCTAGTATAAGAAATTGAAACTCTCTATCACCACCATTACCACCATCATCACTAGCTTTAGATAAGATTTAGTTAGTCTCGAAATGTTAATCAATCAGATATTCGCATTGGATCTGATGTAGCAAGAAGGTAGCATTAGCACGGACCAATGATCATCCAACCATCCGTGTTCAGGAATCAGATTTGGACCCCTGGACCATGCATGCTACCGACGATGCACCACTCGATTGGATTCGGATCAGCTGGGCGACACATGCTAAAGTCAGAGATTGATCATATGCTGATATTTTTTGTCTATCTTAGCTCAAAACTTGGGGAACGAGTAGCTATCCAATCCAAACACCAGCATAACTTTCAGTATCCATGTTCGCATTCGCAGCAGAGCCAACTTGAGCAAATCATAGCCAACCGATGTACTCTTTTCCCCCCTTTAATTCGGTAAGAGCCCACCAATTTGATATGAAAGAACTATGGAATGCAAGTCTGGATGCCCTCCTCATTCCCATCCTACCACAATGCATGCTTTGTTAAACAAGCTAGCTTCGACACTTGATGCAGGAAAAAAAAAAAGTGTACGTATTGATGATGCAATTTATGCAATATCGGGAACACTCAAACTCTGCGCAAAACAACATGTCAAAAGCTAGAGCTTGAGTAATCAATACATTTACAGCAGTTTTTTCGGCAGACAGGACTAGCATACCACTAGGATAAAGGAGAACAGAACTGTCTACCGACCATCTTTTGTTTCCATTAGCCTTTCGTTCAATGTCAAGGATTTTTGCCTCTTACTTCTAACTTGATGATGAGCCATGTTGTATCTGTACATCATGCTTTTCTCCCAGAGGTTTTCTATAAGAGATCAATCTATGTATGATCTGTTATTTCAAGCCATGTGGATAGGGGCTCTCAAAAGCATCCCTCTCTGATTATTTCACAAAATGCTGATAGGCTACAGAAGCTTGTTGTAAGCATCTCTTCAGAAACATAAAGAATCAATAAGGGTCCAAAAAAACAAGGAATGGACTTGTCAACTGCAAACCTGGTTGCACAGTTCCTCTATCCGAGTTTCGCTTGAACTAGGAAAGAAATAGGTTAGGTTTCTTCCATAGCCTTGGCATGTCAAATTCAAACCATTTTCATCTTGAGCTGACTGCAAGGAACAAGTCAAGAAGCATTTTTCAGGAAATAAATAAAGCAACGCTTTTAATCCACGATATCACCGAGTAAATGAGAAAAATTTAAGCATCTTACAAAGCAGATCACCGATGACCTGCAGCTCCATTTTGAAGTAGGGACACAACTTAGATAATGGCACCAGGAGCAATGGTCATTAGCATTGACCCCTCGAAACAGCATAATTAGGCCAACAATGAACCTGGAGGAAATTTTGGAATATACCCCATCATCAACAATAGACAATTCCAAATGCAATTCTGCTTAACTTTATATAACCGAACAGAGGGAGTGGCATCTTCTGAAATTTATTTATTTATTTATTTTTTTAAAAAAAAAGACTCATCCTTTAAACATTTCAAATTAAGAATGATAAATCATTTCTTATTCTGCTGATCTTCAAGCATGAAAACCATGTATCATTTGTAGCAAGCATGACTGCATCCAAACCAACCCAAGAACTCTAGACATCTCTCACTCCTCTTCAAGTAATATTCTTCCTGTAATTGCCAATGGATGGTCGTCATCAATTGAAGCCATGTTAACCTTGCTAAAAAAATTGAGTTCTTACAAACTAACCCAAAAGACGTTTCTCCACTTCATATATATATAAGTTGCTGCCCTTCTAGTGATATCCTCACTATAATCGTCATGCCTATTCAAAGGATTTTGTGAAGCATACAAACAGAGAGATTGTTATAACTACTAATTAGTATTCTAAATGTTGTTTAACCTTCTAATCAACCATCCAAACTTAGCTGACATATCTGAATGATCAAAAAGAATTTCTCAGGCTGTTCTTGTGAAATGAAAATAACTCTGAGGATGTATGAGCCTGTAATCTGACTATTCGTAAAGCAGATGCACAAACACAGATGTGTAGTGCAAATGCAAAACATATCCAGTAGACAGAAAATGATAATTTGGCAACTTACCCAACAATTAGAAAGATGGCAGCAACGATCCACAGTATATACTGATAAATATTGTGCTTGTGTTTGAGCGACCCTGTGTGATATCCGGTAGGAACATTCTTTTGGCTAATCCACCCAAATTGAGGGCGAACAAGAAACACAAATCCAAGAAGGAACCCTGAAATAAATCCTCCGATATGAGCAAAGTTGTCCACGTACGGGAGGAGTCCCACAGCTAGGTTAATTGCAATGATGAATATGAGGGTCAGCAATGCTGTAAACTGAAGATTAAAATTAAAGGCATTAGATAGTTTAAAAACAAAAGTTGAAAATGTCCCACCAGCATTACTTCCAATTAGATGCCATGTCTCGAAGATTACCTTATTTGCATAGATTGTCCAATTGATTATAAGCTCAGAAAGCATGCCTCCAAGGAACCCAAAAAGCGCACCAGAGGCACCGACTGAGATACGTGACTGGATAAAAAGAGCAGATAGTATGCTCCCACCAAACCCAGAGATGACATATAGCATGCCAATTCGCACTGTAAAGATCAAAGATTTTGGTTCTAAGGAAGTATTGCTTATTCAAGAATGTCATATAACCATACTATTATTATTGAAAAAAAAAAAACTCGAATACAAAAATCATACACAATACTACTATATCACATAATCTGAGCCAGTATATCATCATCTCTTGCAGGCAAGCCCTTGTCCTGAAGTTAACATACCAAATCCAATTTCTTTACCTGGGCCAAGGACTAGAATCCATAATAATAAAATACGATTGGATCTAATATTGAGCCTGACTTTTGCTTTCCCCCGAAGGGAACATCAAATCCAACTCATACATGTAAAAATGCTTATTGACAGCTTGGTTTGAAATTTGTAAGGAATAAAAAATTCCACTTCCATTTTGCGAAAAATCCACTCACTCTGCTTGCTATAGGTCAATATTTTTATGTGGTTTACAGGTAGCATTCACTGGCCAGAAGATCATACTTTCTAAAATTCCAGGAAACCTCAATTGACAGGTCAAAGAGAGTGAATTATCACAAATGAGTAGTGGCACTATGAATCCGCAAATTTATAAAAATTACCTGCATATTTCATTATATCACAAATTAAACCAAGGTGAAGTAAAAAACACGATTAGCACTGTTTGCAAGTGGACCTGCTAAGGAAGACTACGACATAGATTTATGCATGCAAGAATGTAAAATACGATATTACATCAGGCAGTAACAGTTATTCTTCTGATTGTGTCCAACATCAGATTTGGTCTTAAGACAAAATATTGAATCAGTAAATAGCCTGAAGTTAAAAGTTATTATGTTACATACCAAACCCAAATTCTAGTTCAAGTCGAACTCCAATTAAAAGCAGGCTCAACATGTTGGCAAGTAAATGGATGACTCCAGCATGTAGCCAAATGCAACTGATCAGACGCCATCCTTGGTGCTCTTTAACCACTTTAGTCACATCTAGAGCACCCATCTTCTCTAGCCTGATGAATTAGATGCATATAACATCACTTAGATCTCCAGACCCTCTTGGACTACCACAGTATAGAAACAGCAGAAAACATTGCAAGTTCAACCAGTTCGTTAGGTGCACATCAAATACAAGTGGAGATATCCTACTTTAATACAGTTGAACATAAACAAGCTGAAACATCATCAACATATGTAAAAGCCTAGCTACGTCAGAGTTCCAGCATCATCAAATAAGAAAAATGCACATACCTAAAATTTATATTTTAAGCAAACCATACTATAATGAAAACCAATACTTCCATGCGCTTTAGGGAAGTAGTTACCAATCAACTTTCTCTATTCCTATACGGTATTGAGGAGCATAATTTGCAAAGATACTCCTTATACACCGGAAAACACATCTTCTCACCCAACAATTCTAGTAACAGATGATGCAAGGCTGATTAACACATTACAAACATCATAAATTCACAGAATATGGGAGCAATTCAAATATATCTAGGAAATAAATGGAGTTCCAAAATTCATACTAGAAAAGAAAAGTTATAATGGGACAATAAACTCTTGCATGATTCAATCATTGCACAATGGAATACTAAGATAAGGTGGGCAATTTGGAAGCAACAATCATTTCACAATGGAATAATAAGACAAGGTGGGCAATTCGAAAGCAACCTTATCTGTGCAAGGAAGGGATGAGCTTTGCACTGGTAGAAGTGGGAAGAAAAAATAAAAAAGGAAAAAAGGAAAAGAAAAATATCCTCATAGGTGACAAGGTTTCAAATGTGACCTGTATTAACTCCTTGGCCAAAAACATCTGATATGCAGAAGGGAGATTCTATGACCAAACAACCTCCAACATATTGGATGTTTTGGTCTTCATTCATCCATATAATATTATAGTTAGGATATTTCCTACTAATATTGTTGACTTCTCTGTTGAAGAAGATTTTTAAGTTGGCAGCTTTATAGAAGGAAATCTTGAATATGATCCCTAATATCATTGTGTCATAATAAAGAGGAAGAGGAACAGGTGGCTCTTTGAAGACAGGTCTTAGCCAGCAGGAGCCATCATTGATTTGATTATGGAACATGTTACGAGTCTAACAGTGGCCGTCCAAGGAATTGACGTTCCAAAATGCTATTGGTATTTGGACTGTAGTCTAATTCCAATAACTAGTTGGCTTCCATTTCATAGAATCATGAAGCAGGACACTCTGGAATTTTCTTTAGATATCCAGGCCCACAAGTTTTGCAAGGACATGTTTTCTTAGTGCACGCTGGCCAATTTGGTTAAAAACCCTCCACGAAGTGAGATCCTGTGCCTTCATTTGAAATAAATAAATAAACAAAGCATGCATTCTAACAATTCCAAGTAAAGTAAATTAAATATCGCTAGAGGATCCTGCAATTATGGCATTCCTTACCTTCATCATGTAGATCTAGGAAGAATTTCCACACGAATTTAGGCTTTCTTTTACGCAAGATATTAGCAATATTCTTCTTGCTTTTGATCATGGTACACATCATGTCAAGCAATCTCAAAAATTTATTCTTTCCTCAAGAAAAAAAAGGCACTGAAATGAAAGGTATCGTGGATGACATGCAACAGGGATTAAGTGGTGAAGATAACATCACAGGGCCCTCAGCAAAAATCCTAAAAGCCTATTCAAAAGCTTGAGATACATAACTGTTAGGTATTGCAGAACTTGATCAATCAACAATGTAGCTTAATATTAAGGTTCTGTCAACTACCACTAGTTTCAAATAGGCACGTCAGATTTAATATAAGCCAAGACTGTGTTAGATAAAACATGTGGGGAAGAGAAAGAGCGGAACAACAACATAAAGGTCAATCTGTTAGGATTCGACGGCCACCTACACGTTAAAGACACTGTCGATTGGGAGATACCATTTTCAAGGTGAATTTTAAGCATGTATCAATTTATATTCTCAAAAATCAAACTTTTGGGGCACATCAGGAAGATTTGGTAATCTATTATTGTTCGTTGTAAAATGAATACAACCAAACATGAAGTGGCAAAAAAAATAATAATAATAAAACAGAAAAACAAAAAAAATTGCAGCTTTGAGTGCCTAATATCAAAACAGATCAGCATGACTTTTTAGAACTTTTTAAAATAGCAAAACTAGTGAGTACACAAATATGAACAACCACGACTAGCAATTCTAATGAAGAAAAGCTTGATATCCAGCTAGGAACGAAAGAGAATGGTATTCCCGAGAAATATGGGAACACATGAAATAAGAAAGAAAATAAAATAAAAAATAAAAAATAGAAATAGAAATAAAAACTCACGCAGATGAGGAAGGGCCGACGAGTGGATTCTCCCTGAGGGGATTGAACGCGAACCTCCCGAGGAAGGGAGCGACGCAGGGCCTCGGCGAATTCTTGAGGCAATTGTTGACGTACATCGTGACGAGAAACATGACAACGTTCGCGACGACGAACACTGGCACCAGCCACGGCACCCACCGGCGGAATGCCCGCAGCTGCGGTTGCTCCGGCGGCGGCGGAGCGGTACGATTCGCCTCCAGTGGATGGACGGCGTTGTCCCCCCGTGTCTGTGGCACCACGACCTCAATCTCCGACGACGTTTCCCTTGCCATCCCTAAATTATTCTCCTTCTTTCCTTCTCTTTGCGATCGACGCTATCAGATATTCTCTATATGGGAGGAGAACAAGGAAGCAAAACAAAGATCGGACCTTGGAGGCTTCTACTCCTCCGCCACAATTTGTTTTTAAAAAATAGTACAATAAGATTACGACGAAAAAAGACGAAACAGAGAAGGAAGGAGGGGGATTATGGAATTAATTAAAGAGGAAGGATTGCGATGGGAGATGCAAGAGAGAGGAAAAATATAAAGAAAAATTAGGAGAAAATGGATGATTCGTTAAGCCGAGAGGGGAGGGAAGGGAGCAGGTCGGGGTGAAAGTGGATCCACATGGATCCGTTTTTATATCGAAATCTATAAAAATTTGAACATCCATATTTGAGTATCTAAATTTTTTTATAAATCTATTTAATTTTATAAATATTTTTAAAAATATGTATGATCATATTTATATATTATTAATTTAATTTATTATTTAATAATATTTTTTATTATGCGATCATAAAATTTAACCATGCTGTGCTTTCAATATTTAATTTATATTTTATTTATTTAAAATAAATATAAATATAAAATTTTACATCTAAATAATATTCATAAATAATATTTATTAAATAAATATAAATGTAAATATAAATTTTAATATCTTGGTAGCATGCTATGCAAGAAGATAAAAAACGTCGAACCGTCAAGATCCATTCTGTGGATCACCACCGTCCGTGCAGCCTTGCGTGACGGGGCTGTGATCGAGCCGGAGGACCGATGTTGGTGCGGATTCCGTGTACGGCCCCTGGACCGTCGCGAGACTCGCCGATGACCGTGATTTGCGGACTGGATTACGTGGAATCTTGCCGGATGCGAATCAAAGTACATTGGTACTATGTACCATCGGTGATGGGTCGCGCCGTCACTTTGCGTCTGGAAAAATGGCATGGGATGTTGCCTTCTGTCACGCTGCCACTTTGCCGAATTGCTGGCATAGCGTTAAAAGAAAAGTTTCGTGTCCACTAGCGCATGGCATGATCGTTGATTCATTTGGAGAAAGTAGAGACCCAAGCGTGGCGCAATACGATCATGTTCGTTTCATAGCAACATTAATGATGGTTCGGACTATCATGAACACTTTCTCCCTATGTATGCATGTATGCAGAGTACCCCTAAAACAGATGGAGAGGCTTGGCTTTGACACTGCCGTGCCCCAAAAAAACCGACGATCTTATGAGACGTATTGTTTCAAATGTTAATCTCTCCTCTTATTAATAAAAATGCTATGTGTATATATACGTAAGTTGTCAAAGAATCCAATTCTAATGATAAGGAAAAGTTATAGCAAGAAAAATCATACAATGTTGACACAGGAAGGTAATCATAGTCATAGTCATGATAGGTAGGTAATCAAATTTATTTTAACTATTATTTTATTCTGATGCCATGTTTAGAAGATGATCGAGCCTGTTTCCATCAATACCATCCTTCCGAGAATGAACAGCCTAAATAAGAAGTCGTGATTACCATACGTGTTGACAAATAGAAGACGTGAACGTAAAGAATGCTTATGTCGTTGGGGAATGGTTATTTAATACCACTCTTTCCTTTTGGGTAAAACAAGGTGTTAGGAAGTTGTTGTGGATTATTGCTTTACTTTCGGCACCTTTTCTAATATTCAATCTTCTAATCAACTATACAATAAGGGTATTGTTAAACTATGTTTGCTATTTAATTTTTCGTATTTAGCCAGCATACAATAAAGTTAGGTATATGCATTTCACCCAAAAAAAAAAAAAAAAATGTATATGCATATAAAACTTCAAAAATTAATTTATAGTTAAAAGAAAAATAAAAATTCTAGGACCCCTCCTAATGATGCTATAGTTAGGGTTGCAACTCCAACCTACAAATACATTAATGCTTGACTTGGACTCCATTCTAATCTTGGACATAATAAATAGTTCAAATATGGAGTCAAAATTAAAAACTTTTGGGTTGGGCCTGCATTTGAGATTTTTGTATCAGCGTCACTCTAAAAATACATAGATTACTTGATTTATTGCATAAAATATAGTATACAAATATACATGATGTAAACTCATAAAGACATACATGCATATAATATTAGTTTTGTTTACAACATTCTTCGATTGAAAATGTAGAAGGCAATGACATATCAGAACATATCTAGATTTTTATACTCGAGCATATCTTTTCAATATTTGTTATATAGTTAACCATGAAATACTTGTTGCTCATGATCTATTTTTTGGGGCATATGTTGGATGTTTATAAATTTATTGTTTAATTTAATTAACTCTTTGAGATAATAATATTGGATACCAGATTGGCGCCTGAACCAGACTTGATCCTTCAATGGATCGGGTATGGCATAAAAATTTAACCCTCTACCTAAACAAGCACGGTTTGGGATTAGTAAAACTTGGACTCTGCCTGATAGCATGCCTAGGTACAGTTAAATAGCGAAATATTTCTTTTCTAATTAGAAGTGTGCGTCTTATTAATAGCCGTGCACTTTTAGGTGGTTAAGACATTTGGATGCTTGGTATTGACTAACGCTGAATGGGAGCTTTTGGGCAGGTAGATTCAGAGCATTATAAAAAGAATTTTCTGCATACGGTTGAAAGAAGCCTGTGTCTGTTCCAAGGGATGTGAGGTTCTTCACTTATAGAACTCGACCACGCATCAATTTTCTTTTGAAGACAAGATGCCATGCCTGCAGTTGCTCTATTTTCTGCCCAGCTCTCGCCAGCAAGGTTGTTCAACTGCCCAACAAACGTAGAAACCACAAGACGATGATCACATTTTTTGTTAAAAAAAAAGTCGTTTCAAGTTCACCAGTCACCTAAGTCTGACTTCTTTTAAAATAAAATTTCTGGTTGCCAAAAATTTTTAGCCGTTTTTTTTTTCTTATCGTTTCAGGCTGGCAGACGGCCTGCAGAAGGTACGGTTAGTGACTGAAAAATTTCTCATGAGTTCTTTTAATTGGTCATTAATTTTCCCCTTGGATCTCTCCGAGTATTTCTATAGAAGCTAAATTTATGGATTTCTAGTGAGTGACCAAAAAGGTTGCCCTCAGCCTTCAAAAAGGACCACAAAGTTTGGAATGCTTGCAAGAGTCCAGGAAGGCCGAAAGAGCAAATAAAAATGTAAAAAATTTGGCTCATTTGGACCATTTTTTAATTAAAGTTTACAAATTTATCATCGACTTTGGTTTATTTTATTAAAAAAACTTTAAGATTGATAAGAGATCCCAAAATCCTACCCAATCCCCATCATCAAATGGATAAGACCATCTAACAGTGGCCAATGCGTGATCCTCGGATCGGTGCAAACTAACAGCGGCTATTGAAGGATGGTGCAATTAACGCACGGCCAACGTTAAATTGATCTTATCCTTTCATGGCCGAGCCCTATTTAAATCCTTCCTCCGATCAATTTCTCCATTGAAGTCCTCTCACTCTCTCTTCTAACTCACTGCCGGCAGCCATCGACCCACCGCAACCCAACTCCACCACCCCCGAAACCTCCTTTCCTCTCCAATATCCATCAATTCACCCTCTATCATTTCCCCTTCTATTCCAAACTTGACTGCTCTTTCTTGCTAGGGTTCTCCGTCGCCTTTGTGACCCACCGCCGTCATTGTTGGTAAAACCTTTCCCCCCTTCCTTCTTTTGGCCTAGGGTTTCGCCGCCATGGCAGCAAGGAACACTACCCCTTTTTCCTTCTTGGCTCCCCTGTGCATGATCGGACTCCTGTCCCTAGTCATTGCCGCCGTGCCATTGCTTTTCTTCCCCTCCGGCTGTTCCGATTCCGCCATTGCCCCTCTCTTCCTCAATCTTCAAGAGCCACGAGAGGGCTCTATTTCGGCTAGAGAGAAAAGAAAGAGAAGAGAAGAAAAAAGAATGAAAAGAGAAGAGAAGAAAAAAGAATGAAAAGAGAAGAGAGACATAAAAAGTGAGAGAGAGGTAATGGATTCAACCTCTCAAACCTTTCTTATGAATTAAACCTCAATCCAACTAAGTTTAGATCAACCCAAATCGTATGGATCTAACTTGTGACTCTATCCAAACCTTGACTGAGACCGCGATCAGATTGAGATTCTCTTTTTCTTTATACTAATTTTTTTTAAATAAAGTTAATTAGGTTATAATTTACTTGTACTAAAGCCTTCGTCACTAAAAGGGCATTAGATCTAGGGATTGAATTATGAATCGAAAATCAAAATTTTGAATCCAATCAATTATCAGTTCCACCTATATGGGATTTTACTTAACATATTTCTAATATTTTTCAATTGCATAAAAATTATATTTTTTAGAAAAATTGAAAGTTTGGAAAACTACATTCCTTATGAAACTCAAATATTTGGATCAAGCATAATGTTATCCCGACATGTTATAAATTTTAAATACAATGATTCTTTCAAACTTTTGACTACAAAATTATATTTTTTATTTTAAAAAATATAATATAAAAATTATGATTTATAAATAAATATATTGGTTATACGAAAAATTCTCTAATTAGATTATGATCTGAATTTAGCTAATGAGACTAATCATTGATCACACGATTAGAAACTAGTTTCTCTTAGGCCTAGCTAATTAGAGTTGATCACTGATAAAGTTAGTCTTTTTGGACCTAACTAGTTGAGACTGATCGCTGGCACACGCTGATGCATTACATATTTATTTTCAAGTATAATCTCTTTGCCTTGCCATAAAGCTAATCAAGGTCGTGTGAATCAGAGTTAATTTCTTTCTAAGCCTAACCAGTAGAACTGATCATTGATACATATTGGTGGTTCGAATGTTCTATATTTAGAGGCTAGTCTCATTTGAGCCTTGTCACGAGGCTGATTGTGGCCATAGTGAGAGAGAATTTGGTATTTTTATTGCTTTGTATGGTTTATTTTTAAAAATTAAAATTAAAATTAACTTACCGAGTTCGTAAAGTTTACTTTTTTTTTTTTGCTTTTTTTTTCCAGATCCAAAAGATCATATGGGACTTGAGACCGAGCAGTGAAGAGCTTAGAATCTTAAAAAATATTTATTTTTTTAATAATATTAATTTAATTTATATTAATAAATCTCATAAATTATTATTATTATTTTTTTAAATTAATAAAATTAAAAGTTTATTTTCAATACCGCTCCCTTATATAGAAATAGAATTTTGATAGTGCAGGATGATCTTGCATATTTTTAAGATCTTGTTCTAAGAAATGTGCCACCTCCAATTCGAATACTGGATTCTTTCGATGTGTGATAGAAAACCTCTAGACTGTTTTTTGCTTCCAATAAAAGCTGTTTCAATCGTTCATGGATGTCAGTCTTTCTCTCCCTTTTGTTTCTAGGTATGAATGACTTTGAGCGCAGGTAAATATTATAAGGCAGGTAGAGCAAGCTTGACTTCAAGCCAGGGAATGCATGGGCCAAGGCCCCCGGCGAGGTTTTATTAAACGACGGTGATACAGCAGTTCCAACAGCCATTGTAATTTTCCTTCATGATATAAATAAATTATAGCAATCGTTATATCATGAAAATTTATTATCATGAATAAGGGCTACACAGTGGCATGATATTCTACAATGCTATACCTGACATCAGAAGGTTAACATACCAGGAGCTTAACTGGGGTAGCAGGTTTTCATGCTTCCCAGGGATAAGAACTGGTGATTGAGTCCAGCCCATTGCATGGAAACGGCTTTGAAATACCATATCCAACCCTTAACCAAAAAAAGAAAAACCATATCCAACACATTTCCTTCCTTCGAAGGATGGCTAGGAGGTGTCGTGGCAAGAGAGAATGGGGAAGCTGAAGAAGCCATGGTTGCTCTCTTTTGTGCACCATGCTCGAACCAAACCACTTCAATCCAAGACTAAGATCATATGACTGATCAATGATGGACCTTTCACTAGTATAGCTATTAGTATAACTACTAAGGACCCAACTAAAAAGCTAATCTAAAGATATTATTTAGATTTTTTAACCTTTTATAGATATCCAAGATCGACCTCATGCATAGCTAATATAAGAGAAAATACACACCTACATAGACTACACGGGTCTTCACGTACTCTCTCCATTTAAATTCTAACATTCTTATCAATCTAAGGGATCCAAATCTAATTATATCCAATCACAAACCATGATTAGCCCATGGTCAAGCCCAAAAGAGATCATGTGTTATGAGCTAAATCTACTTTGATATCATATATAGCAACTCAGGACCTCACAATTAAAGGATGATTTTGGCGAAAGCAAGTCCTACTTGAGTAATGTCATAGGGATGTCTTGAAGCTCAATATTCTATTTATTGCACCAAAGAGACCCACATACAAGAATGTTGGCTTTTGACTTGATGATAGCTTGATGTGTGTTGATGTTCTTCCACCGAAGAGGAGTGGCATAGTGTAGTACACAGGGCACCTACCAAGGAACTAAGGTATGTGGTGTTCATATTCGAGAAGGAGGTGATAGATGGGAAAGTGAGGATAGAGAAGGTGCTAAGGAGATTCGGTGAGAAAGTAAAGACAATGAGAGAGGATGTTATAAGGATGATACGAAGGTTGATTTATGTGAATTCAAGGATAGGATTGCAGGTGTAGAATGCATTTGACGTAACAGTGGAGGGAGAGATTGAAGAGGTGGGAAAGATGAGGGAAAGTCCAGCTCCAACTTTTGTAGAAGATGAGTTTGGATCCTCTAAGTATATATTTTGCACCATAGAGTACTGCATAATCTCAAATAGCCTCTATTGTGGGTCGGCTATAGCTTATCCTTGGCCTGACATTCCTCGACCTGTATCGACCTATTTCAATAGGTCGTCCACATATGACTGGCCGCTATGATGGATTACTAGTTCGCTAATAGTCCGCCATAGGTCATAATACCCGACCGAGCTTTCACCAAAGAGCTCCTCCATAATTGATCGGAGAAAAGTTACCCATAGCCGATCTATCCAGCATTAGTCGATCTAGCCGATCAATATCCGGACGACCAACTAATTGCTCATATACCGTCAATTAATATCGGATGATCTATTATTGATTGTCTGTTACCAAGGTATTACCGTCTCTACCAGATCTGTGCTATTCCCAAATTAAGAAAGTCTGGATTACATAGGAGTCCCTCGCAATCCCATCTTCTAGAAAAGAAAAAATATCTTACAAATCAATCCAAAGCGACAAATTCGAAAGATCGTTAGAATCTGAGACAAATATGACTCTAATTTCTCTCCTATAAATAAAGAAGCTCTAGGATCCTCTAGGTATGTACTCAATTCGATGCTTTCTTTTCTCGTTATTCTTCAGTCTCCTAACTTGAGCATCGGAGGGTCTTCATCGGAGAAATCCCTAGTGAGGACTTATGTGCAGGAGTTTGGGCAAAGCTCCAGTAGCAGTTATTCCTTGGCCACAAATTTCTTAACAGCCGACCTCAAGTGGAGAGATTCTGGAGCAACACTTGACACTAGAGGAAGGACCCTCGACTGATTTTGAGGCCCAATCTTTGAGAGGAAAAAAGCTCATCAAAAAAACATCATGAAGACTTAGAGGAAAGCATCAAATGCATCTCAGCATTCTGGTGGTCAGCAAACCAGCAACGCTCAATCGGCCAATTCACCGCCCCTAATTCAGGTGAATCCACCAATAGCCCCAGTGATCTCGAAAGAGCAATATAATACTCTCATCCAATAGATGCAAGCACTCTCGACCGCGATGAGGGGGATGCAGTAGGCTAGTGAACCACATCCGATCGATGAAAGTTCTGTTAGAATTTGATGCTTCGAATTCGATCCACAGCAAGAAGAAAATCAGTTTTCAGCATAGCAATCAAACCGACTCTGATACGTGGTTGAGCTGGCTTGGATTGATATCGAGCCGGCTTGAACCACAACCGAGCCGGCTTTCTTAGGCAAACAGATAGTAGAAATTTGGATGAGATGCAATCGAGCCAACTCGACCCCTGACCGAGCCACCTCGACGGAGGCGAATACAATATGACATAATTTTTTCTGTTTGGATTCAGATTGTGATTAATCCAGAGGGCCTACGGGAGTTGCTCATAGACCACAGGATCCAACGGTTATGGAGGATTACGGTCATGATCTGAAGGTCAAAAAATATTTTAAGATTTCATCAAGAATATGTTCGACTCATATTAGGAGAACGAGCCCTGTTAGGACTCTTGTGAACTGCTGAGAAGAGGATTCTTATCTTATTTAAAGGGATGAGATGCTGTGGAGTAGAAAAAATGGTGTGTGTGGCATGAGAAGCATGTAGAGAGGCTCAGACAGCCATCGAGAGGAGCTTGGCAGAGCGTCGAGTACGTTCAGCCTATGAGAGAGAGAAGCAATAGGTGCATAGCATCCGATGAGGAGGCTATAAGGGCAGAGCATCTTGTAGGTTCTATGGGTCTTCTTGGGATTCTAAGAGAGCTTTTGTGAAGATAGCTTTTAGTTGAGAGAAATTTATGTATGGTGAGTGAGAGTGAGAGTGAGTGTTCTCCTCTTATACCTATTTTTTTCTTTCATAGTGAAGCCTTGTATGCCCCATGGAGGTGAGCTTTTAGACTGATCCACGTACTTAATTATTTTTTTATTTTATTTTTTTCTTCTTCTTGCCATAATAATTTGATACTAAATTCTTAACAAGCGGTATCAGAGTAGCTGATATCCCAACAGTTTGGTATCAGAGTGAGTTGATACCATAATAAGTTCAGGGCCGGCCCGTGGAAGGTTAGAAGAATAACATCCTAGAAGTCCAAGGGTCGAAGCAAGTCATCATAGCTGATTTATCAGCCCACCTCATCGAAGACTTCGACGATCTTCTACCCTCATCTCTAGAATAGATTCAACTTCGAGCCATGTAACTCCTCGGTGCTGAGCTATCCAAAAAGATAGCATGGAAAAAAGGCTCCAGAAGATGCAACAATGAATAGACGCATTGCAGGCACCAAAGCAGCAAGGGGATGACTTAAGGTTCAACATCGATCCTCTGTTCACCCAAAAGATCATGAATAAGCCTCTGCTATCTCATTTCAAAATACCTTAGATGGAGCCTTATGACGGAACTTCTGATCCTGTAGATCATCTAGAAAACTTTCAAACCCTCATGCACCTGCAAGGAGCTGGTGATGCAGTTCTATGCCAATCTTTTCCTTCGACTCTGAGGAAGGCAGCTCAGCAGTGGTATTCGAATTTATAGCCGGGCTCCATGTATTCCTTCCATTAGTTAAGTCATCTGTTCATCGTTCATTTCGTCAATAGTCATCGGTAATGTCGTAACTCAGATTTTCTTATAAGCATTAAGCAGAAAAAAAATGAATCTCTTTAAGAATACATCAACCGATTCAATGCAACCACTCTGAAGGTTCGAAACTTAGATCAGTCGGTTGCTATGATGGCATTAAATGCTGAACTTCTTCAGAATGATCTTCTTTTCTCTCTTAACCTAGATTATCTTAAAGATTTTATCAAGATGTTGGAGTGGACGAAAAGATACGCCCAGGTCGAGGAAGCTTGGGACCAGCAAGGAGATAACCATGGTACTGAATCACAACCACCCCAAAAATAAGAGAAGAAGAAAGACTATCAGCATGTGCAACACCGACGAGAGGAGCCACGGCCTCGTCATTCCCATACCCCACCTTGGAGTGGCTGACCTATATCTCCTAAACCTCAATGCCGATCAAGGACCTCACCTCGGAGGTTTCATTATTACACTCCTCTTAACACTCCTCGGGCTTAGATTTTGATGGAAATTAAGCGACAAGAAAAAATGCCACAGCCGAAGAAGATGGTGACTCTTGCTCAAGCAAGAAATCTGAGAAAATACTGTAGATACCATCATGACCATGGGCATGACACTGAGGAATGCTGACAGCTTAAAGAGGAGATAGAAGCCTTGATTAGGTGAGGATGGCTTCGACGGTACGTTGATGAGCAAAGAATTCTCTCCAATCTACATCGCAAATAGTCTAGATAGGAGGATCCTCATAGAGAACAATCGATAATGGGTGAGATCTGGATGATCGCTGGGGGGCACCTCAGTGGAGATACCTCAGAGCATAGCTGATTTAGTGTGGAAGGGCCAAAGAAGAGGAAGATCGATGATGAAATCACCTTTACCATTGATGATCTACAAGGAATAAGTTAGCCACACGATGATCCTGTAGTTATTTTTCTAAACATTTTAAATTATGATGTACATCGGATTCTTATTGATAATGGAAGTTTAGTTGACCTCTTGTTTTATGATGTCTTTGTTCAGATGAGCTTAGATCCTGGACGGTTGATGAAGAAGAACGTGCCTCTGATTGGATTCTTCGGCAGTACAGTGCTGGTAGAAGGAACCATCTCATTAATAACAAAAGTTGGGCAGGTCTCGAGGCAAGCCATAATCAAAATTATGAGCTCAAAAGTGGCACTCTCAAATCTTGAAAATCTAAAAAGATAGATAATGAAAAGATGGAAGCAAGCCGAAAGAAGAATCAGCTTCAATAGCAAAGTTTAAAAACTAGGGCGACTCACCCTAAAACTGAGTCGGCCCAGTTCTCACCCTAAGACTGAGCTGGCTCAGTTGAGAACTGGGCCGGCTCAGTCTAGGACTGGATTGACTAGGTCTCAGAGAAAAATCTAGACAGAAAGTAGCATTTTTAGACTGTTAGCATGGTACACAACTGGATCGGCTCAGTCTTAAATCTAGATAGAAAGTAACATTTTTGAACTATTGGCATGGTACATAATTGGGTCGGCTCAGTCTGGGACTGAGCCGACCCAGTCATAGGTTAGCCGGCTCAGTCTGAAACTGGATCGACTTAATTTTTATGGATTATTATTTTATATACGTGGATTGTTTGAGTTTGGAGAATTTTTCTATGAGCTTGGACTTAACCCTTTGTAAAGTATATATACTGAAAATAGATCAAGATTGTAAGAGTGCTGAAACATACTGAATAAAAGCTCTTTTCTTTCAAAAATCTCTTCTTCTCTTCTTCTCTATTTCTTGAATTATTTGATCATACTTCCACATTAATCTATGAGAAGTACTTTCTTATTGCTTAGCTAATCATCGATGACCACGTCGATCCATGTGGGAAGAGCGCACATTTTTGATATTTGGTATTAAAGCGGTGTTGTGTGGAAGAAAGAAAGCAAGCACCTAGGGTTTACTATATCTAGGATCTGTTGCACCAGATTTTATTCTAAAACTTCTAGTTTGCTTCATGGTTATCTCTAGATTGAGGTGGAGATTGTTTACATGGAGGAACGGTGATACAGAAGTTTGGAAAGAGGATCTAGGGCTAGTTAGATCTTCTTTGAAGGATAGTTTTGCTGGTGTGTGAGATCGTGAAGGGTGTTAAAAATTTATTCTTGATTTGTTTGAAGTCATGGGATCAAGTGGATTTAAGATGGATTTTGAGAAGTTCGATGGCAAGAAAAACTTTACTCTATGGTAGCAAAGAGTAAAAGACTTGTTGGTTTAGCAGAGGATCTACAAGATCTTGACAAAAAAAAGATCGAAAAAGATCAATGCTGAGGATTGAAAAGAGTTGGAGAAAATTACTTTTAGCACAATCTAGATGTACTTGATCGATCAGATTTTGTCCGAGATTTGCACAGAAACTACGGCAAAGGGGCTCTAGGAGAGACAAGAGAACACACACATGAAAAAGAATATGACGAACAAGCTATGGTTGAAGAAATAACTGTATAGTCTGAGAATGCCTGAAGATGGAGATCTTGTTGCACATATCCAAAGGTTCAATTAGGTGTGTTCTGAGGTGATGAGTTTGGATGTAAAGATCGACGAGAAGGATTGGGCATTGCTGCTATTATTTTCTCTCCCAGGTTCATATGATGGTCTTATAATAACTTTAGTTTATGAAAAGAAGATCCTAAACTATGAAAAGGTTGTTGGTGTGCTCAGATCAAATAAGTAAAAAAAAAAGATCTGCAAGGAAGATCCTAAGTCTAAGATCTTAGCTATGAATGAAAGTCAGGGAAGATCAAAGAAGAAGATAAGAGAAAATTTCAAAGGTAGATCAAAGTCTCGTGATCAGAGGAAGATGACATTGAAATATTATAAATATCATCAACCTGGACATCTGAGGAGAGATTGTCCCCTTTTGAGATCAGAAAAAGGAAAGGCCAACAAAAAAGATGATACAGCTTCAGTGAGCGGTGGAGAAGATCTGCTGGTTGCATCAGATGGATCCACAGAGTATGATACTATATGGTATTGGATTCAACATGCTCACACTACTATACTTCTCATCGACAGTGGTTTGCTACCTACCAGAAGGCCGATGGTGGAAGTGTCAGCCTTGGAGATGATCATTCGTGCGAAGTAGCTGAAATTGGCTCTATAAGAGTAAGGATGTACGATGGGATCATTCGTACATTATCAAATATCAGATATATACCGGAGTTGAAAAAGAATTTGATTTCTTTATGCTACTTGGAGGAGCAGAATTATGCTTTTAGTAGTCAGGCTAGGAGTGGATGTCTGAAAATTTTTAAGGAAGCTTTGATGGTGATGAGAGGTAGAAGACTGAGCAACAATTTTTACAGAATAGAAGGCTCTATGGTAAATAATAGTGTAGAGGTGCTAGCATCAACATAGGAGTAATAGATTCTATATCAGCTATGGTACTATCGGATGGATCATATGAGTGACCATGGCTCATTGAACTAAGCAAAAGAGGTATGATCCCAGCCCTGAAGAAGGAGAGCATAGATCTTTGTGAGCCATGCATCTTTGGCAAACAGCATAGGATGAAGTTTGCCAGAAGTACCAAGTGCAGTGAGGGAGTGCTGGATTTAGTGCACTCGGATGTGTGGAGACCAGCTTCTATATCAGCTAGAGGTGGGATAAAATATTTTGTTACTTTCATTGATGATTCCTCAAGGAAGATGTGGATTTATCTGATCAAATAAAAATTAGAGGTGTTTGCCTGATTCAGAGCCTAAAAAGCTGAAGTAGCGAAGGAGTCAGAAAGATAGATAAAGTGTCTGAGGTTAGACAATGAAGGAAAGTATACTAGCCTGGAGTTCAGGAGGTACTATGAGAAAAATGGCATCAAATGCTATTACATGGTGAAGATAACTCTCCAGTAGAATGGTGTCGTGGAAAAGATGAACCGAATACTGATTGAGAAGGCATAGAGTTTGAGGCTGCAGACATTACTTCCAAAATTCTTTTGGGGTGATGCTCTAACTTTTTCTTATTTTTTTGTGAACAAGTCTTCTCATTATAAGCTGAATGGAGGCATTCTAGAGGAGGTCTGGAGTGAAAAGAAGATGGAGCTTGGCCATCTGAAAGTCTTCGGTTGCACAGCCTGTGCACATATGGAGGCAACCAAGAGGAGCAAATTGGATCTGAAATATCAAAAGATGATATTTATAGGATATCCATAAGGAGTCAAGGGATACGTGGAACTCTCAAGCATAGAAGTCAGTGATCAGTAGGAACGTTATCTTTGATGAGAAGAGCATCTTGAGGAGGTCTGAGATAGATGGAACTGAAAAAATAGAGATGAACAACGATGGCCAGTCAGAGAATGATGGCATGCAGGTTACATCCACTTACAGGAGTATTCCTATTGAGATGGAGCTGGGCAAAAAAGTATTATCTCAGATTAAAAATCAGCATGGAGGATCGAGAGTTCAGACAGATGTGCAGGAGCAGCCATAGACATCAAGTAGAGATGTATCAGTGGAAATGGCTTTGTACAAGTTTCAGCGTACTATTAGGAGATCGATCAAATATAGCATTGATGAGATTATCTTCTATACACTCATCACTACTAACGGAGATTCAGAGAATTATGCAGAGGCCATGGAGAGTGAGAATCATGATTCATGGATACAGGCCATATGGAGGAGATGAAATCACTTGAAAAGAATCAGATATGGTAGCTGGTGAATCTTCTAGAGGATGCTCGACCTATTGACTCAAAGTAAGTGTTCACAAAGAAAGAAGCACCTTCAGAATAAGATAAAATCAGATTCAAAGCAAGGCTAGTAGCAAAGGGATACTCACAAAGGGAAGGGATTGACTACACAAAAAAATTTTCTTCTGTGGTGCGTCACACATCTATTCAAGTTTTACTATCATTGGTGGCACAGCATAACATGAAATTGAAATAGATGGACGTGAAGACGACCTTCCTTCATGGAACTTTGGAGGAAAGAATCTACATGAAGCAGCCAGATGGTTTCATGAAGATGGAACAAGAAGAAAAGATATGTTTACTCAAAAAGTGTTTGTATGACTTGAAACAATCTCATCATTAGTGGTATCGAAGGTTTGATAGCTTTATCTTGAGCTTGAATTTTAGCAGATATGAATATGATTGCTGTGTCTACATCAATAATGTAGATAAGGAGGATATTTTGTACCTATTATTTTTATGTGGATGATATGCTCATAGCCAGTAGAAGCATGAATGCTGTGAAAAGATTAAAAAGAACATTATCATCTGAGTTTGAGATGAAGAATTTAGATCCAGTTAAAAAAATTCTTGGAATGAAGATTTGCAGAGATAGGTGCAAAGAAGTACTCCATTTATCACAACAAAAGTATATCCAGAAGGTTCTAGAGAGATTTGAGATGGAGAAGGCCAAACCTACAGAGATGCCATTGCCGAGCCATATGTCTCTCTCCAAGTTATAGAACCCTCAGTCAGAAGAGGAGAAAGAGTACATGAAATGAGTTTCTTATGCAAATATTGTAGGCAGTGTGATGTACACTATGGTGTGTTGTAAATCAGATATAGCACATATAGTGAGCACGGTTAGTAGATACATGGCTAACCCTAGAAAGGAACACTGAAAAGCATTGAAATGGATATTGAGATATCTGCATGGAACAAGGAATTATAGTTTAGTCTTTGATGGGCAGCTGAAAGGATTTGGAGAACAATCTGTGAAGATGTGTGAAGATTCAGATCCTCTAAAAGAGTTTGTTAATGTAAATTATGCTGGTGATCTTGATACAAGAAGATCTACTACTAGATACCTCTTCTACGTATATGGTGGATCGATATCTTGAAGATCAATTCTTCAGCCAATCATGATCTTGTCTACCATAGAGACCAAATACATTGGGATAATGGAGGCTGCAAAGAAAGCCCTTTGGCTTTCTTTGCTGATTGATGAGTTGGGGGTGGAGCAGAGTAAGGTTACACTATTCAGTGATAGTCAGAGTGCTTTGCTATTGGCACAGAACCCAGTCTATCATGTACGCACAAAGCATATAGATGTAAGGTACCACAGGATCAGAGAGTTGGTGGAGGAAGGTGAAGTAGAACTGATGAAGGTCCAAACCAAGAAGAATCAGTCTGATGCACTCACGAAGGTACTCCCTAGTGATAGCTTTCAGAGATGTATGACAAAAATGGATCTGTTGAGAGGAGATGAGTTCATAAGGACTTGAAAGCACCAAGATAGAGAATGTGAGCTCAGAAGTGACACTCTCAAATCTTGAAAATATGAGAAGACATGTCATAGGAAGATGGAAGCGAGCCGAAAGAAGAATCAATCTTAATAGCAAAGTTCAAAAATTAAGCCGGCTCATCCTGAGACTGAGCCAGCTCAGTCCAGGACTGGATCGGTTAGGTCTTAGAGAAAAATTCAGATAGAAAGCAGTATTTTTGGACTGTTGGCATGATACACAACTGGATCGACTCAGTCAGACTGAGCTGACCCAGTTGTAGGTTAGCCGGCTTAGTTTTCGTAGGTTATTATTTTATATACGTGGATTATTTAAATTTAGAGAGTTTTTCTATGAGCTTGAACTTGATCCTTTGTAAAGTATAAATACTGAAAATAGATCAAGATTGTAAGAGTGCTGAAATATACTGAATAAAAATTTTTTTCTTTCGAAAATCTCTTCTTTTCTTCTTCTCTATTTTTTAAATTATTTGATCATATTTTTGCATAAATCTCTGAGAAGTACTTTCTTGTTGCTTGGCTAATCACCGATGGCCACGTTGATCCGTATGGAAAGAGCACGCATTTCAGATAAAAATAACTTATTTCATGGTAAATAGCCCATCTGCTTATAATGTCATCTTAGATCGATCAGGTTTAAATGCCTTCCGAGCTATAGTATCAACTTATCACTTGAAAGTGAAGTTTATGACCCCCAATGGGATCGGTGAACTCCAAGAAAATCAATCAGCCACAAAGAAATGCTATATGGCAATCTTGCATGGAGTAATGACTGAGGAACAACCTATCAATGAGCTGGATGTACGAGATAAGCTGACTAAGCAAAGGGGTCACCCAATAGAAGAATTGGTCTCGGCATCGATCAATGATGATCCAAACAAAGTTGTGAAGACTGGCTCAAATTTGTGCGAAGAGGATTGTCACCACCTTATCTCATTCCTACGAGCCAACACTGATGTATTTACTTGGTCGGCTTCCGACATGCTCGGCATTGACCCATAGGTTATAGTTCATCAACTCAATATGGACTCGAACCACCATCCGATCAGGCAGAAGAAATAAAACTTCGCTCCTGAACGACAGAAGGTAATACAAAAGGAAGTTAATAAACTTCTAAAGGCCGGATTTGTTCAAGACGTATATTACCCAGAGTGGCTGGCTAATGTCATCCTCGTCAAGAAAGCTAGTGAAAAATGGTGCACATGCATCGATTATACCGACCTCAATAGGGCATGTCCAAAGAACAGTTATCTTTTTTCTCGTATAGATCGGCTGGTGAATACGACTTTGGGACATCAACTTCTATCATTCATGGATGCTTTCTTGAGATACAACCATATCCAAATGACACCCAAGGATGAGGAGAAAACCTTTTTTGTAACTTACCAGGATCTTTTCTACTACATGGTTATATCGTTTGGCCTAAAAAATGTGGGAGAGACGTATCAAAGGCTTGTAAACAAGCTCTTCAAAAAATAGATTGGTAGGAACATGGAGGTGTATATGGATGATATGCTCATCAAAAGTAGGACTGTCGAGCATCATATTACTGACCTACAAGAGATCTTTTCTACATTAAGGCACTTCCAAATGAAACTCAATCTAGATAAATATGCATTTGGAGTCACTTTTGAAAAATTCCTCGGCTTCATGGTGTAACGGCATGGGATTGAAGCTAATCTGAAAAAGATTCAAGCTCTTCAGAAGATAAAGCCTTCGAGGATGATCAAAGAGGTTCAATGGCTCACTAGGAGAATCACATCTTTAAATAAGTTTCTTTAAAGGTCAGTGGAGAAGAGCCTTCCATTTTTCAAAGCTCTCAAGTAGCCGAAGAATTTCTAATGGTCGGATGAACGTCAGATAGCTTTCGATGACCTAGAGAGATACCTCAGCTCGCCATCCCTTTTAAGTAAGTCGAAGAGGTATTGTACTTATATTTGACTATCTCTTCTTCGGTAATTAGCTTGGTTCTCATTCGACAAGAAGCCAAGGTACAAAAGTCGATCTATTATGTAAGTTGGATACTTCATGATGTCGAGACCAGATATGCAAAGCTGAAAAAAATCATTTATGCCCTTTTGATATCCGTGAAGAAGCTACGTCCGTACTTTCAAGCACACACCATCGCTATTCTTGCCGCCCAATCTATCAGGTCGGTGCTATATCGATCAGATGCTTTGGGGCAATTAACCAAATGGATTATTTAGGAGAATTCGACATCAAATATCTACCGAGGCCATCTATCAAAGCTCAGGCATTGATGGATTTTATCCTGGAGTGCATAATTCTGGATGAGGAATCAAGTAATGTAGTAGTTCCTACAACCAACGAATGCTGGGATCTACATGTCGATGGGTCTTCAAATACTACGGTGTAGAAGTTGGACTGATCTTAACTAGCCCGTAGGGAGTGGTAGCGGAATACACTCTATATTTTGATTTTTTTGGCCTTCAACAATGAAGTCGAGTATGAAGCACTGATAGCAGATCTTCGAATGGCAAAAGAAATGGGAGTTTGGCATCTCAGAGTTCGTAGCAACTCACAACTGATCATCGGTCAGGTTTAAGAAAAATATGAAGCTCGAGAATCGAACATGATGAAATATCTATAGAAGATTAAGGATTTGGCTTTCAGCTTCTCCACAGTAGATATTAAACAAGTACCCAGAGTAGAGAATATACGGGCCGACCTTCTATCTAAACTTGCAACCCTTGGTGCAGCTGGCCTAAAAAGAAGCTCATATTTAGAAGTCCTGGAGAAATCAAGCATCGAAGAAGCTCTTGTAATGCAGGCAGATCCAGAGTCGAGCAGGATTGATCCCATTCAATGCTACTTGTAAGATGGTACCCTACCAGCTAATTGGGATGAAGGCAAAAAGTTGAGACACCTTGCTCCATAGTACCTCATCTATCAGGGAAAGCTATATAAAAGATCCTTTACCTTATCATTGCTCAGGTGCCTCTGCCCCTCCGAAGTCGATGATGCTCTACTAGAAGTTCATGAAGGAATCTACGGCAACCACCTGGGGGGCAAAACTCTCACTCATAAGATATTAAGCTAAGGATACTTCTAGCCGACCATACAAAAAGATGCAGCCGATCTGATAAATAGATGTGATCAGTGTCAAAGAACTTCTAACATTCAGTGCCGACCTTCAACTCCATTGGCACCAATCACTATACCTTAGCCTTTCGCTCAATGAATCATCGGACCATTTACTATCATTATAGCACAGAAGAAGTTTCTGCTTATTGCCATCGATTACTTCACCAAATGGGTGGAGGCCGAGGCTCTTGCAACCATTACTGCGACCAAAGTTTGAGATTTTGTCTAAAAATCAATCATCTGTCGATTTGGTCTGCTGTGAGCTATTATTATAGATAACGAGAGATAGTTTGACAACCCGAGGTTCATAGAATTCTGCAATGACTTGAAAATTTTGCACATGCTAACATTGGTAGGTCATCCTTAGAGCAATGGTGAAGTTGAATTGACGAACAGAACTTTGTTGCAAGATCTAAAAGCTTGTTTTGGCCAAGCTAAGGGATAGTGGGTCGAAGAGTTATATAATGTCCTCTGGACATATCGGACAATCTAACGAGTTTCAACCAAAGAGACACCCTGCATACTAACCTTTAGAACAGAGGCCGTGATATCTTTGAAAATTGGATTACCCACACTCCAAATAGAAGAATTTGATGAGGATAATAATTCATTCGGAATAAGGGCAAACTTAGATTTACTGGAAGAAACTCATGAACGAGCTAGAATTCGGATAGCCAATTATCAGTAGAAAGTAGCTCGATATTATAATTCTCGAGTTAAAGAAAAGTCATTCCTGGTTGAGCAATTGGTTCTTTGCCAAGCAAAGATATCTCATCCAACCGAACGATCGAAGCTATCATCCAATTGAAAATGTCTGTATTGGATGGTCGAGATAGTTCGGCCGGGAGTTTATTGCCTTTGTCGATTGGATGGAACTCCAATCTCGAGGATATGGAATGTCGACAACCTGCGCAGATACTATCCTTAAATTATAATTTTCATCTTGATTTTTTTGATAATAAATAATAATTTTTTACAGCCTCGATCTCCAATTATCGTCTACCAATGCACGCTCCTCGACCACAGTCGAGGGCAAAATGCATCTCCGATGATCACCAACATGCGCTCCTAAGCCACGGTCGAGGAACGAAGCGCATCCCCAAGATTCGCCAATGCGCATTCCTCGACCATGATCGAGAAACGAAATGCGTATCCAAGATTCACCAACGCGCATCCCTCGACCATGATCGAGGAATGGAATGCGTATTCAAGATTCGCCAATGTGCGTCCCTCGACCACGGCCAAGGAACGGAATGCATATCCAAGATTCGCCAATGTACATTCCTCGATCACGATCGAGGAACAGAACACGTATCCAAGATTCGCCAACATGCATCCCTCGACCACAGCTAAGAAACGAATGCATCTTCAACATTTAAGGAACAAAATCGCACGCTCCTCGATTATGGTCGAAGAATGAGATGCTTTCAAATAAATCATCACCTATGGATCCTCGACAATGGCCGAGGAACGTAACTTGTCGCCAAATGAAATCTTAATTACATGTTCCTGGGCCATGGCTAGGAATCACAGCATGTCCCCAGGTGTTGCGGTCATGTGTTCCTTGGCAAAAGCCGAGGATGAGTTATTCAAGGCTTTGCCTTCTTAGGAATCTATCCTTATGTTGGACGTTCTAAAAAATTTAAGCTGGTCTATATTTTAAAAAAGAAAAGTCTAGCAAAGAATGTATATTAACTCATGATGATTGGTTTTGATAACTTGGAAGAAAACCCTGTATTTATTCAAGTAAACAAGTATTGATTGGCCTCGTACAAAAATACCTCGGCAAATGCCGAGGTTAAACAAAAGAAGCTGACCTAACAAAAAGCTCAGACATGCCTGAGTAAGGGTTTACATGGCTTCCTTCGAAGCTCCAGATTCACCGACCTCAGTCTGGTCGGGAAGAACAATGACTGTTGGAGGTGGAGCCGACGCTACATCCTCGACGATTGGATCCTCATGAGCGGGGCTGAAGAGGTCTTCCATCCAAACTTCCCTGCCTCTGGCCTCCTCGACTTCTTCATCATCTGATTCTAAGAGGCTCAAGTTCAGGTCGGGAAAATGCCTCCTTATCTTTTCTTTGAAATCCTAGCCCCCTGCAGATAGGAAGCCGAGGCAAAGTCCGCCTTGATATCGCAAAACTTGACTGAGGAATAGAATGCCTCGACCATTGCGACCTTGGCGGCCTCGATCCGCCCTTTATTGTCTTCCTTCTCTGCCAGCAGCCGGGCTTCAGTGTCGGCCTGAGCTTTAGCCAACTCGAACTCCAACCGCTTCACCTCATCCTTCAACGACCAATTCTCGTCCTCGATCTTCAGCCTGGATAGGTGGGCATCGTCCGTCCTTCAGGTCGCCTATGCGGCCTTTTCCTTGGCGTCCTTCGAGACATGCTGAACCTCTTGGATCACCTTAGCAAAATGGTCCATGTGGTGGATGAGGTATAAAAAAAATTCAGATTAAGAGATTGTTAAATTACGTGAAAATAAAGGATGGTTAACGACCTAAACTTATCCGAAGAAGGAAATCATAAGAATCTTGGATGTAGAAGGCACCCCCAGCCTCCTCAAAATTCTGCACGTCAATCGACAGGATGATTGATTTTAACAAAGATCGAACAACACGATAGTCGATGCCTTTTCTCCTATCCTCGATGTTCGAGGCAACCTCCACCGAAGAAATGTCCGTCGGTACGTCGGGCTTGTGGGTGGATATTCGGATGGAGATCTTGGGCCCACCCGAGCTTCTCTTCGAAGAGGAGGTCGAAGCTCGGGGGGCAAGCTCCACTGGAGCAGCAGATCGTAGCGGTGCCACGGCTTTCGTCGGTGTCAAGCCCTCCCTCCTCGGGATGCTGGTCGACCCCGAGGAACACCCAACTGCGGGTTGGGTGAGGACAGCCTCAGATCGACTGCATTTGGGAGCAAAAGCTATGCTGGCCTTCCTCTTCTTTGCTGCCTGATGTACAACTTTGAGGTCAGCAGGGTTTATTGTTGCACAAAAAAGGTAAGCTCAATAAGCACCGATGATAATAACAAAAAGAAAAAGAACAAGCTGAATAACAAGGAACGAAAGCTTTACTTACTCTTCAAATCGGTTGAGGTCAGCCCCACTTCGAACAAGTTCTCCTCAAAAAGAAGCTTGGATAATGGAGGGGGAGCGAAGCCAAAGATCCAATTTAAGGTCTCCTCCTCGGCATCGGAGGCCTAACGGCCGACCTATGAGGTCGACCCCATTACGTGCTAAAATCCCAAGGTTGCTCGATCGAAACAAAGAAAAAGCACTCCTTCCAATTGTGCATCGAGGAAGAAGCACCTCGAAAAAGATAATATCTTTTCCGAGAAGGGGCGTACCACCATTCGATCTCCGTAGAATGCTCTTTTAGTGTGAAGCAAGCTTAGAAAAGTTGAAAAGTAGGCTTGACCCTGAGGAGGAGACAATGTATAAAAAAGTCTAAAATTGATCGTCAGAAGTTTGGCACCAAGCTACAAAAACTAATCCTATACAAATTTAAAAATTGGACGACTAAAAAGTGGAAGGATAACCTAAGGCCGGCCTTCAAGAATTTCTCATAAATCCCAACGTGGCCTGGACGAGGAAGAGCTATTCGCTCCCCAGGGTCGGAGACCTCTAGCCTAAAGTCGTCTGGGATTTGGTACTTCAACTTTATGAGATCTAAGTCCTCCAAGGAGAGCATAGAATTAATCCTAAAAGGGCCATAGTCCAGGATCCCATGTTCCTCAGATTTACTCGAGGAATCGGCTACCTCGGACCCATGGTTCCCACCTGAATAATCATCCGAACTCCAAGAAGATCAGGATGAACTTGACTGACTTATAAGTGCAAAAGGAACTAACCTAGAAAAGTGCGGTGACCGAGCAACAAGGGAGAAGACAGGGTTGATGATAGGTCGGCTTAACCCGAGCAATCTGCTCAGAGATGCAAAGTGCCAGAGCTCCTCCCTCAATAATGGCAGTAGTAAAAAAAATGAGAGTAATAGTGACCCCTATTTATAAGGGGACTGGACGGTCCCGATCTACCATCGATTCACTAGCCCTCTTTGATTTTTGCCAAGTGGCGAACTCTGATTGATCAGAACAGATGGTCCCAGATCAAGCCGATAGATGGTTAGATTTAAAGACTGATGGTCTTCCATGAGTCTCTTCATAGCATCGATCATCAACATGTGACAATCCAACCTTCATGAATAGATTGGCCTCGGCTTCGAAAAAATACTCACATCGATCGAGCAATAATAGCTCGGCCTTGTAAGTGGATGGCAACTATTATGGGTTGGCTATAGCTCAACCTCGGCCTAACATTTCTTGATCTATACCGACCTATTTCAATAGGTCGTCCACTTATAACTGGCCGCTACGACGGATTACTAGTTCACTAATAGTCCACCATAAGTCGTACCCGATCGAGCTATCGCCAAAAAGCTCCTTCATAATTGATCAGAAAAAAGTTATCCATAGCCGATCTATCCGACATTGGTTGGTTCTAGCCGACCAATGTTCGGACGACTAACTAATTGCTCATATACTGCCAATTAATATCAGACAATCTATTATTGTTCATCTGTTATCGAGGTGTCACCATCTCTATCAGATTTGTGCTCTCTCCAAATTAGAAAAGTCCGGATTACATAGGAGTCCCTCACGATCTCGTCTTCTAGAAAAGAAAAATATATCTTTCGAATCAATCCGTAGTGACAAATTCGAAAAGTCGTTAGAGTCCGAGATGGATATGACTCTAATTTCTCTCCTATAAATAAAGAAGCTCCGAAACTCTTTAGGTACGCACTTAATTCGATGCTTTCTTCTCTCGTTGTTCTCTTATTTTCTAACTTGAGCGTCGAAGGATCTTCACCAAAAAAATTCTCGATGAGGACTTCTGTGCAGGAGTTCAGACTAAGCTCCAGCAATAGTTGTTCCTCGACCACAAGTTCCTCAATGGCCGACCTCAGGCAGAAAGATTCAGGAGCAACAGCCTCCATATCATCGATTTGGGAAATAGATAGCCATGGCTCATCCTGAAAATATAGATAATTATATGGGGTTTTTTTTTTTTCTTCGTACCGTACTATTCCTGAAAAACAGAAGGTGCACCCGGGGAACTCATGGTTGTAAAAATATCCCAATATCACACTTACCATTGGCAGCCAGATCATAAATGTGTATTGAAACTAATTGTCTTGTTTAATAAGCCAGAATATCGGCATACTTTTTCCTTTTAGTCTGCCCCTTGACAAAAGAATTTTTTTGTTTGACTAATCCCCACCGACAACCGGATACCCATCCCACCCCATCTAGCCAGCGGAACCAAGGCAATTAATGAAGGATCGAAACGGGAGGTCGATGCCGCCCAGCATCGAAACCCTATCTCTTGTTTAGAAGGCAGCACGAAACTGAGATTCGGTGGCTCAAAATGGCACATGAAGAATAGCTGATCCAGAGCTTATGTCACCAAGACAAACCAACTACAATCCATAAATTCGCTTTCCAAAATGCATTTGAAACATGATACCTGTAACAAAATTTATCCTTCCATCGAGTTTCACATATTAGTAAATTTAAAAATTTGCAAAATGTACTGACGGGAGATTTGATGCTGCATCTTTTTTCTTCTTCACATAACTATAACATAAGTTTGACTTTCCTCGGGCTGAACTTTTATGCTTGACCCTACCAAAAAAAAAACTGAACTGCAGGGGCAGACAACAATTGTGGGACTATTTTCTGTCACAAACAAAATGCAAATAAAAATCTCTCTGCATTGTAACTTGTTATGGGATGGGGCTGGTGCAGCTTCGACCAATTTAAGGTTGACTGCTGATCTACCCCAATTAATCGTCTGAGCAAAACAATGCGATACTTCATCCATGGTTAGCTGTAGGTCGATCTAAGCTGGCCTACAATTTTCACTGACCTACTGAAGATCGCTTCCTAATGAAATGATGTAGGCCTTCATATCTCATCCTCGTCGAGTTCAAGTTAGCTGCCGAGCTACATGAACAGAATAACCTATCATAGCTCATCAATGGTCGACCTACAATCATTCTTGCTGAAACTGCATCATCTCCAAATGAAAAAACTCGGATAAAGGGAGAATCTTTCGCAATCCCATCTCCCAAGAAGAAAAAAAATCTTTCGAATCAATTCGGAGCAACAAACTCGGAAAGCCGTTAGAGTCCGAAACAGATACGACTCCAATTCCTCCCTTATAAATAAAGAAGCTTTGGGACCCTCCAGGTATGCCACTCAATTCGATGCTTTCTCTCCTCATTGTTCTCTAATCTCCTAACTTGAGCGTCGGAGGATCTTCACCGGAGAACACTCCGATGGAAACTTTATTACAGGTGAACGGATGAAGCTCCAGCGAAAGCTCGTCCTCGGCCCCAGATTCCTCGGTGGCCAAGCTCTTCCATCCTCTTCGATCGACTTCAAGTCGGAAGATCTAGGAGCAACAGTTGGCACTAGAGGAAGGACCTCGGTTGATTTTGAGGTCCAATTTTGAGGGAAGAAAGCACGTCGCCGGATATCATGAGAATCTGAAGGGGAGCATCAAACACGTCCCAGCGTTCTAGTGGTCGACGGACCAACAATGCTCAGTAGATTAATGCATCTCCACCACCAATCCAGAAAAATCCACCAACAGCGTCGGTAGTCTCATAGGAGCAGTATGACACGCTGCTTCATCAGGTGCAAGCACTATCAGTTGCTGTAAGAAGAATACAATAGGCCAGCAAGCACCGTCCAGCCGAAAAAAATTCAGGTCTGGTTCTGGGAAGTCCAGAGGAACAACGCCCCCGAAGCCCAAGGATGGAAGCTAATCATCATAGCCAACCTACCGGTCCTTTCCATTGAAGATCTGAACACTCGTCCACACCAATTTTCAGAAGAGACTCTACCCCAGGTCATGAGACTCCTCGACGTCGAGCCACTCATAAGGACAATATGGAGAAAAAACTCAAAGAGATGCAGCAGCAGCTGGATGCATTGCGGGAGCCGAGACAACAAGAGGAGGATTTAGGGTTCAATGTTGATCTCCAGTTCACTCAGAAGATCATGGATGAATCCTTGCCACATCGATTCAAGATTTCTCAAATGGAGCTTTACGATGGAGTGGCCAATCCCGTAGACCATCTGGATAGCTTTCGAACTCTTATGCATCTGCAAGGGGCTACCGATGCCATACCATGTCAAGCTTTTTCTTCAACTTTGAAAAAATGGCTCGACATTGGTACTCAAACCTAAAGCCCGACTTCATAGAGTCCTACCAATTGAGCCATCCATTCGTTGCCTACTTCGTTAGCAGTCGTCGGCAATATCGTAACTCCGACTTTCTCGTAAGCATCAAGCAACGGAAGAATGAGCTCCTTCGAGAGTATATCAATCACTTCAATGCAGCCACCTTGGAGGTCCGAAATTTAGACTCGTCGGTAGCCATGATGGCGTTCAAGGTTGGCCTCCTCCAAAATGACCTTTTGTTCTCCCTCAACTTGGACTATCCAAAGAACTTTACCGAGATACTAGAACAAGCGGAGAAGTATGCCCAGGCCGAAGAGGCTTGGGACCAGCAAGGAAGTAGTCGAGATGGTAGGTCGGATCCATCCCAAAAGCAGGAGAAGAAAAAAGACCATAGACGGGTGCAGCATCATCGGGAGGAGCCATGATTTCATCGATCGCGCACTCCACCTCGGGATAGCCGATCAACATCTCCAAAGCCGCAACGCCTATCTAGAATGATACCTCGAAGATTTAATTACTATACCCCTCTCAACACACCCCGGACTCAGATTTTGATGGAGATCGAGCGACGAGAAGATATACCCCGACCCAAAAAAATGATAACCCCTGCTCGAGTAAGAAATCCGAGAAAGTATTGCCGATATCATCATGACCATGGGCATGATACCGAGGAGTGCTAGTAGCTCAAAGAAAAAATAGAGGCACTAATCAGGCAGGGATGACTCTAGCACTATATGGATGAATGGCAAATCTCGATAAATTTGGATTGTGACCAACCTCGGCAAGATGAACTGCGCGGAGAACAGCCAGCCGTAGGAGAGATCAGAGTAATTGCTAGAGAAAATCTTAATGGAAACACTTCAGATCGGGACCGACCAAGAGAAGGATCGAAGAAGAGAAAGGTAGATAATGAAATTACTTTCATCGATAAAGATCTGGAAGAAATAAGTCAGCCACATGACGATCATATAGTCATTTCTCTAAATATTGCTAATTATGATGTACATCGGATCCTTATTGATAATGAACGTTCGATAGATATTTTGTTTTATGATGCCTTTATTCGGATGAACTTGAACCCTGAACTACTGACAAAGATGAATATACCTTTGGTCGGATTTTCTGGCACTACGGTTCCAATGGAAGGGACTATCTCACTAACGATAAAAGCTGAATGAGCTCCAAGACAGGCGATTATCGACATAACTTATTTCATTGTGAATAGCCCCTCTGCCTACAATATCATTTTAGGTCGGCCAGGCCTAAATACCCTTCAGGCCATAGTGTCAACCTATCACCTGAAGGTCAAATTTATGACTCCACATGGAATCGACGAGCTCAGAAAAAATTAGTCGGTCGCAAGAAAATGTTACATGATTACTTTGCATGGAGTGATGGCTGAAGAGCAACCCCTAAATGAGTTAGACATCCGGGATGAACAAACTGAATAAAGGGGCTCTTCGATAGAAGAACTGATCTCTGTACTAATCAAGAACGATCTGAACAAGGTTGTGAAGGTCGGCTCAAGCTTATGTGAAGAGGATCGATAGCACCTCATCACATTTCTACGAGCTAATGCTGGCGTGTTTGCTTGGTCAGCTTCGGATATGTCCGGCTTCGATCTGTAGGTCATGGTACACCGACTTAATGTGGATCCGAATCGTCGTCCGATCAGACAGAAAAAATGGAGCTTTGCCCCTGAACGCTAGAGGGTGATACAAGAAGAAGTTGATAAGCTCTTGAAGACTGATTTCATCTGAGAAGTTTATTATCTGGAGTGGTTGGCTAACGTCGTCCTCGTCAAGAAGGCCAACGAAAAATGGTGCATGTGTGTTGATTATGTGGATCTCAATGGAGCATGCCCAAAGGATAGCTATCCTCTGCCGTGCATAAACTAACTGATGGACGTGACCTCAGGACATCAACTCCTATCATCCATGGATGCTTTCTCAAAATACAACCAGATTGAAATAGCGCCCGAGGATAAAGAAAAAACTTTTTTCATAATTGACCAAGGTCTTTTTTGTTACAGGGTCATGCCATTTGGCTTGAAAAGTGCAGGGGCAACCTATCAAAGACTTGTGAATAAGCTTTTTAAGAAGCAAATTGAAAGAAATATGAGAGTGTATGCAGACGACATGCTCGTCAAAAGTAGGACTGTCGAATATCATATCATCAATCTAAAAGAAGCTTTTTCTACACTACGGCACTTCCGGATGAAGCTCAACCTGGATAAATGCACCTTCGGTGTCATTTCTGAAAAATTTCTTGGATTCATGGTGTCACAACATGGGATTGAGGCAAACCCGAAGAAGATTCAAGCTCTTCAAGAGATGAAGCATCCGAGAACGATTAAAGAAGTGCAGCGACTCATAAGAAGGATCGCACTCTTAAATAGATTTCTATCAAGATCGGCGGAAAAGAGCCTTTCATTTTTTAAAGCTCCTAAGCAACCGAAAGACTTTCAATGGACAGATGAATGCCGGATAGCCTTCGATGAGCTAAAAAAATATCTTAGCTCCCCTCCTTTTTTAAGCAAGCCAGAGCCCGAGGAGATATTGTACTTATATTTAGCTATTTCTTCTTCGGCAATTAGCTTTGTTCTAGTCCGATAGAAAGCCAAGGTGCAGAAGTCGATCTATTATGTGAGTTGGGTACTTTATGATGCTGAGACCAGATATACAAGGCTAAAAAAAATCATCTATGCTCTCTTAATATCTGCAAAAAAATTACGTCTATATTTTCAAGCACACGATACTCATAGACCAATCCATTAGATCGGTATTGTATCGATCAGACACCTCGGGGCAATTGGCTAAATGGGCTATCAAGCTAGATGAATTCGACATCAAATATTTGCCAAGACCGTCCATTAAGGTACAGGCATTAGCAAACTTCATCTTGGAATATACAATTTTGGATGAGGAACCCAGTCATGCTGAAGCCTCTTCGACCGATGAATGTTGGATCCTACATGTTGATGGATCTTTAAATGCCATGGGCTTTAGAGCCAGATTGATCTTAACCAGTCCGAAGGGAGTAGTAGTAGAATATGCTCTGCGCTTCGACTTTTTGGCTTCCAACAATGAAGCCGAGTATGAGGCATTGATAGCAGAGCTCAGAATAACAAAAGAAATGAGAGTTTGGCATCTCAGAGTCCATAGTGATTCGTAGTTGGTGATTAGCTAGGTTCGAGAAGAATATGAAGCTCGGAAGCCGAATATGATTAAGTATCTACAAAAGGTCAGGAACTTAGCTTCTAGCTTTTTAGCAATGGATATTCAGCAGATACCAAGGATGAAAAATGCATGAGCTGATCTCCTTTCTAAGCTAGCAACCCTTGGGGTAGCCAACCTAAAAAGAAGCTCATATATGGAAGTTATGGAGAAGCTAAGTATTGAGGAGGCCTTAGTAATGCAAGCTGATCTAGAGCCGAGCTGGATAGATCATATCCTCCGTTACTTGCAAGATAGAACTTTGCCTATGGATCAAGATTAGGCAAAAAGGCTAAGATGCCTCGCTCCACAATACGTCGTCTATGAAGAAAAATTGTATAAGAGATCTTTCACCCTACCTCTGCTCAGATGCCTCCATCCTTTGAAAGTCAACTATGTCCTACGAAAAGTTCACGAAGAAATCTGTGGTAATCACTTGGGAGGCAAGGCTCTGTCCCATAAAATATTATGGCAGGAATATTTTCGGCCGACCATGCAAAGAGATGCGATCGATCTAGTGAGCAGGTATGACCAATGCCAAAGAACCTCAAACATTCAGTGTCGACCATCGACTCCATTGGCCCCGATCATGACCCCTTGGTTCTTTGCTCAATAGGGAATGGATAACCTTGGACCATTTTCCATCGCCATAGCATAGAAGAAGTTTCTGATTGTCGCAATCGACTATTTTACTAAATGAGTAGAAGCAGAGGTGGTAGCTATAATTACCAAAGTCAGAGTTTGAAATTTTATCTAAAAGTCTATCATATATCGATTCAGTTTATTTCATACCATCATAACCGATAATGGACGATAATTTAATAACCCAAGATTTACAGGATTCTATAATAACTATGGAATTCTCACAGATTGATGAAAGTAGGTCATCCACAGACTAATGGTGAGGTCGAGATGATGAATAGGACATTATTGTAGGGGTTGAAAGCTCACATAACCCAGACAAAAGGATCGTGGGTTGAAGAGCTGTACAACATTCTTTGGGCGTATCACATGATGCAACGTGTTCCAACTGGAGAGACACCTTTCATATTGACTTTCGGTATGGAAGCCGTGATACCCCTAGAGATTGGGTTACCCACGCTCTGAGTGGAAGAGTTCGATGAAGATAGCAATTCCTTCGACATGAGAGCAAATCTAGATCTGAAAGAGACCCAAGAATGAGCTCAAGTTTAAATGACCAACTATCAACAGAAAGTTGCTCGGTACTATAATTCTTGAGTAAAAGGCAAATCTTTTCTAGAAAGATAGTTAATTCTTCGTCGAGTTGAGTTTTCTCATCCATCCAAACAGTCAAAATTATCACCAAACTGGGAAGGTCCTTATCGCGTGACTGAAGTAGTTCGGCGTGGAACTTACCGTCTCTGTCGATTGGATGGAACTCCAATCCTAAGGACCTGGAATGCCGATAATCTTCAGAGATATTATCCTTAGAATGTAATTTTTATCTTGAATTTTTTTCGATAATGAATAATAACTTCTCATAGGTTTTATCTTCATCTCCATCGGATTTTGCCAGCACACGCTCCTCGACCACGACCAAGGAGCGGAATGTATCTCTATCGAATTTTGCCAACATGCGCTCTTCGACTACGGTCTAGGGACGAAACTCATCTTCATTGGATTTCACCAACACGCGCTCCTTGGCCACATCTGAGGAGCGAAATGCATCTCCATCGGATTTCGCCAACATGCGCTCCTCGGCCATGGTAAGAAGTGGAACGCGTCTTCATCGAATTTTGCCAATGCATAGCTGAGGAGCGGAACACATCTCCATCGAATTTCATCAATGCGTGCTCCTCGGTTATGACAGAGGAGCAGTATGCATCTCCAACATAAATCGTCAATGCACGGTCCTCGACCACGATCGAGGATCAAAATGCATCCCACGAAATTTATCAAAATGTGCTCCTCGACTATGGCCGAGGATCATAACGCGTCAACATGAATCATTTGCCATGACTTCTCAATCACAGTGCCTAAGATCTATGCCGATCTACATTTCGAAAAAAAAAATTTGACGAAGAACATACGAACTCAACAATTTAACAAAAGAAGACTTTGTATTAAAGTTGAGTATTTACAAGTGATGATCGGCCCATACAAAGATACCTTGACAATAATTAGGGATAAATAAAAAAGGCCAACCTAAAAAAGATCGGACATGCCCGATCAAAAGGCTACATTAAGCTCCATCTGGAGCTCTAGATTCGTCGACCTTCACTTGGTCAGGCAGGGTGATGACAGCTAGGGTGGTACCGATGCTACGTCCTCGACGGCCGAGTCATCATGTGCGGGGCTGAAGAGATCTTCCATTTGAACTTTTCGACCCTCAACTTCCTCGGCCTCCTCATCATCCAACTCCAGGAGGTCCAAGTGCAGATCGAGGAAGATCCTCCGAACCTTCTCTTTCAGGTCTATACCCCCTTACAGGAAGGAGAGCGATGCAAAATCCACCTTGATGTTGCGGAATTCTTCCGAGGCATGGAAGGCCTCGACCGCCTCTACTCTGGTGGCCTCCGCCTATGCCTTCTCGACCTTCCTCTCCCCTAGCACTTGAGCTTCAGCCTTAGCCAGCTCAGATTCCAGCTACTTCATCCTCTTCCTGAGGGATTTGGTCTCATTCTCGGCCTTCAACCATGATAACTGAGCATCGTCCGCCCTTCGGTTGGCTTGGATGGCTTTCTTCTCAACCTCCTTAGAGAGGTGCCAAACCTCTCTAATTACCTCAACAAAATGGTCCATATGATGGACGAGCTAAAAAAGAAAAAAAAGAAAAAAAAAAGGAAGCTAAGCTGAGGAATGAACGAAAGAGCTAAAATGAAGGTCAGCAAAAAGTCGATACGTACCCGAAGAAGAGAATCGTAGGATCCTGGATGTGAAAGGCACCCCCAGCCTCCTCGAAGATTTGGACGTCGATCGGTAAGATGACCGACTTCAGCAAGGAACGGACGATATGGTAGTCGCTGACGTCCTTCCTTTTATCCTCAGTATCCGAGGAAACTTTAACCAGAGATGCACTCCCTGGAACATTTGGTCCACGGTGGAACATCCGGATGGAGATCTTCGGCCTGCCCGAGCTTCTTCTAGAGAAAGATGCAGAAGGTCGAGGGACGAACTTCGTTGGAGCGGCAGATCGAATCGGCATCACAGCCTTCGCCGGCATCGACTTCTCCTTCCTCGGGCCATTGGCCGCTCTCGAGAAACCTCCCGTCGTGGGCTACACTAGGACAACCTCGGTCCGAGCACGTTTGGGTCCACACCACGCTCATCTTTCTCTTCTTCGCCATCCGTCGAAGAATTTCAAGGTCGGTCGGATTCATCACTGGATAGAAAACACGACTCGATTAATGATAATGACGAGGAAAGAAAAGGCGACCCAAACAAAATCCCATAAAAACACTTACTCTTTGGATCAATTGGAATCAGTCCAACCTTAAATAAATTTTCCTCAATAAGAAACCTGGATAGCGAGATAGGAGTGAGACTAAAGATCTGACTTAAGGCCTCCTCCTTGACGTCGGACAGCATTGGAGGTCTGACGACCAACCTATGAGGTTGCCCCCATGATGTACTGAAACCCTATGGTTGCTCGGCCAAAACAAAAAAGAAGTGCTCCTTCCAGTTATGCACTGAGGAAGGAGCGCCTTGAAAAAGACAGCATCCTCTCCAAGGAGAGGCGTACCACCATTCGATCTCTGTCGGATGCTCCTTTAAAGTGAAGCAAGCTCGAAAAAGATGGGAGGTAAGCTCGACCCCGAGGAGGAGGCAGTGGATGAAGAAGCCTAGGATCGATCGCCAAAAGTTCGGTGCCAAACAACAAAAGCTAATTCTATACAGATTCAGAAACTCGATGATTAAAAAATGAAAAGACAACCTGAGGTCTGCTTTTAGTGATTCCTCATAAGGATCGATTCATCTAGGATGAGGAAGAGCTATACACTCCCCGGGACCGGCGATCTCTAACCTAAAATCGTCGGGGACATGGTATTTCATCCTAATGACTTCAGGTCCTCCGAGAAGAGGACAGAATTTATTCTGAAAGAACCATAGTCCGAAACTTCATGTTCTTCAAATTTGCCCAAAGAACCTATTACCCCAAAACCGTAATCCTCACCAGAAGAGCTACCCGAGCTCCAAGAAGATCAGGACAGACTCAATTGACTCATGAGTGCGAAAAAGACTGACCGAAGGGGCAAGGAGTTCAAGCAATGAGGAGAGTTAAGATGGGATCGATGGTAGCTCGATTGAGTCCGAGCTATTCCTCACGCACAAAGTGCCAGAGTTCAACCTTTAAGCAATAGTAGTAGTCAAAAAGAATAACGCTGACCCCTATTTATAAGAGGCATGGACGGCTCTGATCTACCCTCATTTCATCCGTCCTTCTAGATCTTCGTCAGGTGTCAGATGCTAATTAGTCGGAATGGATGGACCCGGATCAAAACAACGGACGGTTAGATTTCATGGCCGTTAGACTTCTTCCAATCTTATCATGCTACTAATCTTCAACACGTGGCAATGCGATCACGATTTGAAGATCGGCCTCAGCTTCAACAGGATACTTACATCGGCCGCTCAAAGGTAGATCGCCTCGTAAGTGGGGGATAACTATTGTGGGATGCGGATGGTGCGGCCTCGATCTATTTAAGGTCGGCTGCCGACCTATCCCAATGGATCATCTGAGCGAAACAATGCAATACTTCGTCCGTGGTTAGCTATAGGTCGGCCAAAGTCGACCTACAATTCCAGTCGATCCACTGAAGATTGCTTCCTAGCGAAATGATGTAGGCATTCATACCTCGTTCTTATCGAATTTAGGTCGGCTGCCGAGCTACATAAACAGGATGATCTATCATAGCTCGTCAATGGCTGATCTACAATCGTTCTTGCTGAAACTGCATCCTCTCCGAATTAGGAAACTCAGATAAAGGTAGAATCTTTTGCAATCTCATCTCCCAAGAAGGAAAGAAATTTTTCGAATCAATCTAGGATGACAAATTCGGAAAGCCGTTAGTGTCTGAAATGGATACAACTCTAATTTCTTCCCATAAATAAAGGAGTTCCGGGATCCTTCAGGTATGCCACTCAATTCAATGCTTTTTCTTCTCATTGTTCTCCAATCTTCTAACTTGAGCGTTGGAGGGTCTTCACCGGAGAATGCTCCGGTGGGGACTTTATTACAGGTGAACGCACGAAGCTTCAGCAAAAGCTCGTCCTCGGTCCTAGATTTCTCAATGGTCGAGCTCCTCCATTCTCATCGACCGACCTCAAGTTGGGAGATCCAGAAGCAACAGCTGCTATTCTCATTCTCTCAATTGAAGAAATAATTGGTGACTTGACAAAGATTCAACCCCTTTTCTTAATAATTTTGCTGCATTTTTAATTCAGATTTTTAACATAAGAAATGTGCAACAGCCTGAAGCAGGAGTGCTTCAACCAAGTTGATGCAGAGACCAACAAAGCAACCTCAGTCATCTTTGCTTCATACATGATTTTGGAGATGGGATCGAAATTTAAGAGAACGTGGTGCACCTGGTTTTTCCTTTTAGCAATGTTTTGATATTAAAAGTGAGATTGCAAGCAATTTTGAACAATTAGGACCTTCTGAAAAGCAAGTGGGAGCGTTAGGATGTCAAGCTTGTTTTCAAGCGCAGGCGACGTTCCTAGATCGATTTCAGTCACAAAAATTGGGAATCAGAGTTTATGTTGTTAGCTAAATCACCTCCTAGCCTCATGCGAATATATGGAGTTACAGGTTGTATGTTAGGCTGCCGGACAATGTCATGTTATTCCTAAATTTGATCAGGCCAAGAATTATCTATTAATTCTTAGATAAATGACGACTTTTGTTCTGCAGATGGTCACGCACTAGTTAACAAACCATCACATAGAAAAACAAAAAAAGCGGTGAAGATGCCATTGCCAAGGTACAAATCATAGATATCTCCTCTCTCTCTCTATATATATAGATAGATAGATAGATAGATAGATAGATAGAGAGAGAGAGAGAGAGAGAGAGAGAGAGAGAGAGAGAGAGAGAGAGAGAGAGAGAGAGAAACTAATTGACCTAAGACTAGTTGGCACCCTTCACTCCATAGGAGAGACAATTTTAGAAAGTTAGATATAAATTAATTCTGACCATGATATGTTAGAGCCCAGCTGCTTTCTTCCAAAAGATATTGAAAGTTGTTGTGCTCCAATTTTCTTCAAGAAAAAATATTATATTCCTATTTGTTCACAAAAACATAATATGTTCGGATGGTATATAGGGTGTTGTAGCACAACATTCCATAGTACAATATGTTGCATGAAGCATCTAGAAATAAATCTAATATATCTCAAAGGAATATTTTCAAGGTGCTTGACTTTGTATCAATTTGTTATCTAATATTATTTTAAAACTACTATAATAAAAATCATATAAAATAATTATATATATATATAAGAGAAAATTAGGAGGAAGAAGAACAAGGGTGTATTCATATCTATAATAATGCACGAGAATGTTCATAAACCACATGAAAGGATCAACATACGCCATATCCACACCAAAAACTTTGCAAACTATTTTATGCATCCATCTTGTCCTGCAAACAGGTTGATATCCAAATAAAATCTAGTAGATCCTTTCTTCTTCTTCGTTATTTATTTATTTTTTAATTATTCATGAGGCTGATCAAAATGCAACCATTTGCTAAGATTTAATAAAACTATCAAAATGAAGAAAAATTTATAGATTAAACTCCATCCTCTTCTAACGGGCCAGTCAATTGATATGTACTCTGAAATTAATAGAAGAATATCTTTCTAAAATATTGATAAACTAATACTGTCCATCAAATCATACAGTTATAGTTCTTATTTCACATTGGCCCTGTTAATCGTGGAGCTTTTATCTATAAAGTCATGAAATTGTAACTATAAGTCATAATTATAAAGTCAGTCAAAAATAAATCAATAAATCTATAGAGTCATAATTTCCAAGGAATAGTAGAGTAATTTTATCATTGTACTAAGCTGACCCTCATATTATATTACATTATATTATATTATATTACAATACTAAATTGCATGATGAAAAATTGGCATGGGCATTTTTCATCTTTGTAGAATTTTTATTAAAATAGAATGAACTTTCCATCTTTTCTTAAGTACAACTTATTTCTAAAAGCTCCATATTAGAGCTTTTATCTAATAGACATTTTTAGCTTTTAAAGGAAAGTAGAAATATGTTTAAAAATTTTACTAAATACATCAAAATCATTTTTGTTTAGAACAACATTATTTGAAAGAAAAAAAAAAGAAATCTAATATATTGACCACTAAGAGTTAAGTTTCTCAAACCTCACCACTAGATATACCCTACAGTGCTAAGAAGGCAAAATGGTGCATATAGTATTGTTGTTGCTTGGGAGTTGAACGACCGATCTTGCTTAGAGTTACTAGAGTGACCTATAAAATAAGTCCGAGCCGAAAGATTTTACTCTGGTAAGGATCCTTCAATACTCAAGTCAGTAGAGAATAATAGTGCAACGAGTTCTATGAGAAAGATTTCTTGCTTTCCTGGATGCTCAAGGCTTATAAAATTTGTAGGAAAGATGTCTCGCAAACGCTGTGTTGTTCCATTAATCTTGGAGCATGAATCACGTCGTTCTAGTATTATGGCCTTTTTTTGTTCTCCTAGAATGAGGAGGTCGTTGCTGGCATGATCAGGATGCTTTATTTGTTTCTATAAGATTAGATGGAGTGGGTAACTGTTCGATTATAATTGAACTATAGCTAGATCAACACTTATCCACAAAAAGAATCACCACGCATGCTGAGGGATTATTTGTTTGAGGTAGCCAAGGGGACCTAAGTGCTGGACGAGCTATCATTAAAGAAAATAGCGTGGGTGTACACCTCAGTTCGGCTTTTAGGTCAGAGGGTGTGAGGATAACTCCTTTTCCTTGAAGCATTGGTGCCTCTACATTGATCTATGGTATCTTGGTCACTAGCATGACTGATCCGAAATATTTACATTACTACCACAATACTATCCCCTAGTACTAAGTATGAGAATCAAGCAAAATGACTATTTATAAATAATACCTCAGATCCGATAATGTGCACTTTTGCTTTTAACTGCACTTTTTGGTATTTAGGGACTGATGATGTCAGCTTGTCACGTGGGCTATATGAAATGGTCATGATTGGAGGGACCACTTGGCTGTTGGTCCTTTCAAAAATTTGATTTGAGAAATGACTTTTCATCTTCATCTTTCTTCTCTTAAATTTGCTCAGAAAGTGCGTTAAGAAGATGACTGCGACGATAGTACTTACTATTCTCTCCACCTTAGGCTCTTTTCGTAAGCTTCAGAAACAAGTTGGATCCTACATTATCGAGGATGTTGGAGTTGTCATCAATCCGAAAGAGATAGGCTACGACTATGCCCATTCTCTAGTTTCTGGAGATACTACTACTAAAGTTTTAGAGGTTGCTCATTTGGCCGTGTTTCCTCCTATTCCAGTGAATGTGGGAGATGAAAATCTTTCTTTACAATGGTGAAAATTGTGATAGGGGTAGCCTTGTTGACTTCTTCAAAAGAAATTCCTACAAAGGATACCCCAGTAGGGGAAGTTCTTATAAAAAAAGCTTCCGATGGAGGAAATGGGGGTGATGGAAGTAGTTAGGCTTTCAAAACCAATCAAGATAACAACAATTAAGGATCTGTCGAAGTTGGAGGTTATTGGATCAGATCTACCTCCGATCGTGACTAAAATAGGATCTTCATAATTGGCGCCTTCTTCTTCTTCTACAGCGGGGAATCTTAGAACTGCGGTAGAATTTTTGAAGGATTTCCTCCCATCTGATGAAAAGCGAGCTTTGGACGGAGAGCTCAGCACCAGATGATGGGTGCCCTAAAGTTCCTCACTCGGATAGGACATTACCTGATCAATTTTGCCGATATTGGTACTGAATCTGATTGTCGTCGGATCCAGTTAGAGTGGAGGAGGACGAGGTCACTGTCGAAAATCTGTAAAATAAAATTTCATTCGAAGTCGATGGGGGTGGCTCTGATAGGATCCTCAGACGATCAAGTCAGCTCTTCTGGCCAACAGAAATGGAGTGCTCTAAAATGAGTTCGATAGAGTTTAGAGGAGGAGAGGAGAGCTTAAAGCTTAGAGTAAGCATATCTGGAGGGTCTTTTTTATAGGCGGAGCTTGTAGAGGGTTGATAGTGACAGCTGCAGCTATCTGACAGTAGGCCGCTCGATGTCTGACGGAGTCAGTCATGGAGGGAGGTGCCGTCTGCAGCACCGTTTGCAACTGATTGATTGTAACAACCATCATCGTCTGGTAGCAGGTCGCTGTCGCCTGCAGCAGACTGATGGCGATCGTTCATCGAGATTTAATGATTGTAGCATGAGAAAGCAGGCATTGGTTGGTGGACTTCGGCATATATCAATTTCAGAGAAGTTCAGACTCCTGAAGGGGATACGTCTGATGGGATTATCCAAGAGCAAACCGCTGGAGGAATTCGATTGAGGAAGAAGTCCTGGAGAAGTTCGGCTCCTGAAGAAGTTCGATCAAAAGAAAAGCTCGGAAGGAGTTTGGCTCCCATAGGCATCTGACTGGAGGGGCACGGAGAGAGTTCAACTCTCGTGGGAGTCCGACTGGAGCTCGACGGCTGAGGAGTTCGGCAGGCTGAAGAAGTTCGGCAAAGATCAGATCGGTTGAAGGAGTTCTACAAAGTTTGGCGGGCTGAAGAAGTTCGATAGAAACCAGGCAGACTGAAGAAGTTCGACCAGCTGAAGGAATTCGACTAAAACTCATCCATTGAAGCTCTTCCATGGCTACCGATTGCATTAGGCTGAGCATCGAACTGAACTTCGATAGGAGAGGAGTTTATCCCTAACAATAGTTCCCCCTAATCCTAAGTTCGAAACTCGAAGAAAGAAAGTACAGAAAAGACAACTATCGAAGTCCTCTTTTGGGCTCTGTGTCGATTAGAGTTGAAGCTCAAGGGAGATCTCATCTCCGATAAATATTGATGCTGAAGTTGAAGCTCGAAGGAGATCTCATCTCCAGTCGAGATGGAAGTAGACCTTCTCTCCTGTGATTGAGGTCGGAGGTTGAGCACCTCGGGGGCGATATTGTCCCCAGTATTCGAGGCTACTTAGAGGAGATCTTATCTCTTACAGCCGAGGTTGACTCGAGAGAGATCTTATCTTCTGTAGCTAAGGTTAATACAAGCGCTCGAAAGATATCCAATCTCTAGTCGAGGTTGATACGAGCACTCGAAAGAGATCTTATCTCCTGCAGTCGAGGTTGATACGGGCGCTCGAAAGAAATCTGATCTTTGATCGAGGTTGACTCGATCGCTCGAAAGAGATCTTACCTATGGTCGAGGTTGACGTGGTCGCTCGAAAGAAATCTTATCTCTAGTCGAGATTATCTCGATCACTCGAAAGAGATCTTATCTCTAGCCGAGGTTGTCACGGACGCTCGAAAGAGATCTTATCTCTAGCTGAGGTTATCACGGGCGCTCGAGAGAAATCTTATCTTTGGCCGAGGTTGTCTCGATCGCTCAGAAAAGATCTTATCTCTAGTCGAGATTGTCTTGATCGCTTGGGAGAGATCTTATCTCTAGCCGAGGTCGGCCCGGACCCTCGAAGGTGATCTTATCTCCTGCAGCTGAGATTGTTGCAGGTGCTCGAAGGAGATCTAATCTCCTACAATCGAGATCGGTCCGAACCCTCGGAAAAGATCTTATCTCCTGTAGTCGAGATTGTTATGGACGCTCGAAAGAGATCTTATCTTCCTGCAGTCGAGGTTGATGCGGACGCTCGGAGGAGATCTTATCTCCTACAGTCGAGGTCAGCCCGGACCCTCAAGGAAGATCTTACCTCCTACGGTCGAGATTGTTGCGGACGCTCGGAGGAGATCTTATCTCCTGTAATCGAGGTTGGCCCGAACCCTCGGGGGAGATCTTATCTTCTACAGCCAAAGTTGTTTCGGACGCTTGAGGAAGATCTTATCTCCTACAATCGAGGTTGATGCGGGCGCTCGGGAGAGATCTTATCTCCTGCAGTCGAGGTCGGCCCGGACCCTCAGGGGAGATCTTATCTTCTATGGCCGAGGTTGTTGCGGGCGCTCGGAGGAGATCTTATCTTCTGCAGCCGAGATCGGCTCGGACTCTCAGGGGAGATCTTATCTCCTACGGTCGAGGTTGTTGTGGGCACTCGAAGGAGATGTTATCTCCTACAGCCGAGGTCAGTCTGGACCCTCAGGAAAGATCTTATCTTCTGCAGCCGAGGTTGGCCTGGTTGCTCGGGAAAGATCTTATCTTCTATAGTCGAGGTTGTTGTGAATGCTCGGGGGAGATCTTATCTCCTATAGTTGAGGTCAGCCCGGATCCTCAGAAGAGATCTTATCTTCTGCGGTCGAGATTGATGTGGATGCTCGGAGAAGATCTTATCTCCTGCAGCTGAGGTTGGCCCAGACCCTCAGAGGAGATCTTATCTCCTACAGTCGAGGTCGTAGGACTTTGGTCGGCTCATGTTAGGATGAGATTCTCCTCCTATTCCTAACACGGTAACTATTGACTGCTTCTTCCCTGTCATCATATAGTTTTTGCATCCAAAAATAATATTGTTAAAATGGAAGAATTTTACCGAAAGAATGTTACTAGCAGCACATCCCCGAATTTTTTATTTCAGGATCGTAGGGATGTTGTTCCTCCGAGTTTCCTCGGACAGTAAGTCCCAGGCCAGACGACCTCCTCTATCTCATGTTGGTCATCTCAATTTGGAGCAAGCTTCTCTTGACTTTGTCGCTGGAAGATGATAGCCCACCGAAGTGCCAAGCCCTCAAAGATTGCGTCAATGATGTCGGGAGGCGGTCAATCTCCTTATCGTCCCTCCCTCATTGGTGGTTCTAGCTTCTGAGGGGAGGACATCTTCGCATCCTTCGATCGAAACTTTCTTGATGACGAGCTCGAGGAGTTCGGACCTCTTGCGCTGGGGAGGCCATAAGCGCGGCCGAACTTCATTCTGCCCTCCTGTGAAACCTTCTGAGGGAGAACTTCATGCCCCTTATTTCTCCTTCCTAAGGACGATTGGCATGCTAGGTCAAATGCTCTTCCTTAAGGATTGTTGGGGATAAACTCCTCTCCCATCGAAGTTCAGTTCGATGCTCGGCCTAATGCAACCAGTAGCCATGGAAGAGCTTCAGCGGACGAGTTTTAGCCAAACTCCTTCAACTGATCAAAGTTTGCATAACTTCTTCAGCCAACCTGATCTTTGCCAAACTTCTTTAGCCTACCGAACTCCTCAACCGTCAAGCTCCAGTCGGACTCCCACGAGAGTCGAACTCTCTCCACGCCCCTCCAATCGAATGCCCATGAGAGCCAAACTTCTTCCGAGCTTCCCTTTCGATCGAACTCCTCTAGGAGCTGAACTTCTTCAGAACTTCTTCCTCAGTCGGATTCCTCTAGTAGATTGCTCTCGGATAATTTCATCAGATGTATCTCCTTCAGGAGTTTGAACTCCTCTGAAATCGATATATATCGAAGTCCACCAACCAATGCCTGCTTTCTCATAGCTACGACCATTAAATCTCGATGAATGATTGCCATCAGTCTGCTGCAGACGACAGCAATCCACTACCAGACGATGATGGCTGTCATAATTAATCAGTTGCAGACAGTGCTGCAGATGGTGCCTCCCTCCATGACTGACTCCGTCAGACCTCGAGCGGCTCACTGTCTCGTAGCTGCAGCTGTCACCATCAATCCTCTACAAGCTCCGCCTATAAAAAGGATCCTCCAGATACGCTTACTCTAAGCTCTAAACTCTCCTCTCCTCCTCTAAACTCTACCGAACTCATTCCAGAGCACTCCATTTTTATTGGTCAGAAGAGCTGACTTGATCGTCGGAGGGTCCTATCGAAGCCACCACCACCAGCTCCGGATGGAACTTTATTTTGTAGATCTCCGACGGTGATCTCATCCTCCTCCACTCCAGTTGGATCCAACGATAACCAGATTCGACACCAACAGAAGGGCCATCTCTATTCTTGAGGTATTCTTGAGCCCCCTTGTTCTTAAAGGAGTGCTCAACGATGATTTCTCTCTTTTCTCTCTGGAGATCTCTTTTGTTTCTTTTTAGAGTTCTTTTTCGAGAAAGAATGCCTCCCAAGAGAGCTTCGACTCAGTGATCGGCGGCCTCCGTGCTAGGTCCATCTGCTTTCGCTTCAGCTTCGGTAATTCAGGTTCCATCTAAAGCCACCATAGATACAGAGCAGTTCAACCTGCTGGTCCAGCAGGTTCGTGGCCTCGTCGAGATGATGCAGGCCATGCGACAGCCTCCGATGGCAACTTTGCCAGCAAATCCATCATCAGGATATCAGAAATCGATCTTAAGAAAGAGCATTTGGTCTAGCATGCCAATCATCCTTAGGAAGAAGAAACAAGGGGCATGAAGTTCTTCCCCAGAAGATTTTACAAGAGGATGGAATGAAGTTCGACCACGCTCACGACCTTCCCAGCGCAAGAGGTCCGAACTCCTTCTCGAGTTCGTCATCAAGGAAGCTCCGATCGAAGGATGCGAAGAAGTCCTCCCCCCTAGAAGCTAAAACCACCAATGACGGAGGGACGACAAGAAGATCGACCGCCTTCCGACATCATCGACGCTATCTTCGGGGGCTTGGCGCTTCAATGGGCTATCATCTCCCAGCGACAAAGATAAGAGAAGCTTGCTCTAAATTGAGAAGGCCAGCATGAGATAGAGGAGGTCGTTCGGTCCAGGACTTACTGCCCAAGAAAACTCGGAGGAACAACGCCCCCACCACCCTTAAACATGGAAAATTCAGAAATATGCTGCTAGCAACTTTTCTTTGGTAAAATTTTTCCATTTCAATAATATTATTTCTGAGTGCAAAAACTATGTGATGATAGAAAAGAAGCAGTCAATAGTTACCATGTTAGAAACAGGAGGAGAACCTCATCCTAGCATGAGCCGACCAAAATCCTACGACCTTGACTGTAGGAGATAAGATCTCCTCCGAGGGTCTGGACCAACCTCAGCTGCAGGAGATAAGATCTCCTCTGAGCGTACGTATCAACCTCAGCTGTAGGAGATAAGATCTCCTCTGAGGGTCTGGGCCAGTCTGGGCCAACCTCGACTGCAGGAGATAAGATCTCTCCCAAGCGTCCGCAACCTCGACTGAGGATAAGATCTCCCCCAAGCAACCGGACCAACCTCGGCTGCAAGAGATAAGATCTCTCCTGAGGGTCTAGGCCGATCTCGATTAGGAGATAAGATCTCCTCTAAGCATCCGTAACAACCTCGGCCGTAGGAGATAAATCTTTCCTGAGGATCCGGGCCAACCTCGACTACAGAAGATAAGATCTCCCCCAACCGCCTGAATCAACCTTGACTGTAGGAGATAAGATCTCCCCCGAGCGTCCGCAATAACCTCGATCGTTAGGAGATAAGATCTTCTTTGAGGTCCGTATCGATCTCGACTGTAGGAGATAAGATTCCTCCGAGCGCCTGCATCAACCTCAGCTGTAGGAGGTAAGATCTCCTCCGAGTGTCCGCAATAATCTTGGCCTTAGGAAGATAAGATCTCCTCGAGCGCTCGGACCGACCTCGACTGCAGGAGATAAGATCTCTTTCGAGCGCCGCAACAACCTCGATCGTAGGAGATAAGATCTCCCCTGAGGGTCCAGGCTGATCGGACTGTAGGAGAAAGATTCTCCTCCGAGCGCCGCATCAACCTCGACTGCAGAAGATAATCTCCCCGAGCATCCACAACAACCTAACTGTAGGAGATAAGATCTCTCCTGAGGATCCGGACCGACCTCGACTGTAGAGATAAGATCTCTTCGAGCGTGTCCGCAACAACCTCGATCGTAGAAGATAAGATCTCTCCTGAAGATCCGAGCGATTTCGCTATAGGAGATAAGATCTCATCCGAGCACCCGCATCAACCTCGGTTGTAGAAGATAAGATCTCCTCCGAACATCCGCACCAAACTCGACTGCAGGAGATAAGATCTCCTCCGAGGATTCAGGCCGACCTCGACTGCAGGAGATAAGATCTCCCCAAGCGTCCGCAACAATCTTGACCATAAGAGATAAGATCTCCCTTGAGGATCCAGACCGACCTCGACTGTAGGAGATAAGATCTCCCTTGAGAGTCCGAGCCGATCTCGACTGTAGGAGATAAGATCTCCTCCGAGAGTCTGGGCCGACCTCGACTGTAGGAGACAAGATCTTCCCCGAGCGTCGATAATAACCTCGACTGTAGGAGATAAGATCTCCCCCGAGGGTCCGGACCAACCTCGGCTAGAGATAAGATCTCTTTCGAGCGATCGAGACAATCTTGGCAAGAGATAAGATCTCTTTCGAGTGACCAAGACAATCTTGACCAGAGATAAGATCTCTCCCGAGTGTCTGTGATAACCTCAGCTAGAGATAAGATCTCTTCCGAGCGATCGATACAACCTCGGCTACAGATAAGATCTCTTTCGAGCGCTCGTGACAACCTTGGCTAGAGATAAGATCTCTCCCTAGCGATCGAGACAACCTCGACTAGAGATAAGATCTCTTCCGAGCGACCACATCAACCTCGGCCATAGGTAAGATCTCTCCTGAGCGACCGAGTTAACCTCGATCAAAGATCAAATCTCTTTCGAGCACCCATATCAACCTCGATTACAGGAGATAAGATCTCCCTCGAGCGCCCGTATCAACCTCGATCAGAGATCGGATATCTTCCGAGCGCCTATATTAACCTCAGCTATAGAAGATAAGATCTCCTCCGAGTCAACCTCGACTGCAAGAGATAAGATCTCCCCCGAGTCAGCCTCGACTGCTGGGGACAATATCGCCCCCGAGGTGCTCAACCTTCGACCTCAATCATAAGAGATGAGGTCTACTTCAACCTCAACTGAAGATGAGATCTCCCTCGAGCTTCAACTTCAGCATTAATTTTGGTCGAAGATGAGATCTCCCCCAAGCTTCAACTCTAATCGGCACAGAGCCTAGAAAAGGACTTCGGCAGTCGCCTTTTCTGCACACCCTTCCTTCGAATTTCGAACTTGAAAGTGGGAAAAACTATTGTTGGGGATAAATTCCTCTCTTATCGAAGTTCAGTTCGATGCTCAGCCTAATGCAATCGGTAGTCACGAAAGAGCTTCAGTGGATGAGTTTTAGTCGAATCTTCAATCGATCGAACTTCTTCAGCCTATTTGGTCCCTGTCAAACTCCTTCAATCGACCAAACTTTGTAGAACTCCTTCAGCCGATCTGATCTTTGCCAAACTTCTTCAGTCTGTCGAACTCCTCAGCCATCGAGCTCACTCGAACTCCCATGAGAGCCAAACTCTCTCTACGTCCCTCCAGCCGGATGCCTACGGGAGCCGAACTCCATCCGAGCTTTTCTTTCGGTCGAACTCCTCTAGGAGCTGAACTTCTCCAAGACTTCTTCCTCAGTCGGATTCCTTCAGTGGATTGCTCTCGGATAATCCCATCAGACATATCTCCTTCGGGAGTCCAAACTCCTCTGAAATCGATATATGCTGAAGTCCACCAACCAACGTCTACTTTCTCACAACTATGATCATTAAATCTCGACGAACGATCGCCATCAATTTGCTGTAGGTGACAGCGATCCGCTACCAGGCAGTGATGGCTGTCACAATCAATCAGTTGTAGGAGGTACTGCAGACGGTGCCTCCCTTCATGACTGACTCCACCAGACCTCGAGCGGTCCACTGTCAGACAGCTATAGCTATCACCATCAACCTTCTATAAGCTCTGCCTATAAAAAGGACCCTCTAGATATGCTTACTCTAAGCTCTAAGCTCTCCTCTCTTCTTCTGAACTCTACCGAACTCATTTCAGAGCACTCCATTTCTGTTAGTCAGAAGAGCTGACTTGATCGTCGAAGGATCCTATCGGAACCACCCCCATCGACTCCAGACGGAACTTTATTTTATAGATCTCCGACGGTGACCTCATCCTCCTCCACTCCAGGTGGATCCAATGACCATAAGATTCGACACTAACAAGGTCGATTCCTGACATTCTGATGGTGGGTTTGCTGACAAAGTCATCGTCGAAGACTATCGCACGATCTGCATCATCTCGGTGAGGTCACGAACCTACTAGATCAGTAGGTTAAACTACTCCGCATCTACGGTGGCTTCAGATGAAACCTAGGTTGCTGGGACTGAAGCGGGAGCAGATGGACCTAGCATGGAGGTCATCAATCGTCGAGTCAAAGCTCTCTTGGGAGGTATTCTTTCTTGGAAAAGAACTCTAAAGAGGAAGAAGAGAGATCTCTGGAGAGAAAAAAGGTAAATCATCATTGAGCACTCCTTTAAGAATAAGGGAGCCTCAAAAATACCTCAAGAATAGAGGCAACCCTTCCTCTAGCGCCAATTCTATTGGTGCCGAATCTGATTATCATCAGATCCAACTAGAGTGGAGGAGGATGAGGTCACTATCGAAGACCTGCAAAATAAAATTCTATCCAGAGCCAATGGGGGTGGCTCCGGTAGGATCCTTCGATGATCAAGTCAATTCTTCTGGCCAATAGAAATGGAGTGCTCTGAAATGAGTTCGATAGAGTTTAGAGGAGGAGAGAAGAGCTTAGAGCTTAGAGTAAGCGTATCTAGATGGTTCTTTTTATAGGTGAAGCTTGTAGAAGATTGATGATGACAGCTGCAGCTGTTTGACAGTGGATCACTCGAGGTCTGACGGAGTCAGTCATGGAGGAAGGCATCATCTGCAGCACCGTTTGCAACTGATTGATTATGACAGCCATCACTGTCTGATAGCGGATCATTGTCGCCTACAGTAGACTGATGGCGATTATTCGTTGAGATTTAATGGTCATAGCTGTGAGAAAGCAAGCGTTGGTTAGTGGACTTCGGCATATATCGATTCCAGTGGAGTTCGAATTCTTGAAGGAGATACGTCTGATAGAATTATCTGGAAGCAATCCACTGGAGAAATCCGACTGAGTGAGAAGTTCTAAAGAAGTTCGGCTCCTAGAGGAGTTCGATCGAAAAGAAAGCTCAGAAGGAGTTCGGCTCTCATAGGCATCCGATTGGAGGGATGCGGAGAGAGTTCGACTCTCATAGGAGTCCGACTGGAGCTCGACGGCTGAGAAGTTTGGCAGGCTGAAGAAGTTCAGTAAAGATCAGGCTGGCTGAAGGAGTTCTGCAAAGTTCGACCGACTGAAGGAGTTCGACAGGGATCAGGCAGGCTGAAGAAGTTCAGTCGGCTGAAGGAGTTCGACTAAAACTCGTCCGCTAAAGCTTTTCTGTGACTATCGATTGTATTAGGCTGAGCATCGAACTGAACTTCGATAGGAGAGGGGTTTATCCCCAACAGCCAGTATTACTTCTAGGGCTTCAGCCTTAAAACTTATAAAGGCGAGCGAAGAGATTGATAGATTGAGATATTTTCTAGAGTAGGAGAAGGCTGCTAACACTAAGCTAGTCAAAAAGATTAATTGTTCTGAGAAGGTTCTTCTCGAAGCTTGAAAAATGATTAATCGTCGAGATGACAAGATAAGAAGGACCCATAAAAGAAATGAAAACCTTAAGAGATGAAGGTTTAAAGTTGAACGAGACTATTGTTGAGCTCACGATGATATCGATCGTCTGAGAAGAACACTCGAGGGGAAAAGAAACTCTTAATATGAAGTTCATTCTCCAAGGGGCCTCGACAGGAACTCAGTCAAAAGGCCGAAGACTTCCGACAAAGAGCGCCATGGGGAGAGGATGTCTAGCAGGGCTGAAGGTTCTCCTTCAAGAGAGGTGCTGGTATCTCTCAGATCAAGCTTTAGAAGGCTTTGTCAAGAGTAGAGCATTTGGAGGAGTAAAAATTGAGTGAGGAAAGCCGAACCTACCTTCTCGACAGATTCACTAATTGGGATCTTTTGACTTTGACCACCCTTAGGAGATTTGATCAGCTAGTCAAGAAAGGGAACGAGGTCATAAGTCAGGCCTACAAGTCAACATTCTCTGCAAGCTTTGAAAGGTGCAAGAAAATGGCTCGACCATATATCCCAGCAGATAGTGTCGAACTTCGAATCAATTTCTCGGATGAGAGTTTGAAGGCAGTGATAGATGACAGCATCGGAAGATTCATGAAAACATCTGAACGTCTTGTTGAAACGAGCAAGATTAGTTCTGCTATTAGATCATTCTGAAGTTAGTTGTTTGCAAGGTTTAAGGATTCTAAATTGTGTTTTCTTTATTTTTTTTATTGTAAGCCAAGTACAGTATCCAAATTTTCATATAATCGAATGAAATTCATTTTTGCTACTTGTTCTTTCTTAATCGAGCTTTGAGCTTGCGTGAGCACTTAATTATAATCCGAGCTATGGTTCAAACTTCGGTCCTAACCATATTTTGTTGTTCTTGAAGCATTTGTCAAAAGAAATTTGAAAAGGTTCGAAAGGATTGAAATCGAAACCACTTTCATGTGGCAATTACTGTTGCACGTCTTTGCACATTCTGTCAAGAGCAGTGCAGAGCATGATTTCAGCCGCCCATATCAATCTTTGTATCAGCAATAAAAGCTACATGCAATTAGTAACTGCCACACGTCTGAGATACGCCGATCCATTCTTTCGTAATTAATATTTTGAGAAGATGAATTATTCAAAAATTTCTTTGGTCGGAGTTTATATAAAACTCCAGATAAGACAAAAGATAAAACTTCATCGTCTTGTTTTGCCGCAGGTCCTTTAACCATAGGTTCTTCTCTTTTGATTTTCTTTTGCTTTCCTCTTATGAAGAGATGGCTCATTCTGGCAACCTCGATTTTGCTCCAATGACCTTCCAATATGAAATGATGGAGAGAGATATAATATTGCTTCACAACCAATTCCACATTCCTCTGAAATTTTAGTTGGAGGTTCCAAAAGCAGAGGAGCGGGTTTGCAGTCCTTCCTTAGGTTGGATAAGCCTCTATGAGGAATATTTTCTGACTGGACTGGGGCTTTCTCTTTATCTCTTTTTTTTTTTTTTAAATATTGTTGTGCTCAATAATCCCGAACTCATGGCGGCGTATCTACGGTTTTACCGTAGTGTGCATGTTGGCTAGAATTGAGACCAGCATTGCAGTTTTTCATTTTTTTTTACTCTTAAGAGATACCCCGAATCACGTAGGTGTGGTATGTTTGGCCATGAAGGAGGAAGACCACTTATCCATTGATCCAAGGCACTCCTTCCGCTGCTCATAGTTGGAAATGATGCTTTTTGTTCGTTTCTTGAACGTTTGACGAAGAGTGAGGCTTCGTTGATTGGAGTAAGCCTCAGGAGTATATATTAAAGGAGGCATCATTAGGCCAAGACCTAAAGAAAAATTTTGAGATCCTCTGCAACTTTATGGTCCTAGAACTAAAAGAGCTTTTATCCGAGCAAACTTTATTTAATGTAGGCATTAGCCAAGTCAGCCCTGAAGATGCACATGGGTTACTTACCTTAGGATCTTATTTATTTGATGTTCAAGTCTAATGCTGATTAATCAATAACTCAAGTTTCAGAAGTGGACCCAAGCTTGTTGAAGATGTCTGAGCTGAAGATTTGTCAAAAAAGGAAAGCGAAGCCCACGAGTAGTCAAGCTACTTGTGCCAAGATCGAGCATCTTCCCATGCTGCCAGCCTCCGGATTGGAAGAATCTAAATCTCACACTGCCAACAACTTCAGGATCGTGAAGGTACCACTTGACGTAACTTTGTTGACTTTTAATAGTGATCAAAGAAGCCAGATGGATCAAATATTTAATGAGACCATCCTGAGTTTAACAACTCCTTATGTCTTCAACTTCTTTCTGGAGGACGAGCTAGCAAAGATAGCTGAGACTTTCGGAATTACGCCATGTTGGACTGAAGCTTGAGACTTCTGCCTTAGAAGACCATGAGCTGGCAAGCAAAACATTTTCCAAGTTCCTTTACTCGATAGATGCAAATAAATCACTGTGTGAGCCTCGTAAGATAATAAGAAAGAAGATCCTAGACTACTTCATTCAGATAAGTTGGAGTTGGTCATTATATTTTTGACTCATTTATTCTGAGATTGAGCGTAATCTGAGGTATTTTGATAGCTCGCATATTATATAAATGGATATATGGAGCACTCCATTGAGCTCTCGACTGAGATAAGAAAGTATAAGATCGATGCCGAGATGCTCAATGGTACAAGGGACAAGGCAATAAAGAAGGCTGGAGAGGCTTCCACGAGGGTCGACGCTAACAAGAAAAGAGCTGAAGATGCCGAAGTAGCATTGAGGAAAGCCGTAAAAGAAAGCTTCCAATTGTTGGCTATTCAAAAAACTCAAGTAGCAGAAATAAAAGAGCTTAAAGCTCAATTAGCAGAAGCGGAGGAGCTTGAGACCAAGGTTGAAAAGAACAAGACTATGCTAAAGGCAGTAGAAGAGAAGATAGCCAAGATCCAGAGTGAAATGAAAGCATGGATCGAGGCTGCCAATTCAAAGGCCGTCGAGAATTTTCGATCATCGAAGCAATACCACTATAAAAAGGTCGAGTTTGCTATTGATGCTTACGATGAGAAAAAATGCTTTGTCCAAGGCAGAGTGGCTGCTCGCTATCCAAAATTAAATCTGAATTTTTTGGATGAGGTTTTGGAACCTCCTATCGTTGATGCAGTAGATGCTTCTGTATCAGGCGATATCTCTTGAATTTTTGTCTTATCTTTTTGTTTTTGTACTTAGGCCTTTTAAGGTCATTGTAAAGAAAGCTTCATATAAATGAAATTTTCTTTTTGCTTTTAATCACTCTTTCTTCACTTGTGTATTTTCTCTATTTTGCTCCAATCTAAGTCGATTTAAGAGTTTTTAAGCCGAGCATTTTCGATCAGAGGAATTGTAGATTCTGATTAAAGAAGGCTTAAGAATAATTTCCATCATAAGAATTGACTTTGAGCCAAGAAACTTCGGGCAAGAAAGTTTCTATTGAACTTAGAATTTTTCGAATAAAACAGTCTAGACTTCAACCGGAGGAACTTCGGATAAGTCGGTTCCAATCAAAGAATTTACAAATTAATCTTTTTGCAAAACATGCACATAATTTATGGGACGTGCCTACTTTTCTACACAGCATTAAATATGCATAGTTTTGGAAGCGGCAAAGTCACACTCCTTGCATAAAAATTTGACTCATGGTTGCTAGGATGGCGAAGCCATCCAATCTCGAAACTACATGTGTCGTGACTTGATGGAAGTAATTATGATGCATTCCTCTTCTTATAGGGGACTTCCGCTCTTTGCTTGGCCTTAGAGTCGGGATTTCTCCTATAGTGATGGTGGAGCAAAGTGATTCTTCGAAGCATAAGAGAATCAATTTCTTTTGTAGGGGCCATTGTCATCCGCCTAAAGGAGTAGGGTGGCCGCAAAGGCTCATAATTGGTTCAGAGATACTTGTGATGGTTGTTCCATCTATGAAACATTCGTATTTTTGGTCTTGAGAGATCTATCATTACCATTCCATCTAGAAGGTATATGTGCCCTCGACCTTGAGAGCTTTGCCATAGTTTTCTTTCTTTGGAAAAGCATGGCTTTAGTGAGAATCTTTGTGGGGATCCTTCGGCTTACCATCTTCTGAGAGGGATAAGGATAGGGTCATGCCTCTATTTGTAATAGAGGACTTAATTGTTTCCTTTACAGACAAGCTTCTCATGCTATGGTTTCTTTAAAGACCATAGTCTCGAGGCACTGAGGTCATGAAGAAAAAGCATTGGATTATACTACGCCATTATTCACTATAAAGGACTTGATCGCTTCTTAGGAAAAATCTTTTCCTAGACTGTTTCAAGATCCTCAAGGATAACTTCAGCACAAGCTTTTTGCTATGGTTTCTTCCAAGACCATGGCTTGAGGCTTCAGAGAGATAAGCACCCAGTGAATTCGGTCTTGAATTAGTTCTGACTAGCTCACGATCATGTTATTTTCATTTCAAGATGTAATACCGAAGCAAAGAAGATGACAATGCATCTAAATCTTGATTCCATAGGATTTGTTGTAGCCTTTGTTATAAAACTTTTGTTTATGTTTTCTTTTCTTTCTATCACCTTTGTAAAAGCAATGCTTATATTATTGCTTTTGTTAAAGATTTTCTTCTATGAATGAATATGCAATATCTCTACATCTTTTCCACTTGTTGTTAGTAGGAACTTCAAAAAGGCTAATCCTGATCAAAAAAATCTTTTTGGAACGTGTTCCGATATGAGGAATCTCATTAAGATTTGGTTCTGCTTAAAGAAAAATTTATTAGAGTTAGTCCTAATCTAAGAAACTTAGTGAAGGTTAGTTCCGACTAAAGGAATTCCAGCGAAAATGATTCCGATCGGAGGAATCTATTTAGATGGTGTTCTGACCTGAGGAACTTCATAGATACTTAGTCTCAATCATAGGAACTTTATCAAAAACATGATTCCAACCAAAGGAATCTAGCGAGATGGTATTCTGACCTAAGGAACTACATAAATGCTTAGTTCTAACCACAGAAACTTTATTAAAAGTATGATTTTGATTAGAGGAATCTATTGAAATGATGTTCCAATTTTAAAAAATTTTGTAAACACTTAGTTCCGACTATAGGAACTTTATCAAAAAATGATTCTGATCAAAAGAATCTAGCAAGATGGTGTTTCGACCTAAGAAACTGCGTAAATGCTGAGTTCCGACCACAGGAACTTTATTAAAAGGGTGATTCCAATCAGAGGAATCTATTAAAATAGTATTCCAATCTAAAAAACTACGTAAATGCTTAGTTCCAATCATAGAAACTTTATTAAAAGTGTGATTTCGATCAGAGAAATCTATTGAAATGATGATCCGATTTAAAAAATTTTATAAATACTAGTTTCGATCACAGGAACTTCAACAAAAACGTGATTCCAACCAAAAAAATCTAGCGAGATAGTGTTCCAACCTAAGGAACTACATAAATGCTTAGCTCCGATCATGGAAACTTTATTAAAATGTGATTCCGATCAGAGAAATCTATTGAAATGGTATTTCGAACTAAGAAACTACGTAAATGCTTAGTTTTAACCACAGGAACTTTATAAAAAGTATGATTCCGATCAGAGAAATCTATTAAAATGATGTTTCGATTTAAGAAACTTTGTAAACACTTAGTTCTGACCATAGAAACTTTAGTGAAAGTGTGATTCCGATTGGAGAAATCATTTTAAATAATGTTCCGACCTAAGAACTTTAGAATTTTTTTTTAGTTTCGATTAAAACAACTTTTAAAAGAATCTCTGACCCTCCACGTCACTTACATGTAAATACAAGCCAATGAATTTGAAGACTTGTTCATTCAACATTACATGGTTCATTAATAGTACATGCATAAGTTAGCTGAATTTCATGGCTTGAAAAATAGGGTCCTATTGAGCTATTTGAGGTGGTAGGTTCCACGATATGCTACTTCGTCAACTTGGCAGGATCCCTTCTAATTGGATGAAAGCTTTCCTTGCTCGGTGGGTTGTGAGACCTTAGTTTGTTAGAGAACTAAATTACCAACTCGAAATTCTTTGGCTTTAACTCGAGTATTATAATATCTAGCCATCCTCTGGCAATAAGCAACCATTCTCATGACAACCTGCTCCCTACTTCTTCGATCAGATCGAGATTAGCTCGAAGACATTCTAGATTGATATCTTCTTTATATTCCTCAATTCTTAGGGAAGGAAGCCCAAATTCTATGAATATTACCACTTTTGTTCCAAATGCTAGATTGAAAGGAGTCTCACCAGTAGGAACTCTTTGAGTGGTTCGATAGGTCCAAAGTACATCATGAAGTTCATCTGTCCATGACCCTCCTGTCCGATCTAGTTTGATTTTTAGGCCCTATAGAAGAGTTCTGTTAGTGACTTCTATCTCTCTATTTGCTTATGGATGACCTACTGAGGTGATGCATTGTTCTATCCCATGATCTTCATAAAACTCATGAAGTCGAGTACTGCTGAATTATCTGCCATTGTCGGAGATCAATACTTTAGAGAGACCATACCGGTTGATAATTTATTTTCAAATGAAATCTCTAACTTTTGCTTCAATTATGCGAGCTAGAGACTCAACTTCGATTCATTTTGTGAAGTAATTAATGGCTACCAGAAGAAACTTGCGCTGGCTCACTGCTCGAGGAAAAGGATCTAAGATGTTCATCCTTCACTAGGCAAATGGCCACGAAGCTTCGATCGAAGTCAGAAGCACTGCTAGTCAATGTTGGACTCCGGCATTCCATTGACATTATTTGCATCTTCTGACAAAACTTTGTGCATGTTATTATATAGTGGGCCATAGTAGTTTTGCTAGAGAATCTTGTAAGATAGCAACCTACTCCTCATGTGGTTTTTGTAGATTTTCTCATGAACCTCTCGTAATGCATTATCAACCTTGGATGGATGTAGGCACTTCAGGAGAGATAAAGAGAAAAACCACTTGTACAACTCATTATTATGCAATACATATCGAGCAACCTTATTTCTTATCTTTCAAGCTTCTTTTTGATCGAATGGTAGCTCGCTAGATCTCTGATACTTCAGAAGAGGATCCATCCAGCTGGATTCTTCATCAATTTGCTGAATGACAGCAAGTTCTTCAAGGCTCGAGGTTTTCAGAATCTCAAAATAAGTCTCTTTCTTTAGGTCAGCAGGCAATGACGATGCCAACTTGGATAATGGATTTGCTCTGGCGTTTTGTGCTCTAGAGATCTGTTGAACACCAAAACTTTAAAAGAATAAAATTAAGTCATTTATCTTTTGAAGGTACTTTTTTGTGTTCTCTTCTCGACCTTTATATTCGCCTTTAATATGTCCAACCATCAGTTGAAAATTGCTGAAGATTTTCAGATGTTGAGCCCTAGCTTCCTTTGCAATTCTTAGATCGACGATCAGAACTTCGTATTCTGCTACATCTTCCTCAGGATCGACTAAAATAAGACCAGCTCCTGACCCTGACAAGTTTGATAAGCCATCGACGTGCAGGGTTCATAGCTCTGCGGGATCTGATTCTATGTTTTCGCTATTTTTTGAACTCCCAAGATGTTATGAGTTTTCTCCGGCTCCTCCATCTTTTGGGCTTTCTCTAACTAGGATGGTGCATTCAAGAATGAAATCAGCCAAAACTTGGGCCTCAATGGAAGATCTCGATCGGTATTATATATCCAACTCCGAGAGTTTCATGGCCCACTTTGCTATCCATCTTAAGGTATCTAGATGATGTAGCAGAACTTCAATCGACTAATCTGTGAGCAGCATAACTGTATGAGCCTGGAAGTAGGGTCAAAGCTTTCTTGTTGAGATATCTGATTTCTGCATCGTAAAAAACTTTGCTAGTATAATAGACAGGCTTCTGAACTCATCTTTCTTTTTGAATAAGGACCGTACTGATTGCAACTGGAGAGACTGCAAGATACAATAAAAGTTTCTCACCAAGCTAAGGTTTAGTAAGCAGCAGTGTTGAGCTGGGATACTACTTCAGTTCTTCAAAAACTTTTTGGCACTCCAAGATTCATTAAAAGTTCTTTGGCTGTCTAAAAGTCTGAAAAAAGAAAGATACCTCTCGATCGATTTGGAGATGAAACGATTAAGAGAGGCAACTTTACCGATGAGATATTGCACCTCTTTGACGATCCTTGGCGATGTCATTTCTAGAACTGCCTTGATCTTCTCTGAATCTACCTCAATGCCTTTGCGTCATACCATAAAATCAAGATTTTTTTTGGTGGTAACTCCGTAGGCACACTTCGCAAGATTCATCCTCATCTTGAATCGGCGAAGAGTATTGAAAGTCTCTCGAAGATCAGCAACATGATCCAATGTTGCTTGGCTCTTCATTAACATATCATCAATGTAGGCCTCCATATTTCAGTCAATCTAATCTTTGAAGATCTTATTTACTGGCCGTTGGCAAGTAGTTCATACATTTTTTAGACCAAAAGGCATCACCTTGTAAGAAAAAATCCACGATCAGTAAAAAAGGCTGTTTTCTCTTAGTCTTCAAGTGCCAAATTTGATTATAGTCGAAGAAGATATCCATGAAGTTAAGGAGCTCATGTCCTAAAATCGCATTTACCAATTGGTCGATTCGAGAGAGAGGATAGCTGTATTTAGGATAGGCTTTGTTCAAGTCGGTGAAGTCGATGCACGTATGCTATTTTTCATTTATCTTCTTCACCAACACGACATTCGCCAGCCAATCCAGATATATGACTTTTTTGATGAAGTTAGCTTTAATTAGCTTGTCCAACTCCTCAACTATGGCCTTCTAGCATTTTGGGGCAAAACTTCTCTTCTTCTGCTTAATTGGACGACAAATTGGGTTCACCCTTTAGTAATGGGACATTACTTTTGGATCTATTCCAGACATATCTATGGCTAACCAGGCAAAAAGATCCATATTTTTCTGCAAAAGAGCGGTTAGCTGATCCTTTGTTACCTAATCTAGGCGTGAGCCAATCTTCATGGTTTGGTGAGGATTCTTCTTCCTTAACGAAACTTTCAAAAGGTCTTCAGACGACTGTTCAGTCAGATCATCTCGAGTGTTCAATCCTATCAAAAGTTTAGGCTGGGCTTTCATTTGAAGTCTCGCAGCAAAGCACTGTTGAGCTATGGTCTGGTTGCCTTGGATCCATCCTATTCCATTTACTATTGAAAATTTTGCCATCAAGTGGTAGCTTGAAACTATGGCCCTTAAGGTCTATAGGCTCAAACGATCGAGAATCGTATTATAGGTGGAAGGAAGCTTGACAACCAAAAAATCTACTTGGATCGTTGCTTGTTGAGACAAGCAGTTTTATTATTCCTTCCGAAGTTATAGAGCTTTTGAAGAAATCCTGGATTAGGGTATCGAATCTATTTAGTTGATCCGAGGTATATCCCATTCAAAAAAAGATAGAGAAGTACAAAACGTCCACTGAGCTTCTATTATCAATAAGTACACGATGTACATTGTAGTCAGCAACATTTACAGTAATAACCATTGCATCATTGTGTAGCTGCTATATATGCTCTACATCATGCTCAATGAAGGTGATGGTGTCTCCGAGCCTGTCTTCTAACCTTGGCCTCTTCACCACCATCAATTCGGACGACCCCCTAATTATCATATGAATTTTACCTCTCAGAGGCTATTATTTTGCTACCGCTAGTTCCTCCATCTCTTGTGCCTCAAGTGCTGGCATTGGGTGTCGAGGCTGTCAAGATGGCTGCTGAGCTCTCGGGGAAGATCATCGTGGAGGAGTCCTTCTCCGGACAAAGTAGTCCAGTCTTCTTTCTCTGATGAGCCTTTCGATAGCATCCCAAAGTTGGCGGCACTCTTCGGTGTCCTGACCGTGGTCACGATGATAAAAGCAATACTTAGTAGGATCACAGCATTCAGGCTTCGTTTGCATCCTTGGGGGCTAAGGCAGCTCGATATGAACCTCTATCAACACTTCTCTCTGAGAAACATTCGGAGATGTATAGTTGTTGTATTGCCTTAAGGGAGAACGTTGCTGGTCTCTTCTTTAAGGACTTCAAGATCGGTAATTTTTATAGGGGCCTCGACCCCTCTGCCTTTGGGGTGGAGATCGAGAGCACTGGCAGTAACTCTCTTTCCACTTTAGGGAGTACTCTTTATTTGATCCTGCCACAACAAGATTGGTAGATATATTCTCAACGAAAGCTTTCTTCAGGCGGAAGTATCTTTCCGCATGGGCAAGCATCTCGGCATAGTTTCAAGAAAAAGATTTTATTAAAGACCTCTTAAGGTTGTTCTTTAAAAATCCATCCATCAGAATGGTCATCGCGACTGACTAATTCAGATCACGAACTTTCAAAATCGCCACATTGAAGCGGCTTAGAAAGGTATAGATCGACTCCCCCTGCTTCTGTCTGATGGTATTGAGATAGTCGAATCATCTTTGCTACTTTCGGCTGCTAACAAAGTATGCAAACAAAGACTAACTCAACTCTTCAAAAAATGGATCAAGGTCGATTACAAACTCGAATACCACTGTCGAGTTGCCTCTTTTAGAGTAGCGGGGAATGCTTGGTAGAAGATGGGGTCAGGTGTTCCTTAAAAGAGCAACATCGCCTCAAAAGTCTCTATGCGATCGACGGGGTCAGAAGTCTCATCGTAGGTCTCCAACTAAGACAACTTAAAGTTAGGAGGCAGCGGCTCTTGCATTATTTTTGAATCAAAGGATGGTTCGTAGCTGAACCCATCATAGGGTTGTACTGAAGAAGCTCTATTGATGGCCTCAATCCACATGTCGAGCTCCTGAAGCCTCTTCCCAATGACTAGATCATGGGTGGTGCAGGCCTTGGACTATTAAGGAAAGCGGCGACCAAGGGTTGAATTGTCCCTAGACTGTGGGCTGAGAGATCATTAATTTATCTGTCGCCTTCTCAGGCTTTGAAGAAGAATCCGAGAAGGCTCGGCTTGCAATTATCGTAGGAAAATCGATGCTTGTAGCGTGCTGTCGCTGGTGTAGTCAGCACCACTGAAGGAAATACAGGTTGCACCATCAAAGATGGTGCAGGGATAGCCTAACTTGGTTGTGGCATCGTTGGGAGAGGTGTAAAGGCAATTTAGACTGCCTATATGACAACCATCAAAGTATTGAGCTACTGAAGAAGCAGGTTGAATTGGTCTTTCATGACCAGTGCCAATTGGGCTGGTGAAGGAGTTTCTGCCATTGGTGGTTGAACATGATCGTCAGCCCGAATATCTACCTGATGGAAGGTGGTGACATCCGTGAAATGGGATGAAGCTTTCTTTGGTGGCTTGTTTTTAGAAAGTACTCCCTTCCTCTATCTATTATTGCTTAAATCTGCTTGCATCGAGAGTCGAACGATCGATCTTGCTCATAGTTGTTAGAGTGATCTGCAAAATAAGTTTGAGCCAAAGGATTTTACTCCGACGAGGAACCTCCAACACTTAAATCAGCAAAAAATAATAGTGTAACAATGAGTTCTCTAAGAGAGATTTCTTATTTACCCGAGTCCTCGAGACTTATGATATTTGTAGGAAAGATATCTCACGGGCGTTGCATTATTCCGCTAATCTTGGGGCACTAATCACGTCATTCCAGTATTATGGCCCTCTTTTGCTCTACTGGAATGAGGAGGCCGTTACTAGTATGATCTTGATGCCTTATCTATTTCCACGAGATTAGATGGAGTGGGTAACAATTCGATTACAACTGGACTACAGCTAGACCACCACTTATCCACAAGGGGAATCGCCGCACGTGCTGGCGGATTATTTGTCTGAGGTAGCCAAGGGGACTTAAATGTTGGACGAGCTATTGTTAAAGAAAATAGCTTCGATGCACACCTCAGTTCAGCTTTTAGGTCGATGGGCACGAGGATAACTCCTTTTCCTCAGAGCATTGGTGCCTCTACACTAATTTAAGATATTTTGGTCATTAGCATGACTGATCCGAGATATTTACATTACTACCGTAACAAATATCTTTGATTTTTGTTAGTACATATGGTAGAATCATACATTCATTTCTATATTGGGATTCAAATGTGCAGTAAGATGGGATTTTAAAACTTTTCATACATCCAATAATTGAAAATACATAATCCGTATCCAAAAATCAAGATCACCTTAATGATTACAATTAAATACAAAAAAAATAATAATTAAACAAGAGAGAATAATATGAATACCTCCAAAAAGATCATGGATTGCTTCCTTATTTGATTTCCACTAGGCATCCGATTGAATGTCCTCCAATGCTAGTCTATATAGGAATTGATCAAGAACTTCTCTCTTTATTGTTACCAAAATCCTTCTCAAGAAATTTAGCCACCTTCTTTTCTTTTCTTTTTGTGCGTGAGCTCTTCTCGGACGTAAAACCCTCTTAAGCATAAAATCCTCTTGGGCGTGGCCTTCTCTAGGGCATGAGCTCTCTTAGGCATGAGGAGTTATTATGGAATCTTAGAGTTATAATATGTGCTAGCATGCTTATTTATAGCCCTCTAAAATTTTTTTTATAAATCTATAATTTTAGTAATTATTTTAATTAGGTCCTACAAAACCTAATCTTAAGTTCTTGATAATAATTCCATAAATATGCGATCCATCGAATTCCGCATCTAACTGGCAATAAGTTCAAGCTCATGTCTACCTAACTTAATTAGAACTTTTCTAGTTAATTAGATTTAAAATATGTTAAGCTCCAATGCATCAATTAATTAGAACTCTTTCTAATTAATTATTGAATTAAACTGTTCAATTTATAAGAGCCTACAAGTCAAGATTGATATCTAGCAACGTATCATGACTATCCGAAAGATGTAGAATTTTGGTGGAATAACCAAAACATCCTTCCATGAAAAGTTATCGTACAATTCAATTCTTCAATTACACAATATCTTAGATAAACCATGGGTATAAAATCATGTCAAGCCTAAATACTTATCCATATGTATCTTGATCTAATGATGATAACTTGGTTGATAAAATATTAGAAACACTTTCTAGTTTTCATCCTATTTTGATCAAAAACTTTTTGAGTTATCATCTTATGAGATCACATAGAATGTTATATCCTTTTACAAAAAATGATCGATTTCTTATTGACTACTTATAATATTCATGTACACTTTACCATATTCAGAACATCCCACACATATCTCAAAGAGTCATGCTAAGATATGGACCAAGACACAGATCCATATACATAAGGTACCATGGTGATCTCAAATCTAAGAATATTTGCACCACTCCCACTAAAGAATCATCTATTGACATGCTTATAAGACTTCATTAGATATTCTTCCTACGAATTAATTCAGTGAACTCATTCTTTAATAAGTATCCATCCTCTTTTATTAGTGTCTCCACATAAATGATTATGAGATCAATCATCATCATCTTTGAGCATATATAGGCTGTGCTAGTCTTATCGGTATCATTAATCTTCAACTCAATGATTCTACGACTATGAATATTTTAGATTGGAACTATTAAGATTTTAGATCTCATTGATATGATTTTATCATAATTCTAAAACTACTATCCTAATCTATGGGATTAATCATAATCTTAATTAAATCATAAATAAGATAATAAAATGCATCATGTGATAAAATATAATGCTTCATATTATTAATAAATCATCAACATCATATACATAAGTAGGAAGATAAAATATAAAAATTTCATCACATCATCCATGTGATTCGCTTGCAAAATACTATTCTTTCATTCCCTTCTATAATTTTAGCTTTTCTTACCTAGATATTGAATATGGTACTTATGTGGTCACCATTGTCACCTCTGAGTTCTCCAAACCATAGTCACAAGGCTGAGGACAATCCAACCGTCTATGTATGAAGTATTGGTTTCTTCAAACACATCCTACGGATCAAAAGAGCCAATGATCATATATCACCGATGCCCATGTAAGCATGTCATGGTTCATCATGATTTTAAAACGTGCAGTTTCAATCCAATTCCTTTATAACAGGGAGGTTTATTCTGCCCTAGAATGCCGAGAAAAACCCCAACCAATCGAATTATGTTATGATAAATCCACACCTTTAGGAATTACTGATTATTTGATTTTGAAAAAAATACTGCCAGGCTGAATCATGGCCCAACCGAAAATACTAAACTCTGCAGATAACAATACTGAATCACTTGTTTGAGTAAAATTTGAAGTCTAATAGGCCTAATATAATGCAAGAAACATGAAATGAAAGACTCCGGAAGCATGGCCAAAATTGGAGGACTTCGTCCCCCTCCACAAGCTTACCAGAAGCTACCATTTCATGTGGCAAAATTGGGTGGAAATAAAATGATGCCTCTACCCGTCGACAAACTCTATACCATCCACGGCATGGCCACAAGCAGCACACGTTTTCGGCACCCTCTTTAAGTCCGGTACACACAGGCGGCACGCAATATAATGCGCGCATGGTAAGCAGATAACTGTTGCCTTGTCACCTTGGCAAGCAAATTTGAATTGGCACGTGGAGACTCGAGCAGTTGGCCTTGCTCGGAGGCTTGAGGAAGTTGGCACCAAGCTGTGGTGGGGAGATGGACTTCCACCCATTCTCTGCAGGTCGAGCAACTCACCGGGTAGTCCATGTTAGACCAGCACACACGAGGATACGCACATTACCTACTTAGCTTAGAAGCACTTCTGAGCACATCTCTAAGTTTGGGACACAGAACTCGCTAGTCTAGGATACTTGGGTACTCATGGCGAAGTTCAAGAATTGGTCTAAACTGGAAGGATTTCTGGCTAAAATCTCAATTAGCAAGAGGAAATCTCTACGTACTTACCAGAGGTGGGTAATCTGTGTCCGATGGCGGATGCTTGCATAGGTTGATGCCAGGATGGACGCAAGGCTCGAACCCACGCACAACAGCATTGCAAATCACGCATGTTCTAGGGGCACGCTTCGCCATGCAAGTTTCACACGCCTTGTGAAGGCAGGGTATAAGAGCCAAGGAGCCTTCCCGGGATTGGCAGAGAATACAGAAACCGCGTTCAAGCTGCGTAAACATCGGTAAATCTACATGGTTGCCAGCAAAACTAGCCTAACGACAAAGCTAAGAGGTTCTTTTAGGAAGAGGCATCCTCACCAAACCATGGTCCCACTGTCTCTGGAAGTAAGTAGTGAAAGGTGGGTCACTGCTACCGGGGAGCAAATTTGGTAGCTGAATTGGTGGTATCCAGCCACCTGTTCCTCCATGTCCAGCTGACCTCTGAATCATATACTCCACATTGGATGAGTGAGTGTATCCAGGCCTTAGGAATCCCGGTTCAAAGATATCCCTCCCAGAAATGTTAGCACCTCTCTCATCAGAGCCCGTACTGTCAATACAATCCTTCTCCAATGGCTGGCTTTGAGCGAGCCAAGATGCATCCTCACTGAGTTCGGAGATGGAAGGGGAATTCGGGAGCTCATCTGGGTTCAGTGGCAGATGGTGAACTTCAGTGGACACCTGTATATCTGTGACTAGGAGGGGCTGCTTGTGCCGGGATAGAGGTGAGAGCTGCTCGTGGTGAGGCCGAGAGAGAGATGGGAGGAGAACCATGTGAGTCGCAGGGCCAGAGCCTACAGGCACCACCCTCATCCTGCAAATACCTGGGAGAGCACGCATGAAGTCGCTGAGTTTCAGGAAGCCAAGTGAGGCATGGTCGAGCTCCATCCCACAAGTTGCCCTGAAGTCCCCCTTCAGGGAGGATAGAGGATACCATTCTCCTTCCCCCAGACGCTTACATGCCTCCTCGAGGAAAACTGGTAGCCACTTCCTGAACTTAGACAACCATGGAGGAAGGTTTTGCAGAGACAGTTGGCCATCTGGCTTTGGCATTTGTTCATCAGCTGCGTCGGTTTTTAGAGTACTATATAGTTGCCCCTCTGCCCACGATGCTGACTTTGTATTCCTCGTGTCCTGAAGGAGCTGCGGTTGCAAAGAAGGGATTTTGGAAGACTCTTTTGGTATGGTTGTTTTAGCAACAGCACCTTTGATCTCAACCTTCTTGCCAAAGATGGTAACAAAGTGGGTTTCTAATGCAGCTGCCACTGTTGCCTCTTGTTTGAAGGTGACGAAGCCAAATCCTCTGGACTGCACACGGTCACCTGCTTGCATGCCAATGACTACAGCCTCTTCTACAGGTCCGAATTCCGCAGCAAAGAATTCCTTGAGATAGTCTGTTTCCATAAGACATGTAAACAAATAAAGTTCACTGAATATGACTATCTCATCTCAAGTTTAAGTCTATCGACAAGGGGAAGAAGAAAGAAGGCGGATGAGCCCACCTGAGTCAACAGAGGGCGGGAGACCCCCTATGAAAACCTTCCGACGGAAGTCCTTTGGCAGCTGGTTGGAAAAAATAAAACAAGCGGAAATGACTCGGGCAATCATGCAATGATCTGTCTACCAGGCTGTTAGCTTACCTTGGTTACAAAATTAAAGGGAGCCTGCTTGAGTTCGAGCGAGCAGCCCATGACTCCTTTAAGCTCACCCTTCCCATGGGCATAGTAGCATCTGGCACCTCTAACACACCCACCTTGAGATTCAAAGTACCGGCAAATCCCTGTTTTCGGCTGAGAGTGACTGGAGTTTGGTCTGCCACACCATGAAAGTCTCAGACACCAAGATTTCTAACATAAGTTAAAAGACGACAGTAGTTAAGATATCCAATTTTAAATTTCCAAACTAAAATGTTTACCTTTCGGTGACTGCAGCTTCATCCCTAACTTCTTCGTACGCCTCTTCATTTAGTACAAATTCATCTGGAGAAACAACATTTTTTTCGTGAGGCAGAAAGGTTTCCCTAATACATCAAAAACAAAAAAAAAGGGGGGGGGAGGGGCGGGAGGGGATGTCAAACATTCCCCTAGTGGTTATCTTCCATTGAGTCTTCTTGTTCCAAAAAGTAAAAATTGAAGGCTTACGGAATCCACGACTCGTGGGGCTTAGAATGAAGCGCATGTCTTGTGACTTCGCCATGTCTATAGGTCTTTGCCTTCTGAGAAAAAGGCAAAGGTATGTTAATTAGCAGATATTAACCTGAAAAAGCAGATTCCAAGTTCATATGAAAAGCAGTAAACCGGAGATTGAGGGCCTGGCTGTTGGCTCCAAAACGCAAGAGGATCTGTGCGCAATCAATGAACCCGTTTTTCACAGCAAAAAATAGTGGTGTTTCTTTCGTCTCAGAGGCAAGATCTACGCATTCTGGAGCGTGAAGCAGTAGTATCTTGTAGAAGAAACAAACATGGTAAGGTGAAAAAAAAGATGTCCACAAAGAAAAAACAAAACAAAACAGAGAGAGGTAACGGAAATGACAAAGTTAGAGAGGAGTACCTGGAGTGCCTGGTAATTGCCCTTCCCAGCGGCAACATGAACTGGTGTCAGTCCTAATTTGTTCCGGTGTGATACTCTAGCACCGTGCTTCAGCAGGAGCCATACAATCCTGGGACACGGTAAGCGCTGGCTATCAGCTATCAACGAGTTAAAAACATAATCACTTCCATGGCATCATCGATCAACAAGCAGCAGATAGCTGACCTTGGGTCCCGCGAACTAGAACCAACTCTGAGGCACCAGTGAAGCGAGGAATTCCCGTCGAGATCAGTTTCGTTCACGTCTGGATTCTCCTTGAGGAGCAGCTTGATAACGGTCTCATCTCCGGCCTGCGATACAAGCGGGAAGGGATATCAGCTTTTCTGCAGCGACTAGAGAGATCGAGTTGTTAAGCGGCTCCGTACGGGCCCGTACATGCGGATCAAAATTAAGAACTTCCCATCAAGATCGACGGAAACTGTGAAAAATTTCATTCCTTGCAAAATCAAGCGCTGCACCCGAATTCTAGTGAGAACGATCAAAGAAAGTCTAGGATTGGACAACACTCGCGAATTGAAGGACCATCATCCATCAAAGGTTTGCCTCCTCTGGACCTTGTCCATCTAATTATCTCTCCGTTTGGGCCCTGACGGGAGGCCAAGGTTACCATAACAACTCGTGAACCAGCTCTCTACGGGACGGCCTGGGTTGACCTGAACCGTGAGCCGTGACCCATCGGTTCACTCATGATATACCGTACGGACGTGTAGGTTTATGCCTCTTTATATGCAGAAATTATTGCATGCACCAGGTGCAAGTGAACCAGAGCAAATCGCGAAGCAAATGCACGGTGGATAGCGCGCGATCGGAACCGGTGAAATACAAGGGGTAGCGTGGCGTGTTATCCACCGTGGGATTTACGCCGTGGTGCATGCAATACGGAGGCCTTTATATGCGACCAGCTGGCTAAGCATCATAAAACTCCGATCCAGAGCAAACAAACAAAAAAAGTCTAAAACGGGTGCGCTATGTAATACCTGACACGCACGTAGCAGTGGCGCCACCGCTTTTTCATCATTTGAACTGCTGCGGGGAACGGCGCCGAACACGTGAAGAAGCTCGATCTCTCGGAGCAGAGCCTTTCGCTTCTCGCGACAGCTCTGTGTGGACTCCCAGCCATCCAAGAGCCGGTTCCCATCGAGTCGTCTCCCCGAACTAGCTGCTTTCGTCCTCGTCCCCAGCGTTAAAGCCTCTCCTAGCACCGAATCGTAGACCGTCCTAGAGCTCTTCCCGCTAAAACCACCTTCCCCGCGTACCGTCACCGGCGCAGTAAATTTATCCGCAGCCACAAGAAGCAGCACCGCCAGCGCCGTGACTCGTCCCGCCATTGCATTCGCATACGCTATTTCGGCAACTCCCCTAGTTCTCTCAACCAGCAACCTGATGGCAGTGAAATCCTGCAATACAACTCGTTAGAGCAAAAAATTCCCCAAATAAGCTTTAAGAACTCATTCGTTAAAAGCAAACCCTTTCTCTCAGAAGAGTCAGCAGCTCTTCGATTGAATCGCTCGGTGACCAATCGACCTGCATCCTAAGGAAATGCAGAGCACAGACGCGCAAAAGAGAGATCGATTACAAGAGATGGAGGAAAGAAATCGGAAAAATACCTGGAATTCCTGGGACCTACTTGGTTCTTCGAAAAGATAGTGGAAACGAAAGGATACGGGATACCGATCTACCTTTTGCTGGACAAGGCGATCTCGAGGGGGAGACAGGAGCTCTCGTCCCTGGATCTGAGATCCGTCCTCGCGTTCTTTCGGAGGAGCAGCTCGATACACTTGGCAGAGTGCATCTCCGCGGCGTTCTGGAGCGGAGTCCGGCCGAATCCATCCATTTCGTTGATACGGACCGCCGCTCCGGTGTCCCCTTCGATCAGGACTCGAGCGCATTCCACGGAGTCGAGCTTACAAGCCAGATGGAGGAGTCTGGCAGCATAGCTAGGGTTCAGGGTTTCTTCATCTCTGACGTTGTCGGCGTTCGGATCGGCTTTAGCCAAGGCCTTCTCGCAGATGGTCTTGGCCAAAGAGACGAGCTCAACACCGTCGTCCTTCCAGATGGCCTCGGCGAGACCCCTTTCAGTGGTGCTCATCTCAACGGTTTCCTCGTCCTCCATCTCTCGAAGCTCGTCTTCGTCGAAGAGGAAACCGCGAGTTTCACCTCTGGTGTAGGTGAAAGGAGGCAGGTCCCTAGACGGATTGACAGCATCCGTCTCGTTTAGACCCTTCTCCTTTAGCTTGATGTGGACGATCTGTGGAATAAGAAACAGAGACCCATTTTTAACACCAGGAACTCCCATCCATCCCAAGGCAACAAGGATCTGGAATAAGGTGTTCTTAGATATCTATTTCCGAAGGAAAGATTGGTAATGAAGAACGAATCGAGGTAGGAGACCCTAGATTTCTACAAAACTCTCAAAGAAATGCCAAGAAAAAGAACATGGCGAGAGGGATCAATCGACATCGGAAACAAAAATCAAGAAATTATGAAGATCGGCCATGGAATAGGGGAGATCTTCACACCTCTTCCATCGAAGAAACCCTAAGTCCGAGCAGAACCTCTCACTATTTCAACGCCGACGGCTCTCCGATCGGAGATCAAGCGATCCAAGGTGAGAAGAACAAGCCCTAAAATCTCGGGATCTGAGCTTCTTGCATGGGGAAAAACTGGAGAGGAAAACGAGCTTGTTGGGAAAAGGGACTGATGTCCCCAGAAAGAAAGAAGGGAGAGTGGGGAAACGGAAGAGGACAATAGGGAGAAGCAGGCGCCCGCCCCTCCTATTTATAGAGCGCAGATTTGAATCGTGTCGGTGGCTTCGCTGGCAAGCAACCTGCCTGAGATTGATCAGCGGTGTCGTACGACACAGCTTTATAGCTGACGTGTTGATATTTCATTAGTCAATTTTGGTGGGACCTCCGGGAGTAAGATCCCCATCCGGTGGATAAAGCATCACCGACAGCGCTGCTACGGCAGCAGGGTTCGGACCTTCCGAGGTGGCAACACTATCTGAGTCACCACCCTTGGTTAGGCTTTAGGCCCGTTCTTTTGCGAATAAATATTATAAAAAAATTATTTATCAATCAATTTATTTATATTTTTATATTTTTAAAATAAAAAATTATTTTTTAAAATAATATTTATTTATAAAATAAAAAAATTTTATCTATTTAGAAAATGATTAAATCATTTTTTCATGGATCAAAAAAATAATTCTTTAAATTTATTTCTACTATACCCTTAATCTTATAATATAATATAATATAATATAATATAATATAATGTAATATATCATAATAATATAACATAATATAATAAATAATAATATTTATATTAGATATTATAATAAATTATTATTATATAATATATTATATTATTATAATATATTATGATAATATAATACTATAATAATATATAATAATATATTATTATATATAATAATATATATATATTAATATTAATATAAGATATTAACAATATATATTATATTATTACAATTAATATAAGATATTAACATAATATAATAATATACTATAGTATATTATTCAATATATTATGATTAATAATAATAATATAATAAAATATATTATATTATATTAATATAAGATATTAACATAATATAATATATTATAAAATAATGTATTACATATAATATAATAATTATCTTATAATAATATAATATAATCTAATCTAATCTATTATATTATATTATATTATATATAATAATATTTATATAATACTATAGTAATATAATATATTAATATAAGATATTAATATAATATAATATAATATAATAATATTATATTATAATATTATAATAAATTATTATAATATGCTATATTATATTATTATAATATATTATGATAATATAATATTATTAGTGTAGAATCTAGTCGATGTCGGATCAAGCCGGAGTTGAAGAAGAAAAGATCGTTGTCGGTGACCTACAAAATAAAGTCTCGTCCGAAGTCGGTGGTGATGGCTTCGATAGGATCCTCCGATGATCAAGTCAGCTCTTCTGACCAATAGAAATGGAATACTCAGAAAAAAATTCAGTAGAGTTTCAGAAAAAAGAAGAGAGCTTAGAGAAAACGTATCTAGAGAGTCTCTTTTATAGATGGAGTCTGGAGTAGATTAATAGTGATGGTCGTAACCGTCCGGTAGTAGGTCGCTCGGGGCCACGTGAAATTTATTATGGAAAGAGGTTTCCATTGCCATGATGTAGCCGTTCGTTTTGATTTAATAGTCGAAGTTCAGAAGAAGCAGGTATTGATTGATGAAGAGCTTTGACATACATCAATTCCAAAGGAGTTCAGATTCCTAAAGGAAACTTGACTGAAGAAAAAATTCGGAAGAAGTTCGGCTTCTAGAGGAATTCGATTGAAGGAGAAATTCGAAAGGAGTTCGGCTCCTGAAGAAATTCGACTGAAGAAAAAATTCGAAAGAAGTTCAGCTCCTAAAGAAACTTAACTGAAGGAGAAATCCAAAAGGAGTTCGGCTTCTGGAGGAATCCGACTGAAGAAGAAATTCATAAGGAGTTCGACTCCTGGAGGAACTTGACTGAATGAGAAATTCAGAAGAAGTTTGGCTCCTGAAGAAATCTGATTGAGGAGAATCCGTAAGGAGTTGGCTCCTAGAGAAACTTGACTGAAGAAAAAATTTGGAAGGAGTTCGACTCTTGAAGGAATTCGACTGAAGAAAGAAATCTGAAAGGAGTTCGACTGATGAAAAAATTGACTGAAGGAGAAGTCCAGAAGGAGTTCGGCTGATGGAGGAATCCGACTAAGGAGAGGTCCGAAAGAAAGTTTGGCCCCTAGAGGAATCCGACTGAAGAGAAGTCCGACTGAAGGAGAGGTCCGAAAGAAGTCGGCTCAAAAGGAATTCGACTAATGATTCCGGAAGGGTTTTGGCTCTAGAGAAATTTATTGAAGAAGAAACTTCAAAGGAGTTCGGCTCTGGAGAAACTTGACTGAAGAAGAAGTCCGAAAAGTTTGTCTCATAGGCATTGATGAAGGAGAATTCAGAAGGAGTTCGGCCCTATAAAAACCTGACTGAAGGAGAGATCCCGAAGGAGTTCGATCGTTGGAGGAGTTCAGCCGCTAAAGAAGTTTGGCTGGGGTTCGACCGTTGAAGGAGTTCGGCTGGGGTTCGACCGTTGAAGGAGAATTTTCGATCGAAGCTCTTCCATGATTATCGATTGCATTAGGCTAAACATTAGGCTGGACTTCGATGGAAGCAGGATTTATCCCCAATAATAGTCTTCCCCACTTTCAAGTTCGAAATTCGAAGGAAGGGATTACAAAAAAAGGTGACTGCCGAAGTCATCTTCGGACTCTACATCCATTCAGGTTGAAGCATGAGAGAGATCTTATCTCCAGCCGAGGTTGAAGTTGAAGCTCGGAGGAGATCTTATCTCCAATCGAGGTTTGACGTTGATGTTGTAGTTAAAGCTCGGGGGAGATCTTATCTCCAGCCGAGGTTGAAGGAGATCTTATCTCCTGTTGACATTGACATTGAAGCTCGAAGGAGATCTTATCTTCAGTCGGGTTGAAGGAGATCATATCTCCTGTGAAGTTGATGTTGAAGCTCGAGGGAAGATCTCATCTTCAGTCGATGTTGAAGTTGAAGCCGGGGGAGATCTTATCTCTAGTCGAAGTTGAAGGAGATCTTATCTCCTATTGAGGTTGACGTTGAAGCTCGGGGAAGATCTTATCTCCAGCCAAGGTTGAAGAAGATCTTATCTCCTATTGAAGGGTTGGAGCTTGTGGGAGATCTTATCTCCAGCCAAGATTGAAGTTGAAGCTCGGAGGAGATCTTATCTCCAGTCGAGGTTGAAGTCGAAGTTGAAGCTCGGGAGAGAATTCTGATCCCGAGTTCCCACGCTTGCTGCTTGTTGCGGACGCCAAGCTCGTTATGGATGCCGGACTTGTTGTGGATGTCGAACTAGAATCTCTCTTACAAATCAAGATAAGATTCTGCCTTTCACATTTGACGTAATCAGGTTGTCATGGAAAAGCACGTATAAGGATTCTCCACCGAGCTTCTTTCCTCTCCTCATCTTTGGTCTACGGGATTCCGACCTTTGCACATGCTAAGATGAGGTTCTCCTCCTATTCCTAACAGATTGTAAGGGCGTATTTAGGATTATTGTCGGAGCCTCTTTTCTCACCTCATCTAAAATTAATGAGACCTTCAACTTTGCTCACATTAGGATGAGGTTCTCCTCCTATTCCTAATGAATCGTGGGGGCACATAAAGGCTGTTGTCCGGACCTCTCCTCTCATCTCGTCTAAAATGAACGAGGTCTTCAACTTTGCTCACGTTAGATGAGGTTCTCCTCCTATTTCTAAAGGGCTGTGAGGGGCACATAAGGGCCATTGTCAGGGCCTCTCCTCTCCATCTCGTCTAAAATGAACGAGGTCCTTTGACTTTGCTCATCATTAGGATGAGGTTCTCCTCCTATTTCCTAATGGGCTGTGGGGGCACATAAGGGCCATTATCAGGACCTCTTCTTTCATCTCATCTAAAATGAACGAGGTCTTCGACTTTGCTCACGTTAGGATGAGGTTCTCCTCCTGTTCCTAACGGACTGTAGGGGCGTATAAGAGTCGTTGTCAGGGCCTCTCCCCTCATCTCATCTAAAATGAACGAGGCCTTCGACCTTGCTCACGTTAGGATGAGGTTCTCTTTCTGTTCCTAACATGGCCATTATTGATTACTTCTTTCCTATCATCACATAGTTTTTGCACCAACAAACAATAACATTGAAATGAAGGAGTTTTATTGATGAAAAATTACTGGTAGTACATCCTTAGATTTTCTGAATTCCAAGATCGTAGGAGCATCTTTCCTTTGAGCTCCTTCAGATGATAAATTTTAGACCGGACGACCTCCTCTACTTCATATGGGCCTTCCCAATTTGGGGTAAGCTTCTCCTGATTCTGAGACTGAGAGATGGTGGCTCGTCGAAGTACTAAGTCTTCCACTCTGAATATTTTATCTCTAATTTTGGAGTTATAGTATCGGACCATCCTTCGCCTGTAGGCCGCCATCTAAACTTGGGCGTCCTCTCTTTTTTCTTCCAGCAAGTTAAGATTGACTCTGAGGTCCTATGAGTTACGCTGCTCATTAAAGGCCATGACCCATGCTGATGGAAGCTTAAGCTCGATTGGGATGACTGCCTCCATTCCGAAAGCTAAGGTGAATGGTATTTCTCCAATTGATAGCCTTTCAGTAGTTCGGTATGCCCAGAGGATGTGGTAGAGTTTGTCCATTCAGGTCCCCCTTACTCTATCGACTCTTGTCTTGATGCCTTGCAGCAGGATCCAGTTGGTCACTTCAACTTTTTCATTTTTCTGTGGGTGAGCTATCGATGTGAAGTAGATGAAAGATATTTAGATCTTTGTAGAACTCGGTGAACCTCGTTCTAGCGGACTATCGCCCGTTATCTGTTATGAAAGTTCAGGACAAACCGATCCGACAGACGATTGACTTCCAAACGAAGTCCTATACCTTGACCTCGGTAATTTTTGTTAGTGGTTCGGCTTTGATCCATTTGGTGAAGTAGTCGATCACAATCAGGAGAAACTTTCATTATCCAGATATCGTCAGAAAAGGATCAAGTATATCCATTTTTCACTGCGTAAATGGCCAAGGTGTGCTTAGTGGAGTAAGCTAGAAGGCCGGCTGTCTTTGTAGATTTGCATTCTTCTGACATCGATCATATTTCTTGACATACTATATAGAATCGTGGTATAAGGTCGGCCAATAGTACCTCCATCGAAGTAGTTTTTATGATAGGGATCTGGTTCTTACATGACTTCCACAAATTTTCTCGTGCACTTTCCATAATGCGAAGTCGACCTCTGAAGGTCGGAGACATCTCAACAACGGTAGTGAATACGATCTCTTATACAACTTGTCCTCATATAAAACGTATCGGGAGCCTTAATTTCTGAGTTTTCAAGCTTCTTTTGGATCACGAGGAAGAGCTTCCTCTTTGAGATAGGCAACTAATGGGTCGATCCAGCTCGACTCAAGCTCCATCTGCATAACGAACTGTGATTCCTCCGAGCTTGGGCATTTTAGAGTTTCAAAAATACTTTTTTGGACCATTCGGTTGGGGCTAAAGTGGCCAATTTAGAGAGGAGATCAGCTTTTATGTTTTCTACCCTCGAAATCTATCGAATGCCAAAACTGTCGAAGATCGGAGTCAAATTCTTTACTTTCTCAAGATATTTCATCATATTTTTCTTCCGTACTTCATAGTTGCCACTAACTTCGCCGACCACTAATTAAGAATCACTGTAGACTTGAAGTCGATCTACTTTAACTCTCTTTCTATTTTTAACCCGACGATCGGTGCTTTATATTCGGCCCTATTATTAGTTGCAGAGAATTCAAAGCATAGCATGTACTGACGATGACTCTCTCAGGGCTGACTAAGACTAACCCCACACTTGCTCCAATAAAGTTGGAAGAACCATCTACATACAGGATCCAAAAACCTTCGAAAAGATCGGCACTCTCTTTGGGAAGGCTCAGTTGCGACAATAGAGCACCAATCTTGCTCTGTTCAAGCTCGGCATCATCTAGAATGGTACATTCTACTATAAAATCTATCAATATCTGAGTTTGATTGATAGCCTGAGTCGATAATTGATGTCGAACTCCGTGACCTTGATCACTCATTTTGTGATTCTTTTGGAAGCATCCATTCGATGAAAGACTACTTTTACTGATTGACCCGTGAGGACCATTATGGTGTGCCCCTGAAAGTAAGATCGGAGTCTCTTGATAGCGATTAGAAGAGAGTAGATCAATTTCTCCAGCTTAGAGTACCTGATCTCTACATCCCTCAGGATCCGGCTTATGTAGTAGACTGGTCGTTGCATCTTCGCTTTCTCCTTGATTAGGATAGCTGCCAAGACCGTCAGAGAGACTGCTAGGTACAAGAATAATTCTTCTCTAGGTTCGGATTTTGTCGGTAGTGGGGGTGAGCCAAGGTAGTTTTTGAGCTCCTTAAATGTCCGTTAGCACTCCATCATCCAGTAGAAGTTCTTTGGTTGCTTGAAAACTTAGAAGAAGGGCATACATCACTCGACCGATCTCGAGATGAAATGATTTAGGGATGCCACTTTTCAGTCAGACGCTGAAATTCTTTAATTATTCTTGGAGCAGTTATCTCCTGAATAGCTCGAATTTTCTCTGAATTTGCTTCAATTCCATGTCTTGACACCATAAACTCCAGAAACTTTCTTGAGGTCACACCAAAGGTGCACTTGGTCGGGTTCAGCTTTATCCTGTGCTTTCTGAGTGCACTGAAGGTCTCTTCGAGGTCGGCGAGGTGGTTTATAGAAGCTCGACTTTTGACGAGCATGTCATCCACATACACCTCCATGTTGTGACCAATCTGCTCCTTGAAGATCTTATTGATCAGGCACTGGTACGTTGCCCCTGCATTCTTGAGCCTAAAGGACATAACCCTATAATAGTAGACCACGGTCAGTAATAAAAGCAGTTTTCTCCTCATCCTTCGATGACATCCGTATCTGGTTATAGCCGAAGAAGGCATCCATGAAGGTGAGGAGCTCGTGGCCCGAGGTTGCATCTACCAGTTGATCAATTCTGGAAAGAGGGTAGTTGTCATTTGGGTAGACTTTGTTCAACTTTTTGAAGTCTATACACATCCTCCACTTATTGTTTGCCTTTTTGATGAGGACCATGTTTGAGACCCAGGTCGGATAGTTGACTTTTCAGATGAATCCAGCTTTAAGAAGCTTGCCTACTTCTTCTATGATTGCTTTCTATCTCTTTGGGGCGTGGTTGCACATCTTCTCTTTTACCGATCGATACTTAGGATCAACTACCAATCAATGTTCCATGACCTCGACATCAATTCTTGGCATATCCGCTGGGGCCCAGGCGAAGACGTCTGCGTTCTTCCTGAGGAAGGTGACGAGTTGCTTCTGAGCCTCATCCTCCAAGTTAGAGCCAATCTGTACAGTGTGCTCCACGTTTTCATCATTTAAGGGTATAGATATGAGGTCCTCCATATGCTCGCACCGCTCCTCAGTGAGGTCGTCATAAATATCTAGCCCCTCGATAGGACAAAGATCAGGCTGGATGTTTTTATGCAGGATAGTGAAGTAATAGCATCTCGCCAATGCCTAGTCTCCCATAATCTCTCCAATTTCGTAGTTCGTTGAGAACTTCACCTTTAGATAATAAGTCGACACCACTATTCAAAGCACATTCAATCCAGGTCGGTCGAAAATAGCATTGTAGGCAGATGGAGCCTTTATAACTAAAAAATCGATCTATGCCTTAATCAGCTTCGGATGTTGCCTTGCAGTCACAGTCAAAGTTATTATACCCTCAACTGGCACAGCATCGCCAGTGAAGCCTACTAATGGGGAGTTTATTGGTCCTAAGTGGTTATTGAGTAAGGACATTTTCGAAAAAGCATCATAAAATAATACGTCAGTCGAACTTTCATTATCTACCAAAATGCGGCATACATCATAGTCGACAATGTTTAAAGAGATTACAATCGCATCATTATGCGAAAATTGGACTCCTCGAGCATCCTCATCGGTGAAAGCGATGGGCTCTTTAATTCTCTGCCTCTTTACTGGTCCCTCAGATCCGCTGGCCTCTTCATGCCAAAGTCTTCCAGAGATAGTGTTGATGATGTCGAGAGACGATCGATTTTCTTATTATTCCTCTCTCCTTGGTGGTTCAAGCTACGGCAATTTCCTTAGCCGATCTTTTCACCCTTCAAGCCGATGCCGTAGGAATCGATCGAGTCTGCCTCGCCTGATGAGCTCCTCGATCTCATCTTGGAGCTGAATACACTCTTTAGTATCGTGACCATGGTCACGATGATAAAGATAGAACTTGTTAAGATTGTATTTATCGGAATGAGTACGCATCTTTTTTGGTCTCGATAGTTGCTCCTTAATTTCCATCAGTACTTCTATCGGGACGTAGTTGTGAAATCTTCGGAGGAAAGAATCCTGTCATGCCCTTCTATCGGGGCTTCCCTGCCTCCGAGCCTAGGGAGGAGTTCGAGCTCGCTTGCATTCAGAGGGAGTTCAAAAATGCGATCGAGCTTCACTCGGCTTTTCTTCCTCAGTGGGCCTATCCGACTCGCCGATTCGTCGCTCTCCAACGACTTCATTGTCCTTAGCCTTCAAGGCCTCTTCAGCTCGGGCATAACCTTCAGCCCGAGCCAGCATATCGGCAGTCCCTGGGATACTTCTTTTTCAGGAAGAACAGCAAATCATTTTTCTGAAGACCGTCCTTGAGTGCGGTCAGTGCAACCGACTGGTCCAGGTTTCGAACCTTCAATATAATAGCATTAAACTGAATGACATAAGCTTGGATGGATTCTCTCTTTTTCTGCTTGACGTTTATCAAGAAATTCGAACCTCGGTGGGAACGTCGGCTGCTAATGAAATGAACCGCAAACTGATAGCTCATCTGATCAAAGAACAAGATAGTATCCAGCTTAAGGGCTGAGTACCAATTTCTGACGGCTTCCTTGAGGGTGGATGGAAAAGCCCGACACAAAATTACATTTGACGCACCGTAGAGCAGCATCATCATCCGAAAGACCTCCAGGTGGTCGATCGGATCGATGGTCCCATCGTAACTCTCCAACTGAGGGAGCTTGAAGTTTGGTGGGATCGGTTTCTGCATAATATTCTAAAAAAAAGGAGGATCAGTGCAAATATCATTATAGTGGGTGGAGGGAGCATGATGGAGTTCTTCGATTCATCAGCTCATTTTTTGAAGCTTTTGATCAAGGAGATCTTCACAGTCATTGATCTCTAGGATTTTTTATCCGAGTGGGTGTGAAGCCTCCCTCTGGATCGAGTCATGGTCCGAGCAAGGGCCCTCCATCCTCTGCTTCCCCTTTTCGGAGATCAAAGATCAGATAGCCCAAGTCGGCCATCCCCAAACCAGATCATGAGACTTCAGAGAAGCCTACTCCAGTCGAATCGATGCCGGAGCCTATCGATGTATGGCCTGTACCACCTCCATGAGACCGCGAACCTGCTGGACCAGTAGGTTGAACTGCTCCGTATCCATCATGGATGCAGGCAGAGCCTGAGTTGTCGGATCTAAAGTAGGAGCGAAAATGTTTGGATAGGATCTGACTGCAGAGGCTGTTGATCGTTGGGTCGAAGCTTTTTTGGGAGGTATTTTTTCTCAAAAAAAAATTTTAGAGAGGAAGAAGAGATATCACTGCTGAGCACTCCTTTAAGAACAAGGGATCCTCAGGAACAGAGGGCCCTTCCTCTAGCACCAATCCTATTGGTGCAGAATTTGGTTTATGCCGGATCGAGTTGGAGTTGAGAAAAAAGAGGTCGCTATCGATGATCTGCAAAATAAAATCCCATCCAGAGTCGGTGGTAATGGCTCCGATAGAATCCTCCGATGATCAAGTCAGCTCTTCTGGCCAACAGAAATAGAGTGCTCAGAAAAGAATTCAATAGAGTTTTAAGAAAAAGAAGAGAGCTTAGAAAAAATGTATCTAGAGGATCTCTTTTATAGATAGAGTTCGGAGCAGATTAATAGTGATGGCTGTAACCGTCCGATAGTGGGCCGCTCGGAGCTACATGGAGTTTATTATGGAGAGAGGTGTTCGTTGTCATGATGTGGCCATTCGTTGAGATTTAATAATCGAAGTTCGGAGGAAGTAGGCGTTGATTGGTGAAGAACTTTGATATATATCAATTCTAGAAGAGTTCAGACTCCTAAAGGAAACTTGATTGAAGAAAAAATTTAGAAGGAGTTCGGCTTCTGGAGGAATCCGACTGAAGAAAAAATTCAGAAGAAGTTCGGCTCCTAGAGGAATACGACTGAAAGAAAAATCCATAAGAAGTTTGGCTCCTGGAGGAACTTGACTGAAGGAAAAATCTGGAAGGAGTTCGGCTCCTTAAGAAATTCGACTAAAAGAAAAATCCGTCAGGAGTTTGGCTCTTAGAGGAACTTGATTGAAGGAGAAATTCGGAAGAAGTTAGGCTTCTGAAGAAATTCGACTGAAAGAGAAATCCGACTGAAGGAGAGGTCCAGAAGGAGTTCGGCTCCTCGAGGAATCCGACTGAAGGAGAAGTCCTACTGAAGGGGAGGTCCAAAAGAAGTTCGGCTCCTGGAGGAATCCGACTGAAGGAAAGGTCCGGAAGGAGTTCGGCTCTTAGAAAAACTTGACTGAAGGAGAAGTTCGGAAGGAGTTTGACTCCTGTAGGCTTCCGACTGAAGGAGAGGTCCGGAAGGAGTTTGGCTTTTGGAGGCATCCGACTGAAGGAGAGGTCCGGAAGGAGTTTGGCTTTTGGAGGCATCCGACTGAAGGAGAGGTCCGAAAGGAGTTTGGCTCCTGTAGAAATTTGACTGAAAAAGAGATTTGAAAGGAGTTTGACCGCTGGAGGAGTTCAGCTGCTGAAGGAGTTCGGTTAGGGCTCGACCGCTGGAGGAGTTCGGTTGAGGTTCGACTGTCGAAGAAAAATTTTTGATCGAAGCTCTTCCATGATTATTAGTTGCATTAGGTTAAGCATCAGGCTAAACTTCGACGGAAGCAAAATTTATCCTCAATAAATATTATAATAATAATATAATAATATATTATTATATATAATAATATATATTATATTATATTTATATAAGATATTAACATAATATAATATAATATAATATCATTATATTATATTATATTATATTATATTATTAGATATTATAATATAGATTCCTGGATAAATCTTTTACCCTTAAAAGAGCAGGCCCTTAGAAGAAGAGAAGACCTCGTACACGGACAACCTGCAGTGAACGAGGGCCTGTTTGGCCAAGCTTTGAAAATATATATATATTTTTTAAAAAATATTTATTTTAAAAAATATATAATTAAGTTTATTTTAATAAATAATCTACTTTTGAGTGGTAGCAAGAATAGTTTTTCTGCTGTAGAGAGGAAGCAGAAAATTCAAACTTCTTGGAAGCAGAAACAAAAGTAGAAAATTAATTTTTTTTAAGATAAAAATATTCTTACTTAAAATTATTATTTACTATAACTATTCTTATTTATTTTCACCTAACTCTCCAATTATTTAGTGAATGATATATTTTGATATATTTTGATACATAATATTATCGTATAAAAATTATGTAAAATATTCAATATGCATTACCTTTGGTTCAATTAGATTTATATTGACTAAAATTTTAATATATTTTTTATTTTTTTATTTTTTTATTTTTTTATTTTTTTATTTTTTTATTTTTTATTTTAATAAAATAAAAAATTAAAATTAAAATTAAAATTAGTCATGATGAATATTTAAAATTATTTATTTATTTAAATAATATTAATTATAAAATAAATATATATATATATATTTTTTTTATAATTTGATAGTCAAAATTTTTTTTTTTAAAGATTTGCCAAACACAAACTGCTTCTCAATACTAATAAAAGTGCTTATCAAATAATTTTATCAAATACAAACTACTTTGTTCTTATGGTACTTTTTCTAAAACTTTATTTTTAAAAAATAATTTTAAAATAAGTTAATTTTTATAGCTTGACATAAGTGGAGGAACTTTGAGATTCCCCCTCGGTTCCAAGATCACCTTCTCATGCACGCTTGATACTCGTACAGTTTTTCATGTAGCACTTGAATAAAGTTTGTTCTACCTCACGTAGTAGGCAGCAAACCTGTACCGCACCCCAGTGCAGAATTTTTCCTTCTAGCAGGCAAACTTTTCAGGATGTTTTAATCATGAAGACGTTTGGCAAATCTTCCTATTTGGAAGAATTTTGGGTCAGCCTTTGCCGATTATCATGGATTTATAGCACAAAAGCCTATGCTGCTAGGAGAAGGACAAACCTAGGCTAAAACGCATTCCTTTGATTTGTCAATATGGAACTATAACAATTTTCATCACCCAATCACATGATGCCCTCATCCTATTTGATCTTACCGATCCATTATCCAGATGCTGGTATCATACTCAACTTTGCTAGGTCCTTCTTGACCCAATATCCCTCAATTTTTGGGAGGCCCATAAAAGTGGTGATGTATAATTTTAACTTTAGTTAGAATCATGGTTAAGGTGCTAATAGAGGGGCCATGGATTGTTTTTTTGGTAAAGAATTGGATTGTTAATATGTAGGCCCTCAACTTGATTCGGTGGAGGGATAATTTTCAAGTATCCGGTGGAAGCTTTCGAGGTGGCCCCAGTGGAAGCTTTCGAGGTGGCCCCAGTTTGGATCAGGTTCCTGACCGGAAACCCGAGATTTTCCATCGGTTGCGACTGTGGTGGGTAAGCATATAACGAACGTTAGATAAACCACAAAAGTTTAGATGCCAAAACTTGCGTTGGAATTAACATTAATCGATCCGTTAACAGAGTTTTTCGCGTATGCCATGAGGGGATATCTGTGCAAGGCGGAAGTTAAATATGAACAGCTTCCAGCATCGTGTTATCAATGCGGTATGATTGGACATAGACCTGGAGCTTCCGTATTCTTTTTATACAATCATTCAATATTTTTTTTCTTTTGAGGATCATTGGATTCCTATCATCTGAAAATAGACATAACTCATCCATGAAAATGTAATAGAGAATAGGCAAAAATCTAACGTATAGGAAGAAGGAAAAAAATAATCCACGATTATTGAAATCTAAGTAATGAATCATAAATCATTACAGCATCAGGATCATTACCAGGCCCCACGCACCAGCTGCTCATATCGATCTTTTGGACAATGTCAGCAATTAAAAAAATCCAGACAACTTGAAAGCACGAATCAAAGTAATGAATCATGATATCAACCTTTTCGACAAACACAAGCTCACAACCAAAATCAGCAATCAAAAAAGACCTCAACAACCTGAAAGCACAAATTGATACAACATCCAATGTGATGATAGATGAATACATTACAGAATCATACAGAAAAGCCTATCAAAAATCAAAGGTAGAAAAACCCAAGGGGATAAAAGAAATATCCACAGAAACTGGATCAACATATACAAAATTGAAAAACATTTCTTCATCCTTTGTTAATATTCCCCCCCCCCCCCCACCCCCAATTTATTCTTCTAACACAACACTGTTCTTAAAAGAATGGAATCAAATCAGAGAAAATTATGTTAATTGGAATCAGAAGACAACTTGAAAAGGGGGTCAACAGCATGAGAATGAACATTGCTGGCAAGACCAGTCTTATTTCCTTTGTCCCTGGGGCATCATCGTCATCATCATGTACAGATGCCAAATGAGCCCTCTCCATTACAGAATTCACAAGGAGACGAATCACTGGCTTAGGAATGAAGGTGTGCGTGAGATAGAGAATATTACAAAAACTCCTGAATTGTCTTACCGTTACCTTTCCCATTTGTTCTTTCATATATTTACAAGAAACGGTTGTCTCTTGGCTCCCCAATATTTGTTGATGGAAAGAAGAGATCTAGACTAGCACACAGGCCTCAGCTAGCGGGGTTTGGACCTGGAGCCTGGCTTGCTGCTGGGACCAATAGGCATGTGCGGCAAGAACCCGGTCCAGAAGCTCTTGAGGTACCGGCTCCCCTCTCCTTTGACGAGGAGATATTCTTGCAGTGTGCACCAATGTCTTCCATTTATCCTGCATTCATTAAACCCATTACAATAATTTTTACTACAAAGGCATGATATACAACTTGTCCTTAGAGGCCGACATAAGTATGGCAAAACAAGGAGATCCATCCCAAAAGGAATTTCTTTGGCCACAATGATACCCCTAACATGTCATTCCTAGGAGAGCATTTAAACAAATTAAACACTGAAAAGATTTGGCGTTATCTATTGTTACAAATGGCTCGATACCCTGTTATTCGAAATAAGACATATACGTCTGACCCTTTTCTGTAAGAGAGGAAAAGCATATCACGTTTGTTTGGATAACTCACACTAGCATATTTAGGGCTTTCCCCAGGAAACACTAACCACCTTAAAGCTATGAAGAAATAAACTAATTTCAGCAAATATCTGCATCTGGCACAAGAGCTGCTTACCATGGAAAACTAGTTCCTGAGGTTCATTTTTATGCATGGTTAGGAAAAATAAGTCCAAGAAAATAAATTTTCGAGCAAGGTTTTAAAGGCGCACTTCATGTATTAAGAATTATTATATATGAGTGAAATCTGCCAATTAGGTGAGGAAGATTAATTCTGAAGCTTTACATAGAAGGAATGCAGAAGTATGCAATGCAAGGAGATCTCATACCTTCAGATCTACATAGGTCCGATGCTTAGCATTGTCAAAAGCTCTAAGTTTGACATCTCTCCACCTGAAATAAGTGACCAGAGACCAAAATGAGAGAAGACCCATCAAAGATACGCTCAGAGGGTGAATTTTTAACACAGACCTTCCAGTTCCAAGCTTTTCAACTGCCTCAACCAGTGCTTCAACTTCAGAGACAGAGAATGGCCTCCTAATCCTACGTTGAGCAAGCTCAGACCGTCTTGGTTTATGCAATGGAACCATGGACAAGGCATCAACGCTCATGGCTGGGACAGGAACTAGAGCTCGCGAGTTTGATGTTGCTGCTGCGGCTTTATTTACTAATTTAGTATCAATAGGAGAGTGAACTGAATCATGATCCCTCTCAAGAAAATTCACTGCAGAGGTCACCAGAGGTTCCAGACTGGCATTAAATATCTCTGGAACTGGTGCAGGAGAAGCAGCTGGATGCCTTAAACATAAAAGAAAATTTCTTAAAAAGGGGTCACAAAATTAATTTCATGAACAAACATTTTAAATGCTAATAGAATTAAATGCAATTCAACAGCCCCACGGGACAAATGGGAGCTATGTAATTTTAAAAATAACTTAAATAAGTAACAAATATGAGCGTCACATTTAATGCGACTATATGTTTTTTCTTTCTTTTTCCAGATCTGAAAGCTGTCAAATGAGGAGAGGAATAGATCCTAGTCATTAAAACTTCCAAAACTGAAAATTAGATAAATCTATTAAAATACATTGCTGAGTTAGTAAAGCAGTGATTTCAATTCACCATAGCATTCAGTGAACTGCAGTGGATCCTTATGAGATATAGACATGAAATTATGGAGAACTCACACTAGTGTTCGATTGAGAAATAAGACAGCTGTAGTTAAAACTGCATAAAAAAAGTTGCAGAATGACATTACCTGGCTAATGGTTCAGTAGCATCACAGGGACGAAGGGTATGCGGATATTCAGGGGTTGTGACTGGTGATGAAGCTCCTGTGGACTTTGGCTCCAGCATAAAGCCCAAATTGTCCAGCTTATCAACATGAGATATTCCAGCTTGGAGTAGGGTTTTATTATCATCTCTAACCTTCTTTCCTTGAAGTAGAACTCCCACATGCAATCCACCTCCAAGAAAAGCTGTCACAGCTTCCATGACTGTCCTCTACAACATAAAACATACAAGAGAGACTTAAATCAAAATTCACATAGGCCATTTGCCTAGCCTCTGAAAGTATATAAAGACAAACAATGCCTAGGAAGGTGCAAAATCATAATACGAAAACAAATCAAGGAAACCAAAATAAAGATCAAAAGACAAAGATCCATCCGATCAATAATTATACCAATACAACTTCTTTTCCTTTTTCCTTTAAGAAATGCTTAATATTAAAAAAAAAAGAAACAAAAATAGATAGAGAAGTAAACCAACTAATGCATGATTCACAAGCCAGGTTGTAAATATTATGTTGTCGGTCTACAAGTAAGCCTTTTAAAATGTATTATTTATGGCTATGGATCTGCCTTATATCAATGGCAAGATTCACACTTAAGATGATAATAATGGTATTGGAAGAACATTTAGTACATCAGATTCCCCATGGAGTACAAAGCTATAGAATGTATCTGACAAATTTGATAGAATGAGGTATTTGCACAGTACACCAGAGATCAGGAATCAAATGAAGTGAAGAAGAGGATCTTATACCTTAAGCGAACCGACAGTAGCAGTTTCAGAAATCTCTATGAAAAATTCTGGCACATTAAATGATTTGATACTGAGTTTCACTGCAAAACAAAAGACCTTGTTTCTTATAAGCCCATAATGACAGGGTCAAACAAATGAAGTCAAATATTAAAAAGTCATCATCCTTCCATCAAAACCTATCATACCATCAAAATTTTCAGATTTATATGATGATAATTGACCACAAGCAGAAGATGATGTACCATTCTCTGCAAAAGTTAAAATGTTTTGTTTAATTCTCCTAAAAATCAGAAAGGAAGATAGGGATGGTAAACCATAAAAAACTTATACAAAGAGATACCTCCATGCAGAGCAGCATGTGAATTATTTGTTTTGTAATTTATTTCATTTTCAGATGAGCTACAAGAGCCTTTGCTACTAATTCCCCCATCAGATGGTGACGTTAAGCAGTGCTCAAACACCCTTCTCCTCTTAAATGAATACCTCTGTGTCCTTCGGCGTGTGTAACAAAATTTCAGACTGTGAAAATCAGGCTTCGTTTCTACATCTGATTATTAAAAAAATCTAGTTTATGAGGTTTGCCATCATACAAGCATTATTTACCAAAAATAGGACATGAAGTAACAGTATCGAGTTCATCTTCTGACAGGCAGGAAAAAGTCATGGAGCTAATCAGCATACCAGTTTTAGAAAACAGCTTTCTTATTTTATGATATTGAGGCTTCGAGGCCTTAGGAGTTATGGTGCTATGATGAATGCACCCAGAAGAGTTTTCGTCATCATCTCTATCTACAAGTAGTTCTGTATCATCCCGACAAATGAGAAAGGAGCTAATATGAGGAATGAGATGCCCATTCAAAGGCACCTTGATACTGCTGTCTAAGCTAGCCAAAGCAGGGGGTTTAGCATCCTGCTCCACTGGATTGTCCAAACACCAGGAGTGCTGGATGTTTTTAACCACTGAAGTTGCAGCTTCATGCTGATCAGATATGAATGGTGTCTTGATCCCTTCCATGAATTCAGCTTCACATGACTCTGCAGAACAAGGAGAGTAACCATCAGTGCAACATTTCTTGGCAGTTGTGCCAGGAGAATATCCAAGTTCTTCCTTGCTGCCATTAGCTACAAAATCCCCAGTATAAATATCCTTGTTCAATACATCAGATTTTACAGCAACAAAAGTAGATCCTGAAGCTGTTGCTTTTGGAATTTGCAAATGTTCCTTCAAAGTGTGGGCAATCTGCCTCTGGATGGGAAGTTCAGAACCAGATGTACTTTCCTTACTGCTTACTTGATCAAAAGGTTCATCTTTGCATGGCTTCTCTTCATCCAGTTGCTCCTGTTTAACATTCAGGTTAGAGTTTCCGACTATGCTACTCAGAGTCGAAGAATTTTCTCTCTCTAGTATCTTCCCTGCGACAGCTGCAAGCAAGTCAAATGCACACATTTGGCCATCCACCACCTTCCTTCTAACTGAACGCTTTCCCTGTAACTCAACTATTAGAGATTAGAAAGAGTTCACCAAAACCCATTTGGAAAATGGAGGGAAATCCAAGCAAATGGATCGTGAAAACAAATACCTTGGCAGATTTTGGAATTTGAGGCATTGCAGGAACCTGGTAGCCATTGAAACTGTATTCCAACCTCTTCTTAAACACCATATCTCAGAGATTCATGCCTTCAAGAAGATCATCAAACAGTAAGGAAAACATCACCGTATCCACGACCGTTCTTCAGATGCAAAAATGGAGACGCAGACCATATGCAGTTTCAGTTGCTCCATTAATCCAACGAGTTTATGAAATATATACCACGTGCTGGAAGGAAAGAAACAACCTGCAAAAAGAGCAGACATTAGATTCGCTGACAAAGAGAAGCTTCAATGGTCACAAAAATATTAAAGTACTTGAACCAACCATGAAGACCAATGACCAGGTATGAATCAAAAATAAAGTTGATGATAGTAAAATCCCAACAGTAAGCGCCCTTCCCTCAGAATCCTACCGAACTTCATTGTCCACCAAACTAACAGATGGATAGAGGTCCATATGGTGTCATACATCACACGAAAGACATTTCCACAAAAACCCAAAGATTGAACACAAAATATCTCAGCTTTTATAAGAAAAAACCAATCAAAATGTTTAATCCCTGCTGCAGTAATCGAACAGCAAAAGAATATATGCTTCAAATTCCATTATAGAAGGATATCTAGCAGCCAAATCAATGTCTCTTATATTGTCCAAACCCCAACAAACTGCTGCCGAATCTAAAAGCTATATGAAGGAGCGATAGATATAATGAACATCAGGAGACCTATAACTCTGTTTCGTTGTTTCACGGTCTCTGCACCACCCGTAACCCTCTTTCTTTGTAAATATCTCTTCTTTTAATAAGATTATGGGTGGCCTTTGCCTCCCCTTCAATTCAAAAAAAAAAAAAAAAAACATCAGGAGATCCAGTTAACGAAAGAAATCCAAGAATAGCGTCAGAAGCTTCATAAAGGGAATGTAAATGTAAATAATGGAATAAAAGGTGCAAGAATTATGAAGCGCCGTATTAAAACACAAACCTCAAAAAACCATGAGACATAAAAAGAAAGATCATAAATTTAAAGCGGAAACAGATCAAAGATGTTACCTTTAAGCGCCCCGGATGATCCTTAGATCAGCTCATTTCTACAGAAAGTCATTCTAGATTAAAGAATCTATGGCATTTTGTAAAAATTCCTGCAAGCTATAATAACAGAAATACCTCTTTTCTTCCATCCGTAGCAAAAATAAAGCTTATATTAGCCCCACCCCCACCTCCCCACCCTCCCAAAAAAAAAAAAAAGGAAGGAAGGATCAAACGAGATCAAATACGAGCGGAAAAGGGAACTGGTAACAGGATCAGGAACCCCAAGGCAAGGAATCCAACTGACGGATAATTCAACAAAAAAAGACATGAAATCCATAAAAAAAAGATAGTATCTTGATTATCTTGTTACTGTTGTTCTTTGAAACAGAAACAGAACTCAAGAGCAAATTTCCTTTTCCAAATAGAGCAGATACGTCCATAAGAAAGCAGAACCAGCAAGGAAAAGGAACAAAATTACGAATTTTTCGAGGATCAGAGAGAAAATAATTGGAAATTAGCTCTCAAGACCGTCCATCCGAAGAATAAGGGTAAGAAACAACATGGAATCCGATCCGCTGCTCACCTCCGCAAGAAAGATTCGGTCAGAAAACCGCATCAAATTCTTCAAGATTCTCGTCCGAAGGAAAGATCGCCGGGAAACAGAGGAATTCCGGCCAAGCACGGCAGCGACGAGATCGCCAGAATGCGAGAAAAGCACCCCCAATCCCGATCGGAGTTCAAAATTTGCTTCATGCACGCAATCTAATTTTTTTCAAGAAATCTCTAATTCAGACGGAGTCTAATTCGGAAGCCTAAATTTTCTCTTCCATTTCTAATCGCTTTGCTCTCCCCCGCGACCGAGAGATTGCCAAACCCCATAAAAACTACCCTCCGTTTTGCTTAAGCCCCATCTTTTATAGCATCGGCACCTGCGACCGGCTAGTCCGGTAAAACCCATCTTTTATACCATTACCTTTTCCTCTCCAAGTATTGAACTAATTCCGTTTTGATGCCCGCCACGTGTATAGATCAAGCGATCGTAAGGTGGAGGATAGTGAGCTTTGGTCGGAGACGTGATGTGGCACCGGTTTTCTTGTAATTTTCGTTTCGTTTCGTTTCCTGATTAAGAAAACTCCCCTGCTTTGGGAGTAGAAATGTTATTGTTTTCGTCTTGATTATTGTCCAAACCCGCATGGCGGTAAGGCTTGAGTTATTAGGTCAATAAATTTACATCCGGCAGACTTGCACATTAAATCTTATGGATCGAGTTACGAGGGCCGTTCAAACTTTCAGGAATAACTAAGAGCCTATGTATGTTAGTATAACTGCCATGAATTATCCTCGTAATCATCATTTATTAGATGCCAAATCTTTTTCTTTGTGGTTTAAGTGAAGCTCAAGACTACTTGCCACAAAAAGTAGCATACAAGGATACGTATACATTAATGTATATAGTTTTTAATAGTTCTAATAATTATAGTTTTAATAGCTGAGTCAAAGTTACAAAGAATGTATATACAACACATTGATACTGGCATAAGGTACTCCATCTCACTATATACTCCTCCTCACGCTTTGATCTGAGACGCAGAAACGAGTCAAGATGTAAACCTCCTGCTTCATGTGAATTAAGTAGAGGATTATTTCCCAACAATGCGAAAAAATTATGAAGCATCTCGCATGAGAAGCAATGCTCAAAGGTGTGATATAGTTGCAACAACATTAGTTATTTACTTCCATACGCAAATTTTCTTTTCCGAACGTTTAAACACCTGGACGGGTGTATTTGCTCACCAGAATGGTATTTCACAAAAAATCAATGTTTTTCCTTTATTTTTATTATTATAGAACAGAGTAGGATAAAAGGCGGAAAAGAGGAAAATCCGCTTCTTTAAATATTTTTTAATTATCTGCTTTAAAAAAATAATTAATAGTTTAACATGCATGCATGAGTGGTGGGCATAACTCATCCACAACACCCTGGCTGCGAATGCCTGCCGTCCTTCCCGTTTGAACTGATGACGTCATGCTGGGGAACAGATAACGTGGCCCGTGGAGCGCCTGCTGGGGCTGGCACCATGAGTACGGGGATAAGGGGGAAGGTGAGGCCAGGAGTGGAAAATAACTATTTGTGTGGTGGGGAGTGAGTGGGATCCGGACAGCCGAGGGCGAGAGGAGGGTTAGGGAAGCACGGTGCCATTATTGGAACGATCATCTTGTCAAACATCGGCACCAAGTTTCCCGCGGCACGGACGGTCTGCTCTGATCGCCCCACTATGGATGGCCAGGGTATCCCACATGTTCCTCCCAAATCTCCAGCTAAAAGAATTTCTCATCGGCCTGCCCTTCTAATTTTGGGGTAATTAAGAATTTTGATGAAAAGATTAGAGCCATGATTTTCTAGATTAGAAGGAATCAGGATATATTTTTTAATCTAAAAATTACATTATCAAACGGTTTTGTTTTTTTATTTTTTTTTGAATATATAGATTATATTTAGATCCAGTATATTATGAAATTATTCTAAATACAAAATTTCGATTTTTCTTATTTAATTATTTCTTATACATTTTAAACATAAAAAGTAAAAAAGATGGAGAAGAATAAAATGGATAGAGAGGATTGTACATGACCCTAAAATCAATTTTTAAATATAATTATTGAACTCGTATTTGTTGTTTTGGCTGAGTTGATATTATAGCTCGAAGATATCAACTGAGATCTTAAAAGCTTTCATTTTTATCAATCTTTCATTTATTATATTGGCTGAGATAAATTCAGATATTGATTCATTTGGTCTCAACTGCTCAGCCAGATAACTAATCAAGATTTGAAGACCTTGCCTTTGGATAGGCCGGTGGGGCTACAGATAACCATCCATCTTGGTGTGGACCTCTGAAATGATTAGGTCTTCTGTGCTCCCCCTGATGCAACAGTGCAGCACCTTCATGCATGTCGTCTCACTGGCAGAATGTAAATACCATGCATCATCTACTGTCTGGGCGTTGTCTTAAAAATTCCAATTAATCCCTGACTTTACCCAAAATAAATTCAAACCCTGATCATTTTTTATGTCCTTGCTACATCAGCCTAGCATGGTTGGCAAATGTATACTATGCCAACACAGATATCGTTAGCCATTGAAGATTAGACAACACATCAACTCTGACCTCAAGAATGCATGTAAATCTATAGACGAGTGCAATGAGGTACAACCCTAGGTGGTTCAGTTTGGTTCTTGTCTATATGCTGTCCTGTGGGGTAGACGTAGATGGTGTATTTAATATGGACACCTAAAATAAGATTAAAACCTAACTCGGAATCTTAATACGCCAAAAGGGGTCATATTATTGGCTTGTTTTGAATTACGAGTTTTATCTGGCATTGCCTTTGTGATTACTGTAAAACTAGTGGGCTGCTCTTGATTAATATTAAATGAGAAATACAATACATGCGGTACACATGGGGAGACGAGAGTAGGATAACGGCGGATTTAGAGGTAGCTTTGTGGCTACACCTCTATTTGTTCACATGGGAAGTGTTAACCCGTGGCCATCGAGGATAGAAATGTCAGCGCGATGTCTGTGATCAAGGGGGACGGGAGGCCAACCATATAAATTATAGAACACTGCAAGGCCAAGCCTCGCGTCTGTCCACCGGCATCTAGTGTGTGGGGTTATCAAGTAAAATTGCGAGTGTATACAACAATAGTCAAAATTTAAAAAGTTTGAGCAGGATTTAGATGAGTTTTTCTTGGTGAACGGATACGGGGGATGGATGTTTAAGTCACATGTAATCTTTAAAGCTTGCAGAATTCTAAGATGCAGCCCATGTAGCAAATTTTCGTTTGAGCCATACAAAATCTTATGCATAAGCGTGCATGCATGCATTTGAATTTGCATATGTATATTTGTATCTGCATGGACAGGCGTGCATTTGTACGTTGCAATGCACTTTCAGGTTCTAACAGTGCATATGACAAGGTTATACCATAAAAAGAAAAGAAAGAAAGAAAGAAGTTTCATTGCTTATCAATCAAGGTTAGGGAACCATGGTTAAGCCTAATCAATATTCTGGTGAAGATTATTATGACAGCCGCCGGATCAATTTTGTCTGTTAATAAGAATTGGGTAGGGGTTGGTTGCCTCAACGTATCTTCCTTTAATTTGCTGTCTCTTTCAGGTAGCCCACCTAGTTCTACAGCGATCATTTGACAAAAACGTATGAATCAACCATCCATATGTAATTATATATATATATATATATATATATATATATATGATATCACTACTACAAAAATGATCTATGATAATGATTTTTGAAACTACTGTTATAGAAGTTACAGCAGCAATTTTCATTAACCGCTGTCATAGATTGAACTTATAGCAACGGTTAGTGAAATCATTGCCATAAGTCGGACCTATAGCAGCGGTTACTATGAACCGCTGTTATAAGCTTATTTATGGCAGCGATTAATTATAACCGCTACCATATTTATTTTAAAAAAATATTATATAATTTTAAAATTTAATGCATATTTTTACCATTCATTATCTAAATAATTATTATTAAAGTGTCGTCGCAAAAGGTTCCGATGGCCCTAGCTAGCTTCATCGATAAGAAAAATTTGATTTCAACGATCACGAACGACGATGCGATGATCTGATAGATGGAGACCTTCGATGGATCCGAAAATCTGCAACGATGATCTCGATGATGTTTGTAGTATACTATCAAAGTTTCACTTCAATCAAATATCGTTATCTTGGTCAATTTAGTATAGATTAGTTTCGATCGTTAAATGATAAACGAGTGATCAAAGGACCAAACGGTGTCCGATTATGAGATAATTTTTTTATAAATGATCTTGGCTACTACTTTAATCATTTTCTACGGTGGTGATTATAAAACTCAACTCGTGAGATAAAAAATGATCTAAAACTATACGTCTCCTGATAACCATTCTGAAACTTCACTGATTGTTATGCTCGTGCTTTTGCAATATATGCTTAATATGAATAGTTTATATAAAAATAATTTAAATTTTACTATTATCGCAGTATGAAATATTTAAAATTATAACAAAGATCATTTAACTAAAAAATTATCTCATAATCGGACGTCGTTTAACCTTTTGATCGCTTATTTTCAATTTAACGGTCGAAATCATTCCATACTAAATTGACCATGATAACGATATCCGATTGAAGTAAAACTTTGATAGTATACTACAAACATCATCGAAATCATTATTGCAGATTTTTGGATCCATTGAAGGTCTCCATCTATCAGATCATTGCATCATTATTCATGATCGTCGAAATCGAATTTTTTTAATCGATGAAGCTAGGGCCATTGGATCGAGGCGATATTTTGCAACGACACTTTAATGATAATTATTTAGATAATGAATGATAAAAATAGATATTAAATTTTAAAATTATATAATATTTAGAAAAAAATAAGAAAAAAATTATTTACAACCTACGGTAGCGATTATCAAAAACTGCTGCTATAGATGTATGGCAACGATTCGATAACCGCTGCCATAGGTTAGGTTAAAAATCTTCAAATTTTTTCTGCTTCCCTCCCATGCACGCTCGATCTCTCTCTGTCTCTCTTCCTCCTCTCCATCGTCGGTGAGGCTTCTTCCCCCTCAGCCAACTCCAGCTTCAGCTCTAGCTCTGGCTGTTGGTGACGACGACGATGATGTAGATTTAAGAAACTTTTGATGTATTTTATTTTTTAAAAAAATATTATGATAAATTTTATTCGATAATAAAATTTTAATATTTTAGAATAATTTTTGTGTTTATTATATTTTCTCGTGTTATATATTTATATTTCTCAGGTAAAATATATAAAAAATAAAATTTTTAATTTTTAATTATTCAAGATCTACGGCAGTGATTTTATAACCGCTGCCATATCCATCCCAACCACTGCTATAGATCCCTGGTGCAAATGGTGCCAACCGCTGCATTAGACCTATGACAGTGGTTAAAAAATTGCTGCCATAGGTCGATCTATTGCAGCGGTTTATAAACCGCTGTAATAAGCTATTTATTGCAGCGGTTCAAACAATTATTGCAACCACCGCTGCCATAAATCTACGGTGACGACTTCAGTAGCAATGGTTAAATAACCGCTACCATAACCTATGGCAGTAGTTTAACCGCTGTCATAATCCTTTTTTGTAGTAGTATATATATGCATACACACACATAATAAGGTAGTTTAAATTAATGGTCCTGCATGCTAAGGCATAAACAGAGAGAAATAAAGGATTAGAAGTTTTATTTGATTATGATATCCTATAAATAAGGCTAAAGAGCCTACCTGACACCCTTGACAATGAGAGAACGAAGGGGGTGTTTGCCTCACAAAAATTGGGATATAGAATGGGAATGAAAATACGTGACTCCTATTTCAATTATTTGATTGGAAGGAATTTTATTTGATATTGATTTTAGGATAAAATAGAAATTGACTCAATCTTTTGTAGAGTTCATATCCAATTTTTTTTAAAAAATTCAAATCTTCATTCCAATCTCAATTTCAAATACAAACTAAATATTTGGAGGAACATGACTATTTTGATTTTCATCCTATTTTATTTTGATTCTGACCCCAACACCCTGGTAGTGTAGCAAAAATTTCTAAGAACAGATCTACGTATTCATAAACATCTCTCTCTCTCTCTCTCTCTCTCTGAGTCCAAGAGTGCAAGAATCCTGGTTATCTCATTCAAGCCGCAACTGGGATGGACGGGCCCCACCTCATCCTGCTCCCAGCCTCAAACTCGGTAGCCCTTGCATATGCTAAACATGCCCACAATCCAACCAAGAAGGAAAAAACGCCCACAAATTAATTTTACAGGATTTCTTTGTCATCTCCTCGTGGTTAGATGTAATAACAAGATAAGAATGATATGACGAGGTGACAATCGACAACCAACCATGTGACCAAAAACCCTCATGACTTTTCTCATCTAGAGAAGAAAAAAATATGCACGAAACCTTTTGAAGGGGAATGGGAGGAAGCGAGCCCGATTTTTCTGAAGGGGAATGAGTGGAAGCAATGTGCTTCCTCTGTATTAAAATGAACTATCGGCAAGATAACGGGTAGCAGGTACGATAGGCTGGGCGCCCCTGCTAAAGAGCTCGCGGTAAAACAAAACAAAGAGAATCCACACGCTATCTGGCCAAAAACACATGGAAAATAAAAATTGGAATCGAGAATAATCAAAACAAAGAGAATCCACACTCTATCCGCCCAAAAACACGTGAAAAAATAAAAAATTGGAACAGGGAATAATCCCTCTTAGTATCGGCGGGCTGAGAGGATTTCGAAGGGACCGGTGATTCTTGAAGGTTAATCTTCCTTCACGCATCTTTCCCCAGCTCATGAATGATTGTTTATGGAAGAGTTATATATATATATATACATACAGGAGTTCCGTTCGAGCCAAATGTGCCAAGGAATTGCTCATTGCAAATTGGTCCCACACTCTTCCCAGAAAGTTCATTTTTAAATTTCTTGTTTCGCCAGATTGTCCCCAGGTCCCTGACGTCTTTCGGTCAACCCCTAGTTTTCAAGGTGAACCGCCAACTTTTCGCAAAGGGACATTTGATCAAGAGATGATGAATGGTTTAGGCGTCAGCTTCTCAGCCCTTTTTAGCCAACGTTAACTCTCCTGTGTTTAAGTTTATTTTTTCCGACGCAGTTGTCTTCCAAATATATAGTTTCGTAAATTTGCCATAGAATGTCTGCTCTATTTGTGAATTTGTGAATGATCATACTGAAAAATTATTATTATGATGGAAGAGTTTCCGCACCAGTATATCCACCACTCTAGAAGGTTCTTGTGTTGAAGATGTTCGATTAAGTCTGGTCTAGGGGTCGAAAATTTTGGAATACCACCGCTCTATCTTCTCCAGTTCCATAGAGAGACAATTCTCATTGCTCCTTTGCACAGCTCTTCAAATAGGGAGGCATGTGGAGAAGTGTAGATAAAGGTCACGGCATGTGTTGCGATGGCAATGGCTCGTGATGAATTAACACGGAAATAAACATGAACATCGTTTGGTCTGGAGTTTGGTGTTATTTATCTGCCATCAAAGCGAAGTACCATGAGATGTCGGACTCGATTAAAATAGTAATACGGGTGATATACAGCAGCAGGAGCATATCAGACAATTGAAAATTAATAACTTGCATACATAAGAGCCATCAATTTATCTTATAGGCTTTGGGAGATGAGAATTAAGATGAAAACATAAGAGCACGAAAGTATGTAATACAAGTAAATAGCGCCTAGAAGAATATCTGCAGAATTGGGCAAAACACGTAGGTCATAAAAAGGGTTTGGGGGGGGGGGTGGAGGGGAGTGAGATGAATTATAACTGCTAATAGGGGAACCTAAATCTTTCTCTTCAAGAATATTGTGATTATTTGCCACCACTCAGATTTGAACCTGAGATCTCTCGGTTGGAGAAATGGGTGCCATAGAAAAAGAAAATCTTATCAGGCTTTAAGTTTCCTTATGACCTTAGTTATAAATTACGCTTTTGATTTGTGCAGTAATTCGTCGATTAATAGTATGTTTTCAATTATACTGCAGAAGGTACATGCGGGGATTGAGGAGCAGGCTCAAAAAAAGGAAACCTGTAGTTTGAAGAGAGGGAACTCCATGTATGCCATTGATTAGGATTTTGGTTCATTAATTTGCATTTTCACATGATTTTTCCTGCATATGTATATGCATGTATGGTAGCTCCAACATTTTATGCATAGTTTGCAGATGAGCTTAACTTTGCCCCATATTCTTTTCTACGTTCATGCACCACCTAGCATAGGTTCATAACCTCCAGCTTCCATAGCTTGGACCTTTTTCTAGTGTTTTTATCTTTGGATACTATCACTAGATTACGTCTGCCCGATCAAAACTTTCCATTTTTTTGCTTGAAGCTCATAACAACCAACATTTCAGTGCATAATACCCTTTCTAATATGTCTCATTCCTATTCAGAATAAAGGATTGATGATGGGGCCTTTTCCAATTTATCTCCTACAACGTGCAAGCCACTATTTCGGCATGCATGGGCAAAAATTTGATAGCGTTCATTTTCTTCTGACTATCATTTTCCTTGACTCATACTCGCTCTTTGATTGAGTTATTTTGGTATGTGATACCCCACCCTAATCCTTTTGATAGTTATTTGCAGTAAAAATAATAGTGTCATTTATATGGTTGAATTAGTTCATCTAAGAAACTAACTTTTGTAGGTGTGGGTTGTCAATTTGACAGCTCATTTATTAAAGCTGCATAGATCGGTGTTGTAAATAATATTCCAAAAAATGTAGATAATTTTGATAAGAAAAATCTTTGCAATAAACAAATAGTTAGACTTGACCATCCTCAAATTGATCTCCACTTGAATCCATCCATCTTTTAATTGAACGATAGAAACCTGAACCATTAGATGTGATATCTTGTTTCTGAATTACTTACGTAAAAGAAATTATGAGTGCATTTGGTTAGCCATTAAAGTCATACGTTTGTGAAAGCATAATTGCCCTCGTATGCATGCCAAGATCATGCTTTTGAGTTCTATAATTTTTTTTAATAAAAAAATGCAGGTACCTATTCTTTATTAGAACAGCGATCTAATACCCTCTTTATATGCAATTAATCAACGCTTCCATGAAGCGGAGTCTAACGCATGTCCATCGCTATCCTGTAACCTAACGAGGACAATCAATATTTATGCCAGAAACAAGATGATGATTGTCAGGCAGATGATTTTGAAAAAAATCTATTAACCTTGGCATCTCAGGCGAAGGATGACTGCTCCCAAGATGACACAATTGTCAAATAAAAGATTGCACATCTTAAATGCATTTGGCGTAGGCCGGACTTGAGAACCAAAATATCAAATTTTAAATAGGCCCGTCTCGAAGCCTAACCAACAATGGACATCCTTAAAGCCCGAGACCTCTTTAATTTGGAGCTATATGATGAGATGCAAATTAAAAAAAGCATCAATAGGCAGTCCCAGGGGAGGCCTGAACTTATGAGCTTGAATTAAAAATTATGACAGAAATATGTATTTTGCTAGTTAAAATTATTAGAAAGAAACATATATTTTGGTTAGAGGATGGTGATAGAGCTGCGCCATTGCTGTCTGAACTCCTCTTCATGGAAATATTGATTGCACCGATAGAATGTAGAGAAAGTATTAGAATGCCATCCTAACGAAGACTTGGTTTCCACAAATTCCATCATATAGAACTCCAATTGCATGATCTTCACATGCAGATGAGGGTGATGATGCTTTGACAAATGTAATTGGCATGGTTTGGCAATTGGTCTGAGAATGTACCGAATAACAAATTTGTTTTGCATATCGGAGGAAGTTTCTGATTTAGCTTTTATTACAACTTAAGATGCTTCACCAACATGTTAATGAGCACATTGCATTGGTGATTTGGAAGGTTCGAACATAATCATATACCAGATCCAGGTTAAGACTAGTAAATTATTTCTGAAACCACGTTTCTCGTATGTAGAACGGATGAGAAGAATTAACTAGCTGCTTGGGTGGATCTTAGATTCGTTGAACTTGAATTCAAAGAATGTGAAAACACTGGGACCTACCCATCCCCTGCAAAAAGGACTTGCATCCAAACGGACAAGGGTTGTCTCTTTTGCATGCGAAAGAATGATTTACCTTCCTTTGACCAAATCCCTCCCTCCGCCTACAAATATTTGAGAACTGTATGAGGCACGATCCAATAGACTACACCACGAAAGAATGATTAATCATTCTTTCTTATAAAAGTTTATAAGAAACAAAGAAGATCAAGATACAATCCATCCAAACTCTAGCTTCAAATATTAAAGCTTAGATCAAATTAAATATTACATATATAATAAAGAAAATCAATCATTCTTTCTTGTGAAGAAGATACAAAGAAGATCAATCATCCTTTGCGAAAGATATAATCCGAATCCATCCAAATTATAGTTTCAAATACTAATAATTAAATATTACATGCTTAAATTATTTTCTACTCAAGTTTAGACAATCAAAAATATTAGAAAAAAAATAGTTATTTTTAAAACTATTATGGTCCCGGCGGGGCTCGAACCCGCGACCTTCGGCTCATAAGACCAACGCTCTAACCAACTGAGCTACGGGACCGAGATATTTACAACGGCTGTGGTATCTTATTAATAGTTAGATCACATAACTTGCTGCGCACTTGAATTTGAGTATGTACCATTCTTAGGCTAAATCTTTGCCAAATTTTGTTAATGCAACCAATTCTTCTTCCTCTGCTTCTTTAAAATATTTTAGGTTGTATCTTGTTATTTGCACAGCTCCTCCGGTTCTTACAACGATTTGAATTATTATTAAGATCTCAAAACCTCACTATAAAAGGCTAAAATATTTTAATGTTCAATGCAAGTCCAAAAAGATGTCAAAGAAGGCTAAAAAGGGAGGGTCTTTTTGACATATGGTTTCAAACAATGAGGACTATGTTTAGCATTATAATATATTTGATTATTAATTATCATGTATTATATAAATATTTGATGTGACATATTTAGTAAAATAGTGGAGGAAGGAAGGCATCTGGCCGCCTTGTCCTGGCCGCTAAAAAGAAAAAAAAGTCAATCTAGTCTCATTTTTCAAATTACATATTAACATTCATGTGCTCAATAATTTACTTTAATTATGAAGGCAAATGTACCATCAATTACTCCGAAGGAATATTCTAGTCAAAAGCAAGCAAAAAATTTCTTGTATTTATAACAAATAATTGGAGCATATTCGTTATCACCTTTACATTGGGATGATGCTTGTTACACTATATCAGCAATGAGCATTTACAACACCCATGCATATAAAAAGGGAGATTGGTCATTATTCTTAATTTTAGTATTTATTTTTTAATTTAAATTAAAAAGTAGATGCCAATACGTTTAACTGACGAATTTACAACACTTATCTTTGATCAGAAGAAATAATCTAAGCCAAGATGTGTATTAAAAATACCTACAACTAAATCATCTTTGGATGCTAGTCTAAGGATGAATAATCTGAAGTTATCCGGTTAAAGTGGTAAACACAATCCAAAAAGTGATGGATAAATTTATTCAATAAAAAACCCAAAAAAATATTTACCTATGAATTCTTATTTCGGGAGGGTGAAGCAATCTTAACCATCCAAAGTTCTCTCTCTCTCTTCCTCTATTTTAACCTTTGGTATTGACTATGTGAAAATCCAATAAATAAAATTTTATTTGCTACAGCATCTTGCTAAGATTGTATATGATTATACTTTTTAATTTTAAATTTTTAATTTTTAAAAAATATTTTTTTATTTTTTTAATTTTTACTATTGAGTAAAAATAAGAAATTAAAATGATAACTACGTTACTATAAAGCAAAAAATAATTATATATAGAATAAAAAATAAAAAATAAAAAAATTTATTTTATATATAAAGTACTTATTTTGATTTTTTAAATTTTTATTTTTTTATTTTTTATAGTATTATCAAATGTTATTTTTAATTTTTAATTTTTTAAAAATTTAAAAAAAAATTAATGACTAACCAAACGCATCATAAATATATTCAACGGATATGGCATCCAAACTGGTTTCTTCGTGTTTTTAGGAATATTTTCAACCAGCTGAAATAAAAAATAAAACCTTTCCATTTCCCGGAAGGGATCATGAGAAGAGATACTGCTAGAAAAGCAGTCAAAAGATGCTATCCTCGCGGGTCCTACACAGCCTTGGGTGGGTCAAAGTTTTACTCCTTGCTTTCCCTTCCTCCTCCTCCAAAAGTCATTCCCGCAGCGTCCACATCCTGCGCCGCTCTGCACGCCACCAAAGCGACACGACTTCAAAACAAGTGGATTTTGCTTGCGTGGCGCTATCTCATTGAGAGAAACGATGCTCTCCTGTGCTGACCGAACAGCAATTCAGCACGTGCCGAAAATAAGTTACCACATAGAAAAATATTATCGGAAGTCCATATAAAGATAAATACTAGAGGGGATTAGCATTCGTGTCGACGTTGGAGTCCGGTGCTTCGCCGGTGTCTCTTTGTTGGTCCGCGCCCTCCGCGGAGTCTTGTCCTTGGAAGCGAGAGTATTAATATTAGCGGGAGATGTGAAGGTCAGTCAAGGGCTGCTTACGTGCGGTCCCCGGAGTGGACGTCGGCATCATCGGTGTCGAAGGAGAAAAGTAAAGGAGGGTGGCGGAGAAGATTGGGCACCCAGCAATCCACTCAGAGGAGGGGAAGGAAGAGTGGTCAGGCTGCCCACCGGCGGCTGCAGGTGATCCTGGTTAGAGCCGGTCACCTGCGATCGCTGGATTGTCTATAGATTCGCAGAATCCCGTGCTTTCTAGGCCGAACAGGTGTACAAGCACAGTCGCTTTATGCGCTGCATGGTTCCAGCTTTTATTTTTTATTATTTTTTAATTTTTTGGGTGGAAGCATGGCTACAAACCATGGAGGGGCCACGGTGAGCACTAAGAGGAAACGTGTGATTTATGTTGCCTGTAGATTGACACCACCATGTAGAAGTGATATTATGACGGTGATATGGATGCATGTTACATGTACGTCTTCATATTAAATGTTCCTTCCTTATTCTGTTTGTCTGAACGTTTGGAGCAGTTGAGGAATTGTCGCATGCTGATCAGAATGCATTACCATGATTGAAGTGGATGGGTATCAGCATGTGAACGTATTAGATGCATGGAGATCGAAGCTGAAGTAGGGACATCTGAACGTACACATGCATTTGCTTATTTGGCGTCTAACAGCTCCCTCCATTGATGGATGTGTTAGATTCTTGTTTGGGTCAAGGAGGCAAGTTATTGTACGTAAGATTAATGTGCTTGGAATTCTGCAGCATGTACATAGGCGTCCACAAGGTGTATTAAGTTCAACAGCTTGCTTGATTTAGCTTAAAACGCCACTTTCAGCTACTTCTATTTAACTCTTACCAAAAGAATACTTCTATTTAATATTTCGGGTCCCAAGATAGATAGTTGAATGGTCCCAAGTTCCCAATAATATGACATTCTTTTTTTTTTTTTAATCCATATTGTTTTTTCCTTTTTCATGAGGAATATTATCCCATGTACCCATCCTTGTCTTGATGATCAAATTCTTAAATTCTTCTTGTAATCATATCCGAATGCTATTTTCTTCTCCCAACTTGTTTTGTTAATTTATTTGAGATGTCCTTTTGCAAGATTTCTTTAAGGCAAAGTATTCATCAGCTTTGGTGTGACCAACTAATGGTTAAATCATGATATCGAAAAGTCACACTCCAACGCAATAGAATGCTTTTTTGGTGTGGAATGAATTAAATTGTGTGACCATCTGTGAATGCTTTGTGTGCATGTGTGGCAGAGGCAAATGAAGATATGGAGAATCTTAGGATGTAAGTATTCACATAAAATGTAAGGAAGTAATTTACAAATTCAAATTATATTTCAAATTATAATCAAGTTCTATATATACTGAGTTCTCCAATCTAGAAGGAAGAAGAATTTTCTGCACCTACTCTGCTCAAATCTCTCAAAAAAAATTTAGAAAAAATATTAAAAAACTAACAAAAATAGGATTGAGGTTTTTTTTTTTTTTTAATTGATGATTAAAAAAATTGAGGTACATAGTCTCTATCTATCATAGTGAAGTCCGCTCTTAAACAATTTGAATTGCATTCCTCTCTTAATTAATTTGGATATGATTAGATTTTCAAATATATGCATGACTAGTAGAAATAAGCACTAAAAATTCTATATTCTATAGGAAGTAGATCTTAACTTTTATATTAACATTATCTTTTGTTGTTTTGCCTAATTCTTCTTAGATTACTATGAGTACGCTCAATCAAAAACTTTTCTGAAAAGAAAATTTTTGGTTTAATTGATCTATTTTGGAATCCAAATAATGGCATTTGAGCTTGATCACTAGTTGTGTGTCTTCCTTTAAGGGATCACACCATATCGTAAATCTTGAAAAGTTATTTGATTAAAAAAAAAATCATCTAAATTAAACACCAAATGATCAAGTTATGGTCACCAAAAATTTAGTATGTGTCGACTTTCTGATGTAAAGGATCTCCCTCTTAGACTATATCTAGCTGTATCCATGATGACCGAAGTGATTTACATCAAATCTGATGATCCTCCTATATCATGATTATAGAATATCAAGTCTAATAATTCATATAAAAATGTTTTAAAAAAATGTGAAGTCAAATTTAAAATTATTTAAAAAATCAAACATTTTTTAAAGAAATTTAAATCAATGATTTTAAATATAGCTAATTATGACATCCAAATCAAAGGGTTATATATATTGGTTGAAGCTTATATGATTTTACCTCAACATCATATCTTGTTTCATAAAATTATGATTACCTTAGGTTTTATTCCAAAACCATCACCAAGGGTCTGAGAAGCAATCGAGGTTTCACATACATATATAAGAAATGACATATGATGGCACTGGGTTTGAATTATATAATATAAGATTAAATTTGTATCCTTTTGGAGGTTCAAATTTTATGTTTAAATATTAGTAACGCAGTTGCCAAGGGCCAAAAGGGATATTAATTAAAGAAACCATCCAGATGTATATATGAGTAAATGGTAGAATGCGGCGGGAGAATGCATGCACCATCTAGAAGGCGATTTCATGTTGGTGCACATGAGTAGGAGTTGGATGAAAGAGTAAACAAATTATATCCATATATCAATATGGTCATGCACCATGCCAACCAGATTCATCCCATTTTTGTGGACCAATCATCAAAATGAGCATATGATAAGTGTAGCCTACAAGAATGACATAATCTGATTGGTACAGTGCACAATCACAAGGTGCATGAAGTTGAGGATATAATTTTTTTTTGAAGAAGCAAGGGAGACCCTTATGTTGGTCCCACCCCTTGAATTATTTGTGATTAAAAGCATGTCAAAGTCCAAGGCTTGTAATCTAGCCAAATCCTAAACAATAAATTATAGATGATGCCTCGCTTTCACCCACCCCCAACAGTTGGCCACATGACAATGGAGCAAAAAGAATATTGGATGGACTTCTTATTTTGCCACGTTTCAGCACCTAATATCAATCTTTAAAAGAACAAATCTAAAAGTTAAAAATTCCTCTTACAAATGGAATCATAAGTCTCATAATAAAAAATAAAAAATATGGCACTTTATTTGTTCCTTATTTTCAAAATATGCATTTTACCGATATATACTATATGGCCAGATGATACACATCAAGTAAATTGATCATCAAGTAAGTCAATACACACATCTAAATAAATTGATATATAATTTTTAGAATATTAAATTCATTAATATATAGTGGTCAGGTAATATACATTCAGTAAATTAGTCATCTAGCAACTTAATATACATCTCTAGACAAATTGATATATAATTTTTAGATTATATATTTACTAATTAATATATATTATATAGTTTAGTGACGTATACTCATTAACTTCTTGATATATATTACAATCCTTTTTAAAACACACCTTAATGGTCCAATATACATATTAAGGTAAATTGATATATAATTTCTAGAATATGCTTTTTGTTTAGAAGTATGTATTGAATCACTATCGAATATATATATTAAAAAAAATTACAATATATATCAAAAAATTAATCAGTGTGTATTATCTATCCATATAGTGTGTACTGATGAATGTGATATATCTAAAAATTATATATCAATTTATTGGGATTGCTAGATAACTAATACTAAGTGTGCATCATTTGACTGTGTATACCATATATTGGTAAATTTTATATTCTAAAAATTATATATTAATTTATTTGGAAATATATATTAATTTATTTGATAATTAATTTATTTGGTATGTATTATCTAGCCATATATTATGATTGGGATTATTATATTCAAAAAATTATATATTTTTTTCTCTAAAGTTGTGTTTTGACTTATTAAATGATTAATTTGTTTGGTACGTGACGTAGAGTATATAGATGAAAAGCATATCCTTAAAACAAGAAAAGAGGATGTCATACTTTTTTAATTATATTTGAGACGAACAGCTAGCTTCATTAATAAAACAAGTTTTTGACTTTAACATTTGTTATTTAAGATGGGCATTAGAAGGGATGCGGTAAATTTGGAAGTCTATCCCATACATTATTTTTTCTCTGATGCCCGCTGCATATGAATTTTGTTCCTATAATGCAACCCATGGCCAACTAGAGCGATACTTCCCCTCATGGACCACACACAAAATATTTACCTTAGTCTAGATATAACATAATTTGCACATGGCTTGTTTTGCTGAGTATTATCCTAGTAGTAGTTTATTAATTACAGCGTATCACTGAGAATTACCTTCCAGGATGTCTTATACCCGACAAGGACGTGTTGGTTTTCCCCTTCCCCAAGGCTTCATCTAGCCTCGTATTTTTTTTGTGATGGTCCCGTGCCTGGTCCAATTCTACTGTAATAGTCGGAAGGGATAAGATGGATACTGCCGTCATCCATTAATAATGCATCACCGTATCAGCCGACGGACAGAGGACAGCAAACTCCGTGCAGCTGTCCGGCCAGCACAGCAGACAGCCTTGTGCCACAAATCAACCTTCTGGGCACGTGTTGAGATCTATTCTCACATGTGGCCCCGCAACGTCCATATCACGAGGACCAAGTGTCAACCACCACAATGGTGGAAACAGGTGAGGACGTTGTCTCGTTCTAGCTAGCAATCTAAATGGAAACGTTCGTCAAGAAGAGGTCTAGGGAAGCTGGAAGAACATCATTAATTTATTTGTTGGCTTGGTAATTGGTGACTGATTTCCCGGTTTCAATCAGCAGGTTTGTTCCGCTTCCCTCCATGCTTTTTTCTGTTGGATGCGTGTCTCTAAACGAAGAAGGCTTTCAAATATCGCCCAGATATCTAAATGAGCAGTCCAAGCCTGAGAAAACGAAGCTTTGACTAAACCAAGGAGTGGTTGGTCCGTTCAAGGCATGGTGGGGGGTAAATGATTTTTGTTGGTCAGTTCAAGATAAGTTTGAGAAGAAAAAACGCCGAAGGTTGCTTCTCTACCAATCTGTTTCTATCGGGTGCTGCTTGGTGCTCATGGGATGATTGAACCAACCTTATGGGACATATTATATATCAATATTCACTAAAAATGCAGTCATGCAATTTTTTTTTTTTTTTTTTTTGGATGCTTTATGTAGGGTTCCCGGACTTGGCAGAAAATGCCAAATTTTGGAAAGATGTGATTCGCAACTTCCAAAAAGCATTTCACGGGTGGGGCTATTTAGTAATTAAAAAAAAATCCAACACAAAATATTGTACTTAGAATAGATCAATAGGCAAAAAAAAAAAAAAAAAAAACCTTTCAAATTATATCCTACATCATCCATAAGATTAAAATAGCAAAATCATTATTGAAAACTATCAATCTGCTATCTGACTCACCAACTCAACCAACGGACCATCAAATATCGATGGATGTTCGCCGGCTAACGATTAAATCGATCGGTTGGAACTGTTGAAGAATACTGATCCATCACCCAATCCATCAGTCAGAAATCGATTGATCATCGATCGACAATCATCATCAGCCGACTAACGATCGATGATGGAAAAGGACTGCCATAAATCAATGTTCACCGATACATGATTATCCAACGGATAGTCATCATGACGAACGGTAATTAGATTTCAAGCTGACCGACTGATATCTGATCGGCTAATCAATCGATGATCAGTTGGTTCCAAACAATCATGCTGACGATCAGTCGACACCGACAATCAATTGATGCAAAGTTTGTTCATCGATAATCGATCGGTATAAATTTAGTCGATCGACGAACAATCGGTACAAAGCCGATCGACCAACGATCGGTCAGTTTCAAATATGTCGACTGACCAATGGGAGTTTCCCAAACAACTTATCTGATTTTCGATCGACTTTGTGAAATCATTTTCGAGAAGAGCGGGCGACAACAATTAATGAATGGTTTAATTACCAATCCATGATCATACTACACCAAAAAAAGAGGGATCCACGTACTCAGCGGTTATCACTCCGATACCTATAAAAGAAAGATAACCTGGTTAGTTAAAAGAGGGACGCATCTAATACTTTTAGAGCAATCTCTATTACATTACTCTCAGATTTCTATTAGACCAGTCCACCCTACTAACTTAAGCATTGAAGAGCTTCCGCTGGAACCAACTCCGATCAGTGCAGACTTGTTCTTGCAGATTTTCAGATGATCATTTACGGACGCGGGTGGATTGGCTGCAATAGATTGACGTATCAGGAATGGGTCGAAGCACACTAAATCAAAAAATGGTGAAAACTCATGCTCGTAATTTGATCAGCTCTACCGGCCAATCATCCCGATGAGAAGAGCTTCTCCCTCCATCGCCAGTAATGACAGGATACAATTTTTCGCACCCGATAGTCGTGTCGAATGCACAAGTTCAGCAACTAGCTGCATTAATGCAACAGGTCTATATTCTCATAGAGACTATGCATAATCTTCAACAGCAACCATCCATCGTGATGGAAGATCCATCGGTGCGGGCGACACCACCTAGGCACCGCCGTCGCACACCAAGATGTTTGATCTCTCCTTCGTCAGAGCGACCGTCTTGACACTCGCACCAGATGAAATCTCCATCTCCTCGTCGTTTGCGAGGAACTGCCCATCGATCACGATGGTTCGTCTCTCCATCTTCTCATCGAAGTCGGTATGAGAAAAAATGACCGCACAATCCAACGACTTCTTTCTCCTCTAGTTCTTCCGGAGGATTGATGCCAGGGATATCTTGCCAGCGACGATTCAATTACTATGAACAAAAGTTTATAGAGATTGACGATCGATTGGTCCGAATCCAGGAGGACACGAAGGGAGGATCCTTTGACAATCTCCAAGTCCGAACAGCTTCTTCCTTCTCCTTGCGTATCTTGAACGTGCCAATCCCATCGTGATTCAAGATGCTTCAAGTAGAGTCGTACGACGGCTCCATCGACCTAGTCGATCATCTTCAAAGCTACAAAACTTTCATGATGATTCAGGGGGCGAACGACATCCTAATGTGTATCGGCTTTTCGGCCATCCTTCAAAAAGTTAATCGAGCCTGGTACTTTGGGCTTCAATCGAAAAGCATTGACTCTTTCGAGCAGCTCAAAGATTCTTTTGTGGCTCATTTCAGTACCAGTCGAGTGAAGCCACAAATTTTAGACAATCTCTTCTCGATCAAGCAAAATGAGGGAGAGACTCTTTGGACCTTCGTAGCGTGTTTTAACACCGCTAGACTAGAGGTCTGAAACCTCAATGAGGAAGTGGCCATTTCGACCATGAGATAGGGTCTACGGGATTTTCGATTTACTTACTCATTGGATAAGAATCCTTCCTTGATTTATGCTAAACTTCTCAAGCGCACGGATAAATATATTCGCATGGAAGAAGGCGCTTCTGATCGATGCCAACCAAATGAAAAGAATCAGAAGAAGAAGAAAAATAGCGAAAGAACGACGTTCCTACTGGACTAAGCCACATTATCGAATAATGCTTTCAGTTGAAGGATGAGATCGAAGTTCTCATTCAACGAGAATTTCTTGCTAAGTTTCAACTCGATCACCTGACCTAGCCCTATGTCAATCAACCATCAGCATTAGAGGAGATTCATCCAAATCAACCGATGGCCAGGATGATCAACATGATCTCTGGGTGACCAAGGGCTGGGGGGCAACATTCGAAGAAGAATCGACTAAGAAACGATCATTCGCTCCAGAGCGATAGAAGATCATCGACGAAAAAATGGACAAGTTTTTCGTCGGCTAAATGCTACAACCGATCGATGGTCGGCATACTATAGTCAGTATGATTCAACAATCGACTGATGGATGGTGATCATCAGTCGGTATTTCTTTCAAAAAAGACTATCTTCTACAACTCAAATAGCCTACTGACAGACCAACAGGCAATACCAACGCATAACTTTCTTACGAAATAATAAAGAAAGAAAAGCGTCAAGCTATTGGTTGTGAACTAGTTGGTTTATCCCGACTAGTAAAGAGCACAATCTTTACTGATTGGCTATGGTCGAATCGAGGAATGGTTGGCTTATATTCGATCGTCATGATCAAGTATTGGTTAGTAAAAAATTGACTAAAAGTCGATTAGAAATCAACATGAGGTTGGCTTATCCCTGACCTATGAATATCTCAACAAACGACTAAGTATTGGCTGGTTAGAAAATTGACTTTAAGTCGGTTAAAAACTAGCCGATGATTAGTTGTATGAAATCGACTAATAATCAGCCGACAATCGATCAACCAAAATTTTTACAGATCAACTTCGTTCATCTAGACTACAGTAGAAAAACTCAACTCGTTCGGCAAAGATGAATCAAAAGCTGATAGATGATGTTAGTTCGAATTCGACTACTAGACGATGGACAATCAATAATGGCAGGCGGTAGAATGAAGTTCGATGCAATGCCACAAGTCGACTCCCTGCATTCGATATGAAGTACAAAATCATTACACCGAACTTAGAAGTAGGGGGCAACTATTGGAGGCTGTCAATCTACCGTCCGACTCACCAATCCAGCCAACAGACCATCAAACACCGATAGATGTTTGTCGACTGACAATCGAGTCGATCGATCAAAATTATTGGAGAATATTGATCCGCCACATAATCCACCAGTCAGGAACCGATCAATCATCGATCAGCAATTATCATCAGCCGACTAACAATCGATGATAGAAAAGGACTGCCAAAAAATCAATGCTCATCAATGCATGATTATCCGACGGACAATCATCATGACGAACGGCAATCAAATTTCAAGCTAACCGACTGATATTCGATCGGCTGATCGATCGATGATCAGTCGATCTTAAACAATTCTGCCGATGGTCAGTCAGCACCGACGATCAATTGGCGCAAAGTTTGTTGACCGACAATCGATTGAAATAAATTCAGTCGATCGACGAATCATCGGTACAAAGTCGACCGACCAACGATCGGTTAGTCCCAAATCTGCCGACTGATCAATGGGAGCTCTCCAAACAACTTATCTGATTTTCGATCGATTCTACAAAATCATTTCCAAGAAGAACGGGAGATAACAATTAATGGATGATTTAATTGCCAACCCATGATCATACTATATCAAAAAAAAGGGATCCATGTACTCTGCGATTATCACTCCGATACTTATAAAAGGGAGATAACCTGATTAGTTAAAAAAGATATGCATCTAATATTTTTAGAGCAATCTCTATTACTTTGCTCTCAAATTGCTGTTCGATCAGTCCATCCTACTAACTTAAGCATCGAAGGATCTCCGTCGGAGTCAACTCCGATCAATGTAAACTTATTTTTGCAAATTTTCAGACGATTATTTACGGACGTAGATGAATTGACTGTAACAGTCGTATATTTTAATTTAATTATTTTAATATATTTCAAGTATAAAAAAAAAAAAGATTTTAGTGTGTTTTATTTTTGAAAGGAATAAATTATAATAAGATTGTTGACAACTGATGAACACTCGGATGCAAAAGAAGCCAGCCTATTGACCTGACAATTACCTCGTCCGGGCTTTCCATCTTCATAAACCAACGGCCATAAACTGATTAATCTGAATTCCTGTCAATTGTTGCAAAGGGTGAACGAAGGATTGAAAGAATGGTGGATAAAACAATGCAATCGCCGGAGGAGTAGAAAAAAAAACTACCACCCTCGTATTGTTCACGTGCGTGCAAGCTCTTTCACGCACCATGCATCACAAATACGTCACTCCTCCTCAGGGTCCACCTCTTGCTACGTGGCAGCCGATAGGGAGCACCAACTGTCGGATGGGAGCACCAATGGACCGTCCGATCACCGTACACGTACGAAGCACCGTATCGTAGCACGTGGCGACAAGAAGCTTGGCGCCCAAGCTAGTGGCGAGTGCCGGACAACGGCGAGGGATTGCAACCACCCTACTCGGGTCAAAATCATAGCCCGTCACGTCGCCTCGCGCTCCAATCCAGCGGCGCGCGTTACCGGCGAAACGTTGAAACCACCGATGGTAGCCGGTGACGTTGTCCCCGCTGTGCGCGTCCCAAGAAGGTTCCTTGCTGAAAAAGCAATCGTTGGCTGGCAGATTTTTGGGAATATTTTATTAACGCGAGCCTTGTTATTAATGAGCGATCCAAGGACCAGATGGTTCCTCCCCAAGACTGGAGCCACGGAGCCCTCCCCTTCTCTCCTCCATTCTCCCCCTCCGTTCGCTCGTTTCTCCCGTCTAGGGTTCCAATAAGGTGCGTTGTTCTCCATCACTGCCTACTAGATTTCGATCGGCTTCTATGGTTTCTTGTTTGAAATACTAGCTCTCTTCCTGCAAAAATTGCTGCAAATTGACGGATTCCGCGTTTGTTAGAGCTAGATGATGTGGTTTTGATTTCTTGTTTCGATTGGTATTTGTTGGAAATCTTTGATCATCGTTGCATCTTCTTCCAGTGATCTTTCTTTGGATGATCTCGTGGTCTCATTGCGTCCAATTCCTGGGATTAATTTTAGATCTAGTGATGCTGTGTTTGTCCGTTATCATTGTTAGTGCATGAAATTTTACTCTCTTTATTTGCGGCTTACAGGAGATTCGTGATCCGCTAGCTAGAAGGGTTTGGAACTCATCATCTCACCAGATTTTTTTTTTTTTTTTGGATGTTTTCTTGAGATAGCTTTAGATCTCCTCTTCTCAATAGCCTTCCGATTTTTCCTCTGATTCTCTGTCCTCCCCCCCCCCTTCTGTTTTTTTGGTCTTGTTTGTAGCAATCCGTGGTAAAAATTGGGTAGAATAGTATCGGGATAGTTTAAGGTTAGAATATTTTTTGAAGATAAGGTTAGAATAGCAGTGATTTTTAAAACGTTTTGAAGATAAGGCTTTTAGGGTATCGCATAATTCGATGGTTATGGGGACGGGCTTCCGTGACTTGCGAGGAATGACAAGTGGATTCAAATACGAACACCCTGACCATGACCAGACTTCCATCAATAGTTTCAAATCAGGAGGGCCACCCATGTTAGAAAATAAGAGCTTCATCGACCTCCCAAATGTCCCCCATACTTCAACTCTCTCCGGTCCCACATCCTCCATCCTCACCACAAGTGCCAATGCCTCATCCTCTTTGACTGGAGGAAGCACGGAGTTGGATCCTGCGGAAGATGCGGAGCTTTTCTCCGACATAGTCCTCAGCTACATCAGCCAGATGCTTATGGAGGAGGACGTAGATGAAAAATTCGAGCACCCAGCTCTTCTAGCTGCGGAGAAACCCTTCTATGATATCCTTGCCGAGAATAGTTCTCTTTCACCGGACCAGCCCCCTTTGTCTTCCAACCATAGTTCAGGTAGCCCAGATGATTCTTCCAATAACCTCTATGGGAGTTGCAGTGGCCATGTTAGCAACAATTTGGTGGTAGATAATAGCTGGCCCTATGATTCACTTGAGTATCAGCAGCTACAGACTCACCCTGCTCCCGTTGATTACTTCTCTCAGTCTTCATTTTCTTCCAGCAATATCTTAGAAGGATTAGATGAGACTTTGGTAAATACAGTTGCAGTTCCTGATCTCCTTTCTCAGAGCCAACCTGCTTGGGAGCAGTTCAGGAGGGGAGTCGAGGAGGCGCGCAAGTTCCTCCCTAGCGAGGATAAGTTGGTGATCGATTTGGAGGCCAATGGTTTCTCTTTACCAGCTCAGGAGGAACTGAAGCAAGAGAATAAATTGGTCGATGTCAAGGCGGAGAAGGAGGAGAGGGAGTATCTGTCGCAGGGGTCGAGGGGTCGGAAGAATCCACATAGTGATGATTTGGAGTTGGAGGAGGGGAGAAGCAATAAACAGTCGGCTGTTTTCCCTGATCAGACGGTTCGTAGCGACATGTTCGATACGATCTTGCTGTATACCGGGGAGGCATGTATGAAAGGTCCTTCTCAACTTCGAGCTGCAATGGAGGAGGCGAGCAAAAGGTCTCAGAGCAACCAATCTAAAGGGTCCGGCGGTGGAAAGGGTCGCGGGAAGAGGCAACCCAAGAGGGAGATGGTGGATCTTAGAACTATCCTCATCCACTGTGCTCAGGCTGTGGCAATCGACGATCGCCGGAATGCAAATGAACTACTGAAGCAGATCAGGCAGCACTCCTCCCCTTATGGAGATGCGACTCAGAGGCTGGCCCACTACTTCGCCGATGGGCTTCAGGCTCGCCTAGCCGGTACGGGGAGCGAGATCTACCATTCTCTGGTGGCGAAACGAAGTTGTACCGCTGATATCTTGAAGGCATATCATCTTTACATGTCTGCGTGCCCTTTCAAGAAGATCGCTCATTTCTTCTCCAGCCAGACCATTTTGAACGTAGCTGAGAAGGCGGCGAGGGTGCACATAGTTGACTACGGCATCTGCTACGGCTTCCAATGGCCATGTTTCCTCCAACGTCTCTCTTCTAGGCCTGGTGGGCCCCCGAGGCTTCGGATCACGGGGATCGATGTGCCCCAGCCAGGTTTCCGTCCGGCGGAGCGGATCGAGGAGACGGGGCGCCGATTAGCTGATTACTGCAGGAGCTTCAACATTCCCTTCGAATACCACGCTATTGCGGCCAAATGGGAGACCGTCCGAGTGGAGGATGTCAACATCGATAAAGACGAGGTGCTCATCGTGAGCTGTCTGTTCCGGCTCAGGAATCTGATGGATGAGACTGTGGTGGTGGAGAGCCCAAGAAATATGGTCCTGAATACCATAAAGAAGATGAATCCAGAGGTATTCGTTAGTGGGATCATGAACGGCTCGTACAACGCTCCCTTCTTTGTCACACGCTTTCGGGAAGCATTGTTCCACTTCTCGGCCTTGTTTGATATGCTTGAAGCGAATGTGCCACGGGAAGACGCTCAGAGGCAGCTGCTCGAAAGGGACCTCTTGGGACAAGAGGCTCTTAATGTCATCTCCTGCGAAGGCTTGGAAAGGGTGGAGAGGCCGGAGACTTACAAACAGTGGCAGGTGAGGATCCTCCGGGCGGGGTTCACGCAGCTTCCGCTGAACCCAGACATCGTGAAAAAATCCAAGGACAAGGTGAAGGCAGGCTACCACAAGGATTTTATAGTAGATGAAGATAGCAAATGGCTACTGCAGGGGTGGAAAGGGCGCATCATATTTGCCTTCTCCACCTGGAAACCCAACCACGCTACCTAGGTTTTTTTCCGCGGACATGCGCAACCATATGCTGTAAATGGAGACGCATGATCCACCGGTCTGTTTTACTGACGACCGCTCTTGATGACTTATGGTAACCTCTTCGTTCTTAAATACTGTTTGTTTAATAACTTGGATCTCTCTTCCATAGATTTTTTTTTTTTTTTTTTTTTTTAATTATTATTTTTTGGGGGGTGCTTCCGGTGCATGACTTGTTAGGCCTTACGAGGACTCTCGGTTATTACACAGGTGGCTGGGGCCTGGCTTTCAGAACGAAGATGGTGAAAACCGAAGTTAGGAGCTGAAGTAGAAAACGGGAAGATGGAGGATTCCCCCAGGCCTTCCTTGTGGAGTGGTCCCTATCGCTGATCGCTGATATGAAATTTTGTAGGTTGGTTTTGTATGATATTATAAAGTGTGTTAGAACCTTTGATGAATGACAGATCAGATAGTGTACCTTGGCAACAGATTTCTGGCGCTTTGTGATTGTACGCAGCTTGCTCTCTGTCTGTACAATTTAACCTAATAGCGGCCCTGCCGCCAAATGGATGCCTGGTGGCGGATTCTACATTCCCAAGCCCTGCTTAATTTGATAATTGACATATCATCGTATCTGCTTGGTAGCTACTCCACCCAAAAGCATACATATTTGATATATAAGGTCAGATCTGGACTTTTGTGCTTTGCTTTCATCCTCCTCGGTACGACTGGTCATGCCTAGCTGGTTAAATGCGGAGTTTCAATGTGCCTGCATGGCGCAGGAACCATTCTGACATAGAAAAACCTAGCAAGCCTTCCATGTTTCAGATGCAATATTAAATTTAAAATGATAATCCGAGGGTTTAACAAAAAGGCCCCCCCTCCCCCGTCCTTCCCCATGGCCATCGTTAACGCACAGGTTCGTCTAATTTGTCACTAAGTAGTCTCGCGCCAACACACTAGCCGCTGTGAAAAGTGAAACTCCACGATTGACAGTTGCGGGGCATTTCGCTTCAAACCTTATGAGCACTATTATCGAGACGAGATCCTTAGTTTTATATTGATTATGAGTCGAAAGATATTCGACCTTATATGGAATGAAACCTTCTTCCCCATAGAAAATTTTTTTTAAAAGGCAAAATCATATCCAACCTATCCTTTTTGTTAGGCCAGGAGCTTCTAGACCGCAAACCAATTGACACTAGAGAAAAGACTTCTCCAATCCCTTATAAACAAAGCCCTCCGTCGGTAACCCATAAGAAGACCTTATTTATAAGGATGAAGGTTCTTTCTCTAGTACCAATTCATATCAGCTTGCGGTCTAGTGACTTCCAACCTTATAAAAAGGATGAATCAAACTCCACTTCCACGCATATGAGATATCATCCACTTTGATCCAACTTTTGGCTCTCAAACTGCATGATTTTATCCTTCAAAAAATACCTCATGGAAAAATGAAAATTCCATCCCATATGAGACAGAAGCCTGAAATACAAGGATAATGAGCCTTTCTCACTTACCACAAGATGAAAAATAACAAAACGGATGACCACGTTTTGGATTTCTTCTCATTTCATCCGCCTGGCTGACTCAGGCCAACTAGCTCCCACAATCTGCCTTTTACTTATCCTGATGAAAAGCCCGAATCGACAAATATACCACACTTTATATTAAGGTAGCGGGCAGAAATATACTATCAGATAAAAGCATAGAAAGTCCCAGTAAATTACCACATAAACATCGAATAGCATGGCAGGGGGTCTTTTAATGTTAAACAATCAACCATTGCTCCCCAATAATAAAAAAGATAAGGCCTTCATAAGCAATATAACATACTGACACATTAGCATTGGCAAGACCACCCACGAAATATATTGTCCACCATCATGTCAATATTTCGTGAAAGTGGTTTGCTTGTCCCACTCAGGTGGTGGCTTGAGTCTGGGACATTATCTACACCATATATTCTACACTTTTAAGGAGCTTTTCCAGCAACCTTAAGATCCAAAAGTAAAACCTAAAAGGAGCTTTCAATTTCGGATTACTACATGCTGGAGACATACACTTTCATGACAGTTCAGTAGTATAAAAAGACTATATGCAATGTCTTCATCAAGCCACACCATGCCCAGAATAATAATTTATAACAGGAAGAAAAATGCTACGAATCTTTTCAGTGGTAGTGATAGTCTATTGGCAAAGAGACAATGTGCATTGACACTCTTCATAAATCTCTAGTATTATAACTGCCTCATCAGTCATCACAATATTGATAGCTACATAAAGAAATATCAACATAGTGATCCAATTATTTCCATGCCATGGTTTACTTGCGGGAGGAACCACCTGATAATGCACCATGAAGATCAAGACAACATGATTCAGTCAATCATCCAACAGGAATGCCACAAAATAATACTCGTGGAAGAAAGATGACACAAGGGCAAGCATATTTAAAATAGTTGAAACCCAACTTGCAGTTTAAAATTATGCATGATTCTATCAGCTCGCCATGAGGGTCAATTGTTTAGGTCATCAAGCTAAATGCAATATGTTACATTAAAGAACAGCCAAGCTTACCTGATCTTATGACTTTTCAATGCAGATATATAATATTGTTTTGGGGATTGGAATAATCTTCCATGTGTTTGGTTCATACATCAGGTACTTGAGACGGCTTTCTGTCCGCAGCAATTTTTACAAATTTCCTACCATAAATAGATGAATAAGTAGGGGCTTATCAACAAAGTAACAACAAAAAGTGGGAAAATTTAATGTTTAAAACTGCAGATAAGCAGAAAAAATGAAGAGAATTTTGATGATATTTATGCATCATGGTTCAAGGTCCAGCCAGATCTAGTTCGCAGTATAAAATCCCATTACAGATAAAGTGGCAAAAAGAGAAGCTATCAAGCATTTGCCAATAAGCTTTCTAGATCTTAACATCGCACACTTGTTGTGTGTCAATGATTTCAATTATAGTCCATGGTCTCAGTTCAAGCCCACATTGCTCACTACCCCTTCTCTCCCTCCACTAAAATGGAAAAAAGAAAATACATGCATGCACACACACACCCAAATGCGTGTGCACACACACAAGTGAAAAGGGGAAAACGTAGACTGCTCCTATAATGGAAGAAGCAGCAAAACATGCACCTCAGTAAAAAATAATTGGGAATATACTCTGCACGGACATCTCAATAAGTAAAACAGGATCATTAAACATAATTAGGAATATACAGTGCATGAACATCTCAACAAGTAAAACATACAGTCCATTATAAGTTCAACCAAAAAATGGCAAGCATGCAGAACACGAATCTCAGTAAAAACAATTAGGAATATACAGCGCATGAACATCTCAACAAGTAGAATAAGATTAGTTGGGTTATTGACAAGTAGTCAAAAAAATAACAATCGAGCAAAGTCAATAACCGCTAATGAAGAAGCAAAACACATGCATAATTTTTGTCAACTCCTGTAAAATATCTATCATTAATCAAATGATTCTCCCGCATCAAACCACCTAGAAGGATCAAATTCATGGACACCTGCAGCATATCAAATTGCTAGCTTAGAGCGCCACATATTCTGAACATAAAATAGATAGAATTGTAAGAGAATGGTAGAAAATGATGGAAATCCACTTTTGTCGCATTGCTGAATAATAAAGTAGCAAGATCCACTTTTCAAATAAGTGATATATCATAAGCATAACCATCAAGCCTTTTGCCTTTATAGTAAATTACCGGAACACCTTCTCAACTTTAATCCAATTTCACTTACACCCCCTCTACTTAAAAAAATATCAAACTAGCCCTTCAAGTTTTCGAAATATTGCAAAATGATCTTGTTGTTTATCTTTATTAACGGAATAATATTACGTGACCATCATATGATATCATTATTTTATAAAATGACCAAAGTATCCTTCTCCTCCATTCTTCCTCCTTTCTGATTGTTCCCCTCCTCCACACGTCCCTCCTCTTTTCTTCCTCCTCTCCGATTGCTCTCCTCTGCCACCGACGTCCCTTCTCCCTTCTCTTCCTCCTCACCCACTTCTCCTCATCCTCCTCCAAGCCCTGCCCATGAGCCCTCCCCCTCCAATGACGGCTCCTTCCATCTCTATCCATTCCTCACCGACGACCCATCCTTCCCTCTCTCCTTCCTCCACATCCCTCTCTCCTCATTGTCCTCCTCTTACAAGCCCACTTATGAGCCCTCCCCCTTCATGATGGCTTCCTATACCTCCACCCCTTCCTTATTGGCAATCCCTCTTTCCCCCTCCTCTCTTTCCTCCTTCAATCCTGCCCATGAGACTTTCGATCTCATTCTCCCCCTCTAAGCCGACTTTTGCGACCCCACCTTTTCCTTCTATATCGGCTTTGCCATCTCCATCCCTTACTCACCAGCAACCCCTCATGTATGAGTGAGCGATATTTTTGTCCTTTCAAATGGCAAGCTAACACCATTTGTTATTAAATGAACGGCACGACTACTTTGGAACATCTTGAAAACTTGAAGAACTAGTTTGATACTTTTTAAAATCGAATGAGTGTAAATAAAATTAGACTAAAGTTGAAAGGATGTTCCTATAATTTATCCTTATCTTTATCCCAATAATTTAGAAGATAAAATGAAGACTTATGACATTGCAAAGTCATTTAGAAGATAAAAACTATAACAACTTAGCTAATGATCCAGGAGGAATGCCACACTCAATATGGATGATTTTGGCCACTACAAGTAGAGCCAAATAGAATTCAGAAATAAAATCCACCATACAGGAAGTTGAATCGCGTGCCAAACTTCAAAAAGCCATAACGTAATCATATGATGTCTTATTGAGATAATTCTTTGTTGAAATCGAGTATCTTTGCAAATCTACAACTTTGGCCCAGCCCTCTAGAGAGCTAAATCGAATCAAAATTCCACTATTTGGGCATCGAAATGGACTGGTCAAATTGAAACATTTTTCTAAAAAAGATTTTAATCGAAGGTTACCTTCTACTTTGTGAAGAATTAGATAGAGCGATAGAAGATAAAATTGATAAAAAAATCGAGATCTATCTCTTGTAGAATTTTAATATTTTTTTATAATTTTTTATATTAATCATTTTTTTTTTATAGACATAATCCTATTCAAACTAGGAAGAAAAATCCGACCTAAATTATTTAAGGACAAACATTATTCTAGAAGCTAAGAAGAGAAATCCGATCCAAATTGTGCAAGGACGGATCTCACCATTATAAATATGGACTATGTACCTCAATTTATGGAGGTAGAAAAAATCAATGAAAGAAAAGGGGAGCTAAATCATCCTTTTGAAAATCTTCTCTTTTTCTATGTTTCTTTTACGAGAATCAAGTTGAGCATATTGAAAAAAAATATTCCTTCTCCCCAGTTAGATCAAGTTGGTATCAGAGTGTTAATTCTCTACATCTATGAGGCCCTTAGCTCATAGTCCAAATATGCAAAAAATATAAGCAATCAGAAGAGAGGCTATCCATACTTCAAGTATATAAAAGGACAACGATGGGTATAGCTGCTAGTTCTTCCTCGATTGATGATGAGATGAAGTGACGTCTCACCCAACTAGATGACAAGATTGTCCAACTCACCGAGATCATCTTCAGATTAGCAACACCTTCAATGCAAGCACAAGCACCAACAATTGTTATGAAGTTGTTTTCTATATTTGGAGATGAAGATCGACCATCCAGTAAGAATAAAGAGCAACCAAAAGGTATGCAAAATCTCTCTTCAACTATTTAAAGTTGAAGCTCGAGTCAAGATCCCCGTATATGACACGATTGTTGATGCAAAAGACTAAATAACTAGCTAGACTAGTTAGACACCTACTTTACCTTCTATGGATACTCCAGCGTGCTGAAGGTAGCTTTTGTTTGTCTCAAACTTTCTAACCATGTTTTACGTGGTGAAATCCGTGCATGAGAAACAATGACGTAATATAATGTGGAGCCAATTCAAGGACCTAATCAAGTAATTTTATCCAAATGGCCACAAGGAGGATTGGTGGTCAAGAGGCAATAAATGCAGCCGAAGTATTATCAATTCATCCGGGACAACACCGAGTTCAACAAATAGGGAATCTTCCTTAAAATCTCCATCAACAATCATATAATTTTCATGAGATACATTGGAGGTCTCCATAAGAGTATTTGAATAGAGCTGAAGCTCTTCAAAGTTAAAGATATTAGTAAAACTCGCGTAAAGGCTATAGGAATTGAGGAGAAGAATCCGCCTAAGGCAAGAAGGGAGAAGTTCAAAAAAAGTAGCAAAATCCGAGTCAGAAAGATAAACAAAGTAAAAAGCACATCAACATGACTTAGAAAAATTATTGCAATGACTATAACCTTAACGAACACACCAAGGAGCAGTGTCGAGACTTCACCATCAAGTTGCATCCCAAGAGTAGGAAGCCGAAGGATGATGATTCCGAGAATAAAGGGAAGGTAGTCCTCAATGTTGTAGAGGTTGAGCTGCCCAAATTCGAGCAAGTATACTCCAAATAGAGCTCAATAATGAAGAAACCCAAGAAATAATTGAGACAAATCTAGAGATACGATAGGAACTCTTTCATTTGAATATCCAGATGAAGCAGAGCATCATCAAGGCTATTGTAGATCTTGAAAACCCAAAAAACCTCTTCTCTGAAAATCTAGTTCATAAGCTGGGGTTGCAAACCAAGTCTCATCTACATTCTCACCCTCTTAGTTGAATTTAGAAAGATCTTGAGTTGAAGATCACCAAATAGTGCACCTTTAAGTTCGTCATAATTGAGAGGTATATTGACGAGGTAACTTATTAAATGGTTCCTCTTGATGTTTATTAGGTTATCCTTGAAAGCCCGTACCTTTAGATCAAGATGCAGTTTTCTATAGGTGATAGAGAAATTATTGTCTCATAAAAGGATGGGAAAGGATGATCAATGCCTCCAAAATACAAGAAAATGTAGGCCTTGTGACTACTGCTCAGGCAAAACAACTTGTTAATACTTGCAGTAAGTTCGTGATGATGGTATGAGAAACCAATGCTACTCATAAGAGACTCAGCTCTCGTCTATTGGTTCCACGAGATCAAACAAGAGTCATCATAATCGTCATTGACAACAAGGATGACAAAGATCATCTCTACCACAAGTCCAGATACAGGAGCAAACCAAGTAATCTGCTAAGATCCGAGAGTAAAGAAAAGGAGAGCTAGAAACCATATTCGAGCAAAGACAGATAGTTCAATTGCGAAATAAAGCAGACATTTGCCCAACTTCAATTTTGATTTAGCGGGAGCTAAATCCTCTAATAGGGAAACCATGATCCAAGAGGACTTCTAAACTCGATGTCAATCACTTTAGCTACTATAGACAGGCTTAGATAGAGTCCAGAAATAAGATCCGCTATATCAAGAAGCCAAATTACATGCCAAACTTTAGAAAGTCATGACTTAGTCATACGATGCCTGATTGAAATGATCCTTTTTTAAAATTAGATATCTTTTCGAGATCTACAACTTTACGCCAGCCTCCTAGCAAATTAAATCAGATTAAAATTTCATTGTTTGGATCTTGAAACAGGCTGGTCAAATCAAAACTTTCTTTTTCGAGAAAGACTTTAATCACGGATTATCTTTTAATCCATGAAGAATTAATTGGAGCAATAAAAGATAGTTGATATAAAAATTGAAATATTTCTCTTGTAGAATTTTAGTATTTTTTCATAATTTCTATATTAATCATGTTATTTTTAGAGATCTAGTCTTGTTTAAACTAGAAAGAGGAATCTAATCAAAATTGTTTATGGGTGGATGTCCTTCTAGAAGCTAAAAAGAGGAAGCCGACTAAAATTATGCAAGAGCGAATCTTACTATTATAAATAGAGACTATGCACCTCGGTTTATGGAGATAGAGAAAAAAATCAATGAAACGAAAAAAAGAACTTATACCCTATTTTCAAAAATCTTCTCTCTTCTTCTACCTTTTTTTATGAGATTTGACTAAGTAGGTTGAAGAAAATCTTTTTTCTTCTCGTTTGAATCAGTTAATGCCAACATCATATGACTGAAAACTGTATTTTCTTTTTTTGGGTAATAAAAATTGTATTTCCTTTTGATATGTTTGAACTTGTAGTTATTAGTTTGATAATAATGTCTGAGATGTATTTAGCACTAGTTGACAAATGTTTAAGATAAGAGACTTTATTGGGGGCATTTCAGAATAGAGATTAAATTCAAACTAGAAAAAAAAAATGAGAGGCTTTCATTTGAAAAAAGATGAATATCCTAACAACAAGGTCTAATGAATTCTTAAAACCTAGATCTGCCCAAACCTATTTTTTCCTAATTTTCTAGGCTTAAGCAGCTTGCAAATGGTGAGATTCTTAGGGCTTTAGCTTGTCTCTTGGTGTGAGGATCAGGGTGGTTCCATATTAGGTGGCCACAGACATAGGTCAAAGGAGGAGAATGGATAGGCTCAAAAAGAAATTAGAAACGACGACAGGGTAGTTGCTTTTACACTAGGATAAGATCAGAAGATCGGGGAGGTAATATCCCACCAGGGTCTAAGTTTCTTCCCTAACAAGTTCCTATAATACTCATACCATGCATTAAGAGCATTGAATTATTCCCTTTTCTTTCGGTTGGGGTGGGCAGGGGGAGTCGTCATTCCCTTCTAGTTTTGATGTCCAAATATCATTGTTATATAAATTGTTGTTTTATCTTTTCTTTCTTTGACTTCTCTTGAAGTATACTTTGATTTTAATGCTTATTTTGCTGCTTGCCACAAACATATGTGAGAGGGTTTGGGGGTGGACTGAAGGGCATGTTTAAACTTCTAATCAAACAAATAAATCTCTACACCTGGAAATGCAATCATTAGTCCAGCAGATCAAAAGCTCCCACATGGTTGTTTGCCGCATTTTAGTGTCATCTCCACCCACAAATACCTCTTAACAGACTTTTTTACCTGTATAAAACTGTAATAGAACACAAAACAATGGAAGGACATTAAAACCATGTTATTGTTATGACCAGGAAAACACTAACTATTTAATGCATAGCTTCAATCACATGCCATGCAACAATCAACTATCCGTTTACAAAGAGGGCTTTTGCCTCAATAAATATTCAATCATAAATACTTGAAAGGTAAAAAAGAACAACAAATAGGCCTAAGACAGAAACATGTAACATCTATTCATCCAGATTTGTGGAATAAAAGAACTTGCTACTGAAATCTATGCACGTATGCTATATTAAAGTTATGCTGGACATAAAGGAATCAAATTGATGAAAACCATCGAGCAAAGCATGAATCCAAAGCTTCACCACTTGAAGGAAACATCTTTACTCAATTATTTTGTAATCATGGTTTTAACCAATTATAGAACTATAATCATTAAGATATTAACATGGCTGTGCTCTAGCACATTACCAGAATGATAATGACTGCATCTTCCTGAGCAGATAGCAGTGACATGAATTCAGAAAAGGCAATTCTTAGAAGTATGACAATTTATTTGATATGTGAAATACTCAATAAGTGCAACCAAAGCATCTGGAAATGGGTCCAATATGGAATTCTTTAGCATCCGATGCATTCAAGTTTTCTAGAATAAGAAAACTGGATTTTGTAATATATTTATATGCTCATGTGTGGTACACTTACATGTTACAATTAAAGAACCAAGAATATGGCAAAATAAATTAACAAAGAACAATTAAATTTTCAGTTTACATACAGTATGTACCTGGTTTGCATTTAAATTGAAATTTCTACACTTTTCAATTTTTGATGATAGCATCCTATCCATGAGAACACAACTTAAAGGCCACCAATCAAACAAAATGACAACTGTGATCATGTTCCAAGAAAGACACCGAGAGAATCGCAGCAGCAGAGATGCTAAGCTGTGAGGATTGTACATTTTACAATGCCATACTTCTTATATGCCTGCATCGAGTACTCGCTGCAAGTTGTTACATACCGACAACTTGATGCCAGAAGTGGTGATATCTCTCCTATTTATAAATACTCGAAAGTTAGCAAGTCAAAAAACTCAAAAGATAACCTTGTTCCTATTCTCAGAGAGAGAGAGCGAGAGAGAGAGGTCATGCTGTGGAGAAATTATATAATATTTAAGACAGAGATACTGAAATCTCATGAGAGCATCCTTCACTCACATTTGTAAAATTTCAGGGTTGAAAAATGCTGCTCTGGCAGTACAAACACATCTAAAATGCCTTTGCTTCACATTCTACATGTCACAAACGTTCAAATATACTATACGCATAATTTTACAACACTTAAACATACATACAGACATATATATATATATATATATATATATATATATATATATATATATTATTGCTTGCAATAATCCAGAGATTACTATAATTCATTCTTTAGAAGAAAGATACTGCAATTAAGATACCGAGAATGCTTTCTTTCTGTGACACCAAGAAGCCTCATCCATCCGTGATGATAAATTGATAATAACACCAGGAACCCTAGCTTACTTTTGCAAAATTTAAACATGGACAATGCCGCTCTGACCACAAATCCGTAACCTCCTCATCCGATAATCCGCAAAACAGAACAACATAATCAACCAACTGAAAAGAAACGACTACAGCATGAGATAAAAAGAGAAGAAGAACAAACCAAAGCCCTACCTTGCACCCCCTTCTGATCCGAATCCTCCGCACCATCAGCAGACGACCATCGAACTCGCTGCATTTCCTTAGAAAGAAAGACAGCTAAAATAGAAGAAGATGATGAAGAAAAATTATGAAAGGATTCGAGATCGAGTATAGGAGACAGGGTTTTGCGAATTACGGGAGGTAGATGAGGGGAAGCGCGGCCTAGGGTTCCGAGAGATAGGCGAAGGGCGTCATTGCTTCGTCCGAGGAGGGTTTTGGAGAGATTGGGAGGAGTTCGTGAGGAGGGAGATGGACTCGGGGAGCCGGGGAGGGGGAAAAGAACCAACGGTGAACGTCATCGGCGTCGAGCTCCAGTGCTCAGCAAGTTCGGCCGACTACCTTTGGCGCGGATGTAAGAGAGGGAAATTCTTTGTGCACCGCGGGCGGTGCAGCCCGCGCACACCGCCCGCGATTGGCGCGCGCGGATGGGACCAGTCTCGTGCGAGAATGACCATCCATTTGACTGGGCCTCCTGGGCTCAGGCCCAAGGCAATCATCATTCCTACTGGGCCATTTTATAAGCCCAAGGTTGCATTTGATGGTTGTGCATCTTCTTTTGTAATCGGATGGCCAACGTTGCATTTGATGATCTTCCCTTGCAGAACATGTGATTCTTGATCGATACTTTGTCTGTATATTTTTTCCGCTGTAGCAGGACTCGTGGGTTGCAGGCCGAAAGGTATTTCGTCATTTAACTAAAACCCCCTCCTCATGCACTCTCTCTTCAGATAATGCTAAAAGGACTTACCAAAGATAAAGAGTATATTTGTTTCCTATACTTACGATTTATGATGTCTAATTAGAAAATTGTATTTAATCTCGAACGTCTTATTGTTGTAGGGTCCTAATCATCCATTAAGTGTCACTTTTTGATTCAGCAGCTTTTCAAGATTAATTCAGATAATAAAAACATGGTGGCAAGAGAAAAACCTAATTGCGAGCACTTAAACAGATGAGCTTATATTATATTAAACATATCAATTTATAATATATTCATTCATAATTATTCATCCACTTGAATCGGATTGCATGTGGTAGAAACAAAATACATCCTGTTGGTGCAGAAATCCGTCGCCGCCGGAGGTCGCCGAAATCGAGGCCGCTGGGCGCCGCCGGGGACCTGCAAAACGAAGTCCCGTCCGGAACCGGTGGGGTGGTGGCTCCGGCAGGACCCTCCGACGGTCAAGTTAGTTTCCGGCCAACAGTAATGGAGTGCTCGGAATGAGTTCCGGAGCTTAGAGATGTGGAGGAGAGCTTAGAGAGTCGAGAGTTCAGAGAGCTTAGCCTTAGTATGTCGGGAGGGGTCCTTTTATAGCGGAGCTTAGTGGATGGTGACGGCTGTGCCGTCTGGCAGAGAGTCGTCGAGCAGCATGGAGTTTGGTACGGAGAGGAAGGCGTCGTCTGGTAGATCGTGGGAGCCATACCGGCGAGTCGTGGGCCGCATGGAGTCCGGTACGGAGAGGAAGGCGTCGTCCGGTAGATCGTGGGAGCCATACCGGCGAGCCGTGGGCCGCAGGGAGTCCGGTACGGAGAGGAAGGCGTCGTCCGGCAGATCGTGGGAGCCATACCGGCGAGCCGTGGGCCGCATGGAGTCCGGTACGGAGAGGAAGGCGCCGTCCGGTCTTGCTGCAGGCGACAGTTTGTCCAATGGAGTTCGGACTTGTAACAGAGTTCGGCCGAGGGGGAAGCTGGGGGAGTTCGTCTGGCTGAAGGGTCGGCCGTCTGTAGAGTTCGGCCGCGGGACGATGCCGAGGAGTTCGACCGCTGAGAGGCCCGAAGGAAGCTCGGCTGGCCAGTTGAAGGACTTCGGTTGCTAGTTGGTTCGGCCAGGGCTCGCTGAGGAGTCCGATCGGCCTGGAGTCGGTCCGAAGGGGTTCGGCCGCTTGGGCTCGCTTGGAGTCGGTCCGAAGGAGTTCGGCTGCGCGGGGCTCGCCTGGGGTCGATCCGAAGGAGTTCGGCTGCATGGGCTCGCCTGGGGTCGGTCCGAAGGAGTTCGGCCGTGGGGCCCGAAGGAGTTCGGGCTCGTGGGAGAGTTCGGTGACTGAAGGGAAAACCCGGGAGGAGCTCGGATGGCCGAACGGGCGTCTGGGAGGAGTCCGTCTCCCGAAGAAGTCCAGCCGCTTGGAGTCCAAGGAGCTCGGCCGTCAGGAAGTTCGGCTGGCGGTGGGAGTTCGTCCTCTAGGCAGTTCGGCCCGGACCTTGGCGCGGGGGAGTTCGGCCTCTAGGCAGTTCGACAGGCCGTGGTAGGGGCTCGGCCTGGCGCCTGGCGCTAAAGCTCTTCAGCGGCTACTGGTTACATTGGGCTGAGCGTCGGGCCGGGCTTCGGCAGGAGCGGGATTTATCCCCAACAGTAGCCCCCCCACTCCCGAGTTCAAAAATTGAAGGAAGGGAGTACCAAAACAGGCGACTGCCGAAGTCTTCCTTCCAGGCTCCGCATTTGTTGCAGCTGAAGCTCGGGGGAGGTCTCATCTCCAGCCAATATTGACGCTGAAGTTGAAGCTGAGGCTTGGGGGAGGCCTCATCCCCAGTCGGTGTTTGGAGTTGAAGTGGGACTCGTTTCCAGCCAAAATTGGTGAAGCCGACGTTGAGGCCGGAGTCAGTGTCGCCCCCCGTGGTCAGGGTCGGAGTTGACATTGCCTTCATCAACCGAAGTCGATTCGGGGGAGACCTCCTCTTTTGCAGTCAAGGTTATGATCGCTTGGGGGAGATCCCGTCTCCCGCTGAAGCTGATACCGAAGTTGAAGCTGAGGTCTGAAGGAGACCTCGTCTTCTGCAGTGAAGCTTGCCGTAGACTCTGGGGCTCGGCCTTGGACCTCGCTCGCGTCAGGACGAGGTTCTCCTCTTGTTCCCAACGGGCTGTGGGGGCACATGGGGACCGTCGTCCTCGCCTCTCCCCCCATCCCGTCCTTGGTGGACGGGGCCTTCGACTTTGCTCACGCTAGGACGAGGTTCTCCTCCTGTTCCTAGCCGGCTGTGGGGGCACATGAGGACCGTCGTCCTCGCTTCTCCCCCCATCCCGTCCTTTGTGGACGGGGCCTTCGACTTTGCTCACGCTAGGACGAGGTTCTCCTCCTGTTCCTAGCCGGCTGTGGGGGCACATGAGGACCGTCGTCCTCGCTTCTCCCCCCATCCCGTCCTTTGTGGACGGGGCCTTCGACTTTGCTCACGCTAGGACGAGGTTCTCCTCCTGTTCCTAGCCGGCTGTGGGGGCACATGAGGACCGTCGTCCTCGCTTCTCCCCCATCCCGTCCTTTTGCGACGGGGCCTTTGACTTTGCTCGTGCTAGGACGAGGTTCTCCTCCTGTTCCTAGCCGGCTGTGGGGGCACATGAGGACCGTCGTCCTCGCTTCTCCCCCCATCCCGTCCTTTGTGAACGGGGCCTTTGACTTTGCTCGTGCTAGGACGAGGTTCTCCTCCTGTTCCTAGCCGGCTGTGGGGGCACATGAGGACCGTCGTCCTCGCTTCTCCCCCCATCCCGTCCTTCGCGAACGGGGCCTTTGACTTTGCTCGTGCTAGGACGAGGTTCTCCTCCTGTTCCTAGCCGGCTGTGGGGGCACATGAGGACCGTCGTCCTCGCTTCTCCCCCCATCCCGTCCTTTGCGAACGGGGCCTTTGACTTTGCTCACGCTAGGACGAGGTTCTCCTCCCGTTCCTAGCGGGACATTTCCGCTCGCTTCTTCTCTTCTTCTTTTTTTTTTTTTGTGGCGACCCTGAAACGATAGTGTCGAGCAACAAGGTTTTATTGAGGAAACTATTGGTGGTACATTCTCAGGTTTTCCGAGTTCCAAGGTCGGGGAAGCGTTAGTCCTCCGAGCTCCTTAGGCGATAGGTTCCAGGTCGGACGACCTCTACCACTTCGTACGGACCTTCCCAATTTGGGACGAGCTTCCCTTGACTCTGGGGCTGAGAGACGGCTGCTCGTCGGAGCACCAAATCCCCAACTCTGAATGCCTTATTTTTGACTCTGGAATTGTAATACCGAGCCACCTTCCGTTGGTAGGTGGCCATCCGGATGCGGGCCGCTTCCCTCTTTTCTTCTAGAAGGTCGAGGTTGGCTCTGAGGTCCTGGGGGTTGAGTTGCTCGTTGAAGCCCACGATTCGAGCAGATGGAAGTTTGAGCTCGATCGGGATGACTGCCTCGGTGCCGAAGGCCAAGGCGAAGGGCGTCTCGCCGGTCGGTACCCTCTGCGTTGTTCGGTATGCCCAGAGGACGTGGTAGAGTTTCGTCTGCCCAGGCCCCCTTTGCCCTGTCGAGCCTCGTTTTGAGGCCTTGCAGCAGGGTCCGATTGGTCACTTCGGCTTCCCCATTGGCTTGCGGATGAGCCACCCGACGTGAAGTGGTGGGAGACGTTTAGTCCTTCGCAGAACTCGGCAAACTGGGCTCCAGCGAACTGTCGCCCGTTATCAGTTATGAGGGCTCGGGGCAGGCCGAACCGGCAGATCAGCGTCTTCCAGACGAAGTCCTGCACCTTGGCCTCGGTGATCTTCGCTAGTGGTTCCGCCTCGACCCACTTGGTAAAGTAGTCAATCGCGACCAGGAGGAACTTCCGTTTCCCGGACGCCGTTGGAAAGGGGCCGAGGATGTCCATCCCCCACTGCGCGAAGGGCCAGGGTGCAGTGAGCGGAGTGAGTTCGGATGCCGGCTGCCTTTGCACGCTGGCGTTCTTCTGGCAGCGGTCACATCTCTTCACGTATTCCGTGGAATCACGAAGTAGGGTTGGCCAGTAGTACCCTTGCCGAAGTAGTCTTTGCGATAGGGATCTGGCTCCCGCATGACTTCCACAGAGTCCTTCGTGGACATCCTGTAGCGCGATGCAGGCCTCAGAGGGTCGGAGGCACCTCAGCAATGGGAGGGAGTACGACCTTTTATACAACCTGCCCTCGTACAGGACGTAGCGGGAGGCTTGACTCCTGAGCTTCCGAGCTTCTCTCCGGTCGTGAGGGAGGACCCCTTCTTCGAGGTAGGCGATCAGCGGATCGATCCAGCTGGGCTCGAAGTCCGTCCGCAGGACGGCCTGAGGTTCCTCGGTGGTCGGGCACTTCAGAGTTTCCAGAAACACCTCTTTTGGTAGTTCGGCCGGGGCAGAGGTGGCCAACTTGGAGAGGAGGTCGGCCCTTGTATTCCCGGTCCTTGGGATGTGCCGAATGTCGAAGCTGTCGAAGGCTGGTATTAAGTTCTTCACCTTCCCGAGGTACATCACCATGCTTTCCTCCCGCGCCTCGTAGCTGCCGCCGACCTGACCGACCACCAACTGGGAATCGCTATAGACTTGAAGCCGACCCACCTTCAATTCCCTGGCTATCTGCAGCCCGGCTATCAGCGCTTCATACTCGACCCCATTGTTGGTTGTGGGAAACTCGAAGCGCAATGCGTACTCGGTGACGATCCCCTCGGGGCTAACCAGGACCAGCCCTGCACCGGCCCCGCTAGAGTTGGATGAGCCATCCACATGCAGAACCCAAGCGCCTTCAAGAAGGTCGGCCCTTTCTTCAGGGAAGCTCGACCGCCACAGCTCGGCTTCGTTGGGGCCTGGTCTCCCTCCGATGATAGTCTCGCTTGATTCAAGCTCGGCTTCAACGGATGCGGTGCATTCCAGCACGAAGTCCGCCAGTATCTGAGCCTTGATCGATGGCCTGGGCCGGTAATTGATGTCGAACTCCGTGAGCTCGATCGCCCATTTGGCAATTCTTCCTGAAGCGTCTGCTCGGTGGAGGACGGCTCTTATTGGTTGGTCCGTGAGGACCGTGATGGTATGCTCCTGAAAGTAAGGTCGGAGCCTCCTGACTGCGGTCAGAAGACAGCAAATTAGTTTTTCTAACTTGGAGTACCTGGTCTCCGCGTCCCTCAAGGCTCGGCTCATGTAGTAGACTGGTTGTTGCGCCTTCGCATCTTCCCTGACCAGGACAGCCGCCAGGGCCATTGGAGAGACAGCTAGGTATAGGAGCAGCCCTTCTGAGGTTCGGGCTTTGCCAGCAGTGGGGGCGCGCCGAGGTAGTTTTTAAGCTCCTCGAATGCCTGTTTGCACTCCGCTGTCCAGCAAAAATCTTTCGGTCGCCTGAGGACCTGGAAGAAAGGCAGGCACCGCTCGGCCGACCTCGAGACAAAGCGGTTCAAGGACGCCACCTTCCCAGCCAGGCGCTGAACTTTCTTAATTGTTTTTGGGGCAGTCATCTCCTGGATGGCTCGGATTTTCTCGGGATTCGCCTCGATTCCGCGTCTCGACACCATGAATCCTAGGAATTTTCCGGAGGTCACGCCGAAGGCGCATTTGGTCGGGTTCAACTTCATCTTGTGCCTCCTAAGCGCATCGAAGGTTTCTTCAAGGTCGGCGAGGTGGTCCGTCGAGGCTCGGCTTTTGACCAGCATGTCGTCCACGTACACCTCCATGTTGCGACCGATCTGCCCCTTGAAGACCTTATTGACCAAGCGCTGGTAGGTGGCTCCTGCATTCTTGAGTCCGAAAGGCATGACCCTGTAACAGTAGAGACCTCGGTCAGTAATAAAGGTGGTCTTTTCTTCATCTTCGGGCGCCATGCGTATCTGGTTGTAACCAGAAAATGCGTCCATAAAAGTGAGGAGCTCGTGGCCCGAGGTGGCGTCCACCAGCTGGTCGATCCTCGGCAGGGGGTAGCTGTCCTTTGGGCAGGCTTTGTTCAGCTTCTTGAAGTCGACGCACATCCTCCATTTGTTGTTTGCTTTTTTGACGAGGACCACGTTCGAGACCCAGGTCGGATAGTTGACCTCCCGGATGAGTCCGGCCTCGAGGAGCTTATCCACTTCTTCGGCTACCACCTTCTGTCTCTCTGGGGCTTGGTGGCGCAACTTTTCTCTGATGGGTCGGTGCCTTGGGTCGATGGCCAGCCGATGCTCTATAACATCGGCGTCGATCCCTGGTACATCCGCTGGGGCCCAGGCGAAGACGTCCGCATTCCTTCTGAGGAAAGCGACGAGCTGTCTCCTAACCTCGGCCGCCAGGTTGGAGCCGATCCGCACCTCATGCCCCGGGTCTCCGTCGTGTAAGGACACAGGGACGAGGTCTTCCGCAGGTTCGCCCTGTTCTTCAGTGAGGTCGTCGCGGACGTCCAGCCCATCAACAAGGCAAGGGTCGGGCCGGTCTCCCCCGCGCAGGGCAACTGAGTAGCAGTACTTCGCCAGGGCCTGGTCTCCTCTGACCTCGCCGACTCCGTGGCTCGTCGGGAATTTCATCTTTAAGTAGTAGGTTGACACAACCGCCCGTAATGCATTTAGGCCGGGTCGCCCAAGGATTGCATTATAGGCGGACGGGGTCTTCACGACCAGAAAGTCGATCCGCGCCTTGGCCAATTTTGGGGATTGGCCCGCCGTCACCGCCAAAGTCACCATGCCTTCGACCGGAACGGCGTGTCCGGCAAATCCTACCAGGGGGGAATTTACAGGCCCTAAGCGGGTGTCAGGTAGGGACATTTTTAAGAAGGCATCATAAAACAATATGTCCGCCGAACTTCCATTATCCACCAAAACGCGGCGTACATCATAATCAGCGACGTTTAAAGAGATTACAACCGCGTCGTTATGTGGAAATCGGATCCCTTGGGCGTCTGCCTTGGTGAAGGTCACGGGCTCCGAGGTCCTCTGCCTCTTCGCCGGTCCCTCGGATCCGTCGGTCTTTCCCCGCTGCGGTCCTCCCGAGACGGTGTTAATGACGCCAAGAGGCGGCCGATCCTCCTGCCGATCCTCCTCATCCGACGGCAACCTTCTCGGCCGATCTTCCCGCTCTTTAGGTTGTCTTTGCAGGAATCGGCCAAGCCTGCCCCGCCGGACCAGCTCCTCGATTTCATCCTGGAGCTGGATGCACTCCTCGGTATCGTGACCGTGGTCACGGTGGTAAAGGCAGAACTTGTTGGGGTTGCATTTTCTGGGATGGGAACGCATTCTCTCCGGCTCCGGAAGTCTTCCCTTGATCTCCAGCAACACTTGAGCCTTCGAGGCGTTGAGGGGGGCGTAGCTGTGAAAACGCCGCCGGAGGGGAGAACCTTGGCGCGGAGATGAACCTCGTCGCGGGGGAGAACCTCGGCGCCGGGGGGAACTTCGGCGCCGGAGGGGACTTCGGCGTCGGGGGGGACTTCGGTGTGCCCTTCCGTCGGTGGCTTCCCGCCCCCGAGCCTGAGGTGGAGTCCGGGCTCGCCCGCGACCAGGCAGAGTTCGGGAGCGCGGCCAAGCTTCGGTGCGCTTTCTTTCTTCGGCGGGCCTTCCCGCTCTGCCTACTCGTCGCTTGTCGCGAGCTTCATTATCCTTGGCCTCAAAAGCCTCCTCTGCCCGGGCATAGCTTTCCGCCCGAGCTAGCATGTCAGCGAAATCCCTGGGATATTTCTTTTCCAGGGAGAACAACAGGTCGTTCTTCTGAAGGCCGCCCTTGAGCGCGGCCATAGCAACCGATTGGTCCAGGTTCCAGACTTCCAGCGCGGCAGCGTTGAACCGGGTGACGTAAGCCCGGATGGGCTCTCCCTCTTTTTGCCTGATGGCCAACAAGGAATCCGAGCCTCTGCGCGGCCGTTTGCTGCTGACAAAGTGGGCCGCGAATTGTTGACTCATTTGGTCAAATGACAGGATGGTGCCCGGCTTAAGCGCCGAGTACCAATTCCTGGCCGCTCCTTTGAGGGTAGAAGGGAAAGCCCGACACAAGATGGCATCAGGCGCGCCATGGAGCAACATCGTAGTCCTGAAAGCCTCCAAATGGTCGACCGGGTCGGTGGTCCCATCGTAGCTTTCAAAATGCGGGAGCTTGAAGTTCGGCGGTACCTGTTTCCGCATAATTTTCTGTGAGAAGGGAGGATCAGTGCAAATATCGTTACCGCGGGAGGAGGAGGAGTATGACGAAGTTCTTCTATGCGTCGTCCCATCTCCAAGAGTCCTTTGATCCAGGAAGTCTTCGCGATCCTTAATCCCCAAGGTCTTCTCGCGGAATAGGTGTGAAGCCTCTCCCTGGGTCGAGCCGCGGTCCGAGCAGGGACTCCTTGCCGGCTGCCCTTCTCTCCCGAGGGCCGGAGGTTGGGTAGCCCACATCGATCGCTCCTGGACTGGGTTCCCGGGCTCCGGGGAACCCCGCGCCGGTCGAGTGGGCGTCGGACCTCGCGAATGCATGGCCTGCACCGCCCGCACCGCCTCCGTAAGATCGCGGACCTGCTGGGCAAGCAGGTCGAACCGCTCCGCATCCACCGCGGGTACGGAGCGGGCCCGTGTCGCCGGGGCCGGAGCGGGAGCGGACGGACCCGAACGGGATCGGGCCGCGGAGGCTGCCGACCTCCGGGTCGAGGCCCTTCTGGGGGGCATTTTTCTTTCCAGAAAAGGAATACTGAAGAAGGGGAAGAGAGATCCGGAGCAGAGGAAGGAAATCATCGTCGAGCACTCCTTTAAGAACAAGGGAACCTCGAAGGTTCAGGCCCTCCTTCCAGCGCCAATCTGTTGGTGCAGAAATCCGTCACCGCCGGAGGTCACCGAAATCGAGGCCGCTGGGCGCCGCCGGGGACCTGCAAAACGAAGTCCCGTCCGGAACCGGTGGGGTGGTGGCTCCGGCAGGACCCTCCGACGGTCAAGTTAGTTTCCAGCCAACAGTAATGGAGTGCTCGGAATGAGTTCCGAAGCTTAGAGATGTGGAGGAGAGCTTAGAGAGTCGAGAGTTCAGAGAGCTTAGCCTTAGTATGTCGGGAGGGGTCCTTTTATAGCGGAGCTTAGTGGATGGTGACGGCTGTGCCGTCTGGCAGAGAGTCGTCGAGCAGCATGGAGTTTGGTACGGAGAGGAAGGCGTCGTCTGGTAGATCGTGGGAGCCATACCGGCGAGTCGTGGGCCGCATGGAGTCCGGTACGGAGAGGAAGGCGTCGTCCGGTAGATCGTGGGAGCCATACCGGCGAGCCGTAGGCCGCAGGGAGTCTGGTACGGAGAGGAAGGCATCGTCCGGCAGATCGTGGGAGCCATACCGGCGAGTCGTGGGCCGCATGGAGTCCGGTACGGAGAGGAAGGCGCCGTCCGGTCTTGCTGCAGGCGACAGTTTGTCCAATGGAGTTCGGACTTGTAACAGAGTTCGGCCGAGGGGGAAGCTGGGGGAGTTCGTCTGGCTGAAGGGTCGGCCGTCTGTAGAGTTCGGCCGCTGAGAGGCCCGAAGAAGCTCGGCTGGCCAGTTGAAGGACTTCGGTTGCTAGTTGGTTCGGCCAGGGCTCGCTGAGGAGTTCGGTCCGAAGGAGTTCGGCTGCGCGGGCTCGCCTGGGGTCGGTCCGAAGGAGTTCGGCCGTGGGAAGTCCGAAGGAGTTCGGCTGCATGGGCTCGCCTGGGGTCGGTCCGAAGGAGTTCGGCCGTGGGGCCCGAAGGAGTTCGGGCTCGTGGGAGAGTTCGGCTGAAGGGAAAACCCGGGAGGAGCTCGGATGACCGAACGGGCGTCTGGGAGGAGTCCGTCTCCCGAAGAAGTCCAGCCGCTTGGAGTCCAAGGAGCTCGACCGTCAGGAAGTTCGGCTGGCGGTGGGAGTTCGTCCTCTAGGCAGTTCGGCCCGGACCTTGGCGCGGGGGAGTTTGGCCTCTAGGCAGTTCGGCTGTGGTAGGGGCTCGGCCTGGCGCCTGGCGCTAAAGCTCTTCAGCGGCTACTGGTTACATTGGGCTGAGCGTCGGGCCGGGCTTCGGCAGGAGCGGGATTTATCCCCAACACATCTATTAAATAATCTTTCTTTCTTACAAAACTATGTACATATATGAACTAAATAATTAAAATATATTTAGAAAAAAATGAAAAAAATTCAATCATTTGAGTCATCAATCAAGTACATCTTTCTCTGAAACTAGTCAGGTGACAAATGTCAGTACTCTATCCTTTTCTTGCTGTGGATGTATGGTCAGCATACTCAGAGATACACAATAGGCTGCAAACGACATGCCCGGAGTGGCTCTCCTGAAAATCAAAATATAATGCGCCTTTATCAGTGTTCAGGTGCTGTGATCCCCAGGTCTCAAGGAGGAAGGCAACTTATTTTGTGTTGCCCCACGGTCGATCTATAGCAGCATTAAGGACGTGCGAGAGTGTTAGTAATTAAAATTTGCAGTTCTAAATCAATGGTTAAGATTTTTTTCTTTTTTTTTTTTATTTGCATGTGTGCATGCATGTTGGTATATGTATGCGTTTCTTCTTGGCATGTGTTCTCAAGAGAAAAATTTTTCGGACAGGTTCATTTAGATCTGATCAGATCAAGAGATATATTTCAAAAATTTTTCTGTTTGATCCAAATCAGATTTAGAATATTTCAGATCTAATTTTTATTATTTTAATAATTAAAATAAAATATAGATAAATTAAATTAGATTTAATTTATCTTGATGTAGGATAATCCTATTATCCATTGATGATCCTGTAAGCAGCGGAAGGTTCTGGATCTAGCCACGCAAGTGCCTGACCTCTACCGATATCCACTCGGGCTGGATCTGAAGATCCTCTTCTTCTCTATCATGTCTCCAAAAATCAGATTTGAATCTGATTTGAAGGATCTTCAAAATAGCTTTCGAAGATCAGTAGTTATCCTTTACAGCAACGCAGCCTTCTTGCTTTCTGTCACCTTTCTCTCACTTAGATTGCACCAACTAAGATCCCAAACTTCTTTGGACGTGGAGAGGAGAGGGAGAAGATGAGCTTGACGTAGAGGAGGAAGAGAGAGGCAGCCTTGGGGCGTGGGAATTGTGTTCTCACATTTGAGTTGGGCGCAGGGTCTTATTTATAGACTATGTGTGATCCAACTCCTTTTCTTCCCAACCAATCACAACTCTTTATGAAATCAGATCTAAATCTGATTGGTGGGAATAGAGTTCCTTAGATTCATCCTGGTGCCTAAGATCAGTGAAAGTTGGTTCTTAGAAGAAGTCTAATTGAAATCCAAAAAGAAGATGGAGTTCCTGTCCAATAGGGACTCCTGGGCGCCTCAAACTTGGGTGCACGCCACCCTTGGCGTGCACCCTCCTTGCTAGCTTCTGGCAGGGGGACAAGCCCCCATCAGCTCTCCAATAGGTACGTAACATGTGGACAGAAGTCAAAGTATCAATGGTCAATATTTGACCAGTCAAAGATCAACTTTTGACCAAAGTCAAAGGATGAGAAATGGCAGGTGACCAAAAATGGTAGGTATTATCTTACAAAATAAGACAACCATTTTTCTGATCTGGATAGGCTCTAGTCAGACCAAGTGAAGGCCTTTGATCGAGCACAAACTTCTTTGGCTCAGTCAGAATAACTATTTATGATAGTAAAAGAAGAACGTTAGGTTCTATTAATGCAGAATCTGATCGTCGCTGGAATCCGCTGGAGTGGAAGCCGATGAGATCGCCGTTGAGAATCTGCAAAATAAAGTCCCGTCTGGAGTCGGTGGGGCTGTGGTTCCGATAGAACCCTCCGATGATCAAGTCAGCTCTGACCAACATGAATGGAGTGCTTAGGAATGAGTTTCAGAGCTTGGAGAAGAAGAGAAGAGCTTAGAGATCAGAGATTCGAGAGATTAGCGTATTTGGAGGGTCCTTTATAGGTGGAGCTTAATTGATGGTGACGGCCATACCGTCTGGTAGCGAGCTGTTGGGGCCGCATGGAGTTCGGTATGGAGAGGAAGGCGTCGTCAGGTGGATAGTGACAGCCATACTGGCAGGTCATGGGCCGCATGGGGCTAGTTACGGAAAGAGTGGTGTCGTCAGTTGTGGCGGCCATATCGTCCGATCTCGTCACCTGTTGCAGACTGATGGCGATAGATCGTCCAGAGGAGCTTGGACTTGTGGAGGAGTTCAACCGAAGGGAAAGCTCGAGAGAAGTTCGGCTCCCGCAGGCGTCTGACTGAAATGATGCGGAGAGAGTTCGGCTCTCACGGGGGTCCGACTGAAGCTCGACGGTTGAGAAGTTCGGCTAAAGCCCGGCCACTGAGAGTTCGAAGGAGCTCGACTACTAAGCAGTTTGGTCGGCTGTTAGGAGTTCGAAGGAGCTCGGCCGCTAAGCAGTTCGGCCGGTTGTAACAGTTCGACCAAGACCCGTCCGCTGAAGCTCTTCCATGGCTACTGGCCGCATCAGGCTGGGCACCGAACTTGACTTCGACAGGAGAGGAGTTTATCCCCAATAGGTTCAATCGAGTACTAGCACGATTTTTTTGAACCTAATTAAATCTCATTCAGATCAATTGAACTGGATCAGTTCAATTGATGATCACCAGATTCAAACTCTTGTTTGTGTGATCCAATTAGGTTCAGTTCTATATGGTAATGAAATATGTCATGATCTCTATCATCAACATCATCGAAACTCCTTTCGATGGATCAGAACTCTTCTGATTCGAATAGCTAGAATGATCGATCATCTAAATCATTCTAATTGCTTCCAAAATTATTAGTGACATCTAACAGTATATGGTGGCAACCCATCAGAGCTGAATGCGAACCTCTTGGTGCAGCTATCTATATGATTAAGTTCTTCTATCTTGAGCTCCGATCAGATTAGAGTTAAGGTGAACTCGTCAAACCCTAGTTTCTGTCATATGATGTAATCATTCGATTCAAGTCCGATGTGAAAATCTAAATAGAAACTTTTTCTATTATTTCACTCTGCCATGGTCATGGGCTTCTGGACTTGATTCTCATGATCATCATAAGGTTGCTCCTCTACCACCGAGGTAGATAGATTCCATCTTGATGCAATTTAGTTTCTACAATGAACATGCTATAGCCAACATACACCTCAGGATTCTAAATGGCTAGGAGATCGAGTTATGGTGTAGTCAAACTATAACATCCTCAAGGTGAACTGTCGATGCACCTCAGATCAAAGAATCAGACACACCACTGCAACATCGAGTCAGTTATTGATGAGAAGGTAGACTTCTTAATGACTACTCGAGGTGGTCACGCTCAGTGCCCTCGTTCTCTAACGAATATCTGTACTCTCACTTCGGTGTCTCTGCACCGTAGACTCAAGACTCATCTACTAAAGAGAAACGATTGTACATCAACCTTCCGGATCAATCACCATCCTCGTGATGATCCTATGGTCGGGAGCATTTTATGAGTTAATAATGATTATTCATATCTTAAATTTTCAACTCTTGAAAATATGAATTATCATTACCATTAACTCAAAGGATGTATCATAGACACTAAATACACATATGTGATAGAAAATAACATATTTTATTGATTATAGTTAAAATTATAATTTTGCCTCTAAAATTGTATTACAAGTGTCAGTCAATTCTAGCTTCTAGGGTACATATATCTAATAGACCGATCTATAGCAGCATTAAGGACGTGCGAGAGTGTTAGTAATTAAAATTTGCAGCTCTAAATCAACAATTGAGATTTTTTTCTTTTTTTTTTTGTTTGCATGTGTGCGTGCGTGTTGGTATATGTATGCATTTCTTCTTGACATGTGTTCTCAATGTGTGTCCGTGTAAATATGTATTTCTTCTTAATATGTGTTTTTAATATGCAGGGATGGCAACGGTTCAGATAAGGGTCAAATCGGCCAATACCCATTCTCATCCAATAATAAAAAAATTCATACTCACAAAAATCTCAGATCGGATAAGGTAGAGATATAGATTGGGTTAGACCAATTAAATAAGAGAGATTAGATCGGATCGAATCAAGTATATGTCAACATATATATTATAATTAAAGTTTGCATTTCATGAATGAGCGGTTGAGATTTGTGCGTGCGTGTGTTGGTACATATGTGTTCTTCTTAACATGTGTTCTCCGTGTCAAATGATAAGGGGGATAGATATAAAGGGAGTATCTCCAAAAAAAGGTGGAATTCTTTCTTGGTGGATTGGTGAGACGTAATAAGATGATGCTTAACTACGGCGTCTATTTAATCCCACAATGAACCATGCGCCATCCTCCAAAAGGTCAAAAGGATAGCTTAGGGGAGTGGGTTGGTTCAGACATCCATCTATTGCTTAGAAACCCGGAGAAGGAAAAGCAAGGGAAGACCATCACCAACCCTCCTGTTACCAACAAATATTTATCAACCTATCGATATTTAAAATAATAGTTAGGAAAGGAAAACAGAAACAAGGGCTTCGTTTGTGTCTAATTGTTTTTGCCAACCGGAAAAGGACCCTTTTAGATTCAAGAACAAATGATGTGGTTCTGAGTTCTAATTTCCTTGGATGTCTAAGGATAATCGTATCGGTATGTGGTTGGAAGCAAGAACAATGCGCAAATAATTTCTTCCTTTTTGCATGAAAAAGAAATACTACGAATACCATGTTAAGCAAGCTTTTTTGAGAATCCATGTCCTAACAATCGGACGCTGTTTAGGAACTGTATCCTTTTCACAAGGTAGGCCAATGTGAAATCGAATAAAATATAACTGGACTTTAGCTACACTCCAAAGCTAAGGGAGGCCAGGATTCCCTTGAGGTGACTTCGTCAACTCACCTAACAGAACAAGCCCAAGCTAGGACCATATCCACTAGTATAAATAGACCTTTCCAGCTCTAATAACTCTGTATCCACCTATAGTTTCGAATCCATTCTTCTGGCCATCTAGCCAGCTATCTTTCCTTCTCTACCCAGTTAGCTCCACATCAACACGGAAACAAAAATGGCTCTCTCTCTTCTTCCTTCAACCCTTCTCATGGCTGCCTTGATGTTCTCCACCGTCACTCTGCTTCTATCTCTGGATGGCGTACGTGCACAACAAACTGGCATAAGCAGGCACTACAGATTTGACGTATGTTCTTACATACAAGTTACTATATAGGGAAAATATTTGTATATATTTGCGTGTGTATGTATAGATGGCACAATATAAGATGCATGGAACTGTTTCTTTTCTTCTGAAATGGATCATATTTGCAGATAAGAATGGCCAATGTGACCCGACTTTGCCATACAAAGAGCATTGTGACCGTCAATGGGCAGTTCCCAGGGCCTAAGATCGTTGCTAGAGAAGGAGACAGGGTGGTGGTTAAGGTGGTTAACCATGTTCCGTATAATGTCACTTTACACTGGTATGTGTGCTAATGAAACTTCGCTTTCCTGTTGCACTCCTATTCTATTCAGAGCGCGGGTTCTCTGCTGTGCACCGCACGGTGCGGTGCACAGCAGAGGATCCAGAGGATCCGCGCGGTTCTGTTCAAGGTGTTTGAGTGTACCAACGAGCGTTTAGTCCCCCATTTTTCACATTATGATTTTTTAACAATAATATGAATGTTGTGTGAACCAAATGATCGACGCATGGAACGAACAGGCATGGTGTTCGCCAGCTGCGGAGTGGATGGGCTGACGGTCCGGCGTATGTGACCCAATGCCCCATTCAGACAGGGCAGAGCTACGTGTATAACTTCACCATCGTCGGCCAGCGAGGGACGCTCTTCTGGCACGCACACATCTCGTGGCTGAGGGCCACCCTCTACGGGCCCATCATCATTCTCCCCGCTCGCGGCGTTCCTTACCCCTTCTCCAGACCCTATAAGGAAGTCCCCATCATCTTTGGTACGTGCATATATATCTTAGTTGTTACAATCTCTCAATTACTTCAGATTGTCTTTGATTAGAAGCTTGGTAACATGCATGGAATTAAAATTGGTAATATTTGTAGGGGAATGGTGGAACGCTGACACGGAGGCAGTCATTAGCCAGGCTCTTCAGACGGGTGGTGGTCCTAACGTCTCTGATGCCTATACCATCAATGGGCTTCCTGGTCCCCTGTACAACTGCTCGGCTAAAGGTACCATAATGAAAGTTATAGATAGTGTAGTACTTCGAGTAGTTTTTAGGCATTTTTGGCAAAGTTTAATTACAAATGGTGGGTGGTGGCGTATGGCAGATACATTCAAGCTGAAAGTGAAGCCCGGAAAGACGTACCTCCTCCGTATGATCAACGCTGCACTCAACGACGAGCTCTTCTTCAGCATTGCAAACCACACCCTCACCATCGTGGACGCTGATGCTGTTTATGTGAAGCCCTTCGACACCGACACCCTCATTATAGCACCAGGTCAGACCACCAACGTCCTCCTCCGTTCCAGGCCCAGCTTCCCCCAAGCCACCTTCCTTATGACTGCAAGGCCCTATGCCACTGGATCCGGCACCTTCGATAACTCGACGGTGGCCGGCTTTCTTGAGTACCAAGATCCCAAGACTTCCTCCAGAGCCAGCTTTAGTAAGAAGCTCCCACTCTTCAAACCAACCCTCCCATCTCTGAACGACACGGCGTTTGTCGCAAACTTCACCAGCAGATTACGGAGCCTGGCAACCGCTCAGTTTCCTGCCAACGTACCACATAGTGTAGATAGGCGATTCTTCTTCACCGTGGGGCTTGGCACGAGCCCATGCCCGAAGAACCAGACTTGCCAAGGGCCCAACGGCACCAAGTTTGCCGCGACCGTCAGCAATATATCCTTCGCGATGCCGACCACAGCTCTCCTCCAGGCCCACTTCTTTGGGCAGTCGAAGGGCGTTTACTCCCCGGACTTCCCGTACAGTCCACCGATCCCATTCAACTACACGGGGACCCCTCCCAACAACACAGTGGTGAGCAATGGGACTAAGTTGATGGTGCTTCCTTTCAACGCCACCGTGGAGCTGGTGATGCAGGACACCAGCATTCTAGGGGCGGAGAGCCACCCGTTGCACCTCCACGGCTTCAACTTCTTCGTCGTGGGGCAAGGCTCCAGCAACTACAATCCGGCAAAGGACCCGGCCAACTTCAACCTGCTGGACCCGGTGGAGAGGAACACGGTTGGGGTGCCGGCCGGTGGGTGGGTCGCCATCCGATTCCGTGCTGATAACCCTGGTGAGTAGATAATTGCATGTAGAGATGCCCGCTAGTGCGAGGCCATGCCATATCCTTACCTTGATCGATGCGTTGCTTTAAGTATGAATTTTGAGTTGGGTTTGTGGGCCCATGCAGGTGTGTGGTTCATGCATTGCCACCTGGAGGTCCACACTAGTTGGGGTCTGAAGATGGCGTGGTTGGTCTTGGATGGGAGCCTCCCCAAGCAGAAGCTGCCTCCTCCACCGTCCGATCTTCCCAAATGTTGAAAGGTCCGGAGGCTTTGGTGGTTTGACTGCTTGACCGATAGGGTGCTCCAACAGTCCATGCATCCCATTTTGTTTGCGTTCGCGTTCTTTACTTCTTTTGGCGTGGTTTGCGGTTCCTTCACTAATTGACGTACGGTCGAGAGTTCGTGAGAGGCCAAAGCAATTTCTTGTTTTTATTGGCCAAGTTGGCCCGTAGGATCCGGGTGTCATTTTTATCAATGACGTGGCAACATCTAGGATTTCACGTCATTCATATTTTGTTTGTTTTAGCAATAAAAATTGAGTGAATTTATAACTTAATTCAAATTTATATATTTTTTAATCAGGTAAGCTATTTAAATAGCTTTATAAGAAAACCAAAAAACTAGATATGAGTGCCAAAAAAGGTTTCAAAAAAAGAAAAATTCCAAACGTGTGATATATGCGCTTATCGGCCATTTTCCATAAACTTTTCAGATCAGCTCGTTAGTACCTCTGGAACGTCATTCTTAATATCACCATTTATTTTGAATCAAGATTGAAGCGATATCCCTTATCAAAAAAAAAAAAAAAAAATCTAAAGAAGGCACTAAAGCAGTTGCATATATTGCATCACTGTCCGTGGGTTTTTGAATATATACCTTTCAATAATTACCTTAATGCATGTACACAAAAACCTAAACATATATTTTCCAAAGGAACGATTTTTGTGTCATACAAGATTTTCTAAACGAATTAAGTTTCTGAGGAATGTAAGCAACCTAATTCAAGAAAAAAAACGAGAGAAGAAAATACAGTACTTATTTTGGTGGACAACGATTTTCAAAAGAGTCAACACATCTTCTGTAGTTAAACAAGAATATTAACTTAGATCGTGGCATAACAAGAATAATAACTTAGTTCGTGGCATATCCAAGAGAAATCTTTCTCCTTCGAATGAAGGGAAGGGAAATCCACTCGATTGAGCAGCGACCAAGCTACAACTCCTGGATGGTTGGTTATCTAAGAAAAATCAACACATGACATCCATGCTTAAATGACTCCACCATTCTCAAAGCTAGGTAGATGCTGGAAAAGCCTTGCACCAGAAATTTGGGGAACAATACAAACAAAAAGATTACTTCTGATTTATTGCAGACATTACTAGCGATTAAGACCTGATAAATAAGGCTAAAGAGAAACCATTACCAGCTTAATTCCCAGATTCTCTCATTGCTTATCAGTCATGTTCTGTTGGATTTATACCTCGCATGGAGCAATCCACATCCCTGCGTCCTCTACCCCCCTATACCATCTAAAGCTACCACAAGGATATGAGAGAACGATGACCGTACTCATGAGCACCAAATTTCAAGACAAACTTTCATAAGAACTGATTTTTGAGTGAACCACAGCATATAAACCATTATTTTATTTCGAGTGAACCACAACATATAAGCCATTATTTTCCATTCTCTTCTGAGTCTGTCATCAAGTTCTTCAGCTTAGGACTGCACCAACGAACAATTAAGGGTCCACTAATGGAGCCTCATAATTGGCTACTCAAAAACGAGCACTGGTTTGGGCAAAGAGTGCCCCGAAATCTTTTGTTGGTGTACCCACATTCTCTGGCTTTGACGCCAGATCAAATGCCTTGAACTTTGCCGCCTCAATTTGCAAAGCCTGTCAATCACAAAAAGCAATCCTTAAATAGTTGGTTTACAGTCCTGTTGAAGAATTTTTAGTTAATGCTAAATGGTAGCCAATGTTATTGCCATTTTCTTAAAAAGGAAAAACATGTCGCTCGTACTTTGCTGTGAGTTTACAGCACACCCATGTCATACAACTTAGTTATCATCAATGCTAAAAAATTTGTGGCCATGATACATAAAAATAGTGCCTCCTGTAACTGTCCTAATTTAAGCCCAACGATCAGCAGGCAGAACATGCTTGCCAAAAACTAACATGTGCTTTACTGGCTGCAATTTTAATTATTAGATTGGACAAATCAAACCAACATAGTTGCTCAACTAAGCCATACCTGAATGCAAGCTTCTGCAACATCAGCCCTAGGTATCGTCCTAGTTTCTGTCTGGAGAAGCTCATCATCTTTTCCCACGAGCAATTCTAGCTGGCCCCCTTCTTTATCCTGTAATCCTCCAGCTCTGGTCGAGAATAATGTAGGTCAATACATGATTCCAAAACTGCGCATATATGATGTTGAACTTGAAATGTTTAATTGCAGTTTGCTGCATAAAGATTAAATATTAATCTTCTGGTGAGTAGAATCAGCAGTTGATTGTTCATTTAAAAGGTTATCATGGTACAGTTATGCTCAGTTTAGAAATCTGGAAGTTGTTCCGATGACACGGAGCCCATGATCCATGACTAGTTTGGCTCCTGTTATAACCTGATTGTCAAGCAATAAAATAATGCCACCCCATATTTTCCACGTTCAAAGGAAAAAAGGCAATGAGAAAAAAGAGCATTGTACCCATGCAAGCGCACTTGATGCTCTGGTTTAAGCAAGAATTCTTAAAATGATGGTTTTTTCCAGTTGAAACTTTTATGAGTAGAGAACAGAACAAAGAATCTGCATCTTCAAAAAGGCACCACCTTACTGCTAAACATGTAAAGGCAACCATAGGTTCTGACTTTCAAGTGTTAAACTCGCACTTTGATTTTGGAAAAGAAGGTTATGGGTCTGAATATATATGCTTTCAGTAAAATTCTACTGAATTTGTGTTTAAGACAGAAATGTTTGGTTTCGACCGTGAAGCTCGTTTTATAATTTCTGAAGAAAATGCAAGCAACATACATATACATAAACATGCACATATATGCATACATACATGTCACTTTATGTGTATATGTATATCCAACAAAAACAGCTTTTGCTGATACTCCAACTTATTTAGAAGGACAATCACTGAAATGGAAAGTCATAGATATGAACATTGAAACAACATACATAAAATGACCAGATGTTATCATCCCGAAAAACTAATGCACTATACTTTGATTTTTGATAATATATTATCAAAAGCCAAACCTTATAATTGTGTATGGTATTCCAGAGTCTGCTAAGTACTGCTCTGCCTTTCGCTTCCACACCTGTAATTGCTCAAACATCACCATTATCAGGACTTAAACATTTGTGAAGCAAACATTCAATTCAAATCAAGATTACAAATGTCACTCCTGCTAGACCTTAGAGGTTATGATATGGGAACCATTAAGATGATTTGGACTTGAGAAAAGCAACCATACGAATTACTTTGGACATAACAGTGTAATCCAAAACTTACTGCAATATCTGGAAAGCTGGAGATATTAAATTTAAGTGACATCTAAAAGAGGAATGCTTCATAGCTTCGGCAGATCCAAATTGGAAAGGCCAGGTATTAAAGAAAGGCCCCCTGTAGTACAACATAAAGTGCTAATTTCACCATGTGCTGATACCCAGGGAAATTATTCCCCGTTGAGCAAGTGCATATGACTCAACAATATGTTTAAAGGTCCAGAATAGTTGTTGCAAGGAGAAAAACAAATGTATTCCAAGATCAATTGCTCCAAGTTAAATACTTGTTAGTACTTGATAGAACCAACTGAGAAATATATTAGTGAACAAATCTTATATGCTTGGTTATTAGGGTACAATGCAAGTTGGTGGACTGAAAGAAGCATAAAATGATTAAAAAGCAATGACACTACCCTTTTGATCAATGAGTGCTCTGAGATTTAAGTGATTGAAGGAACTTCTGGTATAAGAGACGGTGATATTTTCATGACATTTTGGATATGTCATATTAAAACATTGTTATTGCATAACTGGGCAATTTAAAAAGTTCTTTGGGACTTCATATGAAGGTTGAGATTGAACTGAAGCTATTTGGCAAGTTCTGAAGATGCAGGTTCATGCAGATATGCAGAGAACAACCTAAGATGCAAACTACATAAAAGTCAAATGCTCCTGTCATAAGTCTGTTGAAATAGCATCCTTCAATTATACCATCAACCCAACAAAATTTTGACAAAAGATCTCCTAGCATCATGCATATTCGCAGTAAATATAATTGTTGGGGATAAACCCCGCTACCGCCGAAGTCCAGTATGATGCTTAGCCTAATGCAACTGGTAATCACGGAAAAGCTTCGATCGAAAATTCTTTCTCCAGCGGCTGGACCCCAACCGAACTCCTCCAGCGGCCGGACCCTAGCTGAACTCCTCCAATGGCCGAACTCCAGCCAAACTCTTTCCGGACTTTTCCTTCGGCCGGATTTCTCCGTCAGTCGGACTCCTCCCGAACTTCTTCAGTCGGATTCCTACAGGAGCCAAACTCCTTCCGGACCTCTCCTTCAGTTGGATTCCTCCAGGAGCCGAACTCCTTCCGGACTTCTCCTTCAGCCAAACTTCATCTGGATTCCTCCAACGGATTACTTCCAGATTTCAATTAGTATTCCTCCCAGATGATCCCCTCTAAACGTATTTCCTTCAAGAATCCGAACTCCTGTAGAATTGATATATGTCAAAGTTCTTCACCAACTAACGCCTGCTTCCTCCGAACTACGACTATTAAATCTCGACGAACAGTCACTATCAGTCTGACGATACCCCTCTCTCCGTAGCAAACCCCATACGGCCTCGAGCGGCCCACTATCGGACGGTTATGGCTGTCACTATCAGTCTGACGATACCTCTCTCCGTGCCAAACCCCATGCGGCCCCGAGCGGCATACTACCGGACGGTTATGGCTGTCACTATCAGTCTGCTGCAGACTTCGTCTATAAAAAGAGACCCTCAGATACGTTCTCTAAGTTCTCTTCTCCTTTCCAAAACTTTGCTGAGTTCTTTCCTGAGCATTTCATTTCTGTTGGCCAGAAGAGTTGACCTGATCGTTGGAGGGTCCTGCCAGAGCTACCACCACCGACTCCGGACGGAACTTTATTTCGCAGGTTACCGGCGGCGACCTCTTCTTCCTCAATTCTAGCTCGATTCGATGTCGATCAGATTCTGCACCAATAGGATTGGCGCTAGAGGAAGGGCCCCCTGTTCCTGAGGTACCTTTGTTCTTAAAGGAGTGCTCAGCCGATCCTGTGGATCTTTTTCTCCAAGGTCCATCTTCATCCTCTCCCTAAATTCCAAGAAATGCCTCCAAAGAAGGTGACTACCCGGAGATCTACCGCTTCTGCCATCAAATCCAAGCCAGACCTGCCCGTTCCTGCTCTAACGCCGGCGCTTCAACCTCCTCCTCCACCGATGGCCACGGTAGATTTGGAGCAGTTTAACCTGCTGATGCAGCAGGTTCATGGCCTCGCCGAAATGGTGCAAACCATGCGGCAGTCCCCGGTGGTGATTCCGCCAGAAAATCCGCTATCGGGATGTTAAGAACCGGTCCCAAGGAAGAGCACTTGGGCAAGCATATCTATCGCCCTTGAGAAGGAAAAACAAAGAGCAGAGGAGCTTTGTTCGGATCGTGATTCTTCTTCGAAAGAAACCTTCCCCATCTACAATCGGAAGCTTTACAAGATCTGCGATCGAGATGACGTCCTCGATTAGAAACTGCGGGAGATGGACCGGTAGATCGAGAAACTCCGCCACGTCGTCCCGACTCGCTATGACGACGACTACACTGATCCCCTTTCTCTGCCCGAATTATGCAAGAGCCCGTTCCACCGAACTTCAAGCTCCCCTAATTTGAAAGCTACGATGGAACCTCTTATCCGGTCGATCACCTGGAGGCCTTCCGAACCATGATGCTGCTCCATGGCGCACTAGACGTCATCTTATGCCGAGCTTTTTCGTCAACCTTAAAGAAAATAGCAAGAAACTGGTACTCGACGTTGAAGCCAGGTACAATCTTCTCCTTTGATCAGATAAACCATCAGTTTGCGGCTCACTTCATCAGCAGCCGACGTCCGCGCCGAGATTTGGATTCCCTGATGAATATTAAGCAGGAGAAAAAATATATCCGAACTTATGTCATCCGATTTAACGCTGCTGCATTAGAGGTCCGGAATCTGGACCAGTCTGTTGCAATGGCCGCACTTAAGGGCGGCTTTCAAAAGAACGATTTATTGTTTTCCCTGGAGAAGAACTATCCCAGGGACTTTACCGATCTGCTAGCTCGGACTGAGAGATATGCTCGAACGGAAGAAGCCTTCAAATTGAAAAATGAGAAAATCGCAGGAGAGCGGCAGGCGGGCAAATCTAATAAACCCGCAGCTGATGGAGGGCCGAATGAAGTTTGGCCACACTCACGGACTCCTCCCGAGCGCAAGCAAGCTCGAACTCCTCAAGCTCGTCGTCAAAGAAGCCCCGACAGAAAGGCACGACCTAAAGCAAGAGAAGATCGGCCGAGGGCACTGCCGCAGTTAGAACCACCACCAAAGAGAGAGGAACCACAAGAAGATCAGCTACCTCTCAGCATCATCAACACTATCTCTAGGGGACTTAGTGCTTCGGCGAGCCGCCATCTCTCGGCCTCAGAGCTAGGAAAAGCTTGCCCCAAATTGGAAAGATCCGTATGAAATAGAGCAGGTTGTTCGGTCCGGAGCTTATCGCCTGAAGGAGCTCGGAGGAACAACGCTCCCACGACCTTGGGATTCAGAAAATCTGAAAATGTGCTATCAGTAATTTTCCTCCAATAAAATTTCTCCATTTCAACATTATTGTTTCTTGGTGCACAAACTATGTGATGATAGAAAATAAGCAATCGAAAGTGGCCTTGTTAGGAACAGAAAGAGAATCTCATCCTAACATGAGTAAGTCGAAGATGTCCGATTATTTAAGACAGGAGGAGGTGAGAGGCCCATTCAACGGCCCATCTGTGCTCCTATTGCCATATTAGGAATAGGAGAAGAACCTCATCCTAACATGAGCAAGTCGAAGACCTCCGATTATTTAAGATAGGAGGAAGGGAGAGGCCCATTCAATGGCCCATCTGTGCCCTTATTGCCATGTTAGGAACAGAAGGAGAACCCCATTCTAATATGAGCAAGTCAAAAGACTCATTCATTTTAGACGAGATGAGGGAAGAGACCCTGACAACGACCCTTATGTGCCCCTACAGCCCGTTAGGAACATGAGGAGAACCTCGTCCTAACGTGAGCAAAGTCAAAGGCCTTGTTCATTTTAGACGAGATGAGGAGAGAAGCCCTGACAATGGCCCTTATGTGCCTCTACAACCCATTAAGAACAGAAAGAAAACCTTGTCCTAACGTGAGCAAAGTCGAAAACCTCGTTCATTTTAGACGAAATGAGGGGAGAGGCCCCGACAACGGCCCTTATATACCCCTACAGTCCGATAGAAACAAGAGGAGAACCTCGTATTAACGTGAGCAAAATCAAAGGCCTCATTCATTTTAGACGAGATGAGGGGAGAGGCTCCGACAACGGCCCTTATATGCCCCTACAATCTATTAGGAACAGAAGAAAAATCTCGTCCTAACGTGAGCAAAGTCGAAGGCCTCGTTCATTTTAAACGAGGTGAGAAGAGAGGCCCCACCTCAGCTAGAGATAAGATCTCTTTCGAGCTTCAACTTCAACGTCAACGTCAACGTCAACAGGAGATAAGATCTTTTTCAACCTCGATTGGAGATAAGATCTCCTCCGAGCTTCAACTTCAACGTCAACCTCAACAGGAGATAAGATCTTCAACCTTGGCTGGAGATAAGATCTTCTCCGAGCTTTAACTTTAACGTCAATCTCAATAGGAGATAAGATCTCCTTCAACCTCGGCTAGAGATAAGATCTCCCCCAAGCTTCAACGTCAAGCTCAACAGGAGATAAGATCTTCAACCTCGGCTGAAAGATAAGATCTTCCTCGAGCTTAAACTTCAACGTCAACATCAACAGGAGATAAGATCTCCTTCAACCTCGACTGAAGATAAGATCTATCCCAAGCTTCAACGTCAACGTCAACAGAAAATATGATCTCCTTCAACCTCGACTGGAGATAAAATCTTCCCCGAGCTTCAACTTCAACGTCAACAGGAGATAAGATCTCCTTCAACTTCGGCTGGAGATAAGATCTCTTTCGAGCTTCAACTTCAACGTCAATAGAAGATAAGATCTCCTTCAATCTTGGCTGGAGATAAGATCTCCTCCGAGCTTCAACGTCAACCTCAACAGGAGATAAGATCTCCTTCAACCTTGACTGAAGATAAGATATCCTTCGAGCTTCAACTTCAACGCCAACCTCAACAGGAGATAAGATCTCCTTCAATCTCGGCAGGAGATAAGATCTTCCTCGAGCTTCAACTTCAATGGATGCAGAGCCCGAAAAAGGACTTCGGCAGTCATCTTTTTGTACTCTCTTCTTTCGAATTTCGAATTTGAAAGTGGGAAAACTATTGTTGGGGATAAACCCCGCTCCCACCGAAGTCCAGTATGATGCTTAGCCTAATCACGGAAGAGCTTCGATCGAAAATTCTCCCTCCAGCGGTCGGATCCCAACCGAACTCCTCCAGCAGCTGAACTCTTCCAACGGCCGAACCCCAGCCGAACTCTCCAGTGGTTGAACTCCAGCCGAACTCCTTCCGGACTTCTCCTTCAGTCGGACTTCTCCGTCAGTCGGACTTCTCCTTCAGTCGGATTTCTACAGGAGCTGAACTCCTTCCGGATCTCTCCTTCAATCGGATTTCTACAGGAGCCGAACTCCTTCCGAACCTCTCCTTCAGTCGGATACCTACAGGAGCCGAACTCTTTCCGAACCTCTCCTTCAATCGGATTCCTACAATCTCCTTCAGTCAGATTCCTACAAGAGCCGAACTCCTTCCAGACTTCTCCTTCAGTCGGATTCCTCCGGGAACCGAACTCCTTCCAAACTTCTCCTTCAGCCAAACTTCATCTGGATTCCTCCAGCGAATTACTTTCAGATTTCAAGTAGTATTCCTCCCAAATGATCCCCTCTAGACGTATTTCCTTCAGGAGTCCAAATTCCTCTGGAATTTATATATGTCAAAATTCTTCACCAACCAGCGCCTGCTTTCTCCGAACTACGGCTATTAAATCTCGACGAACGGTCACTATCAGTCTGACGACACCCCTCTCTCCATAGCAAATCCCATGCGACCCCAAGTGGCCTACTACCGAATGGTTATGGCTATCACTATTAGTCTGGCAACACCTCTCTCTCCATACCAAACCCCATGCGGCCCACTACCGAACGATTATGGCTATCACTATCAGTCTGCTACAAGCTCTGTCTATAAAAAGGGACCCTCAGATATTTTCTAAGCTCTCTTCTTCCTCCTAAAACTCTACTGAGTTATTTCCTGAGCACTTCATTTCTGTTGGCCAGAAGAGCTGACTTGATCGTCGGAGGGTCCTATCGAAGCCACCACCATCGATTCCGGACGAAACTTTATTTTGTAGGTCACCGACGGCGACCTCTTCTTCCTCAACTCGAGCTCGATCCGGCGTCGATCAAATTCTACACCAACAATAATATACTGCTAGGTAGGAGTGACCAGAGTATCTGTGATGATGATTACACGATCAAAAATGTTTTGTTCAATGCTAATACAGGTTTAGTCAAGCATCAAATCTCACAAGAAAGCTTGCAATTCAAGGACAGAAAGAAAGACATGGCACAGAACACCAACTGGCCTAACAAACATCAACAAGAAGACCTAAAAAAGGAGTTAGAGAAAGAGAGGAAAAGCAAAATGAGAAACATAAACATCTAAACATAACCACTTTTAAGAAAATATAAAAAAGAATACGACTACTAAATCAAAATTCAACATTTACCAGTATGTTTCCATTCCCAAGGCTGTTCAAGGGATGATTAGGATTTGTTCCACCCATAGACCCAACCAAGACTATATGCTTCACCCCGGCAGCCTTGGCTGTACAGGAGTGTGACAATGTTTAACGAAGTGCATAGTAATTCAAAATTGGACGAATGAATTAGATAATAGCGAGACTTACCAGCATCAATCTGATTCTTCTGACCAATCCAATCAACCTAACATACCAAACATTCAGCCAATGAGTAAAAGGGAAATGGTTTAGTACAAGTACTGTCTTTGAAAGAAAATCAACAACTGAATTATACCTGCTCAGGATATAGTCCATCTTCATAATAGAACTCAGGGCGTCCACCTTTGGTTGGGTCAAACCCTGGCTTCATTTTTGGAACGGCACTTGTGAGAATGATCAGAGCATCAATGCCCTGTACGGCAGGAACAATACTTGCAGCATCCCTTATATCAGCTACAAAAACGTCATCAGCTCCTCCAATTTTTTCTTTGCTTTCCTGTGTCCTAACTAGGCCCCTCGCAATGAACTGATCTGTTCTCTCCTTCAATTTTTTATAAACAATTTGACCTGAAAATGAATCAAGAGTGGGAAAATTTAAGAATGTAATAATAACATTTTATTTTCGGGCAGACAAACAGAAGGTAAACCATCCAACACTATCTGCCACTGAAAATCCAGCTATCTTTTCTTTCTTATTTTAAAGATTAAGAGATGCTAAACCCCACCTTCTATCCTATACCCACCCTATCTCTTGAGAGCCAACTCTAACTGGAATCAAAACCCCATCCTCTTGGTGATACTATCAGAGCAAGTGCTCAATGGTCTGAAAATCCAACAACCAAAACCTTCATTTTTGCAATTTTCTCCATCATAACTGCTGGCTGCAAATAACATGACCTTGAAGCACTTTAATGCTGGTATAAAATGCAAACTGATGACGATTGCAGCAGTGCAAACTGATGACGATTGCAGCAGACCTTAAATAAGAGTCATAAGGTAATTGTATTATTTGACAACCAGTGACATGATTTAAAAATATACAGGTGCCCTTGAGACCAAAGCATCTCTAAAGCCTGAGTTTTAAAAACCAGACGCAATCATGAGTGCAAACTCTCATAGATGCGCATGTAAGTACTTTAATATTTGGCAGAAATTGATCTCTCCTTTCATACAAAATCTTGTAATAAACTTTATTAATGAGAACATAGGTGGAATGTCTGATTTAACTAGCAGCGATCCAATTTGATTTTGTGACTTCATTGCCATCTGGCAATCAGCTGTATCTGATAATTCTATCAGCATGCTTCACTAATCTGACATCATTACCTTTTATATGTATGCACACGGTGATTACTTCCAGGTTCTTACTAAGAGAACTAGCAAAATTCATCAACTTGGAACCTGTGTGATTTCCATATATCACGAGACTCCCCAGTCCAAAAAAAGCTCATACTTTTCTGCATCTCTTGTGCAGCGCAATCCTCATGTCATCCAAAAGGACAAGCATCACTTAAGCACTTATTAAGGTGCATTTTAAGACCGTACCCATCGAATGGTGTCGTTGTAGTATAGTGGTGAGTATTCCCGCCTGTCGTTGTAGTATAGTTTTAAAAAAAAATCTTTTGAGGAACAATAGTTCGCATCTCCGTTCCCATATTTTCTTTATGGAACCCTAAGATCATTTTTTTTCTAAAACAAAGATGTCATCTTATAAACATGAAATCATCACTGAAACACGAAAGATTTTGGCGACTTCACCTTAATTAACACTAGAAATCCACGAGATGGCCAAAAAAATTAAAGAATCCTAGATCAAGATAGAACGCAAACAGGTAGTTTGATTCGTAAAAAGAAAAGACATAGGATCGGGAGCGGGGGATTACCTGTTCTTCCTCCGGCACCGGTGACGAGAACTGTTTTCGGAGAGGTATCCGCCATGGCCGTCGCTCAGAGAGAGAGAGAGAGAGAGAGAAATGAACAAGAGCCAGGGTAAGAGAGGAGGGAAGAAGACCGTTTGGATTTCTCTAGAAGGTCTCGGGCATCCTGGACACGGGAGCGGGTTACGTGGAGCACGTGTCGGCATCGTAGCCATCGGTAGTTCTACGGCGAGCATGCTCGGCACTTTGGCCAACTACCCCTCGCCATCCTAGTTTGATCTGGGGCGAATGAACCGGTCGCTTTGCGCCCTCGCAGGCTGTCGGTTATCATGTACAAAAAGATGGGGCAATTTAAACGGGTGGGCCTTTTCGGCCGCGGATGCAGTTGGCTTAAAAGAGAAATTCTTTCTCCACCGCATCCGTATAGAAAAAATATGTTAATTTAATTAAATTATATAATCATTATTTTTTTAATATATATTAACTATTTATAATTTTATTTTTTAAAAAAATTAGATGATAAAAATATTTTATTATATTTAAAAAATTATTGTATTCCGTGATCACATTATAACATTCAGTTAGATTATAACTTTCTATATACACAGGATGCCATAAGAAAAAGAGAAGCTAAGGCTGTAAATGATTCAGATTGATTCATGATTCGATCCAACATAATCCGCTTAACCTCGATCCAATCTATTATAAAGAACCTGTGGAGCTGGGTTGGATTTTAAAATTGAACCCATTTAATATTCTGGATCGGATTTAAATTTATTAAATTTGGATCCTACATGATCCAACTTAATCAGAATTCAATAACATATAAACTATAAAATATATAAAGTGATATTAAAATTTTAAATACTCTTGTAGCATTATTATTTTTTAAAAATTTTACTCCATTTGATTATAAAATTTTGAGAAAATATTTATAAATTAAGAGCCAAGACAAAGTAATATTTATTTTTTTTTATCATAAACTTTATATAAATTAGTTTATTATACGATCCGAGCCTAACCAAAATTTGAGTCTAAATCGAATTTAAAATTTTTAGATCGGGATCGGATTACATATGGACCCGACCTGATTCAAATGATTCAATGGGATAAACTTTTTGATTATGGATCCGATCCGATTCGATTCAATTTTCAATTAAGTTGGGTTTGGATCCAATATTAAAACCCGATCAAGGAACCAAGTCAAATTGGGGTCACTCATGACTCGATCCGATCCGACCCATTTACTTTCCTAGGAGGAGCATTCTCATTATTTAAAAATTTTATAAATTTTTAATGATGAAAATATCCTTTTCTCTTTATAACCTGCGGAAGAAAAATTATAACAAGATGTCATATTTTTTTCAAAATATAATAAGCATTTTCATCATTTAAAATTTCAAATGAAAAAAATGAAACTATAAGCATTAAATACGCGTTGAAAAGCGGTGGCTGTGTGATCTAATATAATTGAATGGTGTACTGCACATCAATTTTATTATACTACATGCGGTATACAAAGTATTTCTCTGACTTAAAATTTAAAAACTAACTTGCTGGAACCTCCTCCTTTTTTTTCTTTTTAAATTATATTTTTTATTTTTAAATTAAGTTAGATTTTTTAAAATAGTTTTTAAACTATAAAAAATTAAAATTTATTTCTTGAATTATCTAAATCAATTCGATGTTGCCCTCAAACACGATTCTCGTAACTTTTTCTCACCAAAAGTCTGATATGGCAAGTACTATTATTTATGTAGTATTTATATAGTATTAAAATTTTTAAAAATTATTGATATAGCAAAATAATGATTCTTTCTTCTTTTTCAATCATATTTTTTCTTCTTCTTCTTCTTTGATTATCTTCCACTCTCTCTTCTTTGGAGATGATGGGGCCATAAAGGAAAGAAGGGTTTGGAATGGGAGGAGAAGATAATGAAATCGATACCAACTCGATGGGAGATGTTAGAAGAAGATGATGAAAAATGAGTGGAAGAGAAGAGCCGAACAAAGGAGGATGGGACCATGAAGAGAAGGGATTTTCTTTCTCTCTTCTTTTTCTAATGGAGTTTTGGGGATAAGAAAAAAAATGATGGAAGATGAGAGATAGGAAGAGGAAGGTAGGTAGGAAGAGTTCAATAAGATTGAGTGATGAGAAATAATAAAGAAAAGATTGGAGGGAAGAAGAGGATAATGCCATTGAGAGAATGAAGCCATGGAGGAATGGGGCGGTGGGGAAGAGGAGGCATGGGCCATAGAGGGAAGAAGGCTTTCCCTCTTTTTTTCCATTAGGGTTTAGAATAGAAAGAAGATAGATGGTAAAGAAAATGAAATTAGGAATTTAACCATATCATCAATATTTTTCAAAATATTTTAAATAACATCAGCTTTGATTTAAGTCATGCAAGTAAAACTTACTTCACATAAGCACTGGAGTTTGCTACATCAGATTTTCGATGAGAAAAAATAGTCAGAGTTGTATCTAAGGATAATATTAAACTAGTTCAGAGACTAAATTTTTAGTTTTTTATGGTTTAAGAATCTTTTAAAAAAAATTGAGTCCAAAGATCATGAACATATTTTTTTATATTTTTTTTTGGTAATGAAGCGTATTAGAAATGAAAAAAAGCAAGTATTTACTGGATAGAGGAAGAACTTCCAAAAAATAAATAAATAAATAAATAAAGAAGGGGAAGAAGAAGAAAAGAAAAGAAAAGATAGATATGCACGTCGGCAAGAAAGATCTGTACACGCTGGACCTACTTGGTGGATAAGTTTGGGAAATGGTTGGGCTATTTTAAATGGTTGAGCTAAAACATGGTACAGACCTGACCCTAATCTAACCTGAAGCCCAATCTATCCACATCCTTACCAATCCAACTTTATAATAAATAAACTTATGAGAGATTTGCATGTTCTATTTGATTTATTTGTTTGATCTTGTTAAATTATATAATTGCACGAGTACATCCAAATATAACCCAACCAAAATAATACTAATCTGAAAACAAAAATTAAACCTTTCTTCGATCTCAAAATTTCTATTATAAAATATCTAACTAGATTAAAGGGACATAAAACTCAACACTAATCTTGCTCAAAACAAACTTAGCTCAAGAAAATAATGGGTTAGATAGGACTGGAGAGATCAAGGGTCGGCTTGAGTTAGGAAAACAACTTGACCTAACTTAATTTATCCAAGTAGGCTCAATTTTAGTTTGAGTAAACTATTATTTTTTTTATTTTCCATCGGGCTAATATTAGTGGAATTGTTGAGATTGGAGCCATCAAAGTGATGTAACATGACCTTGATAAGTATCAAACATGATTTTCAATGACCTTCTATCTAGAATTTTAAAGATTGAAGTGAGCAAGTAGTGACAACAATGCCTTATTATGTTCCAATAAGTCAAGAAAGTAGATGAGCAAGCAAAATTAAGGATCATCTAGTATCTAGGATGGTATGCCCATGATCTTAGACAATGCATAATATCTGCATGTATAATCTAATACAACACTTCCACTGAAGGATGAAATACAGCTACTAATCCATAGCATGCTTGTTGCGGCAAGGCTTCAGATAGTTGAGAAAAACTTATGCTGGAGAGCCAGTTTGGATTGGATCGATGTAGACTACGAACCAACTTACGAAAAAGTTTCAAGAACTGATGGAGTATCCTTCAGTTTAAGACCCTCCAATGCCTAAATTACCTGAGGCTTTGAAAATAAATAATAAAAATGGGAGGCTAGAAGGCAAGAAAAAAAGATTTGAGTAAGAAAAGGAGTTCGATCTTTCTTCAGTAAAAAAATCGAGAGTAGATTTCAACAGAGTGTTGTCTCTATGAATCTTGTACTTGGACTTACCTCTCGAAAGAGTATCCCATCTCTCTATTTATAGAGGAGGACTCGCTTAGGCCGTTTAGACCATTTAGAGTCTGTTAAGCCACTAATTCGTTGTAACGGACTTGCCAGCTTGATGGCAGTTGTCGACCATTAGCCTGTGTGGAGTCTAGCTATAAAGTAGTCGAAAGATAACTATAGTCTAGTTGGATGACGGTTGTATCAAAATCAGAGAATTCTGGACTCTTCTCGATGCTGAGTTGAGTATTGCATTGGCAGATCAATCTTTAGCCGATTTCGCCTTGAGGTAATGCTAATGGTGACCGCTCACTGATGAGATCAAATATAACATGATCTCAGTATAAAGGGTGCTCTCGGGCATTGATCCTGGAATGAAGATGGCTAGGGCAGTGAGTCACTGATTTTTAGGATGGTGAATTATCGAACTCGACCTAAGATGCTGTCCGCAAGATGGTTGAAGACCAACCTCGTCTCATAATAAAGGCAAGTTGGGCACTGATATGGCTGTGAGAGCAGTAGTTTATCGATTTGGCTCGTCTTATATGGTATATTATCGATTTGGATTGTCAGTAAAGTTGTGACTTTGTTGTGCTGTCCTAACACGGATCAAATAAAGTTCTAAATCAGTATTTTACCGACCTGGATCCAAAAATCATCAATTGCCATATTAACAATATGTCATTGAATAATGATCTCTTTAATGCTGCCATATCATTGATGGTAATTAGCTGCACCAACAATGCTAATAAATTTTAATCAATTGCAATAATGGATGACATTCTTCATGCATCATACAACGTTTTCAACTATTACATTCAGAGTATGGTAGAAAAACATGGATCAATTAAAAATCTACGAATTGCTGCATTTGGTTAACTACAAAGTCTTTAATGAGATGGAAAATTCCTGAGAAATTGGAGGGCAGAGGAAAATTGGAGATAGCCATCATGGTCATTTAACTGCAACAATGAATTTATACCAATAAATTCCACAAGATCATTTACATTGGCTAAAATATTAGTTTATTAGCAGTCACGCGATGCACAATCTAAAGTGTTTTAAAGCTTACTTCTGTCAGGTATTTAGGATTTTATAGATCATTAACATTGTGCATCAATTTGCATGAAAACAAACTATTATTTGAATGGGCAGAAAAGGTTTGTACATACCATCCAAATTACTTGAAAGCCCTTCCCTTTGGTTCCATGCACTTTAAAGAGTAAATGATTTTTTATTGACATTTTTTTTTGGGTAATGGATTTTTTATCGACTTAATAGAAGTGTCAAATGTATCATCATTATTAGAACATGTGGGCATGCCACCCTAATATTTTAGATGGTCCATTATGATTAGCTGAGAAGTTCTAAACGAAAACCCCATCTCAGAGAATGCGAGACCAAACAAGCATCAAGGCATCATTTTGATTACGAATCAGTTATTTATAGATAACATGACCTCCGATATATTATCCACCATTTAATTGATAGAAAGTAAATGAATGTTCAACATCGACATATTAATCATGATAGAAATATAAACGAACATGTCGAAATACCATGCATGATCCTACTTAATTGAAGTAATAATAAAAGAAGAAATTGCAGTATAGAAAGAGAATTATGGCATAAAACATCAAATTGTAAAATAGTCTATGGCCAACATTTGCAACCCTCCCCCACTCTCTTGGTCCACTTCAGATACACCACCACCTAGTGTCATACATGTCATCTCAAAGAGTTGCTCTTTCATGGCAATACATTGTAACATGACAAAAGCATTAATAAAGATAGATAGATATCAATTTTTCATCGTTATTTTCATGACAATATCATAAAATAGGTCCACCTATGAGCCTTGGCCGCAGCCTTGAACCAGATCCTTTCATTTGTTGTCAAAATTATAGCCTGGTAAGTGGAAATTGAGCCTTGCACACGTTGACCCCAATTATGTAGTCTTTAAATATTATAGGTCTTGCGCCCTAACACCCAAGCTTAGTTTGGATGATACCATCCTTGCCACTTATCACATGTGGCAGGGAGAGTCCTGTCGGTCATAGCATAAAAATAGGTCAGCATGATCGAAAAATTTGACCTCATCCAATCTTGTCTAAATTCAAGAGCATTCCACTCACTCTTTTTCAAGTAGGTCTTTTGGACCAGCTCATCTAGATTGAACCAAGGGGGCATTTAGTTTATGATCTAAATCAAAATTAAAATGGATAGAAATTATAATCAGTACGGTAATATCCTTTGAGGATCGAAAGTTATATTAAGGATGGTAAAATATTATTCGATCCGTTGATCCAATTCATATTCGGTTTGTCATAAATGGGTTTGAATTTGATTTAAATGGATTCAAATCATAAACAGATCGACTTGTTTAACCCATTTATTAATCAAATCGAATTTGAGTTTAAATTTCTCAACCTATCCAACATGTTTAACTAGTTTATAATTTTTATATAAAATTATTTAGATCAATTTTAATTCATTCATGTGGGCCGACGGTCTCATTTTTTTGCCGGCCGGCACAGTGGAGCGAGCTCATTTTTTTCAAAATTTGTCCCTCCACGTGCAGGCACGAATCACCTGAGACCCTTTAGCTTTAAGGAACGAGGGCGGCGGCTCTTTATTCTCATTGAGCGGAGTGTGCTATGGAAAAAGAGAGAGAGGATAGAGCCATGGGGGCCGGAGAGGAAGCGGGCGTGGGGAGGAGGGGTCACGTGGAGCCGCAGGGGCGTGGGATGGCTTTGTTGGGACCGGAGGGGAAGCGGGTGGGGGGGTGGGACATGTGGAATCGTAGGGGCGCCGCTGCTCGGGGTGGGGGGGGCGTGGCTTTTATCGGGACCGGAGGGGGGGAGGTCGCATGGAGCAGCAGGGGCGCAGTTGTGCGGGGTGACTTCGTCGGGACCGAAGGGGAAACGAGTGAGCCGGGGGGGTTGCGTGGAGGTGGTGGAGCCACGGGGGACGTGTGGGCTTTGTCGATATCGGAGGAGGAAGCAGATGAGGGGGTGGGGTTCGCATGGAGCCACGGGAGGCATGCGGGCTTTGCCGGGACTGAAAGAATGAGCGTGCGACGACAACGACAACTACAAGGGCGGAGGGGTGGCTGTGGCTAGACCAAGAGTATGGATAGAGATGAAGAATTGATTTTTATTTTTTTTATTTTTTTAAATAAATTATAATTTATAAATAATATTTTTTAAATTAAATTATAAATATAAATAGATTAAATAAATTGAATCGGATAATCTGTTTATTAAATGGATCAATTAAATAGATCAGATTCAAATTTCAATATATGATCTATTTAATAAACAGATTAATTATAGATTTGGACATTTTTTATTTGATCCGTATTTGAGCCGATCTATTTATGATCCGATTCGATCCGATTACCATCTCTAAATTATATTAGATTAAAATTTAAATATTAAAAAAATAAAAATTATATTTTAAAAAATAAAAATAATTTTATTTTATTTAAACGAGATAATTAGAATAGGTATCGCTGGTTGTCGTCCTTATTTCTACTTTTGGAGTCCCACTCCCCCAGCCAAGCACGCCGCAAGTTTATTTTCGTTCCACGGACTAGGCCCAATATTCACTTATTTCGGAGCAAGATTTGAACTGGCCTATTATTTTTCGAACCAATCTCTGTTTCAATTCAAGTTTATTTGATCAATATTCACGTTCGGAGCCCTGTCTAGGGTTTTAGCGTCGGCGGATCGACGAAGCGCTTAATAAGCCGCGAAAAAGGCTTCGCTCTGTGCTGAGATCTCCTCCAACTCCGATAACCCGGCCATTGGAGGCGGAGCTAAGGAAATCGAAAGATATGAGCGGTGTCGGAGCGCCGGATTTCTTCTACAGAGAGGCTCAGCGCCTCGGATACGTCGCCCGTTCCGCATTCAAGGTCACACCTTTTCCTTTGCCCTTTTTTTTTTGGCTTGATTTTGGAGCGTTTCCTTCGATTAAAATCCAACAATAACATCGTTATTTTGCGGCAGCTCCTCCAGATGCAGAAGCAGTACAAACTGATTACTCCCGGGGCTTCCATCCTCGATCTTGGATGTGCTCCTGGTGCTTGGCTTCAGGTGAAGTTATCTCCCTTTTTATTTATCCTTCTTTACCGGAAAAGAAAAAAAATCCTCAAACTTCCTGTAAAACTTTTTGGACTTTTTTTTTTTTGCCCTTTTGGTGATCTTTTTAGCATTCTTTTTATGATAAATGAACAAAAAAGCAACTTTTTTTTTTTTTTTTACCTTTTGTAAAATCAAAATTTTGTTTTAATTCAAATTGGTTAATTTCTGTCAGCCTACTCTTTTTTTCTTTTTTAAAGACTGCTGCTTAGAATGCTTCCTTCCAAATATTTATGGTAGCTACCGTTCTCTTCTGGGATATTCTTTTGATGGTTATCGGGGGGATATGTGCACCAAAAAGATCATCTTTTCTGTTATGTTATGTTTAGGTGGCTTGCCAGAGCTTGGGTCCGCTGGAGAAAGGTGGGGTCGTGGTGGGTATTGACCTGAAGGTCAGTCTGACTACTTAGTCTAATCCAGGAATTTACTGAGATGGTGAATTAGATTGCCTTGTGTGTTTTTTTTGGTTGTTTTGATGGTGGTTTCATTGGTTGCAGAGCAGAAGGTAAAGGTTCCTTCTTCTCATTGTGACTCGAGAGTGAGAACAGTTTGTGCTGATGTGATGAATCTTTTGAAGGATCAAGTTAGGGCAATGTCTCCTCAGGTTTCATCTCATTCTTGCTCATGACCTTAACTGTAATTTTAATTTTATAATTTGTCAGTTTAGCATCTTCCTAGTATCGGACTGTTGAAGTTTACACTTAAGTGCTTGGGATATTTGCGCTCATTTACGTAAGAAACATGACGACTCTGAATGGTACATTGCCAAACAAAAAACCACCATGGCATATGGTTAACAACTCACAAGGTTAATGGAGCATGTTGTTTGTTTGGCATGTTGTAGCATATGATATGCAAGATGTGAGAGAAGCTTCTAATATTCATTTCAGTCTTCGCGTGTTGGTAGGTCATAGCCATTTGGGGAGGCAGTTACTTATTCTGCAAAGACTCAAAGTGTTTGCTGACTGTTTTGATTAAACATGAGAGAGAAAGGCAACTTAGGCAGAACATGCAGTAGGCAGCCTCCTAGCTCTTTGTTGTTTCTGTTCTTTTCCACTTTGTTAATTATACACCTCTACCAACTACTTCTTGGTGATTTGCTTTTCTTTTCATTACTCTATTAGAGTTTAGGTGGGTAATGTGATTATCATGCTCCTTGTACTCTACTTTGCACCACTTTTCTCCAATGGACTTCTCGTGGTACCTTCACCTTTTATTGGTGGGAGTCTGTAAACTATTGTTGACTATGATGCCAATAATTTCAAAACCTATGATGGATAAAGGATGTAACCAATGGAGGGCTTATACTGCCTTCCACATTGGCAATGATACTGGATTTTAAAATTTTTAAGTTAGTGGTGAAAATAATTTTTATTTGGTGATCTCATTAGGTGAGGAGACGTGGATTTTGAAATCAGAACTTGCTTTACTTGCAGGATGGTTGTGGAGGTTTTAAAAGAAAGGACTTGATTACAAAGGAGGGTTATTGTTGTGATATTGTCAGATGTATTTTTGGTAACTAGAAATATGAAGTTGGCAAAAAGAATTATTCTGTGGTTTTATATCTACAGTTTTAAGGAGTATATTTGATAGGGAAGTTAGCAAACATTTTATTTGTGTTCTGTTGCCTATCCTGACCTTTGTCATTTCATTGTCATCTATCTAGTCTACTAATAGACCCAATCGATGCAGTGTTGTGTGTGAGGCTCCATTCCTTCGCCTCCACAATTCTATTTATGAGCGTGAGAAACAAGAGAATGCATCTTCTAAAATTGAAGTTTTGTTATAAATAATAATAAAAAAATAGATTGGAGGATTGTAGCCAACCATAGTATTCTCATTGTACTTGTTAGACTCTAGCATGTTGTATTCAGTGATTGGAGCATGCGGACATGCATGTGTCTTTTAGTAGTTTCTACCAAATTGAATCATGAATTTACAAGCGTGTTTCTCCATTGTGTTTCAGGATAGAGGATTTTCTGTGATGCTATCAGATATGTGTCCCACAGTTTCTGGGATCACAACAAAAGATGCAGCTATATCATGTGAGCTGGGGGTGCGAGCACTCTCATTGGCTGTTGGCAGGGTACGTCAACCTAGTTCAGCTAATAATACAGATCTAGAGGATTATCTGAGCAGTTCCGAGCCTGATGCAAATGAGGATGGTGTTCTTCAACATGGGGGCAACCTTGTGATTAAGCTTCTTGAGAGTGAAGATATACAAGGTTATTACCCTTCCTGGAATGCAAATAGCGATGTTATTCTGTGCATGTTACTGTTGCTGCTGCTAGTACATTGACTTTTAGGTCTCACTTTATCATTGTTCACATGGTTCCAGGATTTGGCGAATTCTGCAAACTTCGTTTCAAGAAAGTATCATGGTTAAGGCCCAAGGCAACTAGATCTTCTTCAAGAGAAATTTATTTGATATGCCAAGGTTTGCGATAGTGCCATTCAGACAGGATCATGCTAAAAAAATTATGTTCTCATTATAAGAAGCTGGGGTCACTCAATTTTGATCTGATGAGATGATTCAGCTATCTGATATGCTGTTTCTGACTGTGTTTGATGTTGTATGCTGCAAGCTAATGCAGGGTGCTCGAACTCTTTGAATGACTTTGATATCTCTAAATAAGTTAAAAGAGAATTAGAAAGAATAGAGCAAACCGAGTAAATACTTAGATGTAATCACTCTTTAATTTTGTTCAACACTATAATAGATGGATGTAATTAATATCTATCCAGGATATCGGTTGTTGCTACTGCCCTTCTGAACCAGAACCGAAGAAGAAGTTTTTTCGGCAACATTTTCTGTTACTAAATGAGATGGTTTTATTGGATGCTTGGGCATTTCGTCTATTAGTATTTGTTCCATCCTTTGCGGCTTAGCTACATTGAGAGATCTAGAGCCTGCAGAAGTCTGACACGTGCATTTTCCTTGTTTCTGATCTGTTTTCACTGCATATGTGCTTAAAATTCACGTGTCAGCACGGTTACACTGTGCTTCTTAAAAGTCATCACGGTTACACTAAGTTTTCTTCTTCTTCTTTTTTTTTTTTTTAAAATTTAATAATAAAACCCAGTCATCCGAGGAAGCTTGACAAAAACCAGGTCATTGCGGTAATTCCACTTTCACAACTGTAATAAAATTTGGCAATGAAAATAAAAAGGCTGTAATAAAGCCACATAACAGGTGAGAAAACACCACTTGCTTACGGTCATGGAAGGCAATTCTGAACTGTGGTTTCTCCATCCGGTACAATGACTCTAAATTCAATGGAGTGAAAAGAGAAAGGAATCAGTCATTGTTAGTTGAGCAAAGCACCTTCACATATAATCTGTATGATTTTTATCTGATTGGACCATTTACAAAAAAAATGGTTAGCATAAGCCTTGTTTAATGCAAATAATGTCTGGATTAGACTTCTATTCTAAAATGATGGTCATCGGATGTGGGTCCGTCCCATGGACCAAACTCCAGAGTCACGTACGGGGACCTGGGAATGATGCACCTTGTTAGAAATAGATCATATCACTCCAAGGACTTGAGCTTTGTATAAAGGAATGCTTACTGGTGTTTTTGCAGACGGAAAGACGTTCCAAAATCTCAGTGTCTCATCACCAGCTCCAGTGACTATAGTCTACAAGATAATCCCAACAGAACATATGCAATGCGTTAAGTTTATGAAACCTTATTGATCGATGTGAATGTAATGCTCATATGCTTGCATTTGCCAACCAGAGAGCGTGGATACCTGCCCATCAGGTGAAATGGCAAGGTAGAGTACCCGGAGCGTATGACCAGTTAGAGTAGCAACCTGTTGGTTTCAGTGAGTTCAGTTCAACTTTAAAAAGTAAACAAGTATGATATAAGAAGGAAAATTTATCCATAAGGTAAATACAAAGCAATACACACTTTTTAGTCAATATAGATGTCACCGGAGGAAGGGGTAAGAAAAAAAGACAGAGAGTACACTTATATAAGATGATTCGAGCATAAATATAGTCATACATATATCAGCAGTGGTTCTCGTTATCCCGTCTGCTAAGGACCAGTTTCGTTGATCATATTTTACCACTCATGTCTTTCACCCAGGTGCAATATTTTTCATTCTTCTCTCTGTATTTTATAATTTTACAAGAAGGCAACAGGGATTTATCATCCTAAAGGCAACAAGGATGAAACTATCATTTTACAAAAGTTAACAAGATTAAGGATCTTTTCTAAAAAAGTAAATGAACCATCAAGGATTTTTAAAAAAAATATTTGCAAATTTAATAATGATTAACAAAATCATACTCTATGGAAAGAACAAGCGGTAAAATAATAACATGCATGTATACACCCACATTAGAAGTTTTAAGAAACAAGAAATACTTTCTACACCATGGGCGGTGTAGCACTGTGCTCACCGCCTGTGATGATTGGCTAATGCATGGGATTGGAGCATAGCGCCCAAAAAATTTTTTTTTTTTTCTTTGACCCCGTACATAAGTCAATCACCGCAGGCGGTGAGCGCAGAGCTACATCGCCCGTAGTGTAGAAAGAATTTTTCTTGAGAAATAAAATGTAAAGGTAAGCCATGATTACATTCATGAGTAGAGCTGGCAAAGCCAATAACATTATCAATGATAACTAGCTCATAAAATATTATCTTGCAATCCAATAGAAATATTGCAATGGGGATTAAATTATAAGATTGGTGGATCTCAGTGAAAATGAAGGAAAATACTGTGATATGTTAGTATGCCCATACAACGGTGGCATCATCATGGGAGGAAATATAAAGGAGCCTTCATAAATAGAGGGTCTAGTAGCCTACAACATGTTCAGAAAACTCGGTGAAATTTATAAGGTTTTATGGAAGTCCTTGTTGGCGCATGTAGCAAGTTGATAAAATTTGTTCCAAACCAAAATTTAACGTAAGGCTCTTTGGTTGTGGTTATGTTGTTTTTGAGCATTCTTTTCCACATGATGCTGCCGCAGAATTACTGTAACTGAAGTCTGATATACATAAAGGAAGCATACCTTCCCCAGAGACGGATATTTCCATATCATAATTTGGTTCTGGGAATACCCATGAGTGCTTACTAATTCATTGACATTCTTACACCATGCTAGATTGCAAACCTGCCAATTTCAAATGTCAGATCATATAAAGTTCTCAATACAAATCTATATGTAAAAAGTCGGCACCTGACTTCCCGTATCCACACATTTCAGCATGTTTCTGTTTGTGGTATTCCAGAAGCGAATGCACCGATCAGCAGTTCCACCACCTGATGCGAGAAGCCCACTCTGATGCGGCGACCAGGCAATGGCTTTAATCGCTGCTGTATGCTCTGTAAATTTTAAGACTGGTTGCTGAGAGTGCTGGTTCCATACTAGTAGCTGATCCACAGTTCAAGCAGAGACCAAGGTGACTTATTTTATAAGCTTGAAGAAAACTTCAAAGCAAAAAAAAAAGGAATAGTAGATAAATGATAGTATATTAATTACTTTGACCATCATTTAGTAGGGAGATCCATTTACCTGGTTGTCATTTCCACCTGATGCTAATTCTCGGTCATCATGAGACCATTTCAATCCACAGACCTGGTATAGAAATGGAATTTTGTTGAAGAAATATGTGATTATCAGAATATCCTGGCTCACAAAAGTCTATTTATTGTACACCAATCTGAATTTAGTTTGCAGTGTTTTCTTCTTTGTACAAATCTGAAAATGTTAAACTCTACCTCAGATCTGTGGCCAACAAGCTTGCTGACATAGTCCTTGGAAACACGAAGATCATGTTGAAGAATATGTTTGTCTCTACTTCCAGAAGACAACATGCATGAACTCCATGCCAGAACTCCTGTTCTAGTCTGATGACCACCCATAGTTCGGATCGGTTTGCACCGAGAGCTGTCCCAAATCTGTGAGACGAAATCAAACCATCATTTAGACTGTCACTTCCATTAACAGAGTTTGACATAATGCTTTCTTGTAACAATTATAGCAATCAATTTACATCAGTGATAGCTTGAGTATTTGTTAACACACAAGGACCCAAGTAGATGAGACCTGATAGCAGTCCACACCATCAATCCATATGTGCACCTTTATGAAAGCGAATTCCTCGCTCATTTGTATAATTCTTTGTGATGTTCTTTCACTGTAACATTTACTTCACTAGGAGATATAGAAATATTTGTTCCTTGGCCTCACAGTTGGTGAATGTCAACAGCATGTATGAGTCAAATTCTTTTTCTTTGTTGAGAAAGAATAACACTAGCTCTTTTATTTCTTGGGTTTTCAACAATTGAAAACAATATTTCCTTCCTCCATCAATCTCTGGGACTTTCTTCTCTATTTTCAATTCATCTGCTTTATATTTTTCAACTCATTATTTATTCTTTTGCTAGACATCCACTACATGCAATACTATGTAGGAACAAATTGTCGAAATTTTGAATAGGATTATATTTCTTTCTGATTAGTAGCATCTTTCTGGTAAATTTGTCCAAACTATTAGGATAAACTGAGATTGTCATTGAGAAAGAAACATAATGAGAACGACTAGCTTACCTGGACATCTCCAAGATATGTTCCAACTGCGAGATAGGATCCTTCTCTTGTCCATTGGACTGCACATACACCATCTCTGTTGCCCAAGTCACATAGTTTAGTCACCTGAAGTCAAGAACAGCAAGAAGTTTGTGACATTAATCACTGACCCCTGTTTCCAAGAAATAAGCTTTTCTTTCTTCGGGTGGCATTATCACACAAAGATTGCAATTGTATAGCGTAATTAAAGTAGGAATTATTTTTATACTTTCAGATCATAGCATTTTAGTGCGTTATTCTATTCATGAACCAATAAATGGTGCTGTTAGACCTTGGAACAATTTCTTTTGATTCTTGATATGGCATCTGAAAAACTAATAGAAGGCAAGATAGAGCACCGAGATTTAGAACCTTGCTGGTGGATGCATTCCATAGATAGACACAAGTCCCCAAACCAACGGCTAGCACATTCTGCGAGGACCAATCAACCAGATTCAGATAAAAATCATCCTGAAGTGATGGAGCATCCAGAACCTGCAGTTCGTTGAAATATAATTGTCACAAAACCATTTCTGCTATCAATCTTCCTTTCCTTTGTTAAGTTCCCTCTAATTTTTAGGATCGTTTAGCAGTGATGCATAACTAAACTTCTAATATTGAGCTTAATTTGTGAACTTTTGTTAAACCACAGCTTTCTTAGAGCCACAAAAGCAGAGTTTTGGGTACCTTATAAGCAGTCTTGGGTACCTTCCTCGGCACCTTTGGCGGCATCGAGACTTCCGCCGACCCGCTCCCATCCTGACCTGTGATAACCGCAGACAGTGGCGAGTTGGGGGCCGAGTGATCCGTCTTGAACCGGAACAGATTCTTGCTTGGACTCATCGGCGACCCCTGGCCTGCCGGAGAACAAGGCACTGAATCGGCTCCAAAGAGCTCGGTCCTCAGAAGCCTCGAATAAGCCTCATTTCCCCCTTCCTTGACCGGAGAAGATTTCTCCACCAGCGCGAAGTTCTGAAGCCTCGAGGACGACCGCAACGGTATGAAACGATCGCTGTACGTCGTCTTCGACGGCGACGTTGTCTTCGGGATCGAAGGGAAGTGGGTGGGGATTGTGTTGAGGCGCAGAGAAGATTGCATACCAGCTGGAAGATTCAGTCTTGATTTCCTTGAAGCCATTTCGACTTCTACTCTTCCCCTCCTTCGATCTTTCTCGTTTTTGTTTTTGTTGCCTCCGGTGACGATGAGCAGAGGGGGCTTGGGAGAATCGGCGGCAATACGGATAGAGATAGAGCTAGAGAGATCTCAACTGTAGACTAGGTTTTGTTTAAATTCTTGGCTGCGTTCCATTCCCAACGGTCACCTGATTAGAAAAGCAAAGGCAAGGGGCGGTGTCTGCTGAGCCAACTAGCCGTTGGAAACGTGGCAGGTTGGACTCCTAAAGTTGGAATAGATTGACAGCTGATCCTACGGAAGGATTTAGCTGGATCGGATGCAGGCTGGCCCCGGTGTGATTGGAAAGAACACTAGCCGTTGGTCCATTTCACGTGGAACCGTTTGATAGGCAATAGGATGAATTCAATGGACCATCGATAATGACATCATTAAGATCGAGCAACCAACAAAAAAATTATATCATGTACCATATGGTATATCATACCAGCTCGTTCTTTAGCGGCGCATCAAGATGAGTGTTTGATAGTGTGGGCGGAAAAAATAGAGAAGTAAATGAGTATGCACTGCTGCAAAAGATTTATGGAAAGTTAATACTTCCTACAAACGGATGATTTGTGCAATTATGCTTTTAGAAGTCTTTGATGGAATCAGGACCCATCATCACATATTTAACAGGTAGATATAAATCAAAGTTATCTTCAACAGATTGTACAGTAATAAATAATGATATTCTCCGGCTTGGTGCACTTGGTCCTCTCAGTGCTTCATCATAGAAACTCGGGGGCCTCGGTTACTGTAATGTACCAGGAAGAATTCGAGTCCTCTTGTCTTTGCCATGTGTAATGTGATCCAATTTGGATTGTTGGCTTATAGACCGTGCCTTAAAGATGGATGCAACTCGCCAGATCCAATCTTGCAGTCTTCGTATTTTATGCAGGCCTAGACTATTTCCCATGTCTAAAGGAACCTTGGAGGGTTGCAGGTTGCTTCTTGTTTGGATGACCTTAAAAATGTGTAACCAATAAGGTTTGTCTTGTTACATTCTATTGGTGCGCTCTTTAATTCAAGGTGAGGCCCCTCCCTTGCCCAAAGTTGCTCTATGTAGAAATTTGATCAACAAAACTTAGTAGGAATGATCAAGGGCATAACCTTTCATTAAGTGAATGGTGCAGATGAGACAGCATCTGTTGTTCAAATATCGTATTTTTTAAATATGACTTTTCTTCTCGTTTTTCATAATAATTCAAAATCTTGTCAAAAAATATTAGTCGAAAGATATTATTTAAATTTTTTAATTTTATTTAAGTATTCATAATTTTTTTAATAAATAATTGATATAGAGCTAAATATAGGTCTAAATCCTCATATTTTCGGGTGAATAAAATGGAGATACCACCGGTGATGCGTTTCAGCCCCACTTAAGTTAGAAGAAGCTAATAAAAGTACGAATTTTGGGGCCACTTGGCAATCTGTGTTTATCGTGAAGGAAGAAAGGTCTCCAGAAAGTACCCTCGGTTTTTCTAGAAGGAAGTTTTCAGCTGTATTTCAGCTGCTTTTATTTTTTGGGCCCGGTTGGCACTCCGAGAGATCCAGAAAGTATCCTCGGTCCCTTTTTTTTCGGCCGTTTATAAATTAAGGTTTAACAGAGCAAGGAAGGTGCATCCAAGGTTGATATTTTAGCTGGACTTTATTCAAATAGAATTCACTATTTCCCATCTTGTGCTGAAAGTCATCGGAATTGGTCGCTTTTCGCCTGCTCTAATCTTTTTCTATTTTGAAACTGAAGCAATTGGGCGCTTTTATACGTTTTGTTCAAGATGAAATTCATCAGATTTGGAAATTAACTAAAAGCTAGCTGTTTCTTGTTTCTGGATTTAGTCGTCTTGATGCCATCAAAAGATGAATTGTTATGCACCAATAGATTCTTCGAAGCTATCATACACTAGGAGGAGATCCAAATCAAGAATTATATATATAAACACAGACTTGAGCATCCAGGTACGCTAATGAGTGGGAAATGTTATAGCTGATCCACTGCATTATCGTGTGGTGGACTATAGTGAGCCACAAATAATACTGGACGCTGGTACATCGATCTAAACCATGCGACATCATGAAGTACTGATGAACAACAAATATCAACCATTCTTTTACAGTGTTTCCATGTGTTGTTCAACGATCACAGCCATGAATATTTACAAAGCAAGTAGGTCTATGATACCATGCATTAAACTTTTGACGCATGACAACACTATTAATATTTCCACGGTCATCTTTCCTAACCTCACGTGTTGGACTTGGCATGGATGGTACCGCGTGCTGCAACCATTCCTTTCTCTGAGACAAAGGCATTAATCGTAGGCATCTACTTGAAAATTATTACAAAAGACAACATTAATGAGAGCAGGTATAATTAAAACTAACCTCCTATACTTGACGGGTAGAAAGCATCACCTAACGAACAACCCCCCTCATTAATCAAGGGACCCATTTGTTCGAGACTTGAAAATCTCCAACATTTAGTTCGAGTTTATCACCGAAAATCTTCTTTCATGTTAATGTGATCCAATCGTAAGCATCAGCACGTAGGTCTGAGATCCAGGTGGTGGTATATATCAGGGCTCTTGGCGATTGCGGGCAAATATGATGAAGGTTTTCCAATATCTTTATCACATAATAATATTTCTAGGTCCTAATGCACCCAATGCCACCATATAGCTTCCAATATACATAATCCAGCAAGCAGAATATGTACTCGGCTGGCACATTAAAAATTTATATTCCCTTACATTCATGAGCAATTATGCAATTTACTAACCCATTGTCTGATATGCAATATATGAGACTACTCTGCTTGGTTTTAAGCTTAAAGTAGGCTCTTTACCAGATCAGGTGCTAGAAATCTAGAACCAAGACTCAGGTTTAGAAACATATTTGCATTGGCAAAAGGTTGGAGAGCAGCAGGTTTAGGTATTTGCATTCTGAAGCTGGATTCTCTTTTTATTTTTCTCTGTCATCTGATCGAGTAGATACACATCATTCCGACTTTTCTAGACGTTGAACAAAATTAGGATCCAAATCTCCTGTAATGGCTTTTTCTTCTTCCTTCCTTTTTTTTTTTTTTTTTGTGTGCGTGTGCGTGCGTGCGTGTGTATGTGTGTGATTTTTGGATCAAACTACTAAAGAGGGAATTGTTGTCTTTGCTTTAGAGTTGCAAGTTAGTGAGCTTTTGTTAATACTTGATCCTAAGTTAAAAATGTAAAAAAGAAGGGCCCCATGTTCTTTTTCTTTTTTCTGTCTGCACTGTACTCTGTTTTCAGATTCGAATCTAAAGAAGGCTTTGATTTGCATCTCTGAACTGAGTGAATAAAGTTAAAAGTTAGATCCCTCGGGTCATGTCATGAGAAATCTCAGCTGGGTTTCAGTTCACATGAAATATTTCTTGCCAGATGATCTTAGCCGATTCATGTCGACATTTATCCATTAGTTCTAAATAGTGATGGGCCCAATGAATGCGAGGCAAAGCTTGACTGGCCACATGATTTTAGCACGTGTGATGAGTCTGTGTTACGATTAATTTATCGATCATCCACATGCTGGGTAGAAGGAGAAGAAAATTTAGCATAAAAAGTGAAGTGTAAGATGTGGGGTCTGCAAGTTAAATGTGGTGGGAGAGCCGAATAATAGTTTCATCTGTATTTTAATTAGAACGTTATTTTTTCAACATCTGACAATTAACATGGTTGGCCAGACAACCTTTTTGCTGCGACATAATAGTTCGGATGTCCTTCGTATGCACCTCCATTTTCAACTGCAAATTTCAATTTCGTCATCTAATCCTCATGATTTAAGAATGTTAGTTTCAAAATTGCATATTTTTATATTATTGGTGTCATGCTTCAATCCTGACAGATGATGCATTTGAGCCCCACTAGCTTGTATTTTATGGGCTAGGCCGATTTATTTGGTTCTTTTTTGTTGAAAATCTCGTCATTAGAAAAGGATAAAACGGTGGAATTGCTGATCTAACATAATATAAATCATTACCATAAAATAATAATAATAATAATATAAATCATGTAACAAGTCTACCAATAACTTTCGCATTTAGTGTGCATTACTTCGCGACCCTAATTTCTTTCATGTTGGTGTTATAACCCATGGTGTAAGAGGGCAACTTGGCCCCACATTTTTGAAGATACACCTGCGGTACCCAAAGGAAGTATGAAGCTATTCAAACGGTAATCCTTCTACGGATCTGCCACTCAAATCATGTTCGAAAGTATACCCACGTCAAGATGAGCTGAGTTGGGAGACCAAGAATGGGATGGCGAGTAGTGAGGAGAAGATGCCTGAGAGGAGGTAGAGTTGCAGGGCTTCCTAACCGGCAAGGGCACGATATCCTCCAGCAGCCCTTGTGGGCACTGCGCATTGTCTTCGGTTGGCACCCTTTCTTCTCTGAGTACTGGGCCGAGGAGCGTTCCTTGAGGGCACTTCTCACCAATCATCACAAGCTGCTGCTGCGTGGTTGGTGCTTCCGGCTTTGTGGGTCTCACATCTGGGTTTTGATCAAGATCTTCCGCCTGCTGGACCTTGGGTTTCTTCGGCACATGAAGACCCGTCGTAGAGTTCCCTTGCCGTGGAGGCAAGCAGGAATGGGAGTAGGCATAGTGGAGGTGGAGGCCTTCGTAGGTGATGATCAGCACCTCTGGATCTTCTGTGGATCTCTCTACTTGCTTCTTAGCATTACAGCGAGGGTTGGTGCACCTGTAGTAACTCCTGTTTGCCAAACAAACGAGGGGGAAAAGAAATTCTGTCAGCATATTTGAGGATGGAAGTGAATATGGGAGCATAAGGTGACGAGCATGCATGACCACCACTTGATCATGATCCAGCTTGGCTTCCAAAAATAGTGGCACGTGATCATGAGAGCAACTTGGCAACCAATTTTTACACAAAGGCTTCTCCTCCTTTTAGGTTAGGCATTGGGATTGCGACATTGAACTACCTGCAATCTTTTGCCCGAACCGGCAATATCCCTGGCTGGCTGCAGCAATGCAAAGATCTCAATCGGGTGGCCTGGAATGTTTATGGTGATGATTACGTGCATGCACTACCGTGTTCGCAACCCTTGAATGGCCTGTTGCATGGCTTGGAAGCTAAGGTAGCTACTGTAACAACCTCTCTGGGCGTTTTAGATGGGAATGAAGTCGGTGCTTTTTTATGCAGAGTGGCGTGGTATCCAAAACCATGAGATGGTGGACTGCAGCAGTTTTATGGATTTACACCCCAAAACGGGTGCAAAATAAGAGAAGGGTAGCATTTAAGAGAGTAATGCTTTTATTCATGTTGCACCTATTAGTACAACTTTTGTATTTCTGGAAATTTATGATGCCTTTCTATGGAAAAAATTATATCCTATATGGTTTCCATGTCACGTCATTCATCTTATCAGCTTTATTCATCAAACTCAGTGATTGGTTGATGATAAAGAAATGAGATGATTGACGTGATGTATGACCATATTGGCGCATAGTATATATTTTCTTGTGTAAATAATATTACCTTGTCAGAAAGGATTTTTGGATGCAGGAGATAGACAGGAAAGCTTCTCTAATTGGAGTCTTTACTTGCGTAGGCCTACCGGGTGCTGTGAAATTTAGGAATATTAGGCTCGACGTCAATATATCTGAGCGCTAATCTTGTCAGTTGCTGGTAGGGAACTATAGCCATGTGGGGGTACACGACCACTGTGGGCTTGCTGAGAGACAGGGTGTTGAAATGGAAAACTTACACCTGGGGCCGGTTTTATTTTCCTACCGTTCTCATTCTCTTCCCACCAGGATGGTCATAAAAGTAAAGCCAAACACAACAACTGATCAACTTCCGCAAGGAGATTTAGCATTAAAAGAGAGTAAGGGATTTTTGTTTGGGAAAAAATAATACGCCTTCTAAGTCATCTCTTTTGGTAGTAAACATGGTGATAAAATTGCTTCTGGGAAAAGAAATGGACCTTGACAATTGGCAAGGCATCATGGGAAAAAAAAAGAAATGAAAGAATTTTCAGATTTGAAGCTTATTCTGCGGCAAGACTCTGGAGAAAGGCTAGCTAGCTACTACTGCTTAAAAGCTGGACATCAGTATGCATAGGAAAATGGGAGACAGCATCGAGGAAGCTTAATTGTAAACGATCTCGGCAAGCAATGGAGCTGGGAATATGAGACTACGATCGATGACAAACACACAGGCTTTCTCTTGCTTCCCACTTCTGACTTTTGGCTTATTCGGCATGCGAGGGGTATGTTTGGTTTTTGATGTAAGAAAGTTCCATGGTCATCCCATCTCCTCATCTCGAGGGATGAAGCTAGAATCCCATCCTTTCTATGACCATACCTACTGTCCTTTCATTTTGAGCATGTAAATATATTAACTTAGCTATAAATAAAATCCGGGTGGGGATAAATACCCTCCCTTTGCATTAAAAAAAAGAAAGGACCTTGGGTTTGGGTTGTTCTTGATAGATTTCTGACCATACTTCCTCCACTTGTAGCCATCATTTGTGAGTCCATTCCCACAGCTCTTGATCCTAAGTGTGTACTTATTCTCCATTTTACCTGACCCTTTCTCTGGGAATGAAATCCTACAATAAATGGAATCAGATTCACTGATTAATAAAAGAGAACTACTGAGGCAAACAACATATCTTGAGAGTGAGAAGCAGAAGCATGTGTAGAAGAAAAGCAACATACACAGCTTGAGAACCACTGCGACCATGTTGAAAGCCCATGGACAGCGCACGCTGGATATCTCCAATTGTAGGGCCAGAGTAGACAGATGAGATGAGCTTGTTAATTACGGACTTCTGAGAAGCAGCTTGTTGAGATTCTGGGACCTCAGGTGGGACGAAGAGAGGGGACTCGTCGTCAAGGAGCTCATGGATGAGCTCCTCTACCGACCCATCAAACCAATTGGCTTCTGATTCATCTACTTCCTCCATGAAAATTGAAGAAAAATGGTTGTTTTTTAAAGAGGAGAAAGAAGTGAGAGGAGGGCAGAGTTGATATAAGAAGGAAGCCGTGGAGATCTAGACACGTAGATCTCCGTTGAAATGGCTTGGCTTTTATAGCCTCCAGATGCGAAAAGTTGACATTTTTAAAAGACCAATATACCCTTGTGTGAAAGCTGCTTCCCTATCGATGAGATATGCATGATACTTCACCTAGCCAGGCCAAATTAGCTACCTGGCGCGTGGACTGCCCAAACAAGCGAAAAGGTCAACCACTGGACTGTACCCCCAGAGAGAGAGAGGGAGAGAGAGAGTCCAATATCCCTTCGGAGAGAGATAGGGAGAGAAAGAGACTCATTGGATAATGCATGCAACCTTTCTTGTGCATGCATTCTATGCGAGCTAGTAATAGAAAATCAAAAATAAAATAAAATTTTTTATGATACTTAAAAAATATCATAAAATATTATATATCACGATGGGCATCATCCATCAGATGGCTATCTAAACTATTCAAATATTTTTAAAATTTATAATTTTTTAATATTTTAATATATATATAAATATATATAATTATATAATAATTAATTATAAATAATATTTTATAATATTTTTAAGCACCATAGAAGATTCGCTTGCATCAAATCAAGATGAAGTGAATCACTATAAAAAAAAATAGCTATTTAACAATGGATAAAATCTATTACTAATTCATTTTTAAATGATTTAGCAATGAATTAACAATGAATTAGCAACGAATTTACGTACATTATTAAATTTTTCGTAGTTAATTAGTAATGGAACTCATATCTGTTTCTATTTCGTTGCTAAATATTTTTAGGAACGAAATAGCAACAGAATTATTCCATTGCTCATTTTTGAATAACGAGTTTGCATATCAAATAATTTTCATAATATTTAGCAACGGAATAGCAACAGAATTATTCCGTTGCTCATTTTTGAATAACGAATTTGCATATCAAATAATTTCCATGGCTTTTTCATTACAAATTAGTTGCTAATCAATTATTAAACTTTTAAGTTTTTATTATTAGCTCGTTGCTATTCCGTTTTAAAGCTATTGCTATTTTTTTAGTTTTTCATTGTAAATTCATTTCTATTCGATTGCTAAAGTTTTAGTATTCCATTGCAACTCCATTTTTGTTCCGTTACTAATTTTTTTGGATTTCATTGCTAATCCGTTGCTAAAGTTTTAATACTTCATTGCAATTCTATTTCTAATCCTTTCAAATATCTATTGCTAATGTATTGTAAATCTATTGCTAATTCATAAATTCTAAAATTTCTTTCAATAGCTAATCCATTAATAAAGTATTATTTTTATGATTTTTTAGTTATATTTTTTAAAATATAATATTTATATATACTTGCTATACATCCAACAACAACCATAATTATTTTAAGCCATCCAATAACAATACCAATTCTTCATTCACTAATACCAAAAAATCAATAAAGTACCTATATTGAAAAGTACGGATAGTATATCAAATCACGTATAAAGTATACATAGTATCAAGATAAAGTATATATATCCAACAAGGTTCTTACACATAAAACAAAAGATGTTAAGAAACAAGGCCTATGGAGTTTCTAGGTGCATAACGCCGTCACCGATGTTTTATCCATCTCTATCATCCTTCGATGGATGATGCTTCAAAATAGATGCCTAATATCATACATTAAAAAATAAAGAAATGATAAAGAAAAGCATAAGTAAAGAAAAAATAAAAGCGATATTTTTCTTACCTCTTGTGGAGCTGCAGATGGTGCCGCCGTAGTATGCTGTGTGTTTATTGGCAGGAGTATCTAACCAAAAGGAGCAGTCCACCAAGTACTTGGTCAATTCCATGGTGTAGACTGAGGAATTGAAGGAGGATGCTCAGATGTAGAAGATGATGGTGCTGGTGATGGATGTGGAGTGATCATAGCCTAAAAGATTTGTTGTATCGTCTCTAAACTATTGCTCATCTTCTGCATATCATTCTCGAGCACATGCATTTCCTGAACCAATGGATCATCAGGTTGTCTTTTTTGGTTGGAGGTTGCCGTACTAGATACATCTATAGATGATAGACTATGAGAAACAAATGTATGCCGACTCAATCCAAATACTCTACCCTTTTTGCATGGTCCAGCCGCCTCCACCCAAGAATCAACATCAAAATAAGGTTGGATCTTCACCATACTTTCTATGCATAATCCGATCATATGATTCCTATAATACAAGTATATATAACATGCTTAAGTATTTTAATAAAAATATGTAAATAAAATTCACAGCATTCCAATAAATTAAATGGATGGAAAGAGCTCATTTGAGTATTGGATGGTTGCTGGAAAGTACAAAAGAAAAAGGAGATGGGAAGGAAAATAAAGAAGCAAACATCTGAGTCGTGAGAGCTGTGAATTCGTTTTAGACTTGTAGAAAGAAGAAGAAAGCCTTTGTATGGTAATAATTATAATAATAGGAATGAATGCTTTAGCAAACTTTAGCGCTAAGAGAGAACAAACCAACGACATAAAAATCAAGGTACAGCTTTTGTATGTCATAGGAATTTCTCTACTTATCATCTCAACAACTAAAAACAACACAGTGGCAAGGAAGAATAAATTTATAGTAAAAGAAAATATAATTTTGGTGATTCAGGGCCACAATTCACTACATAAATCTAGTATATAAAATCAATCAGTAACGGTGGTTTTGATTTCACAAATTCACCAGTACCAAAAGTCAAGAAGTAATCTAATATACATGTTGCTACAGATCTGCCGGATGCTATATTGCCAGCAAAGCATAATTCAGGCCGTCAAAAGAGAGCATTATTGCATTGGTACCTCAATTTAAAATTCATGTCATCAAAGATGATGACTCTGTCCAAGCTTTCTATCACTGGCATATCAAGCATCTCTATATGATTCATAATAAGCAAGGATGACAATCACAAACATTGAACGCTAACAATTAATGACATGTTTTCCGGTGTGTGACACGAGACAGGTAGCACAAAAGCAAAAGGTTGAATCCTTATCCATGTACGTATACCTAAAACTTATGTTGAGCACTTTTCACTTTTCCCACACATGCGTGGCAACCTCATTTTAAATAATCAATAGGCCACAAAACTAATTTGAGGCCACCCATCTGTATTCAGGTTTTAATCCCCTGCAAGCATTGAAAAAGGACTAAAATTGATGTACTCATGGAAACTTCGAAACCAAAAGACAAACTTATTGGTTTTTGCCAAACTGGTCCAAAACCCAGATTAATAACAGAGATTCAGCTAATACTTTCGTATGTTCCAAATATATCACTAACAATAAACACAATAAACCTTTATGACAACACCAACAATCGGTATAAGATCTTGGAGGACAATACACTAGCATATGCATATATATATATATATATATATAAGATACTTACAAATGATGTTCATTACTTACGCCAACTTTCTTCGCTTTTTCATTCACAAAGTCACTATTTTTGTCTTGGTGCATGTGGTCAAATACTTCCTTATATGTTGCCAGCCGATCAAGCTCAGATCCCTAAAATAATTTCAAGATAAATGAAATCATATAACCAAGATGATTATTGTATAGAAAAAAGATATCGAACAAACACATGCTGTGGATGGTCATGCTAGCCAAACAGCCGGTGTGGGCAATTCGAGTTGATTATTTGCGGTTCTTGGATGCAATATCTGACTTCTTCTGCCACTCTTTTCTCTTTCATTTGTCCACCAAGCTCCTCCACTTCATAGTGGACATACCATCAGGCGGATTATCAATCATCTCAGCCAATTCATCAGTATTGTTCCTTTTCTTCGCCTCTTTGCTTATAAGAAAAAGCATATGATGGAGTCGGGCTCCCGCAATAATCTCCCACACATGTCACACTAGAACGCGATCAACACCAGTAGCAAATATATATTTCCTCTACAATTAAATAACACAACTATATCATATCAACTAATAAACAGTAAAAAAAAAAAGTTAAACATTAACCTTTCAAAAATTAAAATGAAAAGAAGAAATAAATATTATCTAATGCATACCATGAACTCATCAAACAATATGTCCTTTATCTCAAGAGAATACTTCGACCATGTAGTATAACCCATAGGAAGATGATGCAAGATCTTTTTCGAAATAAAATGAACAGCATCACCAAGATAGAAATTTTTTCTTAAACCAAATGAAACATAAAGAGATATCAAATACAAAGGCAAAAAATCCTTATGCTCTTTGTACAATACAAAAAGAAAAATGAAATGAAAATCATACTCACGGGTTATAAGAAGGTACAAGCTCCAACTTAATTCCAATCCGAATAGATGCATCACCCTTTGTCTGTGTCGGGATGTCTCCCCCTGATGCTGCGTCTACTATTGATGGCACCACTGATGTGTCCGTGGCTTCTGATGCTGAATCATGAATCAAATGAACCATCACTGAGTGAGTCCTATTCGAATCCCCACCTATAAATAAGAGCAACAATCACTAAAAAATAAAGAGGTGTGCTCCCTCTTATGTAAAAAAAAAAGGAATAAAGTAACATACCCATGGATGGCGCTGGTTGTGTGTCATGAGTCGATGGGATCATCATCGAGGGAGCCCTACTCGAATCCCCATCTAGAAATAAGAGGAACAAGATTGCTAGAAATAAAAAGGTATACTTTCTATTATACAAAAGAAGATAGAAAAAAGTAGCATGCTTGTGGATGGTGCTGGGTGGGTGTCATGAGTCGATAGGATCATCACTGAGGGCGCCCTACTCGAATCCCCATTTAGAAATAAGTGAAACAAGATTACTAAAAAATAAAAAATGTGCTTTCTATTATACAAAATAAGATAGGATAAAGTAACATACCTATGGGTGGTACCTCTGGTGGTGTAGGATTTGTCAGAGGTGGCGATGAATCTACCTCCACATCTTTCGATTACATTAGATATCTATTAATCCCCTTTGAATTACACATCACTCCTTTACTTGTTCGGCCTCCTCTAGCTAATGAACAATAAGTCTTTTTGCCCCTTACCATGATTCACTGAAAAGGCATATTAAGAAAACATCAAAAATATATGATAATAAAAAAAGTAGTATACATATAGCATATCAATAAAAAGTTACAAAGAATGTAAAGTGTTAACAATACCTATGCATCAATCATCAAGATCCATCTCATCTTCACTACTTGAGTCATCATCATCATCACTACTTGAGTCAAAATTTGACTCTACATCCTCTATCTCTCCAGTATCATCCTCAAGCTCGTCAAAATCATTATCATTATTATAGTCTTCTTCCTTTTCACTTTCTACATCCTCATCATTATTGTCGTCGACATAAATACGTACCTCCCTTGTATCAATTTCTTCTACATGATTATGATCCGAAAGGATTAGGACTTTATTAAGGTTGTTATTCAAATGAGGAGGAATATATGATATTCTCGCTTCTTCATCTTGGTAATAATTATAATCATTTGATCGTGCCTCAATTGATTCGTCATCATAAACCTCAGTAGGATATAATTTTGCTTTCACCTTACAAATTACCCACCAATCATTCCCATCTTTGCTCCTAAAAGTTGGATACTTTGTATAGTATACTAGCTGCGATTGGTTAGCCAATATAAATGGCTCATATGCATTCAATCTCGACTTGTGATTAACCTCAACGATATCATATCTTGCATAGACTCTAACTCCTTGTATAGGATCAAACCAATGACACTTGAAAAGCAACACATGATTTTTATATCCAACATATTCTACTTCGAACACTTCTTGCACAATACCGTAATAATCCAATTCATTTTCACTATAATTGTTGCTTCTAACACATACTCCACTATTCATTGTAGACTTATTTTGTCCATATGAATAGGTGTGAAATCTTTAACCATTCACCATATAGCCATTGTAGCATCGTACTTCCTTAGATGGACCATGGATCAACATGCGAAGCCAAGGGTCATGAACTTCATTTCTAGCAGCCTAAAACATTAATAACATCCGGTCAAGATTCAACATCATCTCATTCAACTTCAATTGGTATAAGTTATATTTAATGAATATAACTTACATTCTCATTTAATGAATATAACTTACATTCTCCTTTAACCATTTTGGAAACTCTGATTCATGCATCTTCTCAATCTCAGCATCGGTGATGTCCGAACGAGTCCTTCTTACATCATCATCAAATTATCTGTTTCATCATAAGCATTGAGAAACGTAACATAAATAGCACAACAATCATGGATCATTGGACACATAATGAGAGATATAAAGTAGATAGCCTTAAAAACTTACTCACCGTATTGTTCAACCTCAATGCAATTTAGGAGGACGTATATCTCGACAGCATGTATCTTTTCATCAGTCAAATATCTCGTCCAATTTTTTCCAAATGCACGATCAGGCCTTGTGAATATGAACAAATGACCTTCCGCATCAACAAAACCTCCATCATCATTTTGGGGGACTTTAGTGCATCGGGTTTGAATATGAGGTTCAAAGTAATGCGAACAAAAATTAGAAATTTTCTCAATGATATATGCTTCGCTTATTGAACCTTCTACCCTAGCTTTGTTGCCAACTTTTTTCTTCAAGTCACTCATACACCTATAATGTCATATTCAAGGATTGAGTTCTTAGTAGTAAGGATATGTTAGAGATAACGAAATAATAGAAAAATTACTTTTCAAAATGATACATCCATGTGTATTGGACTGGCCCACCTACTTTTGCTTCATATGGCAAATGTATAGGTAGATGCTCCATTGAATTGAATAATGCAGAAAAAAATATCTTCTCTAACTTACAAATTGCCTCTACAATACTCTTCTCAAGCAACTCCATTTTATCAATATGCAATTCTGGAACACATAAATATCTGAAAAACTGACTTAGTTCAGCCAATGCACCCCATATCGGTTTAGATAACATATCACGAAATGCCAAAGGCAACAGTCTTTGCATGAATATATGACAATTATGACTTTTCATGCCATGTATTTTGCCTTCAACCACATTAACCCCTCGAGCTATATTTGACACACATCCATCCAAAAACTTCAATTGCTTAACACATACACAAACCTCCTTAACTTGAACAGATGATAACACGTAAGTTGCCTTTGGCTTTACAAATTTGCCCCAATTTCCTTCAGCTCAAGTTCTCACCGCTTGCAAAAGTGTTTTATATTACAACGAGCTTGAACAATATCCTTTGTTTTGCCTTTGATGTCCATCACAGTACTAAATATATTATCAAACATATTTTTTTCAATATGCATGACATCTAAATTATGACGAATGAGATTTGTGGACCAGTAAGGCAACTTCCAAAATATGCTAACTTTCTTCCAATTATATTCTTTTCCAAACCCAATGAATTTTTGTTGACCACATGCACGACTGAACATGATTTGATCAAATTGATCTAATCTATCTTTAATTTCCTTGCCACTCAATCTAGATATAGGTTTTGCACTTTCTTGGGTTGATTTTTTGAATGCATCTTTTTGTTTGCGGAAAGGATGTTCTTCAAAAAGAAACCGTCGATGACAATCAAACTAACACGGTTTCTTACTACCACTTTTTAGAGTAAACAACTTTGTATGTTCCATACAATAAGGACACACAAGTTTACCATGTGTGCTCCACCCTGACAACATCCCATAGGCAGAAAAATCATTGATTGTCCATAAAAGGACAGCCTTTATGTTAAAGTTTTGTTTCTGAAAAACATCAAACGTGCATACACCCTCACTCCATAAATTTTGCAATTCATCAATCAATGGCCTAAGAAAAACATCTATGCTTTGGCTAGGTGAAGTTGGACCAGGAAGAATATATTACTTTTATCCATGCACATCCCTGACGGCAAGTTATACGGTGTTACAAAAATAGGCCAACATGAATAAGGTGCAGAATTATTGGCTAATGATGTAAACCCATCAATACATAGCTCCAGTCTAACATTCCGATGCTTGCTAGCAAAGTCTGGATGTACCAAGTCAAATTGTTTCCATGCCTCTCCATCTACCGGATGTGAGACCACTGCCAGATCATGACGAACACCTTCTTTATGCCATCGCATATGCCTAGCAGATTTCCTCGACATATATAACCATTGGAGCCTAGGAGTTAGAGGAAAATAGCACATACCTTGTAAGGTATATTAGATTGCTTTGTATTATCCTCTATGTTAGGCTTGAATCGAGGCTGACCACCTACGGAACACCCTTTCTTCCCCTCATCATCCTTATAGTATAACATACAATCATTCAGGCAAACATCTATCTTCTTATAGCTTAATCCCAACTCCATGACTATTTTCTTTGATCGATAAAAATTCTCTAGTAACTTTTCATCCTCAGGTAGCATGCTCTTAATTATTAAGAGCATACGGTCATAACATGCCTCACTCATATTGAACTCCGATTTAAGATTCAATAATTGTGCTATGGCCGATAATCTCGTATGCGCTTTGCACCCCTCCCATAATGGCTCATCAGCATCTTTAAGTAATTCATAAAATCTTGCAGCTGATGGATTTAGAGTTTCATTAAAATCATTCACAGCATCATAGGTCATATTAGCCTTTCTTGTGCCATCCATAACCACATCCATATAAGGATTTCTAAGGTCTGTCCCTCCCCCCTCAGCACTTACATGATGAGGATCATCAAACTTCCAAAAAAGTTTCCCATGAAGAGTCCAATTTTGATAGCTTTGCACAAAACCTTTCTTGTACAGATGCACCATCACTAAATCGGGGATCAAAAACTTTTTGTTCTTACATATCGTGCATGGGCAGAGAATTTTATCTTCTTCCATAGTCAATGGATTCGATGTTGCAACTACAATGAACTCATCTACTCTAGTCTTAAATTCTTGTGTCACCCTTCCACTATAGACCCTACGGCTCATCCAACTCCGATCCATTATGTTCAACCACCATTGTGCATTAATAAATATCAAGTTCATATTAAACTACCAATATCTTAAATGTATATAGCAATAAAAGTATGTAGAAACAAATGTAAATTGAATTATAAGCAATCTCTTGTAGCAAACATAAAAGATCATAGGTGTTGGGGATAAACCCCGCTCCCACTGAAGTTCAGTCTGATGCTTAGCCTAATATAACTAGTAATCACGGAAGAGCTTTGATCGAAAATTCTTCCTCCAGCGGTCGAACTCCTTTCGGATTTCTCCAGCGGTTGAACTCCTCAAGCAGTCGAACTTCTTTCGGCCTTCTCCTTCAGTCGGGTTCCTTCAGTAGCTGAACTCCTTCTGGACTCCTCCAGCAGTCGAACTTCTTCTGAACTCCTTCAGCAGCCGAACTTCTTCCGACCTCCTCCAGCAGTCGAACTCCTTTTGATCTTCTCCATCAGTCAAACTCCATTTGGACTTCTCCATCAGTCAAACTCTTTTCGGATTTCTCCAGCGGTCGAACTCCTTTCGGACTCTTCCAACAGTCGAACTTCTTTCGATCTTCTTCTTCAGTCGAATTCCTCCAACAGCCGAACCCCTCTCGGACTCTTTCAACAGTCGAATTTCTTTCGACCTTCTTCTTTAGTTGGACTCCTCCAGCAGTCGAACTTCTTTCAGACTTCTTTTTCAAACGAACTCCTACATCAGTCGGGCTCCATCCGGACTTTTTTTTCAATCAAACTTCTTTCAAATTTTTTCTTCGATCGAATTTCTCCATCAGTCGAACTTTTTATAGACTTCTTCATCAGTCAAACTCTATCTGAGATTTTTAATAGATTACTCTCAGATTTCAACTAGCATTTCTTTCAGATGATCCTCTCTAGCCGTATTCCTTTTAGGAGTCCGAACTCCTCTGAAATTGATATATGTCAAAGCTATTCACCAATCAATACCCGCTTTCTTCAAACTTTGACTATTAAATTTCAACGAACGAGCACATCACGATAACGAACATCTCTCTCCATAACAAACTCTACGTGGCTCCGAGCGGTCCGCTATCGGACAGTTATGACTGTCACTATCAGTCTGCTACAGACGACAGCGGATCCGAGCAGCCTACCATCGGATAGTGATGGCTATCACTATCAGTCTGCTACAGACGACAGCAACTCCGAGCGGCTCACTACCAGACAGTATCGACTGTCACTATCAGTCTGCTATAGACTTCGTCTATAAAAGAAATCCTTCAGATACATTTTCTCTAAGTTCTCTTCTCTTTTCCAAAATTCTGCTGAATTTTTTTTTGAGTACACTATTTCTGTTGGTCAGAAGAGCTAACTTGATCGTTGAAGGATCCTACCGAAGCCACCACCACCAACTTCAGATGGAACTTTATTTTGCAGATCACTGACGGTGACCTCTTCTTTCTTAACTCCAACTCGATCCGACGTCAACCAGATTCTGCACCAACAGGATTGGTACTAGAGGAAGGAATTTTTATTTTTGAGGTATCCTTATTCTTAAAGGAGTGCTCAGTCGATCCTGTCGATCTTCTTCTTCAAGGTTCATCTTCATTCTCTTTCTCAATTCCAAGAAATACCTCCAAAGAAGGTGACTATCCAAAGTTCTATTGCTTCTATCGTCAGATCTGAGCCAGATCCATTCATCCATGCTCCATCATCAGTGCTTCAACCTCCTCCATCGATGCATAGTAGATCTGGAGCAGTTTAATCTGCTGATGCAGCAGATTTAGGACCTCACCGAAATGATGTAGACCATGTGGCAACCTTTGATGGAGGTTCCATCAAAAAATTCACCATTGGGATGTCAGAAACTGACTCCAAGGAGGAGCACTTAGGCTAGCATATCCATCACCTCTAGAAAGAAGAAATAGAGAGCAGAGAATTCTTGTTCGGATCATAATTTTTTTTCGAAAGAGATCTTTTTCATCTACAGTTGGAAGCCTTTCAAGATCTACAATCGAGATGACATCGTTGATCAAAAATTATGAGAGATGAATCGATGGATTGAGAAACTCTGCCACATCACCTCGGCTCATCATGACGACGTCTGCACCGATCCTTTTTTCTCCTTTTGAATTATGCAAGAGCCCATTCTACCGAACTTCAAACTTTCTTAATTTAAAAGTAATGATGAAACCTTTGATCTGGTCGATCACTTGGAGGTCTTCCGAACCATGATACTGCTCCATAGTGCACCAAATGCTATCTTATGCTGAGCTTTACCATCTATCTTAAAGAAAGCAGCAAGAAACTGGTACTCGATGTTGAAATTGAATATGATCTTCTTCTTTAATCAGATGAGCCATCAATTTATGGCTCATTTTGTTAGTAGCCGACATCCCCATCGAGGTTCGAATTTTTTGATGAATATCAAGCAGAAGAAGAAAAAATTTATCAGGACTTATGTCATTCGATTTAATACTACTACATTGGAGGTTTGAAACCTATATCAATCTGTTGTAATGGCCGTACTCAAGAACAGCCTTCAGAAGAATGATTTATTATTTTCTCAGCAGAAGAAGTACCTCAAAGACTTTGCTGATCTACTAGCTCGGGCTGAAGGATATGTCTGAGCGAAAAAAGCCTTCAAGTTGAAGGATGAGGAGGCCGCAGGAGAGCGGCAGGCGGGCGAGTCTAATAAATCTACAACTGATAGAGGACCGAATAAAGTTCGACCGTGCTCAGGAACTTCTTTCGAGTGTGAGCGAGCCCAAACTCTTTCTCAAGCTCATCATTAAAGAGGTCTCGATAGAAGGGCACAAAGAAGTTCTTCTCCTAGAAGGTTTCATAACTACGTCTTTCTCGATGCTCCAAAAATATAAGTATTAATGAAGATCAAGGGGCAACTACCGAGGTCTGAAAGGATGCGCTCTCATCCTGCTCCAAGACGAGATCGAGGAGCTCATCAGGAGAGGCCGACTGAATCGATTCATCAGACATCGATCTGAAGTAAGAAAAGGTCGGCCAAGGATGCTACCACAGTCAAAATCATCAATAAGAAAGGACAACAAGAAGATCGACCGTCTCTCGGCATCATCAATACTATTTTTAGGAGACTTAGTGTTTCGACGAGCTACCATCTCTCAGCCTCAAAGTCAAGAAAAGTTTATCTTAAATTGAGAATGTCCGTATGAAATAGAGAAGATCGTCCGGTCCGAAACTTATCACCTGAAGAAGTTCGAAGGAACAATGCTTCCATGATCTAAAAATTTAGAAAATCTAAAAACATAGTGCCAGCAATTTTTTTTTAATAAAACTCCTCCATTTCAACATTATTATTTTTTGATAAAAAAAATGTGATGATAGGAAGGAAGCAATAAAAAGTGGCCATGTTAGGAATAGAAGGAGAACCTCATCCTAATATGAGCAAATCGAAGACCTCCGATTATTTAAGATAGGAGGAGGAGAGAGGCCCATTCAATGGCCCTTATATGCCCCGATAGCCTGTTAGGAACAGGAGGAGAATCTCATCCTAACGTGAGCAAAGTCGAAGGCCTCATTCATTTTAGATGATATGAGAAAAAAGATCCTGACAATGACCCTTATGTGTTCTTATAGTCCATTAGGAATAGGAGGAGAACCTCGTCCTAACGTGAGCAAAGTCGAAGGCCTCGATCATTTTAGACGAGATGAGGGGAGAGATCCTGACAACGGCCCTTATATGCCCCTACAATCCATTAGGAACAGGAGGAGAACCTCATCCTAACATGAAGCAAAGTCAAAGACCTCGTTCATTTTAGACGAGATGAGGAAAGAGACTTCGACAATGGCCCTTATATGCCCCCTACAGTCCATTAGGAACATGAGGAGAACCTCATCCTAACGTGAGCAAAGTCGAAGACTTCATTCATTTTAGACGAGGTGAGAGGAGAGGCTTCGACAACAGCCTTAATGTGCCCCTACAGTCTGTTAGAAATAGAAGAAGAATCTTATCCTAACATAAGCAAAGTTGAAGGTCTCATTCATTTTAGATAAAGTGAGAGGAGAGGCCCCAACAATGGCCCTAATGTGCCCCTACAGCCTATTAGAAATAGGAGGAGAATCTTATCCTAACATGAGCAAAAGTTGGAACTTCATAGACCAAAGATGTAGAAAAGAAAGAAGCTTGATGGAGAATTCTTACACATATTTTTTCACAACAATCTGACTACGTCAAATGCAAAAGGCAGAACCTTATCCTGGTTTGCAAGAGTGGTCCTAGTTTGACGTCTACAATAAGTCCGACGTTCACAACGAGCTTGGTGTCCACAACAAGCAACAAATGCGGATCAAAATTCTTCCTCAAGCTTCAACCTCAATAGGAGATAAGATCTTCTTCAACCTTGACTAGAGATAAGATCTCCTCCGAGCTTCAACCTCACTAGGAGATAAGATCTCCTTCAATCTCGGCTGGAGATAAGATTTTCTCCGAGCTTCAATCTCAACAGAAGATAAGATCTCCTTCAACCTCAATAGGAGATAAGATCTTCTTCAACCTTGGCTGAAGATAAGATCTCCTTCGAGCTTCAACTTCAACAGGAGATAAGATCTCCTTCAACCTCGGCTGGAGATAAGATTTCTCCTCTGAGCTTCAACCTTAGCTAGAGATAAGATCTCCCCCGAGCTTTAACCTCAACAAGAGGTAAGATCTTCTTCAACATCGACTGGAGATAAGATCTCTTCCGAGCTTCAACTTCAATAGAAGATAAGATCTCCTTCAATCTCGACTGGAGATAAGATCTCCCCCGAGCTTTGAGGTCTCCTTCAACCTCGACTGGAGATAAGATCTCCCTCGAGTTTCGACCTCGACTAGAGATAAAATCTTTTCCAAGCTTCGACCTCAATAGGAGATAAGATATCCTTTAATCTTGGTTGGAGATAAGATCTTCCTCGAGCTTCAACCTCAATAAGAGATAAGATCTTCCTCGAACTTCAATTTTAACAGGAGATAAGATCTCTTTCAATCTTGGTTGGAGATAAGATCTCCTCCGAGCTTCAACCTCGACTGAAGATAAGACCTCCCTCGAGCTTCAACCTCAATAGGAGATAAGATCCCTTTCAACCTCGGTCAGAGATAAGATCTCCTCCGAGCTTCAACATCAATAGGAGATAAGATCTTCTTCAACCTCAATAGGAGATAAGATCTTTTTCAACCTCGGTTGGAGATAAGATCTCTTTCGAGCTTCAACTTCAATAGAAGATAAGATCTCCTTCAACCTCGACTGGAGATAAGATCTTTCTTGAGCTTCAACCTCGACTGGAGATAAGATTTTCTCTGAGCTTCAACTTTAATAGAAGATAAGATCTCTCCCGAGCTTCAACCTCGATGGATATAGAGCCCTGAAAAGAATTTTGATAGTCATCTTTTTTATACTCTCTTCCTTCAAATTTCGAACTCAAAAGTGGGGAGACTATTATTGGGGATAAATTTTGCTTCCGTCGAAGTTCAGTCTGATGCTTAGCCTAATGTAACTGATAATCATGGAAGAGCTTCGATTGAGAATTCTTCTTTTAACAATCGAACTTCTTTCGAATTCCTCCAAGAGTCGAACTCCTTTCGGACTCCTCCAACAGTCGAACTCCTTTCGAACTTCTCCTTTAGTCGGGTTCCTTCAGTAGTCAAATTTCTTTCGGACTCCTCCAACGGTCGAACTTCTTTCGGACTTCTTCAGTAGTCAAACTCCTTCCGACCTCCATCAGTCGGACTCCATCCAGACTTCTCCATTAGTCGAACTTCTTTCAGTTTCCTCTAGCGGCTGAACTTCTTTCGGACTCCTCCAGCAGCTGAACTCCTTTTGAACTCTTCGAGCAGCCGAACTCCTTCCAACCTTCTCCTTCAATTGGATTTCTCCAGCAGCCGAACCCCTCTCGGACTCCTTCAGCGATTGAACTTTTTTCGGACTCCTCCAGTAGTCGAACTCCTTTCAAACTTCTTTCAAACTTCTCTTTCATGCGGACTCCTCCATCAGTCGGACTTCATCCAGACTTCTTCTTCAGCCAAACTTCTCTCAGATTTTTTCTTTGATCGGACTTCTCCATCAGTCGAACTTCTTCTGAAGTTCTCCATCAGTTGAACTCCATCTAGATTCCTTCAGTAAATTACTCTCAGATTTCAACTAGTATTCCTTCCGAATAATCATCTCTAGCCATAATCCTTTTAGGAGTTTGAACTCTTTTGGATTTGATATATGTTAAAGCTTTTCACCAACTAACATCCGCTTCCTCCAAACTTCGACTATTAAATCTCAACAAATGGGTACATCACAACAACGGATACCTCTTCTCATAACAAACTTCATGTGACCCCGAGCGGTCCGCTACTAAATGGTTACGACTGTCACTATCAGTCTGCTATAGACGACAGCGATCCCGAGCAGTCCACCATTGGATAGTGATGGCTGTCACTATCAGTCTGCTACAGACGACAGCGGCCTCAAGCAGCCCGCTATCAAGCGATGTCGGCTGTCACTATCAGTCTACTACAGGCTCCGTCTATAAAAGGGATTCTTTAGATACATTTTCTCTAAGCTCTCTTCTTCTTTCCAAAATTCTGCTGAATTTTTTTCTGAGCACTCAATTTCTGTTGGTCAAAAGAGCTGACTTGATCGTCGGAGAGTTCTGTTGGAGCCACCATCATCGATTTCGAATGAAGTTGGATATGATCTTCTTCTTTGACCAGATGAGCCATCAGTTTGTGGCTCATTTTGTTAGTAGCCGACATCCCCATCGAGGTTCGAATTTTTTGATGAATATCAAGCAGAAGAAGGAGAAATCTATCTGGGCTTATGTCATTCGATTTAATACTACTGTATTGAAGGTCTGAAACCTGGATCAGTCTGTTATAATGGCCGCACTTAAGGATAGCCTTCAGAAGAATGATTTATTATTTTCTCAGTAGAAGAAGTACTCCAAAGACTTTGCTGATCTACTAGCTCGGGCTGAAGGATATGCCTGAGCGGAAGAAGCCTTCAAGTTGAAGGATGAGGAGGCTATAGGCGGGTGAGTCTAATAAATCCATAACTGATAGAGGACCGAATAAAGTTCGACCGTGCTCACGGACTTCTTTCGAGCGCGAGCGAGCCCGAACTCCTTCTCAAGCTCATCGTTAAAGAGGCCCCGATAGAAGGGCACAAAGAAGTTTTCCTCCTAGAAGATTTCATAACTACGTCTTTCTTGATGCTCCAAAAATGCAAGTATTGATGGAGATCAAGAAGTAACTACCGAGGCCTAAAAGGATGCACTCTCATCCTGCTCCAAGGCGAGATCGAGGAGCTCATCAGGAGAGACCGACTGAATCGATTCATCAGACATCGATCTGAAGTAAGAGAAGGTCGGTCAAGGGCACTACCGCAGTCGAAACCACCAATGAGGAAGGAATAATAAGAAGATCGACCGCCTTTCGGCATCATCAACACTATCTCTAGGAGACTTAGTGCTTCGACGAGCCACCATCTCTCAGCCTCAAAGCCAAGAAAAGTTTATCCTAAATTGGGAAGGCCCGTATGAAATAGAGAAGATCGTCCGATCCGAAACTTATCGCCTGAAGAAGTTCGGAGGAACAATGCTCCCATGATCTAAAAATTTAGAAAATCTAAGAACATACTGCCAGCAATTTTTCTTTAATAAAACTCCTCCATTTCAACATTATTATTTTTTGATAAAAAAATATGTGATGATAGGAAAGAAGTAATCAAAAATGGCCATATTAGGAATAGGAGGTGAACCTCATCCTAACATGAGCAAGTCGAAGACCTCCGATTATTTAAGATAGGAGGAGGGGAGAGGCCTATTCAATGGCCCTTATGTGCCCCTATAGCCTATTAAGAACAGAAGGAGAACCTCATCCTAACGTGAGCAAAGTCGAAGGCCTCATTCATTTTAGATGATATGAGAAAAAAGATCCTGACAACGGTCCTTATGTGCTCCTACAGTCTGTTAGAAATAGGAGGAGAACCTCATCCTAACGTGAGCAAAGTTGAAAGCCTCGATCATTTTAGACGAGATGAGAGGAGAGATCCTGACAACGGCCCTTATGTGTCCCTACAGTCCATTAGACATAGGAGGAGAATCTCATCTTAATGTGAGCAAAGTCAAAGGCCTCGTTCATTTTAGACGAGATGAGGAAAGAGGCTTCGACAATGGTCCTTATGTGCTCCTACAGTCCATTAGGAACAGGAGGAGAACCTCGTTCTAACGTGAGCAAAGTCGAAGATCTCATTCATTTTAGACAAGATGAGAGGAGAGGCTTCGACAACAGCCCTAATGTGCCCTTACAGTCTGTTAGAAGTAGAAGAAGAATCTTATCCTAACGTGAGCAAAGTCGAAGGTCTCATTCATTTTAGATAAAGTAAGAGGAGAGGCCCCGACAATGGCCCTAATGTGCCCCTACAACCTATTAGAAATAGGAGGAGAACCTTATCCTAACATAAGCAAAAGTTGGAACCTCATAGACCAAGGATGTGGAGAAGAAAGAAGCTTGATGGAGAATTCTTCCACATATTTTTCCACAATAATCTGACTACGTCAAATACGAAAGACAAAATCTTATCCTGGTTTGCAAGAGTGGTCCTAGTTTGACGTCTACAATAAGTCCGACGTTCATAATAAGCTCGGTGTCTGCAATAAGCAATAAATGCGGATCAAAATTCTTCCTCAAGCTTCAACCTCAATAGGAGATAAGATCTCCTTCAGCCTCGACTAGAGATAAGATCTCCTCCGAGCTTCAACCTCACTAGGAGATAAGATCTCCTTCAATCTCGGCTGGAGATAAGATCTCCTCCGCGCTTCAATCTCAACAGAAGATAAGATCTTCTTCAACCTCAATAGGAGATAAGATCTTCTTTAACCTCGATCGGAGATAAGATCTCCTTCGAGCTTCAACTTCAATAGGAGATAAGATCTTCTTCAACCTTGGTTGGAGATAAGATCTCCTCCGAGCTTCAACCTTAGCAAGAGATAAGATCTCCCCCGAGCTTTAATCTCAACAGAAGATAAGATCTTCTTCAACCTCGATTGGAGATAAAATCTCTCCCGAGCTTCAACTTCAATAGAAGATAAGATCTTCTTCAACCTTGACTGGAGATAAGATCTCCTCCGAGCTTCGAGATCTCCTTCAACCTCGGCTGGAGATAAGATCTCCTCCGAGCTTCGACCTCGACTAGAGATAAAAATCTTTTCCAAGCTTCAACCTTAATAGAAGATAAGATATCCTTCAACCTCGATTAGAGATAAGATCTTCTCTGAGCTTTAATCTCAACAAGAGATAAGATCTTCCTCAAACTTCAACTTCAACAGAAGATATGATCTCCTTCAATCTCGACTGAAGATAAGATCTTCCCCGAGCTTCAACCTCGACTGGAGATAAGACCTTCCTCGAGCTTCAACCATAATAGGAGATAAGATTCCTTTCAACCTTGATCAGAGATAAGATCTTCCCTGAGCTTCAACGTCAATAGGAGATAAGATCTTCTTCAATCTCAATAGGAGATAAGATCTTTTTCAATCTCGGTTGGAGATAAGATCTCTTTCGAGCTTCAACTTCAATAGGAGATAAGATCTTCTTCAACCTCGACCGGAGATAAGATCTTCCTTGAGCTTCAACCTCGGTTGAAGATAAGATTTTCTCCGAGCTTCAACTTCAATAGAAGATAAGATCTCTTTCGAGCTACAACCTCGATGGATGCAGAGCTCGAAAAAAAATTTTGATAGTCATCTTTTTTGTAATCTCTTCCTTCAAATTTTAAACTCGAAAGTGGGGAGACTATTATTGGGGATAAACCCCGCTTCCATCGAAGTTCAGTCTGATGCTTAGCCTAATGTAACTGGTAATCATGGAAGAGCTTCGATTGAGAATTCTTCCTTCAGCAATCGAACTCCTTTCGAATTTCTCCAGCAGCTGAACTTCTTTCAGACTTCTCCAACAGTCGAACTCCTTACGGACTTCTCCTTCAGTCGGGTTCCTCCAGTAGTCAAATTCCTTTCAGACTCCTTCAGCGGTCGAACTCCTTCTGTAGCCGAACTCCTTTCGAACTCCTCCAGTAGCCGAACTCCTTTCGACCTCCTCCATCAATTGGACTCCATCCGAACTTCTCCATCAGTCGAACTTCTTTCAGTTTCCTCCAACGGTCGAACTTCTTTTGGACTCCTCCAGCAGTTGAACTCTTTTTGAACTCTTCCAGCAGCCGAACTCCTTCCGACCTTCTCCTTCAATTGGGTTCCTCCAGCAGCCGAGCCCCTCTCGGACTCCTTCAGCGATCGAACTTCTTTCGGACTCCTCCAGTAGTCGAACTCTTTTCGATCTTCTTCTTCAATCGAACTCTTTCTGTAGTCGAACTTCTTTCAAACTTCTCTTTCATGCGGGCTCCTCCATCAGTCGGACTCCATCCAGACTTCTTCTTCAGCCAAACTTCTTCCAAATTTTTTCTTCGATCAGACTTCTCCATCAGTCGAACTTATTCTGAACTTCTCCATTAGTCGAACTCCATCTAGATTCTTTCAGTGAATTACTCTCAAATTTCAACTAGCATTCCTTCCAAATGATCCCCTCTAGCCATAATCCTTTTAGGAGTTCGAACTCTTTTGGATTTAATATATGTTAAAGCTCTTCACCAACTAACATCCGCTTCCTCCAAACTTTGACTATTAAATTTCAACAAACGGATACATCACAACAACGGACACCTTTTTCCATAACAAACTTCACGTGGCCTCGAGCGGCCCGCTACCAAATGATTACGGCTGTCACTATCAGTCTGCTATAGACGACAGCGGTCCCGAGCAGTCCACCATCGGACAGTGATGGCTGTCACTATCAGTCTGCTACAGACGACAGCGGCCTCGAGCAGCCCGCTATCAGGCGGTATTGGCTGTCACTATCAGTCTACTACAGGCTCCGTCTATAAAAGGGATCATTCAGATACGTTTTCTCTAAGCTCTTTTCTCTTTTCCAAAATTTTGCTGAATTCTTTCCTGAGTACTCAATTTCTGTTGGCCAAAAGAGCTGACTTGATCGTCGGAGAGTTCTGCTAGAGCCACCACCATCGATTCCGAATGAAATTTTATTTTGCAGATCACCGATGGCGACCTCTTCTTTCTCAACTCCAGCTCGATCTAGCATCAACCAGATTTTGCATGAATAATAAGTAAAACCGCATAGGTGCACAGGAAAGAAGAAAAAATAATGTTTTCAATGTAAATAACATAATTAGTTTGATGTGTCTCAAAATAATTAACTAAGCTAATGCACGAACATATTATGGATGTCAAATGCTAATTAATGCAAGTTGAAGAGAGCAGAATAATAGATGATGATTCTTTAGTCGTCACTGGTCCATAATGCCTATGATTGCATTAATGCATCATACGTGGACATGAAGTTCCCTTGAGATGAATTTTATCTATTTGAAACTTTTAATATATATTTTTTTCTCCTTTTTTGATGTAGTTTTGGCTTTATTTTGATTTACTAGGAGATTGGTTTTAAATAGAAAAACCTCACCTATATTTCTTTTCGCTTATCAAATTTGCCATCTATACAAGCCATAAAAATAAGTTACGACTTGGGTTGAAGAGAATCTATTGCTGATAAATCATGATGAAGAGAAAGGCAAGAAGCCACCCAGTGTATATTGAGTAAAAAAGAAAGTGATGATGTAAGAGAATCTATACAACATTGTTGAGGAGGTTATAGTTCAGGCCTAATTAAACAATGTTGTTTTCAGCAACTAAAATTTTAAAAAAGGGCATAAAAAGGCAGAAAAAGATGAAGCAAAAGAGGGACTAGGAACCAAGATGATGTCTTGGACTAGGTGCAACAAGACCAACTGAAGTGGGGGAATGCATGGAGTCTCAAGACATTAACTATGAATTACCAACATGATGAGCATTGATGAAAGCAACCACCTCCATAGCTTGTAATCTACATGCTGCTCCTATTTATCAACATCATGAGTGTTGATCAAAGCAACCACCTCCATGGCTTTTTTAAATCATTTCAAATGGTGCTGAAAGCAAGAAAATGCTTGTGATGACACAAAATTGACCGGTCATTAGGAGAGGTTAGACCATTCAGGGCAATAGAAGAAGAAGAGGCTGACTTTTTCCAAATTAACAGGTGGACAATCAGCATTCCATTGCTTTACCCCTTCATGAAACAACTCTACAGCCAACAAATCAATTAGCTGCAGCATTACTATCAAAGTTGGATCAAAATATCGTTCCCTAGTTAAACCTCTACCCTAGCATATGGATCAAAATATTACCAGCATATGGATCAAAATATCGTTCCCTAGTTAAACCTCTGCCCCAGCATATGGATCAAAATATCACTAGCATAGATCAAAATATCACCAGCATGACTTAAACGAATTGAGACAAAAAAAAAAATTCATACCTATATAATTTCTTGTATCATCCTCAGGAGCTTCGATCTAGTGGGAGGCTTGGAGCTGCTGAAGAGGGACTGGGGGAGGAGATGCGGCTGCCCACCAGCCACCAAGCGGGAGCAAGAGCGAGCAAGAGAGAGAGGGTGGCATGGAGCCGGGGGTTGCGGGCACCGCCGCCAGGTAGGGGAGGAGGGTCATGCGGAGCCATGAGGGGTACGGATGCGGGCACCGGGGCCGAGAGGATGGGGCGGGGGGTTGCGCCAAGCGGCATTGCATGGGGTTGCACGGTGGTGGGGGATCGTGCGGTTGAGGGAGAGGAAGATGATTTAGGGCGGCGGGGGATCACACGGTTGAGGAAGAGGAAAATGACGATCGCACGGTTGACGGACTGGAAGTTGATTTAGGGCAGTGGGGGATCGCGCGGTTGAGGGAGTGGGAGTTAATTTAGGGCGGCGGGGGATCGCACGGTTGAGGGAGAGAAAAATGATTTACGGTGGGGGATCGCGCGGTTGAGGAAGAGGGAAATGATTTAGAGCTTAAGCATTAATAGGCATTCATTTCTTATATCTATACTAGATCCCAATGCCCAACTGCCCAAATCTCAAAGCCTTCCTACCTAAAAAATTAAATATAGATAATTCTAGGCTTTTTGGTAAACTATTTTTTTTTTAAAAAAATTAGCAATGGAATAAATTTCATTGTAATTCAATTGCAAAATCATTTTATAGTAAATCCCTTTATTTCCAAATTAGCAACGAAAATATTACCATTTTAATTCCGTTGCAAAATTTTTTATTTTCAAATTAGCAATGAAATAAATTTAGTTGTAAATCTATTATAAGTTAATAAAAAAAATCTGTAATTCATTTAACCAACCATTAGCAATGAAAATTAAGTTCATTGTAAATCCGTTGCCATATTCCATTACTAATTCATTGCAATTTCGTTGCCAATGATATGCGGGAACCTTTTGCTATTTTTAATAATTATTTTTAGATCCATTTTTATTCTATTACAAAATTTTCGTACCTAATTCATTGTAAATCTATTATAAATTAATTTTTTTAAAATTAATAATAAAATTAAATATTTTATTTCTAATTTATTATTGATTAATAATAGATTAAAAATAAATTTTATTCATTGCTAAATTTTTGTTGTTAAATTATATTTTTTTTATATTGAATGTGATGGTTGCTGGCCGGTAAGAATTAAAATGGCCGATAAAGTAGCAAAGATACTTGTCCGTATGACGCATTCCTATGACTGTTTCCTAAGGACCTATATTGCGAGGGAATATCTGTGTCTCTTTCTCACTAAGCAGTCACTGCATTGGGGAGGAAATGTTTGGAACCATTAAGTCCTCCCACCTAACCATATTCTTCCTCTTACTAACAGTAATCAATTCCTTCCATCTCCCAACCAGAAGCTTTGCCCACTACCTTCACAAATAATTATAATAATATTTAAGCTCTCCTGCAAATCCAGTGCATTCCTAGCTATGTCTTATCCGATTATCTTCATGAGAAATAACATATTTTTTATGTCTTTCAGCCGTTACATGATGGATATGCTAAGTCATTATCAACCCTTTTCCTATAAACTTTTAGCTTAAATTGTTCGCTCGACATGATTACGATAACATGAAAAGTTTGTTGGCGAGTTTGAATCTCCTCCATGATAATTATTTATTCAGTTATCTTGATTATTATCGTCTTATATTATAGTCATTATTATTTTTCCGGTCATAATAGGTAGGGTAGGGTGTTAATTAAGATGAATGTATATTGTTGACTCTTTATCTATTAGCTTAAATTTTTTTGGTTGAATTGGTTATTATTAACTCTTTCTTTATTAGTTTCAAGCTTAGACTAAATCAATAACTTTACTAGATAAAAAACTGTTATGATTTATATTAGACAGTTCCGTACATATTTCATCTTATATATTTCTATCATCTATCCGATGTAAAGAAGCACAAACCGGTGTCAAATCTATAACTTTTATTTGAGATTAAAGAAAATAAAAATTAGTTCCACCAAAAAAGAAACTAAAAATTATAAATCCAAATATTTGGAGCTCATCACTATAAACTAATTATGGAAATGTTAAAAGATTGTTTTTAATTAATAAATTATCTTCAAAAGATCTTGAGGGAGTTGGGGGAGAGAGGGAGAACATATAAACTTGGGGATCGTCCCGATCATAGTGTACCTCTCGACATGAAATTTTCATCTCTTGTGCAAAAGATAGCATGGTCACGTGAAGTTGGGCAGGGGCCTCTCATGGACAACGGCTGCACCGCATGCCGCCAAAGCGTTCAAGAGAGAGAGTTAGAAAAGGATTGGCTTATGTCAATTTGCATGCGCTGACTTCGTTTCGGTGAGTGACCGACGGTGGCTAAGATGCACCTAGAAAGGAGACAAACTTATATTAAAGACGAAATGATGACCGGCGGGTACGGGGTTGGAAGTCAGCAGCCAGCTTGGAAAGCCGGAGGTTCGGACTTGGATCCCGTACCGTATGGCCTTCTCCGCTACCAAAAATTATCGATCGGACCAAATTTACCGTAGATCAAAATTATTTTATTAATTAAAAAAAAGAAAAAAAAAATTTATCATAGCACATGTTGTTGGCATACATAAAATACATGCTACGATATATTTAATCATTTTTTTTGTCTTCTTCTAACTAATAAAATATTTCAGACCCACGATGAATCGAGTCCAATCTATTATTCTTCACCATGATAGCCACGGTGGGTCCTAATGCATAATACGACCCCTGCTCGCAAGCCAACTGAGTCCTTCGAGGTTTGGTGTCCTGACAAGAAAAAATTTACAATTTCCTTACCAAACTTCCATTCTTTTGAATCCAAAAAGTTGATGAATAAAAGTGGATGCTTATAGAATAGTAATGCAGGGAATATTCTCTCTGACCTCGATCGATACGTACTAAAATTCACCTTAGTTACGGATGAGATGAAGTAACAATCTTGCCGATATGCGATGGCACTTATGCTCATGATTGATATTTGATTGTTATGGTATGAATATGGCATCTAAAATAATTAATTAGACAACAGCTCACCCCAACCGCATATTGATTGCTATGGTATGAATATGGCATCTAAAATAATTAGACAGCAGCTCACCCCCACCGCATATTAGATGCGGGATGAGATTATCACTCGTGAAATCTTCTCGAATATGACTGTCATTTATTATGGAAATGATCTTCCATCTTTCCTTTAAATTAGAAAAAGACGGGGGATCCTTAGCAGGCTTGAAGCCTCTATGGTCTCTTATTCTCTTCTACTCTCGCTTTTATTGTTCACTGATCTTCGACTAATTTGGAATCTTCGTCAAAAAAAAATCTCGATAAGATGCTTCTTTTTGCAAGTCCAACCTTCCTTCAGAAAATCTTAATCGTGTATTCTTGATTATACTGAACTCATCCTTAGCCTAGAGACCGGCAACAATAAATATTATCCTACGATACCTTGAGGAAAATGTTGTGTAGGGCCTTCTACACATTCTTGGCTTTTAACCATTGATTAAGCGAATTGTAATGCATAACGGCACCGGCATGCAATGCATCGTGCGGTAACATAAGGCCTTTCACAGCGCAACTATAACACTGCATGGCGTGCGTGGCATGGCATGGCCTACATTCATGTTACCCTCCTATTGGGGATAAATCCCGCTCCTGCCAAAGTCTAGTTCGATGCTCAGTCCGATGTGACTAATGGCTGCAGAAGAGATTCCGCGAATGGACTTCAGCCGAACTGCCAAGCGACCGAGCTCCTCAAACTCCCAGTGACAGGACCGAACCCCCCTCGGCCGGGCCTCAAGTGGTCGCCTCCTCGGTCGAACTCCTCAAGCGGTCGCCCTCTCGGTCGAACTTCTACATCCGGCCAAACTTCTCAGCGGCCGGACCTCAGCCGAAGTCCTTCAAACCGACCGAACTCTCAAGCGGCCGAGCTTCATACTCCCAGCGGCCGAACTCCTCAAGCGACCATTATTTCGATCGATCGAGCTCCTTCGGACAACCAGCGCCCGAACTCCTCAGCAGTTGGCAGTGGATCGAACTACTTAGCTGCCGAACTACTTTTGATTACTCAATTGTCGAGCTTCGGTCAGACTCCTGCAAAAGCTGAACTGTCTCTGCGTCGTTACAGCCAGGCGCCTGCAGGAGCCGAACTCCCCCCAAAGCTTCCTCTCGGGCCGAGCTTCTAAGGAAGCCGGACTCTTTACGGAACCCTCCAGCGATCGGGCTTATACGGAAGTCGGACTCCGCGCGGATTTCTCCAACGATCGAGCTTCTAAGGAAGCCGGGCTCCCTACAGACTTCTTCAGTGGATGAGCTTCTCAATGGTCGAACTCCTTATGATGGATTACTGCAGGCGATCTCGCTACGGTTACACGACAATAACGATCGACATTTATCGACAATAACGATCGGCAATAACGATTGATATTTATCGACAATAACGACCGGCATTGATCAAGACAGTTACGACGCCCATTAACTAAGGCGGTTACAACAAGCTTCCTCTATAAAAGGACCCTCCGAATACACTGAGGCCAGGTTCTGAAAATCATTTTCTTCTCCTCTATACTCTATCGAGCACTCCATTCCTGTTGACAGAAACTAACTTGAGCGTCGGAGGGTCTTGCCGGAGCCACCCCCCACCGATTTCGAGCGAGACTTTATTTTGCAGGTCCCCGACGGCAGCCTCTTCGGCCTCAACTCCGGTGATGATAAGTTTCTGCGTCAACATATTGGCGCTGGAAGAAGGGCCTGAACCTTCGAGATTCTCTTGTTCTTAAAGGAGTGCTCGATAGCGATTTCTCTCTCTCTGAAAATCCACCTTCTTTCTCACTAGAGTTCTCTTTCGAAGAGAAAATGCCTTGAGAGCTTCGACACGGCGATCGACAGCCTGCACGCCAGATCTATCTGTTCCTATCTCAGCCCCAATAGCCCAGTTTTCACACGAAGCCATCGCAGACGTGGGGCAGTTCAACCTGCTGGTCAGGTCTGTGGCCCCGTCGAGATGACGCTGGCCGAGCGGTAACATCCAACGGGAACTTTGCCAGCAAACTCGTCATGAGGACGCGAGGAACCGGCCATAAGGAAAAGCATTTGGGCATACCAATCGCCCTTAGGAAGGAGAAATGGAGAGCAGAAGTTCTCCCGCAGAAAATTTTACAAGGGGGTTTGGAATGAAGTTCGGCCGAACTGCGCAGCTGATCATCCGAATGAAGTTCGACGGAAGTAAAGCCGAACTCCCCTCGAAAGCTCATTATTGGAATGAAGTTCGGCTCAAGTGAGGCCGAACTCCCCTTTGAAGCTCACCATAAAGTGAAGTTCGCTTTAAGTAAGGCCGAACTCCCCCGCTCAAGTATGTCATCTCTAGAAAGAATTCATGGGAGGTGCAATGAAGTTAGGTCGCGCTCGAGACCACCCGAGGGCGAGCGAAGCCGAATTCCCCCTCATGTACGTCACCAAGGAAGCCCCTACAAAGAATTCACGGGACGTGCAATGAAGTTCGGGCAAGCAAAGCCGACCCCCTCTCTGCAAGCAAGGAAGTCCGGACAAAGAACCATGAAGTTCTCCCACGGAAGGTTTTGCGGAAAAGCGGAACAAAGCTCCGTGCAAGCGAGGCCGAACTCCTCGTACATCATCGAAATGAAGTTCGATGGAAGCAAGGCCGAACTCCCCTCGGAAGCTCATCATTGGAATGAAGTTCGGCTTAAGTGAGGCCGAACTTTTCTTCGAAGCTCACCATCAAGTTAAGCATAAGCGAGGGCGGAACAAAGTTCTCCCGCGGAAAGAAGTTCGGCACAAGTGAGGCCGAACTCCGCTGTTCATCCGAATGAAGTTCGGCGGAAGCAAGGCCGAACTTTCCTCAGAAGCTCATCATTGGAATGAAGTTCGGCGCAAGTGAGGCCGAACTCCCCTTCGAAGCTCACCATAAAGTTCGGCGCAAACGGGCGGAACAAAGTTCTCCCGCGGAATGAAGTTCGGCATTTCACAGGAGGTTAGATGAAGTTCGGTTGCGCTCACGACCGCCCCAGGACAAGCGAGGACTCCCTGACTCCAAAGAAGCTCCAACAAAGGGCATGAAGTTCTCCCACAGGTTTCACAAAAAGACGGAACGAAGTTCGGCAGCGTCCATGACCACCCCATCTCAAGTGAGGCCGAACTTCACCTCGAGCTCGCCACCAAGGAAGCCCCGACGGAAGGGCGCGAAGAAGCCCTCCTCCCGAAAGGTTCCGCAACTACGCCCCGCTACTCCAACTCGAATTCTCAACGAAGTTAAGAGCCAGCCGCCAAGACCTGAAGCACTATGGCCTCCCAAAATGTGCGCGATCTAAGCAAGTAATGCCCCTAGCATCGCGACCACGGCCACGACACTGAGGAATACATTCAGCTCCAAGACAAGATTGAAGAGCTCATCAAAAAGGGACGACGGGATAAATTCCTTCAACGCCAGTCTGAAGCAGGAGAAGACCGGCTAAAGAGCACTACCGTAACTAGAAACTACAAGGTCGGCCACCTCACGGCATCATCAACGTTACCCCAGAGGAGGCTAGGAGCTAGATACATCAGCGATTCGTCACCTCCCAGCGATCAAAACCAATGAGAAGCATACGCTCCAAATAAAAGAAGGCCAGCATGAGATAGAGGAGGTCGTCTGGACGGGACTTACCGCCTGAGGGAACTCCGAGGAAGAACACCCCGACGAACCCTGAAATGGGGATGTGCTGCCCATAATTTCCTTTCGGTAACATTCTTCCCCTCTCGAATAATATTGTTTCTAGGATGCAAAAACTGTACGATGACAGCGAAGGAGCAGCCAACAGCCCATTAGGAACAGGAGGAGAGACCTCGTCCTAGCATAACGCGAGCAAAGTCGAAGGCCTCGTTCACCTTAGACGAGATGGGGGGAGAAGCTCGAACGATGGTCCGCATGTGCCCCCACAGCCCGTTAGGAAATAGGAGGAAGACCTCGTCCTAACGCGAGCAAAGTCGAAGGCCTCGTTCACCTTAGACGAGATGGAGGGAGAAGCTCGGACGATGGTCCGCATGTGCCCCCATAGCCCGTTAGGAACAGGAGGAAACCTCGTCCTAATCCGCGAGCAAAGTCGAAGGCCTCGTTCACCTTAGATGAGATGGGGGGAGAAGCTCGGACGACGGTCCGCATGTGCCCCCACAGCCCGTTAGGAACAGGAGGAAGACCTCGTCCTAACGCGAGCAAAGTCGAAGGCCTCGTTCACCTTAGACGAGATGGGGGAGAAGCTCGGACGACGGTCCGCATGTGCCCCCACAGCCCGTTAGGAACAGGAGGAAGACCTCGTCCTAACGCGAGCAAAGTCGAAGGCCTCGTTCACCTTAGACGAGATGGGGGGAGAGGCTCGGACGACGGTCCGCATGTGCCCCCACAGCCCGTTAGGAACAGGAGGAAGACCTCGTCCTAACGCGAGCAAAGTCGAAGGCCTCGTTCACCTTAGACGAGATGGGGGAGAAGGCTCGGACGACGGTCCGCATGTGCCCCCACAGCCCGTTAGGAACAGGAGGAGAACCTCGTCCTAACGCGAGCAAAGTCGAAGGCCTCGTTCACCTTAGACGAGATGGGGGGAGAAGCTCGGACGATGGTCCGCATGTGCCCCCACAGCCCGTTAGGAATAGGAGGAAGACCTCGTCCTAACGCGAGCAAAGTCGAAGGCCTCGTTCACCTTAGACGAGATGGGGAGAGAAGCTTGGATGACAGTCCGTATGTGCCCCCACAGCCCATTAGGAACAGGAGGAAGACCTCGTCAACCTCGGTCAGAGGAGATAAGATCTCCTCCGAACAACCCTATCAACTTTGATTAAATAAGGTCAGAACACCGACTTCGACCTCGACGAGAGATAGGATTTTTTCTAAGTGACTAAATCAACCTCGGCTAAAGAGCCTCAACTTCGGCATCAACTTTAGCCAGAGACGAAATATCCGTCGAACTTCGACATGGATCGATACGAGACCTAGAAGAAAACTTTGGCAGTCGCCTTGACTACACTCCCTTTCTTCAAATTTCAAACTCGGGAGTGGGGGGGCTAGTGTTGGGGATAAACCCCGCTCCTGCCAAAGTCTAGTTCGATGCTCAGCCCGATGCGACTAGTGGCTGCAGAAGAGATTCCACGGACGGGCTTCAGCCGAACTGCCAAGCGACCGAGCTCCTCAAACTCCCAGTGACAGGACCGAACCCTCCCTCGGCCGGGCCTCAAGTGGTCGCCTCCTCGGTCGAACTCCTCAAGCGGTCGCCCCCTCGGCCAAACTCCTACATCCGACCGAACTTCTCAGCGGTCGGAACTCAGCCGAAGTCCTTCAAACCGACCGAACTCTCAAGCGGTCGAGCTTCATACTCCCAGCGGCCGAACTCCTCAAGCGACCATTATTTCGGTCGGTCGAGCTCCTTCAGACAACCAACGCCCGAACTCCTCAGCAGTCGGCAGCGGGTCAAACTACTTAGCTGCCGAACTACTTCTGATTACTTAATTACCGAGCTTCGGTTAGACTCCAGCAAAAGCTGAACTGTCTCTGCGTCGTTACAGCCAGGCACCTGCAGGAGCTGAACTCCCCCCAAAGCTTCCTCTCGGGCCGAGCTTCTAAGGAAGCTGGACTCTTTACGGAACCCTCCAGCGATCGGACTTATATGAAAGTCGGACTCCGTGCGGATTTCTCCAACGATCGAGCTTCTAAGAAAGCCGGGCTCCCTACAGACTTTTTTAGTGGACGAGCTTCTCAATGGCCGAACTCCTTATGATGGATTACTATAGGCGATCTTGCTACGGTTACACGATAATAACGATCGGCATTTATCGGCAATAATGATCGGCAATAACGATCGGCATTTATCGATAATAACGACCGGCATTGATCAAGACAGTTACGACGCCCATTAACCAAGGCGGTTATAACAAGCTCCCTCTATAAAAGGACCCTCCGAATACACTGAGGCCAGGTTCTGAAAACTCTTTTCTTCTCCTCTATATTCTATCGAGCACTCCATTCCTGTTGACAGAAACTAACTTGAGCGTCGGAGGGTCTTGCCGGAGCCACCCTCCACCGGTTCCGAGCGAGATTTTGTTTTGCAGGTCTCCGGCGACAGCCTCTTCGGCCTCAACTCCGATGATGACAAGTTTCTGCATCAACACCTTCAAATGGCCACAAATTCTAATACAACTCGAAAATCTTTGCATGATCTTACACCTACAATTTCTTGACCATTACTACACTCAGTTGATAGCTGTATGATGAATCATAAGAGGGTTTACTTTCTACAGGTGTCCAAAGCGGCAAATTAAGGCTAGCCTGATACAAAGCCTCCAGCCTGCTTTGAAGTTATCTTATCCATCAAATTGTCATTTTTTCCCCACAGATTTACACAAGGTAACAACTTATATTTTCACTGGAATATCAGTTAGAAATTTATAATCTATGCAGGTAGTTGGCCAACGTATACCCATTAATTAACCCAGTAGCCAAAAATGTCACCTCATAATATCGATTTGTCAGGCAAGAATTTTGAAACAATTTTAAATGGACTTTTTCAGGAGCAGAGTATCAGAATCAATGCTTTAAAACAATTGCTAAGCATGGTTGTACTTATGTATTGGATTTCGTTTCGATGTATTATTTCTATATATCATTTGAGATCTTGGAGTGGGTCAGTTCTTTATATATTTTTCTACATATCAGCCAAGATCTCGATTCAATCCATTAAAATGGCTGGGAAGACATGCTTCAAAACCCTTGGATGAGACAGAGATCTTTATATAACTCGTCCTCAACTTTGAGCAGTCGAGCTAATTGTTCAACAGACCTACCCTTCAACATAAGGACATAAAAGTGAAAGTGTAACCGTGTATAAGTAATATCTGCTGTAAACACTGTGCACTTGATGGAAGCAAATTATCAGATCCGAAGACATTGATAACATAAGGACATAAAAGTGAAAGTGTAACCGTGTATAAGTAATATCTGCTGTAAACACTGTGCACTTGATGGAAGCAAATTATCAGATCCGAAGACATTGATGTGCCCTTCTTCTTTACAGCCAAATGCATTCTAGTGTTGTTTGAGGGAAACAATTTAGTCGTATGAGCCATGCACAAATATCGTAAGCTTGTTCGGATGCTAACAGCTGCCAACTAGCTATGTAATTGGTTGCACAAATAATTAGGACATCTAATACGTCTAATTGGCTTGCCTATCTCCTTTCCTCCTTGCCAGCTAAGCTTTCCACAGGCCTACTCTAAATGATTTATAAGCGCATCGCATTGGTTTGGGACCCAATTGGAGTGGGTCCACATTGTACGCTCCTGTCCTGCGGACGGTCTCGCAAGACGGTCTTGTGAGTTGAGGTGACAATGGCACGGCCTCACGTTTTGGTTTACATTACCCTGCACTCCTTTATTTAGTCATTTTTTGAATAATTATTGGAAGAGGGGGTTGTCCTCCTCCCCTGCTTTTATTTAAGGGCCCCTCCACTCTTTTGCTCGCCACCAACCGAAACACAAATCCGCGGGAGGGACCCGATTACGTGAAAGACTACCTCAATTTTTTTTTAATAAATTGAAATATTCATTAAACCACCTTAGAGTAGATATATCTTCAAAAATCTAAAAATAAAATACCTAATAACTGAGAAAAAAATTAAAAAATAGTAATATATATATATATATATATATATATATATATATATATATATATATATATATATATATATATATATATATATATATATATATATATATATATATATATATATATATATATATATATATATATATATATATATGATGTCACCGGATCGATCTGATAAGTTTCTCTAAAAACATACATCTATAGCCTAAAAAATATGAAAAGATCCATCAATACTTTGTTAAATAATTCTATCTCGAGGGATGACCAATTCCAAGTACGTTGAATCCATCCATCTTTCATATCCGTCAAAGAATCTTCCTCTAATATAATCTACGAAGCAAAGACCAACACGATCTTTCAAGTACGAATAACTATCTGGTCAGGTCATGTCATGTCAAGTGCAAACTGGCTCCATCACGCCTTATCGTGCATTTGAAAGCCTCCTTGGAGCGGGACCGGGTGGCCGTTTTCTTGCGTGAAGACCAGAGAGGTCTTTTGCATGCATGAGCCCGTTTCCATCTGCAAAACCTGCTTTGGCTACCTGGTCAAAAATGCTACGCAACAATCTCACAGGAGAAAAAGAAAACAGTATTTTCCTGTCACGACGATCTCACAAGAGATAAAGAAAACATTATTGTCCTGTCACATCAATATATATATATATATATATTTCCTTCTTTTTTCGGTGTTTCCACTCGCCGACGGTGCACCATCGGATAGGGATGATGGCTCAACTACAGGGCCAACTTGTTTCGTAATTCAACTGTCGGGCCGCCTTCAAGGAGGGCCTTCAAAGGCAAGCCCATTTGGACTGATCCAATATTATTCTGCACCAAGTGGCGAATAGAGACGTTTCCAACGGGCCTCTCATAATTATTTCAACCATCGCTCTCAAAATCACTGGAGGGGACGTTTGATATGATATGATTATCCCAATATCAGAAATGATACGATTATCATGTATAATAGTATCATGATGATGCATGATAGTGATCCTTTAAAATCATCATCTAATCTAGTGATGAAATATTCATCCAAAATCATCCCATGATAGTAATTTTAAATTAAAATTTGAAAATCAAAATATTTTTTATTGTCATCGAATTCTGCTCGACACCAGGACGGTCGGGGGTAGAAGCTCGTTGGTGCGCCTAAAGATCTGTAAAAAAAAAAATTTTGCTAGAGATGACTCCGACGTGATCCTCCGACGCCCAAGCCGAAAAAAATATACAACAGGTAGGAGAGCGTGAGGGCAAAATTAAATTAAAATATTATATTTTACCTTCTTTTATATATAGAGACAAAGTCATCTTTTATGAGATATACTTCTCTTGATCAAGCGACCAGATCATCATGCATGGGCACGAGGATCAAAATGATGCCCAGGCAGTGATTAGTTGATCATAAATGAGTGCCGAGGATTGCCTCATTCGGGTACCCACTTGTCGGCGATCAATATGCCTCATCGGAGACCTAGATGGCAGGTCTTATGATGTGCCTACGATGTCGTCAGTAGTCCCTGGTGTGGTCTTGGTCAATGGCGATCTCTATAGTCGAGCGTAGATCTGGACAACTAGGGGTCGGCATGCAGTATCGCACTCTGAAGAGGGATGTCGTCGAGGGCAAAGAGAGAAGGGGGCTCTTGGCAACCATCAACCGATTTTTTCATAAAATCTCTCGAGCGTGCGTTGCGAGGGCAATCTATATGCCTGCAGAGGGGGCATTTAATGATTCCACGACGTGATGGAAGATGGTCATGGCAATTTGATGTGACATGATTCTCTACCATGGCGCGCGGCCTAGTAATCGAGTGTGCCTAAAGTGACGCAGCTGATAGATAGGGGGTGGAGTTGATTGTTTGAAAGTTGAAGGTGCTGGGCAGGGAGCCAGCGAGATCCGATCATTTGCCCCTTGTCGAGGATTCTTGCCTGATCCAAACCGATCATCGTTTGTCCGAGGGGCGATCGGTCTTTCCCAATTCGGGGAGTGGTCGGAGGGTGTTGCCGCGAAGGCAGCAGTCGATGATGGGCTTTGATTCGCCTAAGTCTGTGATTGGTTGGGCCTTGGGTTTTACCCTCGTGAAACTGAGCCATGCAGATTTTTCTCAATACATGCCTCCTACTCCTGAGTTCAAGTTATTGGGCGAAAAGAGTAGTTAAATGTGAATCCTTTAGAAAGAGGAAGACTAGGGGGCTTGAGACGATGCGACTTATGTCATCATTCAGGAGATTGAATGCACCTTGATTTGGGAATTGCACGAATGTCTTGTAGAGCGTGCTGCATCGACTTGATCAAATGGTTGCCGTGAAGGGCCAATAGTAGAGTGCTGCGTGTGGGTGGCGGCCTAGCAAAGGGCGATTCACCACTTTTCACGAGTGGCTTTTCATGATCACAAAGAAGGGGGAAAAGACAATCCTCCTTTCGATTTCTTCCAATTGGATGGTTGCTCGCATTTCTATCATTTTTGTGGGAGCTCCTTGGGTCATTGATCATTCTCGTCTCCTTCTAGCTCCCAGTTGGGTTTTTCCAGCTTCCTTTGAGGGTTTTTCTATTTCCTCTCTTTCCTATTTTATGGGGGTCCATTGAGTGCTATTCCAAAGACTAGCTGATGGTGAGCTCGTGTGAGACTAGGGACCAATGTCCTCCCATGGGGCGCCATTCGGGCTCCGCGACTAATGCACCCCTCGGGCCAGAGGGCATCTGATCGATGTTGAATCCGGAGGATTTGAGCAAGATTCGTATTTTATATAAGATCCCTCTAGAGTTCGATCTTGTGCTTCCGGGAGCAGACGACCGAATCAATGCTCCTCCCCCCGGTTGTATTGGAATGTATGAGGAGATACTCCGTGCAGGTCTTAGATTTTTCATTCACCTACTCGTTTTTGATATCTTTTGTCTTTGTGCACCGTCACCCCCAACTCCTTCAGATTTATCATAGGCTTCTTAGTTCTTTGCATTATGGCGGAGGTCCCACCCTCCGTATCTCTTTTTTGTTCTTTTTTTCATTCTTAAGAGGCACCTCCGTAGTGTGGATTGGTGGTATGTCACGATACAGAAGGAGGTCGGTCCTTTGATTACGAGGTTGCCATCTTCCATTCATGCTTGAAAGAAGCGTTTTATCTTCATTTTCCATCCTTTCATCCTAGATTTGGATTTGCTGGATTTGGGTCGGCCAGAGAAGTCCGTGCTTTCGATTTTGGCATTGGGGGATGAAGAGGAAGGATGCTTCCAGGTCCTCACCATTTTAGGATTCCTCCACGTGCGGATGAGTTAGTGGGCAATGAAGCCCTTTTCATCGCAGGACTCAGTCGGGTCGATCCCAAGGATGAGTGGTGCCGTCGCTCATGGTTTTATTTTCCAGCGAGTCTTGCTTCTGAATGCATTTTGGTGATTGCAGAAATGAGGCCCGAGGATGCAGATGAGATGAAGTAGAATTTCCTTAGGAAGAGAAGCTCTAGCTAGGGCTTCATAGAAGTTGAAGATAGGTGGAGTTGGCTAAGCGTAGGTCGCAGAAGAGGGCTAGGGACCTTCTTAAGAGGACGCCCCCATGCTGGCTCTTCCGACCGGGGGGGGGTTGGCACTCAAGACAGTGACTATGGCATCGGCCTCTGCTCTGGTGGGCTCGAGCAAGCCGACGATACCTCCAGTTGCACCTGCCATGCCTCTACTACCCCCCAAGGATGATGAGGGGGGTCGATCTCGACCCATGGTTGGTTCGAGCAGGAAACTCTTTGCACCTCAACCATCGAGCGTGAGTGGTGATTCACCGGTGGCTTCTGAGTGTTGCATGTTCAACGAGTGGAAGGTCGTCAAGGAAGCCATTGAGAGCGCTATCCTTCCCTCAGAGCTACAAGAAATATACAGTCTTAGCCTCGAAGAGGTACAGCATCATTCGGCTATCTCCGTACTTTAGGTACTTATCAACATTCGTGTTCCCTTTGGTCTTTCCTTTTTGTTTGGCCCTCTTCTTTTCTCATCCCAATTATTCGTTCGATGTAGGTGCTCCATTTTTTCATGGAGTTACCAAACCATTTGTCAGATGTGAGAAGAGCGAGGGAATCATCCCTCTATGATGCCACCGCTGCCTACCGATGGGCTGATAAGATGGTTGAGGAGAACAAATGCTTGAAAGAGGCATTGGAGACGATGGCATCCAATTATGAAAAGAGGTTGCGGGAGGCCACGACCAGGGCTGACGATGCTGACATTAAGGCCGCCGAGGCCAAGCGAGAGGCTGAAGATTCTATGTGGCGAACTGAAGAACTAGTGGCTGAATCCAAATGCAAGGTTGCAGAACAATTGGATGAGACACATAGGCAGGCCGTAGAGACATTCAGGGTTTCGGAGGACTTCGTGCGGAAGCGAGCCTCAATGGTTGAAGAGCATAAGGTGTCAAGGGAGTTGCATAAGGAGAAGATGGCTTTTAGTCAGGACGCATACGAGACGGGATACAAGAGGAGTTTCAGTGACTGCTGGGACCAAGTGGCAACTCAACTACTCGGGGTGGACCTATCCTTTCTTGACGAGGGCGACAAAGAAGAGGATGTTGAGGGGTTACTATCTCAAGAAGTCATCATCGTGGAGGAGAGGTCGGGCAATGTGTAAGCGGGGGCATCTATGACTCCTGCGATGATTCCCTATGTAGATTCTCCAAGGGGTGTTATGGACTCTATCAACCCTCAGGGAGAGCTCGAGATATAGCGTGCTGGTACCTTGCTTATAAGCATCATTGGTACCTTGCTTGCCAATGTTTTTAAAAAGCATCTTGATATACAACAATAGTTGTTATCATTAATAATGCTAAAAAACATCAGAAAATTTTACATTTTTGATGCTTTAAAGCATCGGTAAGAAATCTTTCGATGTTTTTGTCACTACTATAAAAAAAGACTATGACAGTGGTTTGTAACCACTACCATAGCCCAAAAAATTACTGTCATAGGCTATGGCAGTGGTTTTCTAACCGTTGCTATTACGACCATCGCCTTAGCTCTATGGCAACAGTTGTTGCAGTGATTGTTAGAACCGCTGTCATAGATGACATATTGCAGCGGTTTATAAACTACTGTAAGAGATTAACCTATCACAACAGTTATATAACCATTGCTATAGATATCCTATGGCAGTGGTTACATAATCGCTGCCATAGGTAATATAGCAGCGACTTCTTAACCGCAGTCATAGGTCTAGTGTAGCGGTTGGCACCGGACCTATGACAGCGATTGGCATGGATATGGCAGTGGTTATAAAATCATTGCCGTAGATCTTGAATAATTAAAAAAATAAAATTTTTATTTTTTATATATTTTATTTGATAAATACATATATATAACATAAAAAAATATAATAAATATAAAAATTATTTTAAAATACTAAAATTTTATTATCAAATAAAATATATTATAATATTTTTTTAAAAAATAAAATACATCAGAAGTCTCCTAAATCTACATCATCGTCGTCGTCGTTGTCACCGAAGCCGGAGCCAGAGCCGAAGCTGGAGCTGGAGTTGGAATGTGGGCCAACATATTTTTGAAGCTCGTGACTCTAAAATACGCACTGAGTATCAACATCATGTCTCTCATATTATTCTCTAAATGAGATGCGCGCTCCTCAACCTGATCTGCCTACGTCGCAGCATGATTTATCCAAGCCAATGCCTCCTCAAGCTCCTTCTGGTTGACGACACCGAAAGTCTGTGAGGAGACGCTCACCTCAGATCAGTAGCTCGTTAGCATGTGTCCGAACCTGCATCGGATCTTCCGAAAGTGCTTAGGCCCCAAGACCTGAGACAGATGATCATGGGGCCTAGAGGTATCCGGGCTCTTGCTTGCGAGCGCATCTAACTGATCCTATAATTATAAATTAAAATAAAATTTTATAAAAAAATACTATAATACTAATCATATATACTAATATATTTAATACTTACAAAAATATGCTCGATCATGACGTTCATCATCTTGCCCGTCTTATCCGTGCGGCTAGATCCAAAGATCTCGCTATGGCTGGACATCACTCCATCTCTCATCAGCTATAACAAAAAATAAATTTATCAAAAAAATGATAAAAAATATGAATTTAATTTATCTAGTAAGATTTAAAATTAATTATCTTTCTATGCACACGACTGGCCATAGACTCGCGACCTAGAGTGTGCGTATACTCTTGGGCTACGCGATTTTTTTGGATTTTATGGAAGGTAGCCTAATAAATATTTAAATAAATAATAAATATTTAAAAAATATTAAAAAAAATTTAAGCATATTGAAAAATTTAAAAGTTAGAAATTTTACCTCGAACTTCTGACTCCTCCAGTGTCTAACCATCCTCTCTCATTGACTTGGAGGACAGTCCTGTATCCAGAGGACAAGCTCCTCCGGAGTGTCTCGTCGGTGCTCGAGCTATCCTCTGTGGAGCTTGACCTTGTAATCCTGGTATAACTCTCCGATCTTCTTCAGTCGGGCATCTCGAGCCCTCTCGTGATCGAAAAAGTCGTAACTCCTCTGTATAAATTTATCAAAAATCAATTATAAAATTATTCTAATCAAACATATATAGTATAAATATATAAAATACATAAATATAACTAAGATGTACGTACTTATCCATATCTTCTTCCATACTCGATCCCTGACGGCATCATCCATCAAATGCCAGTCTCTAGACTCTACGGGAATGATGTCCGATCGCCTTACAAGCACTCCAAAAAATGAATGCATCTCTCGCGCGGTCTCCTCTACCGATGTCCCCTCTGCATCATACTGCACCATCACCTGATGCTGGCGGTTTCATATGTGTGCCAAACATATGAGACCACGAAATGTCCAATTGAATGATTCACCTACAATGCAAATATGTTATATAAATATATAAGTATACAAAAATTATATAAAAAATAAAGTTGTGCTAATATAATAAAAACGTACACTTAAATGCTTACTACGGTAGAGGCTCAGCTGCCGGTGGAGTAGATGTCGCTGGTGGAGTAGATGCTGATGATGAAGATTTCTGAGCAGCCGATGCTGAGGTGGATGGAGTATGCTCCGACTACTCCTTGGATGTTGAACTGCACGTAACCCACTGAAATGTAGGGATGAAAGCTAGATGGCATTTTGGTGCCATCGTGATCTACAATGTTAATAAACATGAATCAATATAATATCGTGACATATCAAATTCTATTCATTCGAAAGTTGAGTCGACTCCGTGCCTGAGATAGTCGGCTCCGTACCTGAGACATCCAGCTAGGATCCTCCCCCAGCCGACTCGATCATGGCCCAAGCCAGCTCGACTGTGTGCCATTCCCTCGATCACTCCCTCTCTCGATCTCTCTCATCGATGACGGTGGCGAGGCCGAACCCCTTCCTCCCAGCCTTTTCATCTCTCGATCTTCCTCTCTCCCTCTCTCGATCTCTCTCGTCGGTGAGGCCGGACCCCATCCCTCCCTCTCTCACTCTCTTGATCTTCCTTGCTGGCAAGGCCAAACCCCATCCCTTTCAGGGATGCCAGCGAGGTCGGACCCCCTCCATCCCTCTCTCGCTCTCTCGATCTCCCACTCTTCCTCTCTCTCGATCTTCCTCATCGGCAAGGTCGGACCCCCTCCCTCCCAATGATGGCGGCAATGCCGGACCCCCTCCTCCTAATGATGGCGACGAGATCGGATCCCTCTCTTCCTCTTTCAAGTATAGATTCATCGAGTATTCGGATTCGGATCTAGTACCAGTAATTAAAATTGGATCTGAATTTGAATATCTAGGTGGAATTTTGCGGGGGCCGAGCGAGGGTGGAGGGGGGTTCGCTGGAGGGGAGGATTTCGTGGGGCTGAGGGAGGGTTGGATGGGGGTTTGCCAGAGGAAGATTTTGCTGAGGGCCGAGGAAGGGTTGGATAGAGGGGTGGGGGCCGAGTGGGGGGTGGAGGTTGGTCAGAAGGGGCGGCCGGGGATGGGGGCCTAGAGAGGGAGGAAGAAGGAGGGGCGGCGTCGGTCGGAGGTGAAGGAGGGGCAACGTCGATCGGGGGGAAGGAGGGGCGACGTCGATCAGGGGAGAGGAGGGGCGACATCGACCGAAGGAGAGGAGCCTCACCGATGAAGAGGAGGGAGAGAGAGAGAGAGAGCGAGAGAGATTGAGCGCGCATGAAAGGAAAGAAAAAGTTTAAAAATTTTTAACCTAACCTACGGCAGTAGTTATCGAACTGCTGCCATAGATCTACGACAGTGGTTATCCAAAACCACTGCCATAGATCCGATCTATAGCAGTGATTTTTGATAACTGCTACCATAGATAGAAAATAATTTTTTTCTCATTTTTTTGCTAAATATTAGATAATTTTAAAATTTAATATCCATCTTCATCGTTCATTATCTAAATAATTATCATTAGAGTGTCATCGCAAAAGATCGCCTCGATCCGATTGCCCTAGCTTCATCGATAAAAAAAATTGATTTTGACGATCACAAACGACGATGCGATGATCTGATAGATGAAGATCTTCGATGGATTTGAGAATCTACAATGATGATCTTGATGATGTTTGTAGCATACTATCAAAGTTTTACTTCAATCAAATATCATTATCATGGTCAATTTAGTATGGAATAATTTCGATCGTTAAATTAGAAACAATAGATCAAAGGGTTAAACGACGTCCAATTATGAGATAATTTTTTAGTTAAATGATCTTTGTTATAGTTTTAAATATTTTATATGGCGATGATAGTAAAATTCAAATCATTTTTATATAAACTGTTCATGTTAAGCAGATATAGCAAAAGCACGAGCATAACAACTAGTATAGTTTCAAAATGGTTATCAAAAGATGTATAGTTTTAGATCGTTCTTCATCTCATGAGTTAAATTTTATAATCACCACCATAAAAAATAATAAAAATAGTAGTTAAGATCATTTATAAAAAAAAATATCTCATAATCGGATACTATTTATCCTTTGATCAATCATTTATCATTTAACGATTGAAGCTAACCTATACTAAATTGACCAAGATAATGATATCCGATTGAAGTAAAACTTTGATAGTATACTACAAACATCATTAAGATCATCATTGTAGGTTTTCGAATCCATCGAAGGTCTCCATTTATCAGATCATCGCATTATCGTTCGTGATCGTGAAAATCAAATTTTTTTGATCGACGAAGCTAGGGCCATCGGATCGAGGCAACCTTTTGTGACGACACTCTAATGATAATTATTTAGATAATGAATGATGAAGATGGATATTAAATTTTAAAATTATATAATATTTTAAAAAAATAAGAAAAAAATATATGGCAGTGGTTATAATTAATCACTACCATAAATCAGATTATAGCAACGATTCTTACTAACCGCTGCTATAGGTCCGACTTATAGCAGCAGTTATAATGAACCGCTGCTATAGGTCGACCTACGGCAGTAATTTTTTATAACCGCTGCTATAGATCCGACCTACGGCAGCGATTTTCGTTAACTGCTGCTATATATTGGACCTACGGCAACGGTTACAAAAATCATTGCTATAGGTCCGATCTATAGCAACGGTTAACGAAAATCGCTACTGTAGGTGCTATGGTAGCGATTTCGATAACCGCTGCCATAGTAAGCACTGCCTTAGATCATTTTTGTAGTAGTGTGTTGTGATATCAACTCGTTCTGATATCACTTATTGAGGATTTCATACCAGGATATTATGATAGAAAGAATGAAGAAAATAAAATAAGAATACAATTAAGAACGTGGATCAGCCTAAAGGCTTGCCTCCATGGGGCATGCAAAGCTTCACTATGAAAAAAAAAATATAGAAGAAGATTATCCACTCTCAACTCACGTATATAATCCTTTCAACAAAAAGCTATCCTTACTAGACTCTTTCTTGGTAACCTTCTGAAATGACCGTAGTCTGCTGCCTAGCTATCTGCTTGAAATCCCTGCTCTTGTTATCTACCGGTGCTCTTCTTCTTCTCTCTGCCATCTCAAGTCTCACTAAAATACCATCAAGCCACCACACCAGTTCTCGGCTGCTACTGTTTCAGTGCATAGCAAATCCTGTCCACCTACAGGGACTTTTTAAAAACCTTAGTCCGAGCCACGCTACAAAATAGAGTTTTGCCAGGCCTTAAACACACTTGCAGATGTCACCCGTCATCCAATTGCAACCTCAGCCCTCCGTGGCTGTTGCATCGTGCAGAAATGCCTGAAACCCCCCTTAAGGATCCACCATGGACCGCGTAGGCATCGATCCATGGTGGATCGTGCCAATCATTGCGGATACACATTGCGCGCCCGCTGGGCAGTGCCTACGATAGGCCCGCACATGCCCGCTAGGCCGCACTCACCTGCATGGGTCGCGCGTGGCGTTGGGGCTGGGCCGTGCTCGTGAGCTGGGCCATGCCTACACGCTCGTGCACAGGGCTCGACTGGCCTGCATGGCCTGCTCCATTTTGCATCGATTCATGGGTCCTATACAATGGCTCTGCATGCTTCTTCGCGCATATTTTCACCATCTGGACTCTGCTTGAGGTGTTCTTGGGCTCGTTAGACTCCGTTCATCATCCTAGATCTCGCCGTGGGCTTATTGTTGGATAATTCAAGATGTTTTTCTCAATAATCTCTACCTCAACTTGATATTCAGTCTCCATCTATTGGAGAGCTCGACTAGCTTTTTCTTGTCCTGGGACAATCGCCTACTGATTATGGATGGACAAATATGGAAGTCAAGCCAGACCTCTCGATCTTACCTCCATCGATATCTGCGATCCTCCTAACCTAAGACCTACTCGAGATAGCCTCCTACGATAATAAAAACTTTATCTTACAACGTTGCATGTCATCCTTCCGAGTCTTCCATCTTATGCCCGATTATCTCCACCTAGTGCCCTACATCGCACTGGGCTCCCTGCCATGAGGTAGTATCCTCCATACTTTCTTTCTCTTATCACTACTCTACTACCGTGCATGACCTTCAGAATTCTTCCATCAACTTTTCCTCAAAAGTTGGTCGAATTCAGTCTACTCAGTGAGATTAGATTCTTCTTAAAGCTGGATATATATCGGACCTCACCCAACATCTTCGCTATTCTATCATGGAGTTTCATGCTGACCATCCTGCTATCCTTAATCTCACAGCTCAATCCATCTGGTAGGAACATAGTGCCCTCACTGGCCTTCATGGGAGTCATATTAGATATATGTGCCCTAGAAGCCAGAATTGGCTGACACTTGTAATACACTTCTAGGGGCAAAATTATAATTTTGACTAATATCAATAAAATGGATTATTTTCTATCACATATATGTATTTAGTATCTGTGATACATCCTTTGAGTTAATGGTAATGATAATTCATATTTTCAAAAGTTGAAAATTTAAGACATGAATAATCATTATTAACTCATAAAATACTTTCGACCATAGGATCATTACAAGGATGGTGATTGATCCAAAAGGTTGGTGTACATTTGCTTCTCTATAGTAGATGAGTCTTGAATCTATGATGTGGAGACACCAAAATGAGAGTACAGGTATTCGTTAGAGAACGAGGGCACTGAGCGTGACCATCTCGAGTAGTCATTAGGAAGTCTATCTTCTCATCAATGACTGACTCGATGCTGCAGTAGTATGTCTGATTCTTTGATCTGAGATGCATCGATAGTTCATCTTGAGGGTGTTATAGTTTGACTACACCATTACTCGATCTTCTAGCCATTTGGAATCCTGAGGTGTATGTTGGCTATAGCATGTTCATTATAGAAACTGGATAGCATCAAGATGGAATCTATCTATCTCGATGGTAGAGGAGCAGCTCTATGATGATCATGAGAATCAAGTCCAGAAGTCCATGGCCATGGCAGAGTGAAATAATAGAAAGAGTTTCTATTTAAATTTTCACATTGGACTTGAATCGAATGATTACATCATATGACAGAGACTAGGGTTTGACGAGTTCACCTTAACCCTAATCTGATCGGGGCTCAAGATAGAAAAACTTAATCACACAGGTAGCTGCACCAAGAGGTTCGCATTCAGCTCTGATGGATTGCCACCATATACTGCTAGGTGTCATTGGTGGATTTTGAGAGCAATTAGAATGATTTAGATGATCGATCATTCTAGCTGTTCGAATCAGAAGAGTTCTATCCATCGAAAGAAATTTCGATGATGTCAATGATAGAGATCATGACATATCCCATTACCATATAGAACTGAATCTAACTGGATTACACAAATAAGAATTTGAATTTGGTGATCATCAATTGAACTGATCAAATTCAATTGATTTGAATAAAATATAATTAAGTTCAAGAAAATCGTGCTAGCACTCGATTGAACCTAACGTTCTTCTTTTACTATCATAAATAGTTATCTTGACTGAGCCAAAGAAGTTTGTACTCATTCAAAGGCCTTCATTTGGTCTGATTGAAGCTTGTCCAAGTCAGAAAAGGTTATCTTATTTTGTAAGACATTACCTATCATTTTTGGTCACCTGCCATTTCTCGTTCTTTGACTTTGGTCAAAAGTTGACCTTTGACTGGTCAAACGTTAACCATTGACACTTTGACTTCTGTCCACATGTCAAGCACCTATTGGAGAGCTGGTGGAGGCCTGTCCCCCTGTCAGAACCTGGCAAGGAGGAGGGCGCACGCCATCCTTGGCGTGTGCCCAAGTTGGAGGCGCCCAGGAGTCCCTGTTGGATAGGAACTCCATCTCCTTTTTGGATTTCGATTAGAGTTCTTCTAAGAACCAACTTTGACTGATCTTAGGCACCCTCTAAGGAGAAATCCAAGGGACTCTATTTCCACCAATCAGATTTAGATCTAATTTCATAAAGAGTTATGATTGGTTGGGAAGAAGAGAAGTTGGATCATAGATAGTCTATAAATAAGACCTTGCGCCCAACTCAAATTAGTATTGAAAAGAAATTGAAATCCCATGCCCCAAGGCTGCCTCTCCCCTCTTCCTTCATGCCAAACCCACCTTCTCCCTCTCCTCTCCATGTCCAAATGTGTTTTGGACCTTGGTTGGTGCAATCCAGATGAGAGAAAAGGCGACTGAAAGCTAGAAGGCTGCGTTGCTGCAAAGGACAACTGCTGATCTTCGAAAGAAGTTTTGAAGATCCTCCAGATCAGATCTAGATCTAATTTTTGAAGATGTGATAGAGAAGAAGAGAATCGTCAGATCCAGTCCGAATGGATATTGGTAGAGGCCAGGCACTTGCATGGCTAGATCTAGAACCTTCCGCTGCTCATGGGATCATCATCGGATAATGGATTATCCACTTCAAGATAAATTTAATTTAATTTAATTTATCTAATTTTATTTTAATTATTAAAATAATAAAAAATAGATCTAGAATATTTTAGATCGGATCTAAATCAAAGAGAAAAAATTTTAAAATATATCTCTTGATCTGATCAGATCTGAACGAACCTGATCCAAAAAATCAAAATTTTCCTTCAACTGATATCAGAGTCAAGATTCTAAAAGTGTTTAGATCTATTTTTAAATTTATCTTAGTTAAAAAATAAGTAATTTCAGATGTCACATGAGATGTGATCAGATCTAAAATTAGAAAAAAGTAAAATTAAATAATTTGAATCTAAGATTAGGAAATATGCATGACTAGTTCTAAAATAGAATAGTTCTATAGAACAGTTTTATATATTTTCAATTTAATTTGATTAAAAAATATTTTAGATCTATTTATATACTATTTTTTTATATTATAATGGTTATAATAATATCTAAAAAATAGCAAATAATAATTATTTAATTTTAAACATCATATGAGATATGATTGATGCATGTCTAGACTAGTTGTAGAATAGTTCTACATAATTATCTAGATTAGAATTTATTTTGATTACATCAATTTAAATTTAATTTTTAGATATATATTAGATATTTAGATTTAAAAATATGCATGATTCGATACATGAGATGTATGCAAATATGCCATGATTAGATCTAATTGTATATGAGATATATGATATAGATCTAAAACTGTTTTGTAGTATTGCATGTTCCTGATTAAGGCGTTCCTCTTGGCCGTCCGATCATAAGAATGAAGAAGGGTTTAAAGGCCCTCTCCTCCCATCCGATGGGACGTTCTTATGACGTGTAGGGGTATTGCATACTCGTCCTTAATCAAAAATTCAAAACTTACTTCCTGCAAAATCCTAGATCCTAAAATCCTAGGATTTATTATGTATATTTTATTTATGAATCCTACTTAATTAAAAATAAAGATTATGAAATATTAATTAGGTCTAAAATTGAGAATTTCAGATCTAAGACATATTCATAATACTGGGTTCGGACTTGGGTAGCTCAATTAGGTCTAAGCGGTTGATCAAACCGAATCAAGAGTTGGTTAGATGAGATCAACAATGCTTAAATTGACCAGCTTAATAGGATTAAGTCTGGGTCAAGATCGAGTCACGATCAAGCAAGACCTAATTAGGCTCAGAGGTTAGAGTCTGGATTGTAGACTAACCCAATTAGTTCTGACTCAACAATTTGGTGTCTAAGATAAGTTTGGCACATACGATCGATTGGTTTTTAATTGGAAGCTACTCGACCTGAATGCGTTCTTGTACGAGTTAATGGCATATTCCTTCCACCGGTCTCACTTACCTGGCCATATCTGTTGACACAGTTCTGATCTGAGGTGGTCAATAATCCAAGCTAACCCATGCCACTAGGTTAGTTATAATTGTTATGACTATGACAAGTCTAGTTTAATGAGATCTGAATCAATTCTTCTTAAGAAAAGATTAAGTTTGAGGTCTTCCACCATTGTAGATGTGCGGACCCTTTCCAGGGTTGATTGTTCTCGACTGAATATAGTGGCTCAGTTGCATCGAGAAGATGCAACCATGTCTATTGGGCATTGGATGCTATGGGCTGGAGGACGAGTTGGGCTCAATATTCTGGATACAGTGAGAGACTCAATTAGGAATTCAGTCTGTGCAAATGGTGGGTCTGACTTAACTAAGGAGTGGATCAATATTCTGGATACGGTGAGATTCATGAATTAGAGACCAAGTTTGGGTGCACCATGATTAGAGAATCATTGAACAAGAGTTGTTCACTTATTGGCTAATCCATCATCAATAACTGTTAGGTGAGGTAATGAGTTAGTTGGTGAGACCGCACCACCCACAAGAAATCATTAATCGTAGAGATTTTTGTATCTCTACAGAGGAAGTATAGGGATCCGAGAAAATAGTGAAAGCTAGTTTGTTTAAAAATAAAATTTTTAAATAAATTGGTCAAGTCATAATTACAGTATCTAATTAGAATCTTTGACTCTCTATAGAAAAATATCTGCATCCAACCCATTGGCACGTATCCTAGACACACACAGACTGACCGAACTCAATTATAAAGATTGACTCAAAAACTATAAAATCATTTTGAGTTCTGAGAAGTTAACCCATGTATTGGACCAGAATCCTCCCACCTTACCAGCTCGTTCATCCACTGAACAGAGAGCATCTCTGGAAAAATGGATAGATGAAGATAATAAGGCTAAATATTACATGTTGGGCTCAATGTCTGATGAGCTCCAGCGCCAACATGAAGATATCGGGACTGCTTGTCAAATGTTGGCTCACCTACAGGAGATGTTTGGTGAACAGAGTCGCGCAGCCAAGTATCAAGTCATAAAATGACTTTTTAAGGCTAAGATACGTGATGGACAGTCAGTCCAAGATCACTGTCTAATGATGATCAAGGACATAGAAGAGCTTGAGAAGCTCTATGTGAAGTTAGACATGGATCTGCAGAACGATATTATTCTGCAATCCTTGACTGATTGCATATTGGCACTTCATTCATTGATTATCAACATTTCTAAAACTTTAAAATTTCTTGATCGAATCAATGAATATGCTGGTCACCACTGAGCTTTCTATGAAAGGTTCTAAAGGCTCAGTTCTTGCTATGGAATGGACTTCTTTCAAAAAAAAATCTTATGAAAAGAAAAAGAAGTCTGTGAAAAAGCAGAAGATGGAAGGAGTAAAGAAGAAGACAGAACCGAAGATGAAAGTCGCTGGCAAAGGAAAGTATTTCCATTGCAACAGCGACGGCCATTGAAAGCGGAACTGTCCTACTTACCTGGCCACCCTGAAGAATAAGAAGGAAAGTCTTTCTGAAGGTATGCTCGTTATTTGAGCAAAACGTGAATGCCAAACGACCTAGGGATAGTCCAAACGATAGATATCTATGGCACCTAAGATTAGGTCATATAGCAGAAGATAGGATCAACAAATTAGAAAAAAATGGGCTATTGAGTCCATTGACTTTCGAGTCATATCCAACTTGTGAATCTTGTCTTCAAGGCAAAATGACTAAACTCCCTTTTGTTGGACATGGGGAAGAGGGCCACAGATCTCCTTGCCCTAGTACATACTGATGTGTGCGGCCCATTTGATGTGCCGGCTAGAGGCAATTTTGTCTACTTCATTATCTTTATCGATGATCTGTCTAGGTATGGGTATGTGTATCTTATGAGACACAAGTCTGAAGCTTTTGAAAAGTTCAAAGAATTCAGACATGAAGTAGAAAAAAACAAACTGAAAAAAACCATTAAGTTCTTCGATCAGATCGAGGAGGTGAATACCTTAGCCAAAAATTCTTAGACTATCTCAAGGAAAATGGCATAGTCTCTCAATGGACTCCACCAGGAACACCTCAACTCAACGGGGTTTCAGAATGGAGAAATCGGACTCTATTGGATATGGTCCGATCCATGATGAGCTTCACAGACCTTCCTGATTTTCTTTGGGGACATTCATTGTTAACTTCAATTTATCTACTGAATAGGGTTTCCTCTAAAACCGTTCCTACCACACCGTATGAGATATGGCACGGTAAGAAACCAAGTCTGAGTCATCTCAGAATTTGGGGTTGTCCGGCTCATGTCAAAAGACAACAAGCGGACAAGTTAGAGTTTAGGTCCTTTAGAGCTCGATTCATAGGATATCCTAAAGAGTCATTAGGATACTATTTCTACATTCCAGAAGACCACAATGTGATTGTGAGTCGACATGCCATCTTTCTTGAAAAAATAGTTTATTCAAGATAGCGGCATTGGAAAAAGCAGATTAAGCTTGATGAGAAAGTCTCACAAGTACAACGAGCTAAGGACCAATTGGAACCAAATCAGGTTGAGCCAATAAGAACACTACCTCCTCCACCTCGTAGATCGAAAAGAATTTTCCATCCTCCTGAAAGATACTTAGGTATTATTTCAGAGGAAGTAGAGAAAATATTCCTCGTAGGTAATGGTGCTCATGGTGATGATCCCAAAACCTACAATGAGGCGATATCAGATATCGACTCCGAGAAATGGCTAGAGGCAATGCAGTCAGAAATTGACTCGATGCACTCAAACCAAGTCTGGACCTTGGTAGATCCACCAGAAGGTATAGTACCTATTGGGTGTAAATGGATCTTCAAGAGAAAGATTGGTGCAGATGGGAATGTGGAGACATTCAAGGCTAGACTAGTGGCAAAAGATTATAGTCAATGCGAAGGCATTGACTATCAGGATACCTTTTTCCCAGTGGCTATGCTAAAATCCATCCGCACATTGCTTGCCATTGCAGCCTATTTCGATTATGAAATATGGCAAATGGATGTGAAAACGACATTCTTAAATGGATATCTTGAGGAAGATATCTATATGGAACAGCCGCTAGGTTTCACATCCAGTGATACTGATCACAAGGTTTGCAAGCTGCAAAGGTCCATATATGGACTTAAGCAAGCATCTCGGAGCTGGAACACTCATTTCAATGATGTGATCAAAAAGTTTGGTTTCATAAAAAAAATGAAGAGGAACCATGTATTCTTCAAAAAGGGTCAGTGGGAGCGCTGTTGTCTTTCCTCGTATTGTACGTGGATGACATCCTCCTTATTGGGAAATGATATTCCCATGTTGACAATCAGTCAAATTATGGTTGTCCAAGGAATTCTCCATGAAAGACCTAGGTGAAGCATTCCTTTATTCTAGGAATTAAGGTCTATAGGGATAGACCGAATAGGATGCTAGGACTTTCACAGAAGATGTACATAGAGGAAGTACTAAAGAGGTTTAGTATGGAAAAACTCTAAGAGGGGATTAATACCCTTCAGACATGGTATTCATCTTTCCAAGAAGATGTGCCCCTAGCACACCTGAGGAAATAGAACGCATGAGCAAGATCCCTTATGCTTCTGCAATAGGGAGCCTCATGTATGCCATGCTATGTACACGACCTGATATAGCCCATGCTGTGAGTGTCACAAGCAGATATCAGTCAAATCCAGGTGAAGAACACTGGACTTCTGTGAAATGTATCCTTAAGTACTTGAGAAGAACTAAGGATATGATGTTGGTCTTTGGTAACGGAGAACTCCAAGTCCAGGGATACACAGACTCGGATTTCATGTCCGATATAGATGATCGAAAGTCGACATCTGAGAGTCTGTTTGTGTGCAATGGTGGTACTGTCAGCTGGAAAGAGTTTCAAGCAAATCGTGAAAGCAGATTCCACCATGGAAGCAGAATATATCGCTGCATCAGAGGCTGCGAAGGAAGCATTCTGGTATAAAAAGTTTGCTGTAGAAATCGGAGTAATGCCATCAGATGCCATTTCTCTATACTGCGACAATAATGGCGCCATAGCCCTTGCTAAGGAGCCGAGGTCTCACCAAAAATCTAAGCACATTGAGCGGCGATACCATCTCATCCGCGATTACCTCGAGAAGGTTATGTCGAGGTCAAGAGAGTCAACTCCACAGATAATGTGGCAGACCCACTTACAAAGCCGTTGGGCAAGCAGAAGATCGAAGCCCACCTTGAGAAGATGGGACTTAGACTTGTAGCCAATTGGCTTTAGGACAAGTGGGAGATTGTTAGATATATGTGCCCTAGAAGCCAGAATTGGCTGACACTTGTAATACACTTCTAGGGGCAAAATTATAATTTTGACTAATATCAATAAAATGGGTTATTTTCTATCACATATGTGTATTTAGTGTCTGTGATACATCCTTTGAGTTAATGGTAATGATAATTCATATTTTTAAGAGTTGAAAATTTAAGACATGAATAATCATTATTAACTCATAAAATGCTTCCGACCATAGGATCATCACGAGGATGGTGATTGATCCGAAAGGTTGGTGTACAATCGCTTCTCTTTAGTAGATGAGTCTTGAGTCTACGGTGTGGAGACACCGGAGCGAGAGTACAGGTACTCGTTAGAGAACGAGGGCACTGAGCGTGACCACCTCGAGTAGTCATTAAGGAGTCTACCTTCTCGTCAATGACTGACTCGATGCTGCAGTAGTGTGTCTGGTTCTTTGACCTGAGATGCATCGGCAGTTCACCTTGAGGGTGTTATAGTTTGACTACACCATTACTCGATCTCCTAGCCATATGGAATCCTGAGGTGTATGTTGGCTATAGCATGTTCATTGTAGGAACTGGATTGCATCAAGATGGAATCTATCTACCTCGGTGGTAGAGGAGCAGCCCTATGATGATCATGAGAATCAAGTCCAGAAGCCCATGGCCATGGCAGAGTGAAATAATAGAAAGAGTTTCTATTTAGATTTTCACATTGGACTTGAATCGAATGATTACATCATATGACAGAGACTAGGGTTTGACGAGTTCACCTTAACCCTAATCTGATCGGGCTCAAGATAGAAGAACTTAATCACACAGGTAGCTGCACCAAGAGGTTCGCATTCAGCTCTGATGGGTTGCCACCATATACTGCTAGGTGTCACTGGTGGATTTTGGGAGCAATTAGAATGATTTAGATGATCGATCATTCTAGCTGTTCGAATCAGAAGAGTTCTGATCCATCGAAAGGAGTTTCGATGATGTCGATGATAGAGATCATGACATATCCCATTACCATACAGAACTGAACCTAACTGGGTCACACAAACAAGGGTTTGAATCTGGTGATCATCAATTGAACTGATCTAGTTCAATTGATCTGAATGAGATTCAATTAGGTTCAAGAAAATCGTGCTAGCACTCGATTGAACCTAACGTTCTTCTTTTACTATCATAAATAAGTTGTCCTGACTGAGCCAAAAGAGTTTGTGCTCAATCAAAGGCCTTCATATGGTCTGACTGGAGCTTGTCCAAGTCAGAAAAGGTTGTCTTATTTTGTAAGACATTACCTGCCATTTTTGGTCACCTGCCATTTCTCGTCCTTTGACTTTGGTCAAAAGTTGACCTTTGACTGGTCAAACATTGACCATTGATACTTTGACTTCTGTCCACATGTCATGCACCTATTGGAGAGCTGGTGGGGGCCTGTCCCCCTGCCAGAACCTGGCAAGGAGGAGGGCGCACGCCACCCTTGGCGTGTGCCCAAGTTGGAGGCGCCCAGGAGTCCCTGTTGGACAGGGACTCCATCTCCTTTTTGGATTTCAATTAGAGTTCTCCTAAGAACCAACTTTGACTGATCTTAGGCACCCTCTAAGGAGAAATCCAGGGAACTCTATTTCCACCAATCAAATTTAGATCTGATTTCATAAAGAGTTGTGATTGGTTGGGAAGAAGAGGAGTTGGATCACAGATAGTCTATAAATAAGACCCTGCGTCCAACTCAAATTAGTATTGAAAAGAAATTGAAATTCCATGCCCCAAGGCTACCTCTCCCTTCTTCCTCCATGCCAAACCCACCTTCTTCCTCTCCTCTCCACGTCCAAAAGTATTTTGGACCTTGGTTGGTGCAATCCAGATGAGAGAAAAGGCGACTGAAAGCTTAAAGGCTGCGCTGTTGCAAAGGACAACTGCTGATCTTCGAAAGAAATTTTAAAAATCCTCTAGATCAGATTTAGATATGATTTTTGGAGACATGATAAAGAAGAAGAGGATCTCTAGATCCAGTCCAAGTGGATACTGGTAGAGGTCAGGCACTTACGTGGCTCGATCTAGAATCTTTCGCTGCTCACAGGATCATCATCGGGTAATAGGATTACCCACTTCAAGATAAATTAAATTTAATTTAATTTATCTAATTTTATTTTAATTATTAAAATAATAAAAATTAGATCTAAAACATCCTAGATCTGATCTAGATCAAAGAAAAAAAATTTTGAAATATATCTCTTGATCTGATCAGATCTGAACGAACCTGATCCGAAAAATCAGGATTTTTTTTTAAGTCAAATAGCTCCTCTCTACAACATACATGATGAAAATAAGCAGAATTCATAATCCACCATGAGAAAGAAGTAGATACCTCATCAGTAACCAGAAGAATATTGCTACTATCTTCTGTATCGCTATTGATCATCGTTGCAGTAGTATATGTCTGATCTTTGAGTTATGGATAATTCTTGACTTAATGTTCTAACTCATCGCATCGATAGTACCTAATCTTACTCTGATCCCTCATCTTGGATTTTGACCGCCCATCTCAAGATCTTCTGCTGCTTCATCTTTTGTCATCATTATCTCCAGTCACAATCAGTGTCGAGTTATCACCTGAACTCGATGTTCGGTTCTCTTTCTTGAGAACCTCATTTTAGAATAGTGCAGAAGTCACCTCTTTTATCTTGATAGTGCTCTTATCTATAAGAAGAGCAATTACCAAAGACTTGAAAGAGGGTGGAAGCGATGATAGCAAGACCAATGCCCTGGTCTTCTCCTCAATTTTTTTGCCAACACTGAGAAGGTTAGTGAGGATCTTCTGAAGGTTGGATAGATACTCCTACATGCTTTGGCCTTCGTCCATCCGCAATTGGTAGAACTGCCTCCAAAGAAATAGCATGTTGGTCAACGATTTTGCCATGTACAATTTTTTAAGCTTTGACCATAGTGCCATCGGAAAAATCTCGCCAAGTACATGGATCACAATATCATCCGCTAGATACAAGCAGATCATGCTCACTACTTGCATCTGGATCTGCTTCCAATCCTTCACCTTTATGGTGGCAGGCATCTCCTCATACAAGAGAGCATTGATCAAATTCTGTTGGATGAGAACATCCTTTATCCTTGCTTATCATAAGAATAAATTGCTCTTCCCATCAAACCTATTAATCTTCTCTATATTCTTCAATTTTTAACACCACTGCTGCAATCTGCGCTCCGGTACCGTCTTGCTCTAATACCAATTTATTGTGATATCAACTCGCTTTGATACCACTTGTTAAGAATCTCATATCAGGATATTTTGGCAGAAAAAAAGAAGAAAATAAATAAAAAACACAATCAAGTACGTGGCTCGCCTCCATGGGGCATACAAAGCTTCACTATGAAAAAAGAAGAGATATAAGAGAAGATTATCCACTCTCAACTCACGTATATAATCTATTTAATAAGAAGCTATCTTTACCAAACTCTTTCCTGGAGACCCCCTAAAACGTTAATAGTTTGCTGCTTAGCTATCTGTTCGAAGCTCTTGCTTCTACTATCTACTGGTGCACTTTTTCTGCTCTCTGCTATCTCTAGTCTCACCAAAATTCCATCAAGCCACCACAACCACCACACCAATTCTCGACTGTTATCGCTTTAGTGCACAACTAATCTAGTCCACCTACAGGGTCTTTTTAAAAGCCTCAATTTGAGCTATACTCGAAAACAAAGTTCTATCAGGACTCAAACACGGTCATAGACGTCACCTGCCATTCGATTGCGACCTCAGTCCTTCATTGCTGTTGGATCGTGTAGAAATGCTCGAAACACCCAAAAGGGTCCACCATGGACTGCATAGGTGCTGGTCCATGGTGGACCGTGCCAATCATCGCGCATACATGTGGTGCGCCCGTTGGGTAGCGCTTGCGGTTGGCCCGCACATGCCCACGCGCTTGGCCTGCACATGTGCCCGTGCGTATGGCCCGACTAGGCTGCGTGGCTTGCTCCGTCTTGCACCGATCCACGTGTCCCATCTGACAGCTCCACATGCTTCTTCGTACATATTTTCACCATCTAGATTCTGATTGGGATGTTCTTGGGCTTATTGAATTTCGTTCATCGTTCTGGACCTCGTTGTGGGCTTATTTTGGAAGAATTCGAATTATTTTTTTGAATAATTTTTTAAAAGCATCGATGCATTTCATCTTTATTTTTATATCCGCGATGCATTTGCAATGCTCTTTAAAGTATCTTGTGAATTTTTTCTGACGATAAAAACCTTTTTTTAGCATTGCCTATTATGCTTTTTATCTTGCTCCATAATTTATTTGATTCCCATGCCATATCCTATGCTGCAGGTGATTCTTGTTTTTATGAGTAACGTCCATATATCATGTACGAGTAAAAACTTAGGTATGAATAACATGCATTCGATGGCGAATATTTCTGATCAATTTAGGCTTAATTCCCTACTCCACAATTCATTTGATTCCGAGGTCGTATCCTATGCTGCAGGTGCTTGTTGGTTTTATAAGTAAATCATGTATGAGTAAAAACTTAGATGCAAGTGCCGGAGGGCTGGTCTCCATCTCAAGCTTGACTCGACTCGACTCAACTCCAGCCCAACACTCATCATGGATTTGACATCAATCCCCGATAGCAACTTCTTGCTGCCTAGTATGGCGCGGCATTTGAGGTGTAGAACCAAACTTCACTAACATAACATTCAAACATATATAGACCCAAGAACTTGCATAGTAATTGGGTTGTGTCAAGAGTGCTTATAGGGCTCTGAAAGATTTGGGCCAGCAGTGGTCAACATCCAACGTAACCGAAAGTTTTCAGTGCGGAGCTCAGCCCAATCTCACAATCCGTGGCCCATCACCCCAGAAAAGTAGGCAGCAAGGTGCGAGTTATGAATTGGCCCAGACTGATGGGCAGTACTAGTTGTTTTCTTCCTTTTGGGAATAAAAAAAAAAGGATGATATTAAACTCCCGCAAGTTGCTTTAGGTTATGTTACGTATGCTTCAGTTAGGTGGCATCCAAATTCCTCATCTTCCAACCTGCGGGTGGGGGAAGGGAAGATAAGACCACTCGTAACAGGAGATGCCAGTCCCCACAATATTCCTCTTCTCCCCAGCACCCACCAACAAAAACAAAGCAATGTCCTCACTTTATTAGAAAACCTCCTGTGCTGCACCTAATAAGCCATTTCTTGCTTCCCATTCAAAACATCTCCTGGTGCAGTTTTCTTTCAATTTCATTCATCATCTACATTAATTGAACCAATGTTATGTGACTTGGACACTCATATCTACTATGAAATCTCTTCTTCAACTAATCTTGAAAATATGTACTTAGGAAATGTACGTAGGTCTATATATCTGAGTGCTTTGATCACTATCCAAAAGATTGTTGATGCCACCATGGGAAGGAAATTACGTTCATCCTCCATAAAAGCACCTTCTATGTAGAACTCAACCCCCTCATCTAGTACTTTAACAAGTGCTTTCTCCTTCGTCAAGGACTCTCTCTAAAACTTGACATGGTTAACCGGGCAACTACTATGATCATTTGAAACCTTGGCACTCAGCAGGTTCTTGTTAGACTAACCGTGGTACTCCATACCATCCATCAAGTGGCCTTCACCCTTGTTTTTCTTCATACATCACATCACCCATAGCATAACAAAGGAAGAAACTTCAAACTAAGCACCAATTAACTTCCTCATCAAACTTTTCCACCGTGTGACAGAATTCATCCATTATTGATCGGATTGAAGACCTTCAACTTGGGCAACTCGATTTTTTTTAAAAAAAAAGGAAAAAAAAAGAGAAAAAACTGACAAAAGTAAGGTATGAGTCCTTTTTGTCTTTTATTAATAAATAATAAACCTAAGTTGCAAAGCCTATATTTACACTCATGATGTTTAATTTACACTATTTAGATTGAAATCCTCTCATTTAATGAAGATATAGGTTTTGTAAAATAGATATAATTATAAGAAAATTAAAATCATAGTATATCTAGATTTTTACATCAATTTTATCTATAGCTCCTTCATTTAATTTTGCCCAAATTGAGAAACATACCTGGTCAAAGTCTTTCTTAGAAAAGCCTTTTGCATTGATAGGTCTGTTTTATGGCCCAAACAATGAAATTTGGCTTGGATCACTTAATGTAGACAAGTTAGGGTCCCCATAAATTTGGTGTGTGATTTTGCTTTTTGATATGATGCATCTCGCTCATAGGCTCTATCCAATTCTCTCCTAGTGGCTAGTGCGGTCTATATCAAATCCGGTGATCCTTCTAAAACAATTGTGGTGGCAGCAATAGGAATATCATCAACCAAACAAGGAGCAAATGTTAAGAAAATTTGGGGCCCATGAGAAGGTGAAGGTAGATATGCTGATGCATTTCAAGCAATTTATAGTGATGAATATTTACCAGTGTTGCTCCTGGATCTCCCAACTTGAGATCGGTTGACGAGGATGGAGGAGCTCGACCACCGAAGATTATGAGGCCGAGGACGAACGTCGCTAGAGCTTCACCCATTCATATGCAATAAAGTTTCTATTGGAGTATTTTTCGGTGAAGATCCTCCGACGCTCAAGTTAGGAGATTGGAGAACAAAGAGGGAAGAAAGCGTCGAATTGAATAGCCTACCTGAAGGATCTCAGAGCTTCTTTATTTATTGGAGAGGAGTTAGAGTCGTATCCGTTTCGGACTCTAACGGCTTTTCGAGTTAGTCATCCTGGATTGATTCGGAAGATTTTTTTTCTTCTTAGGAGACGGAATTGCGAAAGATTCCTCTTTATCCGAGTTTCTCGATTCAAAGGGGATGCAGTTTCTGCAAGGATGGTTGTAGGTCGATCGTTGATGAGCTATGAGCCTCTTCACGTAGCTCGATGGTCGACCTGAGTCCGACGAGGACAAGGTATGAAGGCCTATCTCATTTGCCAGGAGGCGATCTTCAGTAGGTCGGCTGAAATTGTAGGTGGGCTTAAGCCGACCTACAGCTAACCGTGGACAAAGTGTCACGTTGTTCAGCTCAGACGATTCATTGGGATAGGTCGACTACCGATCCTAAATAGGTCGAGACCATACCAGCCCCATTCGATAATAATTTGCCCTCCACTTATAAGGTCGATCTACCTCTGAGCAATTGATGTAAGTATCCTATCGAAGCTGAGGTCGATCTTCAAATCGTGCCCGCATTACAGAGTTGAAGGTCGATAGTATGACAAGATTGGGAGAAGTCCATTAGCCATGAAATCTAACCGTTCGTTACTTTGCTCCAGGTTTACCCATCCCGACCAACGGATATCTGACATCTGGCGAAGATCTAAGAGGGTAGATGAAATGGAAGTAGATCAAAGCCATTCATGCCTCTTATAAATAGGGTCTGTATTACTCTTCTGACTGCTACTATTGCTTAAAGGGTGAACTCCGGTACTTTGCACGAGAAAAAGCTCGAACTCAGTTGAGCTACTATCGATTCCATCCTAACTCTCCTTGTTGTTCGGCCTCCTCACCCTTTAGGTTAGTCACCTCCGTAGTTATGAGTCAATCTAGTTTGTCCCGATCTTCTTGGAGCTCGAATAATCCTTCTGGTGAGGACCACAGTTCCGAGGTAGTTGGTTCTCCAGGCCAATCCGAGGAACGTAAAGTTTCAAACTATGGTCCTTTCAGAATAGATTCCATCCTTACTTTGGAGGATCTGAAAGTCATTAGGATGAGGTACTATGTCCCCAGTGATTTTAAGTTAGAGGTCGCCGGTCCTGGGGAGCGTATTGCTTTTCCTCGAGCTGGACGGGTCGGTATTTATGAGAAATCGCAAAAGGCCGGCCTTAGGTTACCATTCCATTTTTTAATTGTCGAGTTTCTAAATTTGTATGGAATTAGCTTTTGTTGTTTGGCGTCGAACTCCTAGCGATCAATTTTAGGCTTCTTCATCCACTGCCTCCTCCTCGGGATCGAGCCTACCTCCCATCTTCTTCGTGCCTGCTTCACTTTAAAGGAGCATCCGACGGAGGTCGGGTGATGGTATGCTTCTCTTTGAAGAGGATATCATCTTTTTCGAGGCACTCCTTCCTTAGTGCATAATTGGAAGGAGTGCTTTTTTTTGTGTCGGTCGAGCAACCATGGGATTTTAGCATATCATGGGGGCGACCTCATAGGTCGGCTGTCAAACCTCCAATACTATCTGAAGCCGAAGAGGAGGTCTTCAGTCAAATCTTTAGTTTTGCTCCTCTCTCGCTGTCCACATTTCTTACCGAGAAGAACTTGTTTAAGGTCAGACTGATTCCAACTAACCCGAGGAGTAAGTGTTCTCATGCAATTTTGTTTGGATCATTTTTTCTTTCCTTGTCATTACCATTGACCGAATCTTGTGTTTTTCTATTCAGCGATGAATCGGTCCGACCTCGAAGCTCTTCGTCGGATGGCAAAAAAGAGAAAGACCAGCACGACCGTGGCTCCCAAACGTGCTCGGACCGAGGCTATCCTGGTGTAGCCCACGGTAGGAGGCTCCTTGAGAGCAGCCAATGCCCTGAGGAAGGAGAAGGCATCGGTGAAGGATGTGACACCGCTTTGGTCCGCAGCTCCAAGAGAGTCCATCCCTCGACCTTTCGCATCCTCTTCCAAAAGAAGCTCGGATGGGTCAAAGATCTCCATCTGGATGTTCAATCGCAGATCGGATGTTCCGGAGAGTGTCTCTCCGATGGAAGTTCTCTCGGATACTAAGGACAAGAGGAAAGGCCTCGGAGACTACCGAGTCACCCGTTCATTGTTGAAGTTGATTCTTTTACCAGCCGACGTCCAAACCTTGAAGGAGGTCGGGGGTGCCTTTCGCATCCAGGACTCCTACGATTCTCTTCTTTAGGTACGTGTTCGCTTTTTTACCGATCTTCATCTTAGGTCTTTCGTTCACTCCTCGACTTAGCTCTCTTTTTTTTTTTTTCAGCTCGTCCATCATGTGGACCATTTTACTGAGGTAATTAGAGAGGTTCGGTGCCTCTCTAAGAAAGCTGAGGAGAAAGCCGCCCATGCCAACCGATGGGCGAATGATGCTTAGTTATCTTGGCTGAAGGCCGAGGACGAGATCAGGTCCCTTAGGGAGAGGGTGAAGCTGCTGGAGTCTGAGCTAACCAAGGCTAAAGCTCGAGTGCTGAGAGAGAGGGAGGCCAGGAAGGCACGAGCGAAGGCTGCTAGGATAGAGGCGATCGAGGCATTCCATAACTCGAAAGAATTCCGCAACATCAAGATGGATTTCGCATCGCTCTCCTATCTGCAAGAGGACATAGACCTGAAGGAGAAGGTCCGTAGGATCTTTTCTGATATGAACTTGGACCTCTTGGAGTCAGACGATGAAGAGACCAAGAAAACTGAGGGTCGGGAGATTCAGATGGAGGATGTCTTCAGTCCCGCATGCGATAACCTAGCTGCCAAGGATGCAACATTGGTACCACCCCCAGCCGTTATTACCCTGCCAGACCAAGCGGAGGTCGAAAAATTTGGAGCTCTGGATGGAGCTTAGTTTACCATTTTGATCGAGCATGTCCGATCTTTTTTTTTCTTTTTTAGATCGACCTTTTTTATTTGCCTCTGGTCTTTGCCGAGATATTTTTGTATGGGCCGACCACCATTTGTAAACACTAAACTTTAATACAAAGTCTTCTTTTGCTTTTATTATTGAGTTCGTATGTTCTTCGTCAGATTTTTTTTTTTCAAGACATAGGTTAGCGTAGACCTTAGACAGCGTGACTGAGAAATGATGGGCGATTCATGCCAGTGCATTACGATCCTCGGCCATAGTCGAGAAGCATGTCTTCATGAACTTCATGAGTTACGTTCCGCTCCTCGGCCATGGCCGAGGAGCACGCGTTGGTGGGCTTCGATGGAGACGCGTTCCATCCTTCGACTATGGCCGAGGAGCGTGCGTTAACGAAATTTATCAGAGATGCGTTCTACTCCTCGACCGTGGTCGAGGAGCACTCGTTGCCGAAATTTGGTCGAGATGCATTTCGCTCCTCAACTATGGTCGAGGAGCGCACGTTGGCAATATTTTATGAAGATGCATTCCACTCCTCGATCGTGGCTGAGGAGCGTGCATTGGCGATATCTGATGGAGACACGTTTCGCTCCTCGGCCATGGTCGAAGAGCGTGCGTTGGCGATATTTGGTGGAGATGCAATCCACTCCTCGATCGTGATCGAGGAGTGCGCATTAACGATATCTAATGGAGATGCATTTCGCTCTTCGATCATGGTCGAAAAGCATGCATTGACGATATTTGGTGGAGATGTGTTCCACTTCTTGGCCGTGGTCGAGGAGCGTGCATTGACGATATTTGGTGGAGACGCATTTCGCTCCTCAATCGTGGTCGAGAAGCGCATCTTGGCGAAACTTGGCATAGACGCGTTTCGCTCCTCGGCCGTGGTTGAGGAGCTTGCGTTGGTGATATTTGGTGGAGACACATTTTGCTCCTCGGTCGTGATTGAGGAGCACGCGTTGGTGATATTTGGTGGAGATGCGTTCCACTCCTCGGCCATAGTCGAGGAGTGCATGTTGATGACATTCGATGGAAACGCGTTTCACTTCTCGACCATAGCTAAGGAGCGCGCGTTGGCGATATTTGGTGGAGATGCATTCCGCTCCTCGATCATGGCCGAGGAGCACGCGTTGGCAACATCCGATGGAGATGTGTTCCACTCCTCGATCGTGATTGAGGAGCGCACATTGGCGAATTCGATGGAGACGCATTTCGCTCCTCGACCGTAGTAAAGGAGCGCACGTTGGCAAAAATAAAATCTGCGAGAAGTTATTATTCATTATTGAATAAAAATTCAAAATAAAAATTACATTCTAAGGATAATATCTCCAAAGATTATCGACGTTCCAGGTCCTTGGGATCGGAGTTCCATCTAGTCGATAGAGATGATAAGTTTTCGATCGGACTACTTCAGCCACGCGATAAGGACCTTCCCAGTTCGGCGATAATTTTGACCGTTCGGATGGATGAGAAATCTCAGCTTGATGAAGAACTAATTATTCTGCCAGAAAATATTTGCTCTTTATTCGAGAATTATAGTATCGGACAATCTTCTATTGATAGTTGGCCATCCGAACTCGAGCTCATTCCTAGATTTCTTCTAGCAAATTCAGATTTGCCCTCATTCCGACGAAATTGCTATCTTCATCGAACTCCTCTACTCGGAGTGTGGGTAACCCCATCTCTACGGGTATCATAGTCTCTATACCGAAGGCCAACATGAAAGATGTCTCTCTAGTTGGAACACGTTGCATCATGTGATACGTCCAAAGAATATTATACAACTCTTTAACCCACGATCCTTTTACCTGGCTTATGTGAGCTTTCAATTCCTACAATAACGTCCTGTTCGTCACCTCGGCATCGCCATTAGTTTGTGGATGACCTATCGATGTCAATCTATGAGAAATTCCATAGTCATTATAGAACCTTATAAATCTCGGATTATTGAATTATCATCCATTATCGATTATGATGGCGTGGGGTAAACCATATCGACATATAATAGGCTTGTGGATAAAATTTCAAACTCTGGATTCGGTAATCATAGCTACTGCTTCTGCTTCTATTCATTTAGTAAAATAGTCAATCATGATGGTCAAAAATTTCTATACCACAGCGATAAAAAATAGTCCGAGGATATCCATTCCCCATTGAGCAAAGGGCCAAGGGGTCATGATCGAGGCTAGTGGGGTTGATGGTCGGTGCTGAACGTTTGAGGTCCTTTGGCATTGGTCACATTTGCTCACCAATTCGGGCGCATCTCTTTGCATGGTTGGCCAAAAATATCCCTACCGTAATATTTCATGGGACAGAGCCTTGCCCCCCAGTGAATACCATAGATTTTTTCGTGAACTTTCCGTAGGGCATAGTCAGCTTTCGAAGGATGGAGGCATCTGAGTAAAGGCAGGATGAAGGACCTCTTATACAACTTCTCCTCGTAAACTACGTATTGTGGAGCAAGGTGTCTCAATTTTTTTGCCTCATCTCGGTCTATAGGTAAAATCTTGTCTCGCAAATAATGGAGAATAGGATCTATCCAACTGGGTTCTGGATCAGCTTGCATTACCGGGACCTCCTCAATACTCGGCTTCTCAAGGACTTTCATGTATGAGTTTCTTTTTAGGTCGGCCGCCCCATGGGTTATTAGTTTAGAAAGAAGGTCAGCTCGTACATTCTCTGCCCTTGGTATCTGCTAAACATCCATTGCTAGAACGCTAGAAGTCAAGTTTCTGACCTTCTGCAGATACTTTACCATATTCGGCTCTTGGGCTTCATATTCTCCATGAAGCTAACCAATCACCAACTGCGAATCACTATGTACTCTGAGATGCCGAACTCTCATTTCTTTCGCTATTCTAAGTTCCGCTACCAATACCTCATACTCGGCTTCATTGTTGAAAGTCGAAAAATCAAAACATAGAGCATATTCTGCTACTACTCCTTTCGGGCTGGTTATGATCAGGCCAGCTCCGGAGCCCATGGCATTCGAAGATCCATCAACATGCAAGATCCAACATTCATCGATTGAAGAGGTTTCAGCATGACTGGATTCCTCATCTAAAATTGTACATTCCAGAATGAAATTCGCCAATGCCTGAGCTTTAATGGATGGCCTCAGCAAATATTTGATATCAAATTCGCCTAGCTCGATAGCCCATTTAGCCAACCGCCCGAAAGTATCTAATCGATACAATATCGATCTAATGGATTGGTCTGTAAGGACTGCGATGGTGTGTGCTTGAAAATATGGGCACTATTTTTTCGTAGATATCAAGAGATCATAGACGATCTTTTTCAGTCTCGTATACCCGATCTCAACATCATGAAGTATCCAGCTCATGTAATAGATTGGCTTCTGCATCTTGGCCTCCTATTGGATCAGAATAGAACTAATTGTCGAAGAAGAGATAGCTAGATATAAGTATAACACCTCCTCAGGCTCTGGCTTGCTTAACAGAGGGGGAAAGATGAGGTATTTTTTTAATTCGTCGAAGGCTGTTTGGCATTCATCCATCCATTGAAAGTCCTTCGGTTGCTTGAGGGCTTTAAAGAATGGAAGGCTCTTTTCCACCGATCTTGATAGAAATCTATTTAAGGCTGCGATCCTTTCTGTGAGTCGCTGCACTTTCTTGATCATCCTCGGAGGCTTCATTTCTTGAAGAGCTTGAATCTTCTCCGGATTGGTCTCAATTTCATGTTGTGACACCATGAACCCAATAAATTTTTCAGAGGTGACACCAAAGGCACATTTATCTGGGTTGAGCTTCATTTGAAAATACCGTAGTATAGAAAAAGCTTCTTCTAGATCGATAATATGGTATTCAACTGTCCTACTTTTAACGAGCATGTCGTCTACATACACTTTCATATTTCTTTCAATCTGCTTTTTGAAAAGCTTGTTCACAAGTCTTTGATAGGTCATCCCAGCATTCTTCAGGCCAAACGGCATGATCCTGTAGCAAAAAAGGCCTTGGTCAGTTATGAAAGAAGTTTTTTCTTCATCCTTAGGTGCCATTCAAATCTAGTTGTATCCCGAGAAAGCATCCATGAATGATAAGAGCTGATGTCCCGAGGTCGCATCCACCAGTTGGTCTATGCGCAGCAGAGGATAGCTATCCTTTGGGCATGCTCCATTAAGATCCACATAATCAATACATGTGCGCCATTTTCCATTGGCCTTTTTGACGAAGACGACATTAGCCAACCATTCTAGATAATAAACTTCTCAAACGAAGCCGGCCTTCAAGAGCTTATCAACTTCTTCTTATATCGCCCTCTGATGTTCAGAGGCGAAGCTATACTTTTTCTACCTGATCGGACGATAATTTAGGTCTACATTGAGTCGATGTACCATGACTTGCGGATCGATGCCGGACATGTCCGAAGCTGATCAAGCAAACACATCGGCATTATCTCATAGAAATGTGATGAGGTGCTGTCGATCTTCTTCACATAAGCTTGAGCCAACCTTCACAACTTTGTTCGGATCATCCTTGATCGGTACAGAGATCAGTTCCTCTATCAGAGAGCCTCTTTGTTCAGTTTATTCATCTCGGACGTCTAACTCATTTATGGTATTGGTGCAGAATTTGGTTGATGCTGGATTGAGCTGGAGTCGAGGAAGACGAGGTCACCATCGATGACCTACAAAATAAAGTTCTATCCGGAGTCGATGTTGGTGGCTCCGGTAGGATCCTCCGACGGTCAAGTTAGCTCTGGCCAACAGAAATGGTGTGCTCAGTGTAGAGTTCGGCAGAGTTTTGAAAAGAAGAAGAAAGCTTCCATAATACGTATCTAGATGGTTTCTTTTTATAGATGGAGCTTGTTGTAACTGCCTTGATTAATGACAATCGTAACCATTCTGAAAAATGTCGATCGTGATTGACTTGATAAATATCGATCATGTTGTCTTGATAAATGATAATCATAATTATCGTGATAATTATAATCGTTCAGTAGTGGGATCGTTTGTAGGAATCCATCTGAAGAAACAGTCTGTAAGGGGTTTGACTTCCATAAAATCTCGATTGGATGAGGAGTTCGGAAAGAGTTCGGCTTCCGTAGAAGTTCGACTGTTGGAGGAGTCCGAAAGGAGTTCAGCTTCCATAGAAGTTCAGCTGTTGGAGGAGTCTGGGAGGATTTCGGCTTCCGTAGAAGCTCGACTGCTGAGTTCGAAAGAAGTTTGACTTTCGTAGAAGTTTCACTGCTGGAGGAGTCCGGAAGGAGCTCGGCTTTCCTAAAAGCTCGACTGCTGTAGGAGTCCGGAAGGGGTTTGGCTTTCATAGAAGCTCGACTGTTGGAGGAGTCTGGAAGAAGTTCGGCTTTCATAGAAGTTCCACTGCTGAAGGAGTCCGGAAGAAGTTTGGCTTTCCTAGAAGCTCGGCTGCTGTAGGAGTCCGGAAGGGGTTTGGCTTTCATAGAAGCTCGACTGTTGGAGGAGTCCGAAAGGGGTTCGACTTTCGTAGAAGCTCGGTTGCTGAGAAGTTTGACTGCTGAGAAGTTTGACCGGCTGAGGCTCGACCGCTGAGAAGTTCGGCTAGGTTTGTCCGTTGGATAGTTTGGCCACTGAATGAATCTGACTGCTAGGAAGAGAATTTTTGATTGAAGCTCTTCCATGATTACCAGCTGTATTAAGCTAAGCTTCAGACTAGATTTCAGTGGAAGCAAAATTTATCTTCAATAATAGTCCTCCCACTTTCGAGTTTGAAACTCGAAGGAAGTGCAGAAAGGGCGACTACCAAAGTCCTCTTTTGGGCTCCACGCTGGTTCAAGTTGAAGCTCGAGGGAGATCTCATCTCCAATCAAAGTTGATGTTAAAATTGAAGCCTGGAGAAGATCTCATCCCCAGCAAGGTTGAAGTAGATCTCGTCTCCTATGGTCAAGGTCGGAGGTTGAGCTCCTCGGGGGCGATATTATCTCCAGCAACTAAGGCTAACTCAGGAGAGATCTTATCTCCTACAACCGAGGTTGACTCAGTCGCTCGGGAGAGATCTTATCTTTAGTCGAGATTGTCACGAGCGCTTGGGAGAGATCTTATCTCTGATTGAGGTCATCTTGATTGCTCGGGAGAGATTTTATCTCTAGCCAAGGTTGACATGGGCACTCAGGAGAGATCTTATCTCTAGTCGAGATTGTCTCGGTCGTTCGAAAGACATCTTATCTCTAACCGAGGTTAAAAGTATAGTTGAAGCTCGGAGGAGATCTTGTCTCCTATTATTGTCGAGCACAATGGGACCGTCTTCGAGGCCTTTCCTCTCATCCCATCTAAAATGATTGAAGTGGACAAGGTCTTCGACTTTGCCCATATTAGGATAAGGTTCTTCTGTTCCTAACAGACTGTGGGGGCCTTCGACTTTGCTCACATTAGGATGAGGTTCTCCTCCTATTTCTAACGGGCTGTGGAGGCACATAAGAACCGTTGTCAGAATCTCTCCCTTCATTTTGTCTAAAATTAACGAGGCATTCGACTTTGCTCATGTTAGGACGAGATTCTCCTCCTACTCCTAACAGACTATGGGGTCACATAAAGACCATTGATAGGGCCTCTCCTCCCATCTCGTCCTAAATAAACGAAGCCTTCAACTTTGCTCACGTTAGGATGATGTTCTCCTTCTATTTCTAATGAGCTGTGGGGGCCTTCGACTTTGCTCATGATAGGACGAGATTTTCCTCCTATTTCTAACAGACTGTGGGGGCACATAAGCGCCATTGTCTGGAAATCTCCCTCCATCTCGTCTAAAATGAATGAGGCCTTCGACTTTGCTCACGTTAGGACGAGGTTCTCCTCCTATTCCAAATAGACTGTGGGGGCACATAAGGGCCGTTGATAGGGCCTCTCCCCCATCTCATTCTAAATGAACGAGGTCTTCGACTTTACTCACGTTAAGATAAGATTCTCCTCCTATTTCTAACGGGCTATGGGGGCTTTCGACTTTGCTCATATTAGGACGAGATTCTCCTCTTGTTCCTAACGGACTGTGGGGGCACCTAAGGACCGTTGTTAGGACCTCTCCTCCTATCTCGTCTAAAATGAATGAGGCCTTTGACTTTGCTCACGTTATGATGAGGTTTTCCTCATATTCCTAACGGGCTGTGGGAGCACATAAGAGCCATTGATAGAGCCTCTCCCCCATCTCATCCTAAATGAATGAGGCCTTCGAAGCTCAGGAGAGATCTTATCTCTAGCCGAGATTGGTCCGATCGCTCGGGAGAGATCTTATCTCTAGCCGAGGTTGAAGCTCGGGCACTCGGAAGAGATCTTATCTCTAGCCGAGGTTGACTCGGTCGCTCGAAAAAGATCTTATCTCTAGCCGAGATTGACACGGTCGCTTGGAAGAGATCCCATCTCTAGCCGAGGTTGACACGGACGCTCGGGAGAGATCTTATCTCTAATCGAGATTGTCTCAATCGCTTGAAAAAGATCTCATCTCTAGTCGAGGTTGAAGGACTTTGATCGGACGGCCACTATTGACTGCTTTTTTCCTATCATCACATAATTTTTCATAGTTTTTACATAGTTTTCTCTGTCATCACATAGTTTTTACTTCTTTCCTATTATCACATAATTTAAAGTGAGCTCCTCTTGGCTTTGATGCTTGAGATGATGGATCGCCGAAGTACCAAGCTCCTTCCAAACGTGACATCGATGATACGAAAGACGATCGATCTTTCTATTATTCCTCAATCATTGGTAGTTCTGGCTATGGCAGCACCCTCAGCCGATCTTCTCCTACTTCAGGCTGGCGTCATTGATGAGCTTCTTAATTTCATCTCGGAGCTGAACGCATTCTTCAGTGTCGTGGTCGTAGTTGTGATGGTAGAGGTAGTACTTACTTCGATCATGCTTCTTTGAGGGATCATAATTCTTCTGATCTTGGTAGTTGATTTTTAATTTTCATCAAAACTTGAGTTCGAGGAGCGTTAAGTGGGGCATAGTTGTGGAATCTTTCGGGGATAGGACTTCTTTGCGCCCTTCTATCGGGGCTTCCTTGAAGATGAGCTCGAGAAGCTTGGGCTCGCTTATGCCCAGGGGGAGTCCATGAGCACGGCCGAACTTTACTCGGCCCTCCATCGATGGTGGGCCTATTAGACTCTTCCGTCCACTACTCTCTTACGACTTCTTCGTCCTTCAATTTGAAGATTTCTTCCATACGAGAATATCTCTCGGTCCGGGCTAGTAGATCGGTAAAGTCCCTAGGGTACTTATTTTTCAAGAAAATAGCAAATTATTCTTCTAAAGGCCGTTATTGAGCGGGGCCATTACAACAGACTGATCCAAGTCCCAGACCTCCAATGTCGCGGCGTTAAACTGGATGACATAAGTCCGGATGGATTCTCCCTACTTTTGCGTGATATTCATCAGAAAATTTGAATCTCAACGAGGACGTCAGCTGCTGACGAAATGAGCCATGAACTGATGGCTCATCTGGTAAAAAAAAAAGATCATACCTGGCTTCAATGTCGAATACCAGTTTCTTCATGTCTCCCTCAAGGTAGATAAAAAAGCTCGGTATAATATGGCGTCTGGTACACCATGAAGCAGCATCATGGTCCAGAATGCCTCCAGATGATCAGAAGTTTCATCGTAGCTTTCAAGTTGAGGGAGCTTAAAGTTCGACGAAATGGGCTCTTGCATAATTCGGAGAGAAAAAGGAGGATCGGTGCGGACGTCGTCATGGTGAGTTGGGACGACGTGGTCGAGCTCCTCAATCCACCGATCCATCTCCCATACTTTATGATTGAGGACGTCGTCTCGGTCGCAAACCTTGGAGGACTTCTGACTATAGATGGGGAAGATCTCCTTCAGAGAAAAACTATGATCCGTACTTGGATCTTCTACTCTCTGTTTTCCCTTCCTAACGATAATGGACATGCTAGCCCAAATGCTCTTCCTTGAGACTGGTTTCTGACATTCTGACGGTGGGTTTCTTGATGGAGTCATCGTCGGAGGCTGCTGCATGGTCTGTACCATCTCGGTGAGACCCTGAACCCACTACATCGATAGGTTAAACTGCTTCGGATCCACTATGGCTGCATGTGGGGCTTGAGTTACCAAAGCTGGAGCGGAAACTGATGTATCTAGACAGAATCTGACTGCAGAGGTCGTTGATCGTCGGATCGAAGCTTTCATGAAAGGCATTTTTTCTGTAAAGAACTCTAGATCACTGCTGAGCACTCCTTTAAGATCAAGGGAACCTCAAGAATAGAGGGCTTTTTCTCTAGCACCAATTCTATTGGTGTAGAATTTGGTTGACGTCGGATCGAGCTGGAGTCGAGGAAGATGAGGTCTCCACTGGTGACCTACAAAATAAAGTTTCATCTAGAGTCGGTGTTGGTGGCTCCAGTAGGATCTTCCAACGGTCAAGTTAGCTCGGACCAATAAAAATGAAGTACTCAGTATGGAGTTCGGCAAAGTTTTGAAAAGAAGAAGAAAGCTTTCAGAAAATATATCTAGAGGATTTCTTTTTATAGACGGAGCTTGTTGTAACTACCTTGATTAATGACTGTCATAACCATCTTGATAAATACCGATCGTGATTGACTTGATAAATACCGATCGTGTTGTCTTGATAAATGATAATCATAATTATCGTGATAATTATAATTGTTTAATAGTGAAATTGCCTGTAGGAATTCGTCTGAGGGAACAATCTGTAAGGGGTTCGACTTCCATAAAAGCCCGACTGGATGAGAAGTCTGAAAGAAGTTCGACTCCCATAGAAGCCCAACTGCTGAAGGAGTTCGGGAGAGGTTTGACTTTCAGAGAAACTCGACTGCTGAAGGAGTCCGGAAGGAGTTCGGCTTTTGTAGAAGCTCTGATGCTGGAGGAGTCTGGAAGGAGTTCGACTTCCATAGAAGTCCGACTGCTGGAGGAGTTCGGAAGGAGTTCGACTTTCGTAGAAGCTCGACTGCTGTAGGAGTCCGAGAGGGGTTCGCCTTTCGTAGAAGCTCGACTGCTGAAGGAGTCCGGAAGGAGTTCGACTTTCTTAGAAGCTCGATTGCTGGAGGAGTTCGAAAGGGGTTCGGCTTCCATAGAAGCTCGACTACTGAGAAGTTCGGAAGAAGTTCGGCTGTTGAGAAGTTCAACCGACTGAAGAGATTTGGCTGGAGCTCAATCACTGAGAAGTTCGGCTAAGTTTGTCCGTTGGATAGTTCGGCCACTGAATGAATCCAACTGCTAGGGACTGAATTTTCGATTGAAGCTCTTCCGTGATTACCAACTGCATTAGGCTAAGCTTCAGACTGGACTTCGATGGGAGCGAAATTTATCCCCAATACATGGGTTATTCTTGAGCCACCACTCCACGTAAAGTGGTCATGTAACATTTTCTTGTGTCCGATTGGTTCCCCCTGAGCTTGCCGATTCCATGCGGAGTTATGAATTTGACCTTCAAATGATAGATTGATACTATGGTCTGGAGGGTATTTAGGCCTAGCCAACCTAAGATGACACTGTAGGCAGAGGGACTATTCACAACGAAATAAGTTTGTCGACAATCACCTACTTCGGAGCTCGTCCAGCTTTTGTCGTTAGTAAGATAGTCCTTTCCACTGAAATTATAGTGCCAGAAAATTCGACCAGAGGTATATTCCTCTTTACCAGTAGTTCAGGGCTTAAGTTCATTCGAATAAAGACATCAAAAAATAAAACATCTACCGAGCTTCCATTATCAACAAGGATCCGATGTACATCATAATTAGTAATATTCAGAGAAATGACTACAGGATCGTCATGGGGCTGACTTATTTCTTCCAGATCTTCATCGATGAAAGTAATTTCACCATCTGTCTTCCTCTTCCTCGATCCCTCTCCTGGTCGATCTTAATCCGAAGTATTTTCATCGAGGTTTCCTCCAGCAATTACTCTAATTTCTCCCACAGCCAACTGCTCTACGCATGGCTCACCCTGCTGAGGTTAATCATGATTCGAATTCACCAAAATTTATCGTTCATCCACATAGTGCCAAAGTCATCCCCACCTGATTAGTGCCTTAATTTTCTCTTTGAGCTGCCAGCACTCCTCGGTATCATGCCCATGGTCATGGTGATATCAGCAATATTTCCTCAAATTTCTTACTTGGGCAGAGATTATCATTCTCTTGGGTCGAGATATATTTTCTCGTCGCTCGATCTCTATCAGAATCTAAGCCTAAGGTGTGTTGAGAGGAATGTAGTAATTGAACCTCCGAGGTGGAGTTCTAGACCGACCTCATGGCTTTGAAGATGTTGGTCGGCTACTCCAAGGTGGGGTGCGTGATTGACGAAATCGTGAGTCCTTCCGATGATGCTGCACCTGTCTATGATTTTTTTTCTTCTCCTGCTTTTGGGACGGACCCGTTCTACCATCTTGACTACTTTTCCGCTGGTCCCAAGCCTCTTCGGCCTGGGCATACTTCTCCGCTCATTCTAGCATCTCAGCAAAGTCTTTCGGATAGTCCAAGCTGAGGAAGAATTAAAGGTCATTTTGGAGGAGGTCAGCCTTCAATGTCATCATGGCCACCGATGGATCTAAATTTTGGATCTCCAAGGTGGCTGCATTGAAGCAATTGATGTACTCTCAAAGGGGCTCATTCTCCCATTGCTTGACGCTCACGAGGAAGTCAGAATTGCGATGTTGTCGATGATTGCTTACGAAATGGGCAACGAACAGACAGCTCAATTGGTAGAAAAAATCTATGGAGCCGAATTTTATGTTTGAATACTAATGTCGAGCCGCCTTTCTCAAAGTTGAAGGAAAAGCTCAATATAGTATCGCATCGGTAGCCCCTTGCAGATGCATAAGAGTTCAAAAACTGTCTAGATGATTTATGGGATCGGCCGTTCCATCGTAAAGCTCCATCTGAGGGATCTTGAACCGACGTAGCAAGGATTCATCCATAATCTTCTGAGTGAATGGGGGATCGACATTAAACCCCAAATCTTTTTTTTGCTGCCTCGACTCCCGCAATGCATCCAACTGTCGTTGCATCTCTTTGAGCTTCTTTTTTATGTCATCCTCACGAGTGACTTGATGTTTAGGAGTCTCATGGCCCGGAGTGGAGCCGCTTCTTGAAATTGATGTTGACGAGCGCTTAGATCTTTGATGGAAAGGACTTGTAGGTCGGCTGTGACGACTGGCCTCCGCCCTAGAGATATAGGGGCATCGTTCCTTCGACCTTATCTGGACCAGGCCTGAATCTTCTTCGGTCGATCAACGCTCGTCTGCCTACTGTATTCCTCTTATGGCGGCTAATAGTGCCTGCACCTAATGAAGTAGGATGTCATACTGTTCCTGTGAGACCGCCGGCGTCGTTGGCGGGTTCTCTTGGATTGGTGGTGGAGATGTGTTAATCTATTGAGCATTGTAGGTCCTCCGACCACTAGAACGCTGGGACGCGTTTGATGCTCTCCTTCGAATTTTCATGATATCCAGTGTCGTACTTTCTTCCCTCGAAATTAAACCTCGAAAATAATCGGGGCCCTTCCTCTAGCGCCAACTGTTGCTCCTGGATCTTCCGACTTGAGGTCGGTTGACGAGGATGGAGGAGCTCGGTCGTCGAAGATTATGAGGCCGAGGACAAACTTCGCTAGAGCTTCACCCGTTCACCTACAATAAAGTCCCCACTAGAGTGTTCTCCGATGAAGACCCTCTGATGCTCAAGTTAGGAGATTGGAGAACAAAGAGGAAAGAAAGCGTCGAATTAAATAGTCTGTCTGGAGAGTCCCGGAGCCCTTTTATTTATAGGGGAGGAGTTGGAGTCATATCCGTTTTGGACTCTAATGGCTTTCCGAGTTTGTCGCCCTGGATTGATTCGGAAGATTTCTTTCCTTCTTAGGAGACGGGATTGCGAAAAAAAAAAATTTATCCGAGTTTTTCGATTCGGAGGGGATGTAGTTTTTGCAGGAATGGTTGTAGGTCGGTCGTTGACGAGCTATGAGCCTCTTCACATAGCTTGGCAGTCGACCTGAGTTCGACGAGGATGAGGTATGAAGGTCTACCTCATTTTATCAGGAGATGATCTTCAGTAGGTCCGCTTAAGCCGACCTACAGCTAATCGTGGGCAAAGTGTCATATTATTCTGCTCAGACGATCCATTGGAGTAGGTCGGCGATCGATTCTAAATAGGTCGAGGCTATATCAGTTCCATTCTATAACAATCAGAAAACTGCTGAACACGTTAATAGGAATCAAGGTGATTAAAAGTGAAAAAGATTGAGGGTTGGAGATTCTTTTGATAAGGGTTATGGACGGAGTTCGAGCCGTTTAGAAGTCCAGACACTCTTCTTATGAGATGTCAAATGGAGCGGTTACTTCAACATTCATTCTTTCCAACTCTCCTGATTTCAAGTTTAGGTAGGTTTCCTTGCTCTTTCACCCCTGATGCTTCTACATAAACACTTTTGAGCAAAAAGACTGTTATCTCCCTAGTTGGTGCAAAATGGTCCATGGTGCTCAAAACCAATAGATACATCTCTTGGTTGAGATCCCACACAAGTTCCTTGTAGAGCAAGGAATTTCCAGAGTGATGGAAGGAGCACAGGGCAATTTGTGAGGGTCCTGTGGGAAGGATCTTTCCATGCAGGCAAAGAGGTTTACCGAACAGGCAGCTTCTTGGAATCGACCAACAGGTACCATGCAGCAGGGCCCACAAGGGCATCGAGGCAGCCAAGTAAACTTAGCATGTCAACCTGTCGACATATATACGGTATATTGTCATCAACCAAAATCAATTTTGACATGACATAGTCCAAATAGATTGTTTGTGATACCAGGACTGGGCGACATGACAAAAGTGGCACCTCGGTTGCATCTACCATTTGTGGAAGGGAAACTTAAAGGCATAAAATCAGATCACCAAGCATGTTGTTCAATAGGGGAAGAAAATTATAGAATGCCTTTAAGATGCATTTTGGAACCCAAATGAGAACAGATGCTCTGATAAAAGGCACCCGCTTCAGAAGCGTTTTCTTGCGAAAGGTGATACACCAAGAGGCATTTTTACGAGCACATGAACCGCATGAGGGAAGGGCAAAGAGAAGCTGAGGTACCAGAGTTAGGGTTAGGATAAGATTTTCGCCTTCTGTTTCTTCTTTTTTGCTTGAAGCCGAGCCGTGGTTGACGCCGAGGGAAGCAACGGTAAATCGGCAACTGGATTGCCGCGGCTGCCACGTGATCGGAGGTGTCTTTGCCGTGATCCAAGGGGCCTGCAAAGGACGTGGTTTGCAGCCGAGGTATCATTTGCACCATTGTCACCTAGTCTGTGACATCCTTGATGACGTACTAGATGCTTTTCTTTTACTTGTGATAAGCATGACACTGTGTTTTTTTCTTTAAAAAAAAAAATTGAGGGACACAAGACACAGGTTCCATGGACCACACATTTCTCATGCAACTTTCTTCGTAGCTGACGAGAACGCGAAATACTTCTTCACAACTACAATGCATGAGAATATAATAGTTGGACCTTATATTCTATTTTATAATAAAACGGTGTATGACGTCCTGAGATAAGTCTAATTCAGCTAAATTTCCAATCTTAATTTTTTGCTGGTGTTAGCTCCCTGATGCATGAGTAATGACGTCTTCAGTAGGTCTGTCCGCTAGTTATTATTGTTCTCAAGTATAACAATCCACGGTCGCGATTCTCGACTTGATTAGCGGTGATTTTAATAGACTGCAGTGATCGGTAACGTTCGCAATTGGACCCACATGGAACAATCCCGGACCACGATTTACTGCCACAGCAGAGTCCTCGTTGGCCCTGCGATGCCTCGCACAGACCTGACGCGCACCTCCAAAACGACTCCACCAACCCGACGGCTCTGCTTCCACGTCGTCCAAATCGCTCTCTGCGAGGTATCCAAAGCTCTGCTTCGTCGTCCATATCAAGAGGTATCCAATGCCCGGTCATTAAATCCCCCATCTCAGCTGACTCGCACGTGCCAGCCAAAGGCGGTGCGTAACCGGTGCCCCACACCAGATTCGACAGCGACAGAATCGCCCCTTCTCCCCATCGTACACGTGTACCATTCCCCATCCTCTCGTATCCAAAATAAAATTCAAAAAAAAAAAGGCCAAAAAACTTGTGGCGATGGCTTGCTTTTTCCCGCCCTCGCACCGACCCAATTCCCGCGTCCGCCCTCAATTCGAACCGCCAAAACGCGGCCACGCGGATTGCTACGTGGCAGAGCCCACTGGGCCTCCGACCCCAGCTGGCTTCTGACCGCACGATGGTCCCCTAGTAGCTTCGCGAGCACGCCACAGCCCTCCGTTCGGGGCTTCCCCCCATAAAGAGCTCTTTATAGAGCCTTGCAAGCCCAACCTCCCTTCCCTCTCATACCTCATTCGAAACTTTCCCGCTTTGGCTTGGAGAGATGGAGATGGAGAGTGAGAGGGAGATGGAGGGTTGGGAGACGCCGAAGAGGGTGGAGTGCCGGATCCCGGCGGTGCTGCCGTGCCCACCGCCACCGAAGAAGAAGTCGCCGGCGGGGACCTACGGGAAGAGGAGGGCTCCGCCCAAGAACGGCTACTTCCACCCGCCGGATCTGGAGGCATTCTTCGCCCTCGCGCCCCGGAGGGAAGCGTCCTGCGCTTGATGATGGTATCTGGGGTCGGAGAAGGACCGCCCGCTCCAAGATAAAAGTTAGCTTTCTTGTATATATATCTGTTGTACCCTTATTCTAATATCAGGGATTTTAGCTTATCTCCTTCTCTCTTCTCTCTTCTCTATTCTCTCTCTGAGTCTATTCTCAACTGCAAGCAAATCAAATCAATCCTTTTTGTAATACTAGTGAACATGATGATGATGCTATATTGGTTATTTCTTCTCTCCCCCTTCTTTGGATTAAGATTTGATTTTGAATATTTGATGGCGGATTTGCCTTTGGATCTGGGTCTGAGATGATGAAACAGGGCTTGGATTTTAAGCGGTATCCTGGATTAGGGTTCCATTGCGATCTATTGTTATTATCCATGGGATTTGTTTGCAATCTTGTGTTGCTGCTGGAAAGATGCTGAAACTTTTGCGGCGGCGGGAAAGCGGGAACTCTGTGATTACTGTTTATTAAAGTTCTTTATTTGATGAAATATTATTGTTCCATAAAGTTTAGTTAGCCGTGTCATTGTTTAAGGAAAGGTTTGTTAACTATGATATTAATCGCATATGCGAACCTCTTATACGCTTTGGACATTGGATACTATATTATCCGTTCTGTTTTATCGTGCTTAATGGATTACTCGAGAAACGTAAGTCTACAGATAGCTATCAGTTCTATGGGACTAAATTGTTCACAAATATTATTTATCAACAAATTTGATTTAAAATGCATGTTTCCTTGTTGGATAAGATATATATTTATGGACTAAAACAACTAGAGATGTTAGGACCTAGCCAAAAATAGAACTTATACGCCAGAACGTTGGATGATATTGCATCGCATTATGTGGTTTGCGGTAGTCTGGATATGAAACGCTATTTGGGAGTGTATCATTGTAACCTGGCGAGGATGAGCAGAGACGGTCACAAGCCTGTCATGAAAAAGTTGTTGCACAATCAAAGCTCGCAGACTACCTGCTTTCTACGTTACGGAATAATCTAATAATTTTTAAAAATTATTTATTTAAAAAATAATTATTATGGAATGGGACTAGTATGGTTGTTTAGGATTGGCTGTCGATCTATCTTAATAGATCGTCTGAGTGAAACAATCCGACACTTCATCTCCTGATAAAATAAGATAGGTCTTCATACCTGCTGAAATAAGGTAGGTCTTTATACTTTCATACATGAATAGGTTTATAGCTTGTCAATGATCGATCTACAATTATTTCTGTTGAAATTACGTTCTCTTATTGGAAAATTTGGATAAAGAGGAATCTTTTGCAATCACATATCCTAAAAAAAAAAAAATCTTTCGAATCAATTCAAGATGATTAACTTGGAAAGTCGTTAGAATCCGAAATGGATACGATTCCAATTTCTTTCCTATAAATAAAGGGGCTCCGGGATCTTTCAGGTATGTCATTTAATTCAATACTTTTTTTTCCTCATTATTCTCCAATCTCCTAATTTGAGCATCGGAGGGTTTTTATCGGAGAACACTCCAGTGGGGACTTTATTGTAGGTAAATGGACGAAGCTTCAGCAAAGTTCATCCTCGACCTCATATTTCTCGGTGGTCGAGCTCCTCCATCCTCATCGGTCGATCTTAAGCCGAAAGATTCAGAAGCAACAATAATTATCAAGAAAAATATTTTTTATTATATTTGATTGATAGAAAAATTATTTATAAAAATAATACTGAAAAAATTATTATGTTTCACAAATTTATATATATATATATATCTTTCAAAATAAAATAATTTTTAATATTAGAATAGTATTATCATCTTAAATTAATTTTTTTATTTTAATTTTTATATAAAATTTATTTATTAAATGAATTTAAAAAAAAATATCAAAATAAATTCAATGATAATATATGTAATTTTATTAAGAATATTTTTATTAAATATAAATTATTATTATTTAAAAAATTATTAAATATTAATTTTTTAGTACTTATTTTATCTTTTTTTTTTAGAAAAATAAGAATATGATCTATTATTTTTTTTATTATTTTTTTCTTCTATTTTTTATATCAAATATTATAATTTAATAGTGGATCCTTAAAAATTAAAGAAGAAGAAGAAGAAGACATGACCCAAGTCAACCAAAGCGATCTGCTTTTCGAATGTGAACCCCAGCTGCTATTGGATTAGTCAAGCGTGAACTCAAGCAGTCATTGGATACTTGACTGAGTACTGTATCGAACGGCGACCCCCACGAGCTTACTGTAGCTTGGCGGCAAACATGACCAAAATAATTTTACCATATTTTGGCCGGCGGACCGTACAAACTCCTGAATCGTTGGCTCGTTCAAATTGCCCTGGGTTCAAACAAACTCACTAGTTCTTGAAAATCTTACATTGTTTCCAGGTCAAACAAATTAGAGCCAGGGATTTGAACAAATCAAGCCCTCTCCTCCTGTCGTCCCATGATTCCTTGCCCTCCCGTCATCCTCGACCTCCCATATATATCACTTATTGCTTTTATCTTACAGCATTCGATATTTTCTTTCGAAGCATGCTTTCGGTTATATTATAACATGAAATACTTTTTCATCCCGCGCAATTTGTCCCTAATATTGGTATTACTGTTTAATGAATTAAAATGAAATAAAGTGATAGTGAGACAAGTACATAATGCATTAAAATATCAATAAATTTTAAATTTTATATTTTTTATATATTTATTTTTTTAGTCTATTTTATAATATAAATAAATAATTAATATATTTATTGTTGGTGCAGAAACCCGTCGCCGTCGGAGGTCGCGCTTATCGAGGCCGCTGGAAGCCGCCGGGGACCTGCAAAACGGAGTCCCGTCCGGAACCGGTGGGGTGGTGGCTCCGGCAGGACCCTCCGACGGTCAAGTTAGTTTCCGACCAACAGTAATGGAGTGCTCGGAATGAGTTCCGGAGCTTAGAGATATGGAGGAGAGCTTAAAGAGTTAAGAGTCCAGAGAGCTTAGCCTTAGCGTGTCGGGAGGGTCCTTTATATGGTGGAGCTTGATGGTGACAACTGCAGCCGCGTGCTGGCGGGCCGCTCGAGGTTCGGCAGAGTCAGCTCCACTGGTGCCGTGTGCGGCGGATTGAGGGTGACAGCCATCGCCGCCTGGCAGTGGGTCGCTATCGCCCGCGGCGGACTGACCGATGGTACGGCGGACTGACTGATAGTGATGGTTGCAGAGCTTGCCGAATGAAGGGTTGAAGGCCTTCGTCGTGTGCCCATTTCGGAGGAGTTCGGGCTCCTGAAGAGGAAGATGGGAGGGAGTTCGGCTCCCATAGGCGTCTGGCCATAGGTATGCAGCTAAGGCCCGTCCGCAGAAGAGTTCGGCTGCTGAGAGGACTTCATTGAAGCTCGGTCGCTTGGAGTCGGTCCGAAGGAGTTCGGCCGCTGAGAGGACTTCATTGAAGCTCGGTCGCTTGGAGTCGGTCCGTAGGAGTTCGGCCGTGGGAAGTCCGAAGGAGTTCGGCCGCATGGAGTCGGTCCGAAGGAGTTCGGCCGCTGAGAGGACTTCATTGAAGCTCGGTCGCTTGGAGTCGGTCCGTAGGAGTTCGGCCGTGGGAAGTCCGAAGGAGTTCGGCCGCATGGAGTCGGTCCGAAGGAGTTCGGCCGTGGGAAGGGCTCGGCCTGGCGCCTGGTGCTGAAGCTCTTCAGCGGCTACTGGTTACATTGGGCTGAGCGTCGGGCCGGGCTTCGGCAGGAGCGGGATTTATCCCCAACAGTAGCCCCCCCACTCCCGAGTTCAAAAATTGAAGGAAGGGAGTACCAAAACAGGCGACTGCCGAAGTCTTCTTCCAGGCTCCGCATTTGTTGCATCCGAAGCTCGGGGGAGGTCTCATCTCCAGCCAAGATTGACGCTGAAGTTGAGGCTGAGGCTTGGGGGAGACCTCATCTTCAGTCGATGTTTGGAGTTGAAATGGAACTCGTTTCCGGCTAAAGTCGATGAAGCTGATGTTGAAGCCGAAGTAAGACTCGCCTCCTTCGGTCGAGGTCGGATTTGAGCTCCTCGGGGGCGACATTATCTTCGTCAGTTGAAGTCGACTCGAGTCGACAGAGACCTCCTATCTTGCAGCCGAGGTTGAAGTGCGCGCTCGGGGGAATCTCATCTCCCACGGCCGAGCTTCCCTCGGGGGAGAATCTTCCTCCTGCAGCCGAAGTGAAGGCGCGCTCTTGCAGCCGAGCGGGGAGATCTTATCTCCTGCGGCCGAGGTTGGTGCTTGTGTTAGGACGAGGCTCCTGTTCCTAACCGATCGCTCGGGAGAGATCTTATCTCTACCGAGGTTGTCGACGGTCGCTCGGGAGAGATCTTATCTCTAGCGAGGTTGAATCGGGGAGATCTTATCTCCTACGGCCGAGCTTGTTTCGGAGGGGATCTTATCTCCTGCGGCCGAAGTGAAGTGCGCGCTCGGGGGAGATCTTATCTCCTGCAGCCGAAGTGAAGTGCGCGCTCGGGGAGCTTCAGGGGGAGATCTTATCTCCTGCAGCCGAGCTTCCCTCGGGGGAGATCTTATCTCCTGCGGCCGAGGTTGGTGCTTGTGTTAGGACGAGGTTCTCCTCCTGTTCCTAACCGAGGCTGTTCCGGTCGCTCGGGAGAGATCTTATCTCTAGCCGAGGTTGTCGACGGTCGCTCGGGAGAGATCTTATCTCTAGCCGACTTTGCCCTCGGGAGAGATCTTATCTCTTGCAGCCGAGTGGAGTGCACGCTCGGGGGAGATCTTATCTCCTGCAGCCGAGCTTCCCTCGGGGGAGATCTTATCTCCTGCGGCCGAGGTTGGTGCTTGTGTTAGGACAGGTTCTCCTCCTGTTCCTAACCGAGGCTGTTCCGCTCGCTCAGCTCGGGAGATCTTATCTTTGCGCGCTTCTTAGCAGCCGAAGTGAGTGCCGCTCGGGGGAGATCTTATCTCCTGCAGCCGAGCCCCTCGGGGAGATCTTATCCTGCGCCGAGGTTGTGCTTGTGTTGACGAGGTTCTCCTCCTGTTCCTAACCGAGGTTGTTCACGGTCGCTCGGAGAGATCTTATCTCTAGCCGAGGTTGTCAACGGTCGCTCGGGAGAGAATCTTATCTCAGCCGAGGTTGATGCTCGTGTTAGGACGAGGTTCTCCTCCTGTTCCTAACCGAGGTTGTTCACGGTCGCTCGGGAGAGATCTTATCTCTAGCCGAGGTTTCGGGAGAGATCTTATTCTCGAGGTGGTGCTCGGTTAGGACGAGACCTCCTGTTCCTAACCGAGGTTGTTCACGGTCGCTCGGGAGAGATCTTATCTCTAGCCGAGGTTGTGCTCGTGTTAGGACGAGGTTCACCTCCTCCTAACCGAGGTTGTTCACGGTCGCTCGGAGAGATCTTATCTCTAGCCGAGGTTGTCAACGGTCGCTCGGGAGAGATCTTATCTCTAGCCGAGGTTGATGTTTGTGTTAGGACGAGGTTCTCCTCCTGTTCCTAACCGAGGTTGTTCACGTCGCTCGGGAGAGATCTTATCTCTAGCCGAGGTTGTCAACGTCGCTCGAGAGATCTTATCTCTAGCCGAGTTGGTGCTCGTGTTAGACGAGGTTCACTCCTGTTCTAACCGAGGTTGTTCACGGTGCTCGGGAGAGATCTTATACTTAGGTGCTCGGTTCGATCTTATTCTAACAGCCGAGGTGGTGCTCGTGTTAGGACGAGGTTCACCTCCTGTTCCTAACCGAGAGGTTGTTCACTCGGTCGCTCGGGAGCTCGAGAATCTTATCTCTAGCCGAGGTTGTCAACGGTCGCTCGGAGAGATCTTATCTCTAGCCGAGGTTGGTGTGCGCGCTCGGGGGAGATCTTATCTCCTGCGGTCGAGCTTTCTTCTCGGGGGAGATCTTATCTCCTGCGGCCGAGGTGCCGCTCGGGGGAGATCTTATCTCCTGCGGCGAGCTTGTTGCTCGCGTTAGGACGAGGTTCTCCTCCTGTTCCTAACGCGGCGATTATTGACCGCTGCTCTCCTGTCATCGCGCATAGTTTTCGCATCCAGAAATAATATTTGCAGAGGGGAGAATTTTACCGAAGGGAAATCGTGGACAACGCGCTCTCGTTTGAGGGTCGACGGGGTGTTGTTCCTCGGAGCTCCCTCGAGCAGCAAGTCCCGTCCAGAGACGACTTCTCCTTCTTCTCCTGCGGCCTTGAATTGGAAGCATGCTTCTCTTGACTTTGTGCCGGGATGACATCACCGATGTGGCTAGCTTAGCTAGCTCCTAGGGGCCTGGCGGGATGACGCCGTTGCGGACGGCGGCAACCTTCTTGTCTTTTCCGGTTTCGGCAGTGCCTATAGCCGATCTTCTCTCCTCGATCGCGCATATTTGGAGAGGCCGTAGTCCTTTAGGTCTTGGCGGTTGGCTCTTAACTTTGCCGAGAATTCGAGTTAGAGGAGCGGGTCGTAGTTGCGGAACCTTCCGGGAGGGGGGCTTCGTTCCGTCCTTGCCAGCGCCGAACTTTATTTTGGAGGTCGAGTTGAGGAGTTCGGCTTTCCACCGAGCTTCATTTTACCTTGATGCCGAGCTTTGGGGTGAGCCCGGCTTTTCTCGCCCGAACTTCATTCCGCCTCCAGTGAACACTTTGTAGGCGGTTCCTTTGGGGGGACATTCTGGAGCGTGAGTTCGGCCTTACTTGCGCCGAACTTCGTTCCACTTTCCCGCGGAAGCTTCCGTGGGAGGACTTCATACTTCTTTGTCGGAGCTTCCTCGCTGACGGGCTCATAGGTGGGTTCGGCCTTCCTCGCGCCGAACTTCATTCCGCTTCAGCGGGGGAACTTCTGCTCTCCGTTTCTCTCTTAGGGGCGATTGGGCTCCTCCCTAAGGCTGATTCCTCCGCATTTCTTCGGCAATAAGTTCCGGGGTGGACGACCTCCTCATGCTGAACTCCTCAATTTGGTGCAAGCTCTTGTTGCTGGGAGATGGCGAATCGCTGACGCACCGAGATCTTTCCAGGGGCCATGTGAATGACGCCGTAAGGTGGCCGACCTTCTTGTAGTCTGGCTACGGCAGCGCCCTTAGCGATCTTTTTCTGCTTCAGGCCGGTACCGGAGGAATTTACCCAGCCGCCCCTTTCTGACGAGCTCCTCGATTTCATCTCGGAGCTGGATGCATCCCTCAGTGTCGTGGCCGTGGTCGTGATGGTAGAGGCAGTACTTGCTTCGGATCGCGCTTGTTTGGGGGAGACCGTAATCCTTTCTGGTCTTGGCAGCTGGTGTTTTAACTTCGGTGAGATCTGGGTTCGAGGAGCGTTGAGGGGGGCATAGTCGCGGAACCTTCCGGGAGGTGGGACTTCTTCGCGCCTCCTTATCAGGGCGAGTTCGAGGAGTTCGGGCCCGCCTGCTTTCGGTAGGGGGTCTGCGAGTGCAGCCGAAGCTTCACCCAGCTCTTCCTCGTCCGCCAGCCGGTCCTTTCTGACGAGCTCCTCATCTTTCAATTTGAAGGCTTCTTCCGCACGGGCATATCTCTCGGCTCGAGCCAGCAGGTCGGCGAAGTCCCTGGGATACCTTTTTTCCAGAGAGAACAGCAAGTTATTTTTCTGAAGGCCGCCCTTAAGTGCGGCCATCGCGACAGACTGGTCCAGGTCCCGGACTTCCAATGCCGCGGCGTTGAATCGAGTGACGTAAGTCCGGATGGATTCCCCTTGCTTCTGCTTGACGCTCATCAGGGAATCTGAACCTCGGCTCGGTCGTCGGCTGCTGATGAAGTGGGCCGCGAACCGACTGCTCATCTGGTCGAAAGAGAAGATCGTGTTGGGCTTCAACGCCGAGTACCAGTTCCTCGCTGCTCCCTTTAAGGTAGACGGGAAGGCTCGGCACAGCACGGCATCTGAAGCGCCGTGAAGCAGCATCATGGCCCGGAAGGCCCCCAGGTGATCAACCGGATCAGAAGTTCCATCGTAGCTTTCCAGTTGAGGGAGCTCGAAGGTCGGTGGAACAGGTTCTTGCATGATTTTCTGCGAGAAAGGAGGGTCTGCACAAACGTCATCACCACGCGAGGGGGGACGAAGTTCTTCAATTCGCCGGTTCATTTCCAAGAGCCTTTGGCCCAGCAGGTCCTCACGGTCTCTGATCTCCAAGGCTTTCTGGTGAGATGGGCGCGAGGCTTCACCCTTGGTCGATCCATGATCCGAACAAGGGCTCTCCCTCCTCCGCCTCTCCAATCCGGGTATCGGAGGTCGGGCTGCCCAGGCCGGTCGCTCTTGGACTGGATCATCCGACTTCGGAGAGTCCCGCGCCGGTCGGGCTGGCACTGGGACTTGTTCGGTGCAGCACCGCCTGCACCGCCTCCGTGAGACCGCGAACGTGCTGGATGAGCTGGTTGAACTGCTCCGTATCCACTGCGGTTATAGACGGGGGCTGAGTCACCGGGGCCGGAGCAGGGACGGACGGACTCGGAGGGGATCGAGCCGCGGAAGCCGTCGAGCGCCGCGTCGAAGCTCTTCTGGGGGGCATTTCCTCTTTCCAGAGAAGGAATTCTGAAGAGGGAGAAGAGAGATCCGGAGCAGAGGAGGGAAATCGTCGCCGAGCACTCCTTTAAGAACAAGGGAACCTCGAAGGTTCAGTCCCTTCGGTTTCCACAGACGGCGCCAATCTGTTGGTGCAGAAATCCGTCGCCGCCGGAGGTCGCGCTTATCGAGGCCGCTGGAAGCCGCCGGGGACCTGCAAAATGGAGTCCCGTCCGGAACCGGTGGGGTGGTGGCTCCGGCAGGACCCTCCGACGGTCAAGTTAGTTTCCGACCAACAGTAATGGAGTGCTCGGAATGAGTTCCGGAGCTTAGAGATATGGAGGAGAGCTTAGAGAGTTAAGAGTCCAGAGAGCTTAGCCTTAGCGTGTCGGGAGGGTCCTTTATATGGTGGAGCTTGATGGTGACAACTGCAGCCGCGTGCTGGCGGGCCGCTCGAGGTTCGGCGGAGTCAGCTCCACTGGTGCCGTGTGCGGCGGATTGAGGGTGACAGCCATCGCCGCCTGGCAGTGGGTCGCTATCGCCCACGGCGGACTGACCGATGGTACGGCGGACTGACTGATAGTGATGGTTGCAGAGCTTGCCGAATGAAGGGTTGAAGGCCTTCGTCGTGTGCCCATTTCGGAGGAGTTCGGGCTCCTGAAGAGGAAGATGGGAGGGAGTTCGGCTCCCATAGGCGTCTGGCCAGAGGTATGCAGCTAAGGCCCGTCCGCAGAAGAGTTCGGCTGCTGAGAGGACTTCATTGAAGCTCGGTCGCTTGGAGTCGGTCCGAAGGAGTTCGGCCGCTGAGAGGACTTCATTGAAGCTCGGTCGCTTGGAGTCGGTCCGTAGGAGTTCGGCCGTGGGAAGTCCGAAGGAGTTCGGCCGCATGGAGTCGGTCCGAAGGAGTTCGGCCGCTGAGAGGACTTCATTGAAGCTCGGTCGCTTGGAGTCGGTCCGTAGGAGTTCGGCCGTGGGAAGTCCGAAGGAGTTCGGCCGCATGGAGTCGGTCCGAAGGAGTTCGGCCGTGGGAAGGGCTCGGCCTGGCGCCTGGTGCTGAAGCTCTTCAGCGGCTACTGGTTACATTGGGCTGAGCGTCGGGCCGGGCTTCGGCAGGAGCGGGATTTATCCCCAACATTTATTATGCTAATTGCTACGGTAAAAATTTAGATTGTTGGGAAGAATTTGTGCTGGATCAGGTTGAGTCAACATAGATCATAAATCAACTTGCAAAAAAATTCTAAGAATTGGTGGGCTCCTGTTTATGACCTTTCAATGCCTAAGTCAGTTGAAACATTATTAATAGATAGTGAAAATGGTAGATTAAAAGACAGTATAAGAGAATTTTGAGTGAAGAGAAAGTTCGATCTTCCTTCAGTGGAAAAGTTGAGAGCAGATTTCAGCAGAATTTAGATTCTGTGAATCTTGTGCTTACCTTCCAAAAAGGTACCTTAGTTCTATTTATAGAAAAATTTGCTTAAATGTTAAAAAATTTTGTTAAGCTATTAGTTTGTTATAATAGAATGGTTAACTGGATTATAGCTGTTAGCCGCTTTTCTTAGTGATGATTAATTATAATACGGCTAGAGGAGAGTCATGACTTATTTGTAGAGTGGCTCGGACTCAATCAATTTTGCAGGTCATGTCAAGATCAGTGTTTTATCGATTTTTTAGTACGATAAGATTAGCATTTTACCGATCTCGGTATAAAAGTTGATGGCCTCGTGCAGGGAATGACATCTATATTTTACTAATCTCAAGATGAAGGGACTGATGATAGACTGATTTTGTGACCATGTTGGTAGATTACTACTATCGAGATCGGTATAAATCCAATTTTCTATGGAAAGAAGACTATAGCTAGCTTCTAAAGTGGTAGACTATCGGTCTAGTTTCGTATAGTGATTCTAAGATCAGTTTAATATCGATCTCAATTTATAGTAAGTCAAAATATCGTTGAGGATGATGATCTACCAATTTGGATGTCGTGGTCGTCGGTGTACTGTTGATCTAAATTCGATCAAGCTAATATTCTATCTGGCCATAATATGGATTAGGCTGGGCTTCAGATCAGTATTTTGCCTATCTAAGACTGATACTTATCATTTTTTAGCAGTTATCTGGAGCGATGGCCTCTCTGATAATGCCACATGGCTGATGATAATTGTTTGAATCAATATTAATAAATAATTGAAAGGAAGAAAAGAAAGACTCGAGTAAACTAATGAAATAGGTGAACCATTAAAAGGAAGAAAGTTGAGGAACAAGATATATAAAAAAAAAAAAAAAGATCAGCAGTTCAGAGAAAAAATAAGAATAACTTAAACAAATTAATGGAACAGAGAAAAAACTACCTCTCCGTGCACCTATAATTAGTTGGTGCATTCTTTTTTTATTACTGAGCAATATTCAAATTCCTATGGTGTATTTTTATTATAAAGGCTGTATGGGGCTTTTCACAAGAAAATAGGAAAACTTACATTGAGAGAAAAGGGATAATCCAAGAACCAAGATCTATTTGATGGTCAAATTTACTCTCTAATTTAGATAGGATTAACTGTTTCAAAAATTGATGTATAAAATCGCATGGCTTTTATTGGGGATAAACTCCGCTCCCACCGAAGTCCAATCAGATGCTCAGCCGATAATGCAATCGGTAGTCACGGAAAAGCTTCAGCGGACGAGCCTTAACCGAGCTTCTTAGTGGCCGAGCTCCTTGCAGACTCCTCCAACGGTCGGACTTCTATGAAAGCCGGACTCCTTATGGACTCCTCCAATGGCTGGACTTCTATGGAAGTCGGACTCCTTACGGACTCTTTTAGCGGCTGGCTCCTCCAGCAGTCCGACTTTAATGAAAGCCGGACTCCTTGTGGACTCCTTCAGCGGTCGGGCTTATACGAAAGTCGGATTTCTTACGGACTCCTCCAGCGGTCGAACTCCTAAGTGATCGAACTTCTTACAGACTGTCGATGGATTTCTACAGACGATCCCACTACTAAATGGTTACACGACAATAACGATCGGCATTTATCAAGTTAATAACGATCATTATTGATTAGGACAGTTACGACAATCATTAATCAAGGCAGTTACAACAAGCTCCGCCTATAAAAAGGATCCTCCAGATACGCTTAGGTCAGGTTCTAAAACTCTTCTCTCCTCCTTGAAACTCTGCCGAACTCCACACTGAGCACTTCATTTCTGTTGACCAGAGCTAATTTGAGCGTCGGAGGGTCCTGCCGGAGCCACCCGCACTGACTTCGGATGGAACGTTGTTTTACAAGTCATCGACGGCGACCTCATCCTCCTCCACTCCAGTTCAATCCAGCATCAACCAATTTCTGCACCAACAGATTTGACCTCGATCTTAAAGGAGTGCTCAGCAGCAATCTATAGTTCTTCCCAGAAAAAATGCCTCCCAGAAAAGCTTCGACCCGATGATCAACGACCTCCGCGGCTCGATCCCATTCAGATCCGTCTGCTCCCACTTCAGTCCCGGCAACCCAGGTTCCATCCATAGCTGCGGTGGATGTGGTGCAGTTCAACCTGCTCGTCCAACAGGTTCATGGCCTCACGGAGGCGATGCAGGCGGTGCAGGCCATGCAGCAGCCTCCGGTGGTGACTCCACCAGGAAACCTGCCATCGAGATGTTGAAAACCGGCCCCAAGAAAAAGTACCTGGGCTAGCGTGCCCATCACCCCTAGGAAGGAGAAACAGAGAGCAGAAGTTCTCCCCCAGAAGGTCTCACAAGAGGGCAGAATGAAGTTCGGCCGCACTCACGACCTCCCCAACATAAGAGAGGCCAAACTCCCCCTTGAGCTCGTCATCAAGAAAGCTCCGACAAAGGCCTCACAAGAGAGTGGAATGAAGTTCGACCGCGCTCACGACCTTCCCAGCGCAAGAGAGACCGAACTCCCCCTCGAGCTCGTCATCAAGGAAGCCCTGACAAAGGCCTCTCAGGAAGGCGGAATGAAGTTCGGCATGAGCAAGACCGCCGAATTTTTCCTTGAGCTCGTCATCAAGGAAGCCCCGACAAAGGTTTCACAAGAGGGCCGAGTAAAGTTTGGCCGCACTCACGGACTCCCCCCAGGGCGCAAGCGAGCTCGAACTCTTCGAACTCGCCATCAAAGAAGCTCCGACAGAAAGGCACAAAGAATTCCTCCTTCTGGAAGGTATCAAGACCAGGAGGACTACGATTTTCCCCAAACAAGCACGATCGAAGCAAGTACTACCTCTACCATCGCGACCATGGTGACGATATTGAGAAATGCATTCAGCTCCGAGACAAAATCGAGGAGCTCGTCAGAAAGAGGCGGTTGGGTAAATTCCTTCGACGCTAGCCTGAAGTAGGAGAAGATCGACCTGAAGTAGGAGAAGATCGGCTAAGGGCGCTGCCGTAGCCAAAAATGACAAGAAGATCGGCTACCTTACGGCGTCATCAACATTACCCATGGGAGGAGCTTAGTACATCGGCGATTCATCATCTTCCAGCATCAAAGCCAAGAGAAGCATACTCCAAATTGAGGAGGCCAGCATGAGATAGAAGAGGTCGTCCGATCTGAGACCCACTGTCCGAGGGAACCCGGAGGAACAACGCCCCCACGACCCTAAAATGGGGATGTGCTGCGAGTAACTTCTCCTCGATAAAATTCTTTCCTTTCAATAATATTATTTTTGGATGCAAAAACTATGTGATGATAGGAAAAAAGAAGTCAATAGTTGCCATGTTAGGAACAGGAGGAGAACCCCGTCCTAACACGAGCAAGTCAAAGACCTTCAACCTCGGCTAGAGATAAGATCTCTTCCGAGCAACCGAGTCAACCTCGATTGGAGATCAGAACTCCTTCGAACTTCGAAGAACCTCATCTGTAGTCGAAGGCCTCATTTACAAAGGACGGAATAGAGGGAGAGGCCCTGACAATGGCCCTTATGTGCCCCCACAGCCCGTTAGAAACATAAGGAGGACCTCGTCCTAATGCGAGCAAAGTCGAAGGCCTCGTTCACAAAGAACGGGATGGAGAGAGAGATTCTGACAATAGTCGTTACGTGCCCCCACAGCCCATTAGGAAATAGGAGGAGAACCTCGTTCTAATGCGAGCAAAGTCGAAAGCCTCGTTCACAAAGGACGGGATGGGGGAGAGGCTCTGACAATGGCTCTTACGTGCCCCCACAGCTCGTTAGGAATAGGAGGAGAACCTCATCCTAACGCGAGTAAAGTTGAAGGCCTCGTTCACAAAGGACGAGATGGAGGGAGAGATCCTGACAACGGTCCTTATGTGCCCCCACAGTCCGTTAGGAACAGGAGGAGAATCTCGTCTTAACGTGAGCAAAGTCGAAGGCCTCGTTCACAAAAGATGGGATGGGAGAGAGGCCCTGACAACGATCCTTATGTGCCCCCACAGTCCGTTAGGAACAGGAGGAGAATCTCATCCTAACGTGAGCAAAGTCTAAGTTCGAGCTCCAAAGTCTACAGGAGATAGAATTTCCATCAACTTCAGTCGTAAGATGAGATCTCCCCCGAGGTAACCTCTGGGGCAGGAGATATGATCCTCGAACTTCAACTTCAATGGGTGCGGAGCCCAGGAAAGGACTTCGGCAGTCACCTATTTTGGTACTTTCTTCAAATTTCAAATTCGAAAGTGGGGGAACTATTGTTGGGGATAAACCCCACTCCCACCGAAGTCCAATCAGATGCTCAACCGATAATGCAACGGGTAGTCACGGAAAAGCTTCAGCGGACGAGCCTTAGCCGAGCACCTTAACGGCCGAGCTCTTTGCGGACTCCTCCAGCGGTCAGGCTTCTACGAAAGTCGGACTCCTCCAGCGATCGGGCTTCTACGAAAGTCGGACTCCTTACGGACTCCTCCAGCGGCCGAACTCCTCAATGGCCGAACTTCTACGGAAGCCAAACTTCTTACAGATCGTTGACGGATTCCTGCAGACGATCCCACTACTAAATGGTTACACGATAATAACGATCGGCATTTATCAAGTCAATAACGATCGACATTTATCAAGTCAATAACGATCGGCATTGATCAGGACAGTTACGACAATCATTAATCAAGACAGTTACAACAAGCTCCGCCTATAAAAAGGACCCTCTAGATATGCTTAGGCCAGATTCTAAAACTCTTCTCTCCTTCTTGAAACTCTTCCGAACTCCATACTGAGCACTCCATTTCTGTTGGTCAGAGCTAACTTGAGCGTTGGAGGGTCCTGCCGGAGTCATCCTCATCGACTCCGGACGGAACGTTGTTTTGCAGGTCATCGACGGCGACCTCATCCTCCTCTACTTTAGTTCAATCTGGCATCAACCAGTTTCTGCACCAACAGCTTTTAATACGAAAATCTTGTCCTATGGAAATTGAAACTAAAATAATATTCTTAGACGACACTTGTTACCTACTTATTAGACTTTAGCTGTCTTTTTAGAAAACTAGAAGAGCAAAATTTACTGGGTTGAGGTTATTCAAGTATATGTTTGACCAAAACTAGACTTAGTTTATAAGGACGACGCATGATTGGGTGACCCATGAGGCAGAACATATACGATATGATAGTGAGGTGAGGAAGTTGAAAGAAGAAGAATTCGATAGGGCGAACAAATTGACTTGGTGCCAATAGACCTCACCCACCCCAAAGGTCAGCTTAAAGCGTATCACCTTTAGATCGTGGATCAGATCAGACATCCTTATCTCCGTGCATCCTGACGTAATCCGCCCGATGGTTGGTAGATTTCTATCAAATGAACTTCATCACAACTATAATCTCCCTACGGAACCACTGGAATATGGTAAAATAGTGGAACTTGGACATAAGGGAAGCATTAGCAAGTTGGTCTTCGTTCTAATGATTGGACAGTAGGGTGGTTACAAGTTTTGAATATTCTTATAATTTTTTTGGGTTGGGAGAGCTCCCTTGGTTACCAAGACAAAGCAAAGGCTAAGAAGGAGATCCAAACTCCATCTGGAAGTTGTAAATGTTTCAGTGTAGCAACCGTACCCTTCTTCCAACCAAAACTCCCAAACGAGAAAGCTTTTCGAAGGATTAGAAAAAGACCCCTTCACCGGCAGCGCAGTGTAGAATTATAAAATCGACTAGCATCAGATGAAGGAATAGAGGTGGTACATGCCATGCAACTCACCTGCATTAATTATACGTCCGTGTCTTTTTAGTCAAGCCATTATTTATTCATACACGTATATATGGTAGGTCATTCAGCTCGATCCTTCCACCTCATGCCATGAACTAGAGAGGGTCCGGACTGGTGCGTTTGGAGCGGACCGGTGAGGGGTGGTTTGGTAATCTTAAGCACGTTAAAAGCGTTCTTTCTTTGCGAGCACTCTAAAGTTCCGCTTGACCCAACGCGGGGGCCACCCGGCCAATGCCCATGCTTGAGGAAATGGGACGCCAGTGTGCAATGTTAAATATTCAATTTTCAACGTATCTCACCTAATCAACCCGACATGTCTCTTATATATTAGACCCCTCCCACAACATCCACACGACCTGTCTCAGAGTTAAGAGAACATAGTTCTCATTCCCACCAATCTATCCACTACCAAGCATTAAGCAATTGTAGCAATCAGGATGGGTTTCGCTTTTCATCCTCCAACATTCTCCATCGGAACTTTGCTTCTTGCCCTGAGCATTTTCCTAGTGTTGCCGGAGCTTTCAGCAGGCATTACTAGGCACTACAAGTTTGACGTACGTAATGTAACTAGCTAGGTCCAACAGGAGATCAGTTAGCTATAGTTAAGCTATGCTAATTGATCATGCATGATTCGGTGTTTTATTTAGCCACCATGATTTGGTCTTGCAGATAGTGTTGCAGAACGTGACACGGTTGTGCCGCACCAGGAGCACGGTGACGGTGAACGGGCAATACCCTGGACCTAAGATTGTGGTAAGAGAAGGTGATCGAGTTGTTGTGAAGGTGGTCAACCATATGCAGAACAATATCACCATCCATTGGTATGGATTGCGTATAAGTTGCGATGGAACAACGAGTTATTTAACTGTCTGGTTTGATTGGGCTAACGAACAATGAAATGGTTGGGCAGGCATGGCATCCGGCAGCTTCAGAGTCAGTGGGCCGACGGCCCAGCATACGTAACCCAATGCCCCATCCAGACGGGCCGAAGCTACGTCTACAACTTTACAATAACAGGGCAGAGAGGCACACTTTGGTGGCACGCTCACCACTCTTGGCTGAGGGCCACAGTCTACGGACCCTTGATCATCCTCCCCAAGCGTGGCGTCCCTTATCCCTTCCCCAAACCCTACAAAGAAGTTCCTATTCTCTTTGGTGACGACAACGATCATATCCTGTTTATTAGATTTGTTGGTTTAGCATATACTCGTATCTTGGCGAATTAACAACTTATACCAACAGCATATATATTTCTATATATAATATTTGGAAATCGCAGGTGAATGGTTCAACGAAGACCCTGAGGCTGTCATCGCCCAGTCCATGCAGACCGGTGCGGGTCCAAATGTCTCCGAAGCTCACACCATTAATGGTCTGCCTGGTCCGCTGTACAATTGCTCCGCCAAAGGTAATTTTCTAGATAGACCAGGAGTTTGGCTGGTTCATCGATCTAGTTAGACTGGCAGTCTTGTGATAGCATTTTATAAGCTTTTTATAATTTTGATAGATACGTTCAAGCTAAAGGTGAAGCCCGGAAAGACGTACCTTCTCCGGCTGATCAACGCTGCACTCAACGACGACCTCTTCTTCAGCATTGCCAACCACTCCATGACCGTTGTCGAGACCGACGCCAGCTACGTGAAGCCCTTTGTCACGGACACCATCCTCATCGGGCCAGGCGAAACCACCACTGTTCTCCTCCGAACCAAGCCCGCCTTCCCAAATGCCACCTTCTTCATGGCTGCGAGGCCCTACAATACCGGTCTTGGCACCATCGACAACACCACCGTCGCTGGCCTCCTCGAGTACACCTCCACTTCACCCACCTCCATGAAAAAGCTCCCACTCCTCAAACCAACCCTCCCAGCTATCAATGACACTGCCACTGCCGCAAACTTTAGCACCAAATTGCGTAGCCTGGCGACCTTGCAGTTCCCGGCCAATGTGCCTCAAACCGTGGACCGGCGTTTCTACTTCACCATCGGGCTAGGCACGAGGCCGTGCCCCAAGAACCAGACATGCCAGGGACCCAATGGGACCAAATTCGCCGCAACGGTCAACAACGTGTCGTTTGTTTTCCCATCCATGGCTCTCCTCCAGGCCCATTACCTGGGGCAGTCCAACGGGGTCTACACGACCGACTTCCCCAACAACCCTCCATTCCCAATCAACTACACTGGGACTCCACCGAACAACACCTTTGTGACCAACGGGACCAAGGTGGCGGTGCTGCCCTTCAACACAAACGTGGAGCTTGTCATGCAGGACACCAGCATCCTAGGTGCGGAGAGCCACCCGCTGCACCTCCATGGCTACAACTTCTACATCGTTGGCCAAGGCTTCGGTAACTACGACCCAGTCAACGATCCAGCCAAGTTCAATCTTGTGGACCCGGTCGAGAGGAACACAGCAGGAGTGCCGTCCGGCGGATGGATTGCCGTCCGATTCCGGGCTGATAACCCAGGTTGGCCAATGGTGTTTTGATATTTTTGAGGAAAATGGTGTATTTGATTTCCCAAATGGACCATGGGATCGTTTTGGGCTATGGTCAAGACCATTAAGTTGATAAAAGAGTTGACTTAGAATTCACGACTGACCGTTGACTTTTGCTTGCATGACAGGTGTGTGGCTCATGCACTGCCACTTCGACGTGCACCTGAGCTGGGGACTGGTGATGGCGTGGGTCGTCAATGATGGGCCACTCCGGGGCCAGAAGCTGCCACCCCCACCGTCCGATCTTCCAAAGTGCTGACATCTGCATGTGAATCTGATACTTTTGGTCTATTTTGGGGGTTTTGTTGTGCTTTTTTAATTTTATTACTTTTGGTCCATCATTTGGGTGTGTTATTTTTGGTGATTAGGCTAGAGAAATAACATGTAAAACGGATGGGGCACCCTTGCAAGTGCCAACTTGATGTTTGTTGTGTTTTTTTAATTCCTTTTTGGTATTTTCCATCAATAAAGTTCAGTTCGACTTACGTTGGGCATAGCATCAAACCGTCTTGTTTAATCAGTGTTTTCACGAAACTGTATTTCTTAACTAGTTTTCTCTTAATCTGAGGTCTATATTGAATGAGCTATAATTAACTAAAGCACATTGGCCATGTAACACATTGATGTGCATGAGAAACTTTATTTCAAACTAACCATAATACATTGCCTTCGACTTCCATTGCATTCAAGTATCCCATACCATCCTATCGTAGTGTAAACAATAAGATTAGGCTGCTATTCTTTAAGGTGTCACCTTTGGTGTGAGTGATACATATATATATATATATATACAAAAGGAACGAATTCAATCTTCAATCTATTATCTATTGTTTCAAGTTAAAAGTTAAGAGATGAAAGTAAAGCTAGTGGATCCTTTTTACTTCATGTTGCTAGTTTTATTTGTATCTGTTGGGGATAAATCCGGCTCCTACCGAAGTCCAATTCGATGCCTAGCCTAACGCAACCGGTAGCCATGGAAGAGCCTCAGCGGTCGAGCACCTTCGGACTCCCAGCGATCGAATTTTAGCCGAACTCCTTCAGCCGGTCGAACTCCTCAGCGGTCGAGCTCCAGTCGAACTTCCATAGGAGCCGAACTCTTTCCGAGCTCCCCCTTCGGTCGAACTCCTCAGCGGTTGCGTCCTGACCGAACTCCTCAGCGGTCGAGCTCCTTCGGACTCTCAGTAGCCGGACCTTAGTCGAACTCCTTTAGTCGACCAAACTCCTCAGCGACCGAGCTCCAGTCGGACTCCCACAAGAGCCAAACTCCTCAGCAGTTATATCCTGGCCGAACTTCTCAATGGTCGAGCTCCAATCGGACTCCCACAGGAGCCAAACTCCTTCCGAGCTTCCCCTTCGATCGAACTCCTCAGCGGTTGCGCCCCGACCAAGCTCCTCAGTGGTTGCATCCTGACCGAACTCCACAGCGGTCGAGCTCCAGTCGGACTTCCACAGAAGTCAAACTTTTTTCAAGCTCCCCCTTCGGCCGAACTCCTCAGTGGTTGCACCCCGACCGAGCTCCTCCTTCGATCGAACCCCTCAGCGATTGTGCCCCGATCGAGCTTCTCAGCGACCGAGCTCCAATCGGACTTCCACAGGAGTCGAACTTCTTCCGAGCCTCCCCTTTGGTCGAACTCCTTCAGGAGTCCGAACTCCTTTGAAATTGATATATGCCCGAGTCCACCAACCAACACCTGCTTCCTCAAGCTACGACTGTCGGACCTCGGCGGTATGGCCACCACTACCAGTCTGATGGCACCTTTTTTTCCGTAACAAATCTCATACGATCTGCGATCGGACGATATGGCCACCACTACTGACGATGCCACTCTCTTCGTAACCAACTTCATGCGACCCATGATCCACCAGTATGGCTGTCACTGTCCACCTGGTGATGCCTTCCTTTCTGTACCGAACTCCATGCGGCTCCGACGACTCGCTATCAGGCGGTATGGCCATCACCATCAATCAAGCTCCGCCTATAAATAGGATCCTCCAGATATGCTATCTCTAAGCTCTAAGCTCTCCTCTTCTTCTTTAAATTCTGTCGAACTCATTCCAGAGCACTCCATATCTATTGGTCAGAGCTGACTTGATCATCGGAGGATCCTTTCGGAGCCACCCCCCACCGACTCTAGATGGGACTTCATTTTGCAAGTCCCCGACGTCGATCACGTCGGCTTCCACTCCAATTGATTCCGACGATGACCAGATTCCGCGTCAATAAATTTAACGCTAGAGGAAGGGCATTCGGGATGGAGGGAGAGGCACGGACGATGGTCCGCATGTGCCCCCACAATCCATTAGGAATAGGAGGAGAATCTCATCCTAACGCGAGCAAAGTCAAAGGCCTCGTTCACCTTAGACGAGATGGAGGAAGAGGCACGGATGACGATACGTATGTGCTCCCACAGTCTGTTAGAAACAGGAGGAGAACCTCATCCTAATGTGAGCAAAGTCGAAGGCCTCGTTCACCTTAGACGAGATGGGGGGAGAGGTGCGAACGACGGTCCGTATGTGCCCCCACAATCCCATTAGGAACAGAAGGAGAACCTCATCCTAATGCGAGCAAAGTCGAAGACTTCGTTCACCTTAGATGAGATGGAGGAAGAGGTACCGACGATGGTCCGTATGTGCCCCCACAATCCGTTAGGAACAGGAGGAGAACCTCGTCCTAACACGAGCAAAGTCGAAGACCTCGTTCACCTTAGACAAGATGGGAGGAGAGGCATGGACGACGGTCCGCATGTGCCCCTACAGTCCATTAGGAACCTCGTCCTAACGTGAGCAAAGTCCAAGTCCGAGCTTCGAAGTCTATAGGCGACAGGATTCCCATCAACCTCGACTAGAGATAAGATCTCTCCCGAGCGATCGAGACAACTTTGACCAGAGATAAGATTGGAGACAACCTCGGCCAGAGATGAGATCTCTTTCGAGCGATCGAGACAACCTCAGCCAAAGATAAGATCAGAGACAACCTCGATCGAAGATAAGATCTCTTCCGAGCGACCGAGACAACCTCGACTAGAGATAAGATTGGAGAAAACCTCGATCAGAGATGAGATCTCTTTCGAACGACTGCATCAACCCCAGCTGTAGATCAGATCTCTTCTGAGCACCCGTATTAACCTTAGCTGCAGAAAATGAGAACTCCCCCGAGTCGACCTCGGCTACAGGAGAGGAGATCCCCCCTAAGTCAGTCTCGATCGTTGGTGACAATATCACCCCCAAGGAGCTTAACCTCCAATCTCGACCGTAGGAGGCGAGATCTACTTCAACCTCGAGTAGAGATGAGATCTCCCTCGAGCTTCAACTTCAGCATCAACTTTGACTGAAGATGAGACCTCCCCCGAGCTTCAATCTGAACCAGCACGGAGCCCAGAAGAGGACTTCGACCGTCGCCTTTTCTGCACTTCCTTCCTTCGAATTTCAAACTCGAGAGTAGAGGGACTATTATTGGGGATAAATTCTGCTCCTGCCGAAGTCCAGTTCGATGCTCAGTCTAACGCAATCGGTAGCCACGGAAGAGCCTCAGCGGTCGAGCTCCTTCAGACTCCCAGCAGTCGGACCTTAGTCGAACTCCTTCAACCGACCGAACTCCTCAACGGTTGCATCCTGGCCGAACTCCTCAGCGACCGAGCTCCTTCGGATTTCCAACAGTCGGGCCTTAGACGAACTCCTTCAGCCGATCGAACTCCTCAACGGTCGAGCTCCAATCGGACTCCTACAGAAATCGAACTCCTTCCAAACTCTCCCTTCGGTCGAACTTCTCAGCAATTGCATCCTGGCCGAACTCCTCAGCGGTCGAGCTTCAGTCGGACTCCCACAGGAGCCGAACTCCTTTCGAGCTCCCCCTTCGATCGAACTCCTCAGCGGTTGCATCCCGACAGAGCTCCCCCTTCGGTCAAACTCCTCAGCGGTTGCGCTCCGACCGAGCTTCTCAGCGGCTGAGCTCTAATCGGACTCCCACAGAAGTTGAACTCCTTTCGAGCTCCCCAGCGGTTGCATCCTGACCGAACTCCTCAACGGTCGAGCTCCAATCGGACTCCCACAGGAGCCGAACTCCTTTCGAGCTTCCCCTTCGATCGAACTCCTCAGCGATTGCGCTCCGATCGAGCTCCCTCTTCGATCGAACTCCTTAGCGGTTGCGCTCCGACCGAGCTCCTCAGCAGCCGAGCTCCAGTTGGACTCCCACAGGAGTCGAACTCCTTCCAAACCTCCTCCAGGAGTCCGAACTCCTCCAGAAGTCCGAACTCCTTTGAAATTGGTATATGCCCGAGTCCACCAACCAACGCCTGCTTCCTCGAGCTACGACTGTCGGACCTCGACGGTATGACCGCCACTACCAGTCTGGTGGCACCTTTTCCTCCATAATAAGTCCCATGCAGTCCGCGATCGGATGACATGGCCACCACTACTGGCGATGCCACTCTCTCCATAATCAGCCTCATGCGACCCATGACCCGCCAGTATGGCTATCACTATCTACGTGGCGACACCTTCCTCTCCGTATCGAACTCCACGCGGTCTCGACAGCTCGCTACCAGGCGGTATGGCCGTCACCATCAATCAAGCTCCACCTATAAACAGGACCCTTCAGATATACTATCTCTAACCTCTCCTCTTCTTCTCTAAACTTTGCTGAACTCATTCCAAAGCACTCCATATCTATTGGCCAGAGTTGACTTGATCGTCGTAGGGTCCTGCCAGAGCCATCCTCCATCGGCTCCGGACGTAACTTCGTTTTGCAGGTCTCTAACGTCGACCTCGTCGGTCTCCACTCCAACTGATTCCGACGACGACCAGATTTCGTGTCAACAGTATCTATGATATATGTAAAAGTAAAAGAATGGTCCAATACGTAAGACTCCCAGCATTGCAAGACTTAAGAAGGGTTTGATGTATGTGGCCTTATCCTATGAAGATTATTTCTATACTTCCAATTGGTGATCTTTATGTCACTACCGTGCAGGTGTGCAACCTTAACATTACTTGCGAAAATTGTTTCTGTCCTTATAGTGAATGTTTACAATCTTTCCTTGCTTATGAAGGTTATTTCTATACTTGGGACTAGTGACCCCTAGGTCACTATAGTGTAAGTGTGCAACCTTACCTTTACGATAAAAGTCATCCATGTATCATATATAAGTCTATAAACAATAATTTCTGCACCAAACTTGCATTTGTAGCTATCAAAATTTAGAGACATCGATATGACCATCCAAATCATACTCAATAAACAAAGGTGATCTTCAGAAAGACTCTGGCCACCATTTTACACCTCGACTAAATATTAAATGGCCGTTTAAATCATGGGATGAAATCAAACGCTTAGTCAATATGGACTAAACATCAAATGGCAATTAATCAAGAAACCAAGCGTCCTCCACATCTCGATCTATTTTCCATCCGTCTCTAATTATAATCCTATGCTGTCAAAATTGAATTCAACTACCTAACTGCCATAGACCCTGCATGGTCTGTTCCCAACCATAGGCCAAGACATCTCACTGCTCCATTCCTACTAGGACTATCTATCCACTAGTTTAACACAATGGTTTTTGCTTGGAGGTCGATACCTCAATCCCTATCCACCCCAATTCAAATTTGATCTTGTGCCACATAAATTGGAGGAGACAGAATAATCCCAGAAAAAGAAGAGGAGGAAGATAGGATAATTAATGGCGCAGGTAGATGCACGCTTTATGGATCAGCATGTGAAATTTCATATCACATGCTGTCCATGTGATGAAACAAGATGTCATATTGCATTACAACTTTGGAATACAACGCTACTAAAGTTTCATAACCAGTACTGTGTTGCTACTCCATTTTTTCCGTCTTGTTGTTTTACTCTAACCAGAACATGCTTAGACTCTAGCAACACATGCTTGGAATACAACGCTCTGTTTTGATGCCGGGGCTTCTTTTCTGGCGATAACACATGCTTAGACTCTAGCAAGAACATGCTTCGGATTCTTATTAATTTATTCGACCCTCCACATATATAGTTTTTTTTTTCTTCTTCTTCTTTTTCTGGATGGCTGATGGAGTCTAAACTCCCTAGCTTCCATTTTCATCAAAAAAAAAAAAAACTATATATGTGTAGGGTCAAATAAATTAATAAGAGTTTGAGAATAAATTATATGTGCATGCGGCAGGGAGTATTTGAGTACAGTGTAGGCTCTCTGCGAGATAAAAACTGCTTTAGGGCCTCCTACCAAAATACAATGGGTTTTGAGATTCGGAAATATACATCTCTTGACATATGATAGGAATATAAATTTCAGAGCGTACCCTGTAAGGAGAGCGAGCCTGAAACAGAAACTTTGCACATAGAATACTTAAAGCATATTGGAGAGCATAATCATAATAAAAATTTTGATTCATAAGCAATAAAAATCAGCTCTCAGATGGAACGGAAAATTTCCATTTCTTCGATATTTTGTGCCCTGGATGGTTCGATCCCAGCAATTCCTCCAAACAGTTCTCCCATTCTTACTCCAAATTGTGATCAAAGCTCATCCAATGAACAAGGTACCCGGTCATTAGAACAGGCCCTAACCACTAGTTAAAGCAGAACACTAGCTAGCAGAGTTTGTTAGGAAAAAGGATAAAAATGAAAGAATACCACTCTGATGGTACTGTTGTGTGTACCATCCTCTAAAACCTTTACATGCAATTAACTTCCAAACCTTTTTTACAAGACAAGAAGTACACGGCAGGTTTCCCATTATTCATTCATCAGATCTATTATAAATATGTTTTCACAATTTTTAAAGTTAAAACATACTTAAAAGAAATAATCAAAATCACTGCATGGAATCGTTTTCCGTGATCCTCCAACAATTTCACAACAGTGAGTTCGCTAACTAGACTTGTTTTACGGGTATACTGGCACGTGATACCCTCCCAACTACTCGATCTTATGCCACCTGAAAAATTAAATCAAGAACGTGCACGGCTTTGATTTGCAAATCCAAAAGTTCGACCGATAGGGGTCGCCAGCAGGACAAGAAAGGAATTTAATTTAGATGGAAAAAAAACGCGAGTGCAGGCCCCGTTTAGTACACGAATCCTGATCCATGTACAGGCCTATCGAGTACGTGGAACAAGTGCGGCAACCCATGCACGGTAACAAAGAAACCGTGCTCCTACGGTGCTGCGTGCTGCCAGACAAAACGGAAGGAAGGTCACAACAAGACATCATCCTCCACTCGGTCAAGGCAAACCAAATGAAGGGGTGGGTTCCCAAATAAGCAAAAAAGAGGATAGCCAAACTCCTTTTGGAAGTTGGCAAGTGCTTTTGCTCGCTGGTTTCACTGCAACAACCCTACGCTTCTAAGCTAAACCCACAAACTGAAAGTGTACCTGCGAGATGACAAAAAAACCCTTTTACTTCCTACCATTGGCTTAGAAAGTATTCCTGAAATTGGACAGACCAGAGAGATCGAAGGGTGGTTTTGGTAATCCAAGTGATGGCTGAGTCCAGTGGCAAAGCGTTCTTTTCTTTATCAGCACTCTAAAGTTCAGCTCGACCAACGCGCGGGCCAACCGGCCAAGGTCCATACTTGAGGAAATGGGACGCTAAGGAGAAATGAACAGTATCATATTCTCCACGTCTCTTACCTAATCAACCAAACACGTAGCCTATATAATTCGACTACCATAACGTTCATATAATGCAGTATCAAAGCTGAGAAGAGAACACAACTCCACTCCCTTGGAATTAGCAAAGCATGAGTGCCCCTCTTCCTTCTTCGAAAGTCTCCATTGGAGCTTTTCTTCTTGCCTTGAGCGTTCTTCTAGCGCTCCCAGAGATTTCGGCAGGCATTACGAGGCACTATAAGTTTAATGTACGTATTGTAGTCAGTTGGATTGGAGATTGATTAGCTATTATTATGTTGTGCTAACGGAATATGATTCACTTTTATTTACCCACTATTTGGTTTTGCAGATAAGGCTGCGAAGGGTGACGCGACTATGTCACACCAAGAGTATGGTGACGGTGAACGGTCAGTTTCCAGGGCCTCGGATCGAAGCCAGAGAAGGAGATCAGGTTGTTGTGAAGGTGGTCAACCATGTGCAGAACAATATCACCATACATTGGTATGGATGTATCAGCTTAGATGAGTCTGAGATGACAACTTGCTATCAAACTAATATGCTATTACAAGCATATGATAACTTGATTGGGCTGATGAATGATGAAATATGTATGTACGTGGGCAGGCATGGCATTCGGCAGCTTGGAAGTGGTTGGGCTGATGGCCCAGCATACATAACCCAGTGCCCAATCCAAACAGGCCAGAGCTACGTCTACAACTTCACAATAGTTGGCCAGAGAGGAACACTATGGTGGCACGCCCACCACTCTTGGCTCAGGGCCACAGTCTATGGACCCCTCATCATCCTCCCCAAGCGCGGCGTCCCGTACCCATTTCCCAAACCGTATAAAGAAGTCCCCATTCTCTTTGGTAATGCCGACAGTCATCTGCAGTTGATTTTTTTTCCATTTTTTTCCTTCTTTCCCCAAAAGATGTTCCTCTTTCAACATTAACATGCTAGGTCGCGCCTAACCTTGTTCTTAAATCACAGGGGAGTGGTTCAATGAAGACCCCGAGGCTGTCATTGTCCAGTCTCTTCAAACTGGTGGAGGCCCAAATGTCTCTGAAGCTTACACAATAAATGGGTTACCTGGTCCCTTGTACAATTGTTCAGCCCAAGGTAACTCCAAGTAGGCTTAGTTTGTACTCCCTAAAGACTGGAACAAGGAAAATTCTTTCTACACCATGGATGGTGTAACTCTGGAGATACCATCCATAGTAATTGACTCTCGCATGAGACTAGGATAAAAAAAAAAAAATTTTGGGAGCACTGTGCTCTGGCCTCATGCTAGAGTCACTGCGGGCGATGTGTGCAGAGCTACACCGTCCATGATGTAGAGAGTATTTTTTCTGAAATAATATCTGCCGTAAGCAATGGCCTAAGACAAAAGTCCAAGATACAGATATGAATATGGAACAAAGATTGAGAAATTGTTTGTCCACTGCCCTAGTGGAGAAAAAGTACACCACTCAAATTACACTTTAATAATAGACAGACATTTAATGCTACTTAATTTTTTTTCTTATTTTTTTAATAAAAATATCATTATATATATATATATATATATATATATATATATATATATATATATATATATAATTACTATTTTTTGAGGCCTTATATGATTTTCTCTGAGTATATATAATATCCTAAACAATATATATAATTTTTGGTATCTTGATATTCTGTTAATTATTATAATTTTTTAATATCTTATCTGATTTTTTATGAATATATATGAAATCCTGAATAATATATATAACTTCATATGAATATATATAACATCGTAAATAATATATATAACTTCCTAATATCTTATATGGCTTCGTGTAAATATATATGATATTCTAAATAATATATATGATTTTCTATAGATATATATGATATTTTGAATAATATATATGACTTTCTAATGCTTTATATAACTTCATGTGAATATATATGACATCCTAAATAATATATGACTTTCTATGAATATATATGACATCTTGAAAAATATATATGACTCTCTGATATTTTATATGACTTCTGGTAAGTATACATGACATTCTAAATATATAACTTTATATATTTTTATATAATATTCTATTGGTTATTATAACCAACAAAAAATTATAAAAATCATTAAAAATTATGTATATTATTTAAAAAATCATATATATTATTCAGGATGTCATATATATTTATAAAAAAATTATATAAAAAATTATAAAATTAAAATAACCAATATAATATCATATAAAAATATAAAAAATTATATATATTATTCAAAATATTATATATAGTCACAAAAAGTTATATAAGGTATCAAGAAGTAATAATATTATTTTTTATTCTACAAAGGAAAAAAAAATTAAGAAAAAATTTGAAATAAAGATATAGTCAGTAGAGTTATTAGCCAATGATTTAGGTTTGGGCCGATGAAAATAGAATAATTGATTGCCCAAGCACGAAACTTGACCCGTACTAGTACAAAATTTATAGGCTTATGAGGCAGGCCCAGGAGTGTTTCTTCCTTACCGTTCCGCATAAACGCGAGCACAGGAAAGTTAAATGTTTCCATGATTGACAGATACTTTCAAGCTTAAAGTCAAGCCTGGAAAGACGTACCTCCTCCGGCTGATCAACGCCGCACTCAACGACGACCTCTTTTTCAGCATTGCCAACCACTCCATGACCGTCGTCGAGACCGACGCCAGCTACGCGAAGCCCTTTGAAACGGACACCATCCTCATCGGGCCAGGCGAAACCACCAATGTTCTCCTCCGGACCAAGCCCGGCTCCCCAAATGCCACCTTCTTCATGGCTGCGAGGCCCTACAATACCGGTCTTGGCACCATCGACAACACCACCGTCGCTGGCCTCCTCGAGTACACCTCCACTTCACCCAGCTCCATGAAAAATCTCCCACTCCTCAAACCAACCCTCCCAGCTATCAATGACACTGCCGCTGCTGCAAACTTTAGCACCAAATTGCGTAGCCTGGCGACCTTGCAGTTCCGGGCCAGTGTGCCTCAAACCGTGGACCGGCGTTTCTACTTCACCGTCGGGCTCGGCACGAGGCCGTGCCCCAAGAACCAGACATGCCAAGGGCCCAATGGGACCAAGTTCGCCGCATCGGTCAACAACGTGTCGTTTGTTCTCCCATCCATGGCTCTCCTCCAGGCCCATTACCTGGGGCAGTCCGACGGGGTCTACACGACCGACTCCCCCAACAACCCTCCATTCCCATTCAACTACACTGGAACTCCACCGAACAACACCTTTGTGACCAACGGGACCAAGGTGGTGGTGCTGCCCTTCGACACAAATGTGGAGCTTGTCATGCAGGACACCAGCATCCAAGGTGCGGAGAGCCACCCGCTGCACCTCCATGGCCACAACTTCTACATCGTTGGCCAAGGCTTCGGTAACTACGACCCAGTCAACGATCCAGCAAAGTTCAATCTTGTGGACCCGATCGAGAGGAACACAGCAGGAGTGCCGTCCGGCGGATGGGTTGCCATCCGATTCCGGGCTGATAACCCAGGTTGATATTGTCGGAAAATGATCGGTTTGATTTCAAAAAAGGCCCATGCATGGAATCATTTTGGGCTACAGTCAAGCCCATTAAGACGATAGAAAGTTGACCTGCAATTCACGATTGACCGTTGACTCTTCCGTTCATGACAGGTGTGTGGCTCATGCACTGCCACTTCGACGTGCACCTGAGCTGGGGACTGACAATGGCGTGGGTGGTCAATGACGGTGCGCTCCCCGGACAGAAGCTGCCACCTCCACCGTCCAATCTTCCGAAATGCTGAAATTGACTGCCAGATCCGGTCAATTTTTGGGGTAGTTCCTTTAATGGTTTTGGGTTTGTTCTTTTTGTTAAGTCTTGGTAAGCATCATCTTGCTAGACCGCAACGTGGCAAGTCTTACAAGTGCCATGTTGATGTTTGCTGTGGTTTTGGTTTGTGTGTGTGTTGTCCATCAATAAAAGCTCGGTTCATGATCACCAATCTTTGCAAGTGCCGCATGGACCTCTCTCTTGATTCCTCTGTCAACCAATCTCTAAAAGCTCACTGGCCGGACATTCAAAACATGATACAACCGTATCGTATCCAGAGAAACTTTAGACTTAGACTTGCTATGACAGATATATAACATGACAATTATCTAATATCAAGTCATTCATAAAGTAACCTCCAACCTAGGAAAAATCTAGGTTATCAAGTTATGCTCAAAGTAACCTACAATCTAGGCCAAATCTAGGTGCATCCCCACACATACACCAGAAACTCTCATGCCTACCCTATATTATCATATCAGAATGTCACGAAGTTTTGCTGTACCGAAGTCTAAAGGCATCATTTAGTGGGGCCTGATCAAGTCGGTGCTCCCCTTCCTTGGGAAAAGAAAGTAGGAAGAAAATAAATCCCTTTCCCTTGGATAATGATAGATTGGTCCCATTGTTAGGCATAACGGACAAGCTAAAATCAACAAAGCTCAAAACACTATGGATTGTTTATTAATTGTTCGGCATGGCGCGGGGGTAGTTGGTAGTGCAACATGATCTCATACACCCACCACAGAAGCTATGCTTCTATTCTTTTGTTTCGTTCTATCTTTCCTTTTGGACCTTAAGCCATCTAAGTTGTATTAATTTTCGCACTTCTACACTCAACTGGACCGCAGAGTATGAAGATCGCCTGGTGTTATGTGGAACGCAAACGGTCGCTCGCCATGCCTCTGCTTGCTAGCTCCTGCACCCCCTGCCATGAGTTAGGGAAGAAGATGGAGAAGCAAACAAATTAATTATTAGGAAGTAGCCCAAAAGCCAATGGTTTGCCATGGAACTCCCAATGTTGCATGGTGACCTGAATAAGATCATGCGATCGCATGTCTTCTGAGAGTTTGTTTGTTCATTTAGCTTGCCACCACTGTTAAAATGATTCCAAATCTCTGCTTGACTTTTCTTCCACCTATGTGGCAGAGCAAGGACTGAGCTATTAGTTCATATCCATCATATCATTAGCTTTGTCGCATTCAAAATTGGAGCCAAAGCTAACACATGGCAAAGTCATGGTAGAATCTCAGGTTGTCTTCTCCAATCCATGGGTGCCTTTGTAGTATTAGTTCATGCGCTAATATTTTATGTAACATATCAAATCTTTGACTGATCCACTAACCAGCACAAGCTATGTCGGTATCTTTTTGTGGTTCCAACCAAGGGAGGGCTCTTTTTGTAACAAAGGCAGCTTAAAGAAGCCTATACCGTGCACATGGCAGACAGTGCACTCGTAGATTACCGCCCTTTTAAGCTTTTAATCAGTCAAAAGATACGTCTTGCCCACTGTTTCTTAAAATATATTCAAACTTCATACTGTTTCTATTAGCTAGCTGCACATGAAAACTGAATCAATTATATGTGGTGGTTTTGAATTCATGCTGAAGGACAACAGTTGAACAACCTTCTCTGAATCAAATATTATTAAAAAAAGAATCATCCTAGAAATATTGAAAATTATATATTACCATTAGTCTTGGAATATTATGCATTAAATGGTATGCATTACCTATCACATGGATATCTTATCAATTCATTGTTGGTATGGTGGATCTTTAGTGAATAAGAATTAGGTATTAGCAACAAGATAGCAAACCAGAATCGACAAGTAGGCCGGTAAAGAACATGGGAACCGAGATCTTAGGCAAAAAGCAAAACAACAATTGAAACCAGAAACCCTATATATTTTATGAACACAAGGGATATCATCTATTGCTCTCTTCTTTTGAGTTCTTAGAAAGAAAGACTGGTCGTTATAGACAACCAAGAGATCATTAATTTTCTACCAAGGTTTCTGTATTCAGGCACATGCTTAAGTTAATATGACTTAAAAATTCTTACATCACATACTTCTAGACAAAGAAAACAGTTGATGATAACAAAATAATTATACAATTTTCTTCAAATTTAGAAAAGAATTATAAGAATTACTTGAAGTCTTCACATTAAGCTATATTTTTGATCCAGGAGTTTCGCCAAATTTGATGTGAACCACTTTGCTCACTATTAGAATGGCTAAGTAGATTCTAAAAGCAAGATCCATTATATCGAAAAGTTCAATTATATGCAAAATATCAAGAGACAATAATTTGATCATACAACATCAAATTAAAATAATTTATTTTTCAAATTGGATAGAAATTTATAACTTTAGATAAATCCCTAGGGGGGTTAAATCAGTTCGAAATTTGATCATTTTGGATCTAAAATGAACCAGTCAAACTAAAAAAAAAAAAAAGATTGAAAAGACTTTGATTGGATATTATCTTTCATGACCGGATATCATCTATCCACGAAGAATTAAGTAGAATCGTAAAAGACAAAATTGATATGAATAAGTTAAGATCTACCTTCAGTAGAATTTTAATTTTTTTTAATTATTTTTGATGATCATATTTATCTTTTGAAGATCTAGCCATATTTAAACTAAAAAAAAAAATTTTACCTTAATTATGCTAGGAAAAAACTCACTAGTATTATAAATAGAGGAAGCTATATATCTAAGTTTGTAAGACGTAGAGTATATTAAGGGGAAAAAAAAAACTTGAAATTTTTTCATAATTCTTTTATTTTTTAAATTTATTTTTAAAAATTTAAATTGGTATAATTGTCCGTATAAACAAGCTATATGCATTTAGATTTATGGGACGCGTGTGCATGGGGGAAAAATAATGTCATATAATTTAAAGTACAAGATGCAAAATAAAGATTTAACTTATTATAATCTTTATCCATATTTATTTCAATTGAGATGATGCACTTCGAATGTGGATATACAGAGCTAGCTTGAAATCTTGGGAATTCAGGAACAATGGCTCCGGCTTGCCGCTCTTGTTCCATCTCCTCCGCTTGTCTGTGACAGGTTCAAGGTATTGTCAAGTGGATTGTGTGCAAGGGACAGCCACAAGCTAATTATTAGACACTAAAGGCAGACGTGGCAACAAATTAGTCATGACGTTGACACATCCAATTCCAGCGGCTTTTTTTGCCGTGGATGTCCCTGTCATTCCGCACAGTATTGGTGGCGTCGCAATCCCTGTCGGCGACTAGGGGTCGGACCGCCGGCCCATCATTGCTCCATATCTCTCTCACATCATCTCAACTCCACCTCGGTGATCCTTATGCCCAGGAACCTAATTCACTCCACTTGAGCTAGGATGGGTCCCATGGCCTTCGACCCGCTCCCCCATCGGCTGGCTTTGAACGATACACTGTGTCCACGTGGGGCCACTTCAAAATTTGGTTGCTTAAAGGTTGGCAAAAGCTGGATCCAGGTGTACATGTGCCTACATTGTCATGTGGAGGCTGACTCAAATTCATGCCGCCACCTGTTGTTGGGTTCTCTAACGGAGAAATTTTTAAATGGACCGTTTCACCGTAGATAAAAATTTTTATGAATTTTGATTGACTGCTTCTTATCTTGATGAATTAAAATTAATAATTAATAAATATATATAATTTTTTTATTAATTTAATCTATAATAAAATAAGTTTATCTAATAATTTTTTCGTGTGCCAATGGTTGTCCATCTCCTTGGGAGAAATGTTGTATGATTTTCTTAGAATTCAGCTATTGCCAATCTTCAGACGGAAGAAGCTAGCATTCGATTCTGTCACCTTAAGAACAATGCTCAATAGGGAAGTGACTTATGAGGTGAGGAAACCAAGGTCTTTTTTTTTTGCCCCTGGTATCGGAGCTTCGTATGTATATTACTGGGACAAGCCTTCAAGCAAAAGGATTGGCTGGTGTAAGTTGTATTTAAGGGTGTCTTGAAAGGTAACGTTTCTAGGTTAATTGCACATCGAGGTGATTTAATTAATTCGTATGAAGTGTTATGATCGTTGGATTAGTTAACGTCGTTGGAGAATCTAGAGAATAGCCTTTCATCTGCACCTTGAACTGATACATGTAAGATTTTGGAGCTGTGACTACATCAAATGACTGAGATTTGATGCAGCGCCAAGATTCTGAAGCATTTAGGTTGAGATGAATTTTCCTCGGCATAACATATCCCAACCATCAAGACTCACACAAGCACCCTCGTCGGATGTCTAGATAAACATCTGCGCCGTTCACGACGTCCGTTAAAGACTCGATCTATGCACATTCATTTAATTAGTGCAGATAATTGGAACGTGGATTGGATACAAGCAGCGGCCTTAACGCAGCAAAATGCAACAGGTTTGCTACAAAACTGACAAAACCGCCAACTTGGAGGGATTTCATATGGGTTCCACCAAACTCGGAGCCATCCAACAAGCGTGTCAGGCACCGTCCAAAGATCACCATAACATGCATGTGGCAATTAATCTAATCATATCATCAACTAGAAAGCCGTCCATTCCATCACCAGCAACTATAAAAATGATAATCTACAACCATTTTACAAATCTGATCAAACATCGTCTGATGTACCGATGTTACCTTGGACATAATTTGAACTCTTGAAGCCCCATGGATCAATCATCAGCCATTCCGCCCCCTCTCCCTGATCTCAGCTTAGCTGCATGATGCTATAATGCGAGGCTGTGGTCAAGGTGGCCTGTCAAACCAAACCATCCATCCGGCTCACACACAAATACAATATTAAGATATGTTTAGTTGAAAAGAGTTGAAAATATAGGTGAGTGGCTTTCATTCTAACTATTTAGTTAAAAAGAGTCTTATTATTCTTATTCCAATTTCAAGAGAAAATAGAAGTATTTTAATCACCTAAAATTTAATCTTATTTCTATTGCTGCAAGGCTCCAGATGGTAGAGAGGATCACACGTTGGAGAGCCGATCCAGTTCAATCTACAGAAATCGCGAATCAATCTGCAAGAAGAAGTTTCAAGAATCGATGGGGTATCCTCTAGTTTAAGATCCTCCAATGTTTAAGTCAGCTGATGCCTTGAGAATATATAGTAAAAATGATGGTTCAAGAAGGCAATAAGAACAGATTTTGAGTGGAGAGAAGTTCGATCTTCCTTCAGTGAAGAAGTTGAGAATGATTTCAGCAAAGTCTTGGCCCTGTGAATCAGAACTTACCTCTCGAAAGGGTATCCTGTCCCTTTATTTATAGAGCAAACTTGCTTAGGCCTTAAGAAAGTTCGTTAGGCCATTAGTTTGTTATATCCAGCTAGATTGCAGTTATTGGCCATTTGCCTCGGTGGTAATTAGCTGTAAGACAACTAAAAAAGGGTCGCAATTTGATTGGAGCGCAGTTGGCACTTAGTTGACTGTCGGAATATATCCAGATCGGTAATTCACCGATCTGGCTTGTATAATAAGGTCGGTGATTTACCGACCTCAATATGGATTATGCGATTTACTGTACTTGAAGACGTCGATATTTTACCGATCTCGGATATCGATCATATTCTGATGTGGATTGCTGTCGATGAGGTCCGTGAAAGCCCGATCTCTTATGGTGAATGACTGGCGCTGTTCTTCAGAGCGATAAAATACTGATCTGATGGCGCATGGTCAAATTAAGGTCAATGTGAGACCGATCTTCCCTGGTGGAGATTGACAGCATAGCTGAGAGCAGTAATTTGCCGATCTGGCAGAGAAGGTTATCGGTGTATTACCGATCTGGCATGGGCATTTGATCGATATTTTGCTAAGAGTTGCATTATGCTCTAGGTTGGTATTCTACCGACTTGGTGACAAAACTTGTCATTTTTCTGGGCCCACCTGAGATAATGGCCTTTCTGATGATGCCATGTGTCCAGTGAAAGTTGAACGTACGAACAATTTTTTTTAATATTCAAACTAGCATGTAACCCGCACAATGTATGGAATCTTATTTTTTTAAAAAAATAATTATATAATATATAATATATTTTATGTATATTTATATTTGATATGTTTTGGATATGTAGACATCAAATATAAATGAAAACTTCAAAGAAGGAGATGCAATTTGTCAAGACCTTCGTGATCCTATCCAGTGGTAGGAAATCCCTGATGAGATCCTTGATAAAATAGAATGCATTATTGAGGATCTGGATCCCATCGAGCTTGAGCTTGTCTCAGTCTTCATTTTAAAGTGGAGTTCTATTTTGGTCATCACATGTTGCAAAGATAACTAATTTTCATGGGACTTTCTTTATTCACTTTTCCATGTTTCAAGCATCATAACTTTTTTTTATTTTTTTTATGATCAAATTTCTTAATCCAACAGATCATTCGAGTCATATCAAGTTTATATATAATCCAGTCCTTATCTATAAAATATGGGTTCGGTTTGAGTCTGAGTTATAACTATTAGTTTATATATTAATTTTTAAATTGTTAGGCAGATGCTGAATCTATTGCTTGTTCTTAATTCATATCTAGTTCTACTTATATTCTTATTCTTGTTGATATTTCTAATAAAATCTATGAAGATAAAATGAGTATCAAGACCTAACTAATACATATAAAAATGAGTAGCAAAATGTTTGATATAATTTGAAAAAGCTAGTGACATAATTTTAAATAATATTATTTTATTAATTAAAATTAATAAATTAATGATATTATTTAAATTAATTTTTATAATCAAATTTAAAAAATCTAAATAGTATACAGTCAAAATAACATAAAGAAAAAGAGCAATAATAAAAGATCAAGAGAAAAATGATGAGGGTTGGAGATGGAGGCTCACATTTTTTTCTACTAGCTTCTTCTTCTTTTCCCAAAATCCATCATTTTAGTATACACACACACACACACACACACACACACACACACACATATATATATATACATATATATATATATATATATATATATATATATATATATATATATATATATATATATATATATATATATATATATATATATATATATATATATATATATATACATATACATATACATATATATATATATATATAATTGAAATTTTGATAGGTAATTGATACTTTTTAATCTTTAGAGACCAAATATAAATGATCCAAATTTAAAGAAATATCTTCATTATTTTTTTTAAATTTATGTTTATCTTCATTACTACTGAATTAATTAAATTAAAAAAATAAGTCAATATGTATTATTAATCTATCTATCCTATTTTCATCACAGTAGCATGGTCTATATCGAAGATACATTTCATGCTATCTGTGAGTTTTTTTTTTTATTTCATTCTTATATTTATTTATTATTAATTTATATATGATGAGAAGGTGAGTTAGCTTTAAATTTTTGTCCCACTATCTTTTTCTCCAGTCATTTCACTTGGCACGGCCAAATAGCGAAGCTTAGGCGATGGCCGGAGCTTTTCTTTACCACGTGGCATTTTCTTCTTTTTCCTGACATTCCACCTATCAAACCGAGATGAAAGTTTTTATTTTAATATATAAAAATAAATTTTATTTTGATTTTGAATCAAATATACGAGAAAGTATGATTATTGTAATTTTTATTTCAATACATTATAACTTTGATTGAAATCCAAAGCGTTAAAAGGTATCGATCAGAGGGAGATTCAGCAGTAGTTGCATTACTTCTTTTTCTTTTTCATTTCGGACGAGCAAACTACAAGGCCTTCCGTATTAAGTTTAATCTTTGTTTTTAACCTCCGCCCGTTCGAAGCGCCGACTAATCTTTTGTTTATCTCTCTCCCCCTAGTTTTACCACGCTAAGGGGCACCCCTGACGCCATCTCGGGAACGGATCCCTTTCAAAATAGATTTCCGTTTGGTAAACAAACAAAAGATAGGTGGGCCCCCACCTCCAGTTCCTCCATAAGAGAAGAGAGCATCTACAGCCACCCACTACCCCCACGGTGGCCTCCTCATCCAGCCACCCACACAAAACCCAGTTCTTTCTGCCGTGTCTTGGCAGCTTGTTCTCTCTTGTCCGATATCTTTCTTCTTCCTTGCTTTTCCTTTTCTTGTCTCTACATTCACTCCACCCATAATATCATCATTTATAAAAGCGAGAGGAAGAGAAGAAAACTTAGATGAAGGCTTACATGGATGAGAAGTGGAAGCTGTCGAAGAAGGGGAGCAGGAGGGTGGCGGTAGGAGAGAGCGGTGGGGCTTTGTTTAATGGGTCGGCGAGCAAGAGGGAGGGCAGAAGGTCGCGGTCGTTGTCGAGCCGGTTTACGAGGTTGGTGAAGGAGCAGAGAGCCAGGTTCTACATCATGCGCCGCTGCGTCGCCATGCTCATCTGCGGGCGAGACTACTCCTGATGATGATTTATTTACTTCCATCTGCTTCTTGTTTTCTTTCTTTTTGGGAGACGGTCTTTTTGCCGTCCAAGGAGGAAAGGTAGGCTAGGAGTGCAACACAAAGGAGGGAAATTAAGGAAAACAGATTAGAATGCATTTCTTTATTCTTCGCTTCTCTATTTATCTCTTTTATGGCGTCCATGTACTCGGTAAATTCTTGGCCAGCTCTCCTCTTCTTTGTACTGTTGAGTTGATGCAATTAGTACCAACCGTTTCCATTTGATGTTGTGAGACAATTTTGGCATCCGCCAAACATCTAGGGAAAAGATTAAATCTTTCGCCTTTCTTCTTCTAAATTCTTTCATCTGTCGTTTATTTGAAGTGATGGATGGACGGGTGGTGGTGGAAGACCGTGGGGAGGGAGAGAGGGGGAGAGAGAGAGAGAGAGAGAGATGGTGTCGTTTACCGGTGATTCTCTGTGTGCGAGCCTGCCGAATCCGGTGTCACAAGCCAACACGATAAATTAGTGGCAAAATACTATTTAGATCGCTGAGCTATCATCACTTTTGACGTACATGGCTGCATATGCTTACTATTTTTGAATCGAGAAGTACAGTTGCCAAGTTCATATCAAACAACGTGAGGCGGGGATGCGGAATCAGCTTCAGCCTTCGCTTTGGCAGGTAAAGGGGGTGGCAGTCAGCTTTGGCCCCTTTCTCTTCTACCTTTAGCTGGTGAATCAAAAAGTTACAAGTCATTAGCGAGTGCTACTTACTATACTGTCAAATATGTCCATCTCTCTCTATGCACCCACCCCCATCAGACCATTAAAATATAGTAAAGCTGGCTGGGAATCAAGGAGATGAACTCTCAGCGTAACCGGCCCCCGTGTCAGCAAGGCGGCAACCCAGTCCACAAAGCTATTACCTCTCTATACAAATTAAATAAGTCTAAACATCCTAAAGCATAGGATGGACATAATCCTCCCAGTTTTTCCAACCAGGTATCTATGAAATCAGTAGTTTTGGATTCTCCTTCTAGGATGATATTGGAAGCTTTCAGCATAGTGATTGCGAAGGTTAACCCCTCCTATATATGCAACTCTTGGCTCTATCAAAAGAACTGAAGTCTCAAAATAAGTGATATGTATCCACCTGCAGCTACAAATATCAACCTGTAGTTTCTGATCATAAATCTAGCACCGCTCATTAAAACTTACTTCTTCATGCTATAATCAAAGTTGATCTCAACGAAGACAAAAGTTGGGAGCTCCTAGGTGAGCATAATCACTTGAGAAGGTGTAGATGCTGCTAGGCGAGACTCCCAGATTTCTCTAGCTATTAAGGGTTTCTTTGGAAGCATTAGCACGAATGAATTCACTGGCTTGAATCAAAGCCTTCATGAAGGTCAATTGAGGCCTTTGATCAATGTCATCAAACAGTCTCTTATTCTTAACCACTCATATATATATGATATGCATGCACTATAACGTAGTGTCACCTTAATTAGCGTCACAACAACCTTGTCGAACACCAGCTTTAAGCATTGGCAAAGGGGTATAGCTAGATCGGAAGAGTTGGTAAGGATTGCCTCGTAAAAGGAAACCATTGCCCAGACAAGCAAGGCTCGTGGACAGCCCATCATGACATGGTAGTTTTCGGAACAAAAATCACAGTAAGGAGGGGATATATATACTTCTATGATGTAGCACACGGAAATAGAAGAGAAACTTCACACCGATTTGTAAAGGAAGAGAGCCATCCTTGGATGCATGGTAATCATCTTCACCCAGGCAACGTCATAGGATCTAATCAACTTGACCCTGAACAGTATATACATATCATCGTTACGAACATGCGTTGAATGAGAACCTTCCCATCCGAGCTTATAGAGATAGCTAAAAGAGGGTATTGCCACACAGAATTTTGGAAGCCAAGATCTCCCCAAATACATGATCCACGAAGGCACTATATACCATTCTTTTTTCTTGAACAATGAGGTCACAGATGCTCAGATTCTCCAGGATCACACCATCAAAAGTAAGGATGAAGGGCCGGAGAGACTAGAGAAATCCATGGATCGTTGAGCATGTTGATAAATATACTTTGCCCCGATCCGATGGTTCGAGCTAGGTGTGCAACCGACGGCCACATATTTTTAGGGTTTGTATCCATCGGTCTGTCTTTAATCAATACATAATTACATCATTTAACTATGCTAAAAGTAAAATCTCTAATATCTTTAATAAAGTTTTCAAGACCAATATGAAATAAAATAAAGATTCAACAAAAATTTAAAATAATTTTTAATTAAATATAGTTAAGCAAATAACTTCTTACATCCTATGTTTCTCATTGATCGATTCTATGCTTGATAGGATCTTTTAAATTTAAAAAAATAATAATAAAAAAGAATAAACTTTATGAGCTCAGTAAGTTACCAACATCTCTAAGGAATCAAGCATAATTAATTTTTAAAATATAGTAATTTAATAGTAATATATAACAACATAATTTTCTTTCCAAATATATCATGCATATCAGTAAAATCCAAAAATCATCTTTTTTTTGTGACTACGGCTACGATCAGCCCCACGGCAAGGCTCGAAAAAAATTAATTTCTAAAATCAAATATGCGACTCATCAACATGTGTCAGTGATCAGTTCCAACTAACTAGATCTGAAAAAAACTAGCTCTGATTCACATGACCATGATTTGCCCTATGATAAAGCAATGAGACTGATTTTGAAATATATACATATGAATGTATTAACATGTGCCAGCAATCAGCTCGAACTGGCTAGACCTAAAAGAACTAGCTTTGCCAATGATCGACTCCGACTGGCTAGGTTCGAAAGAAACATGTTTTTGATGTGTTCCTAACGATCAGTTCCGTTGGTTAGACTTGAATCATAGTCTAACTAAAAAATTTTTTCATCAATTTACAAACAAGTTTTTCATAATACAAACATAATTTTCCATAACAATATCAATTCAAATTTTCACATCTTTCAAAAGAGTAACAAAATATTTTTTATTCAAAATATCATGCAAAGCTGAATATGTATAATTTTTTTTTTTAAAAATCATACAGTATTAAAATAAGAAAATCATCTCTTTCTGAATTTTATATCATGTAGAGGTAACATCATGCTTGATTTAACATTTTAAACTATTTTTCATATATAAGATACTTAACTCCAAAATTTACAACTTCTAAATATTTTATATATAAAAATTTAATTTTTTAAATACATAAATATGTACCAAAGTAAACTTAGAGACAATAGAAAACTTATAGTTGATTGGATCCAAAATCCTACGATCTCTTCAACCCGATATCTAGATCTGATATTCTTCTGATGATGAAGACTCTAGCATAAACAGATACAAGATTTGTTAGCTTTTAATCCAAAAAGAAATTAAGATAATTAAAAAAGACTCTCAGACTAATCCAGATCTAGATCAAGATTTGGGTTAACTCTTAAATTAGATCTATATAATTTGAGTTGACCCAGACTCATCTAGTTTGAGTCAAATCAATAGGTAAGTTAATTGAGTCTCTCTCTCTCTTTCTCTCTTTCTATTTTCTTTTTATTTTTCTTCTCTTTCTCTGTTTCTCTCTATTTCTTTCTTTCTTCTCTTCTCTATCGAACCATAGATCTCTTCCCCAGACCTCAATGGTTAACAAAGGCACTACAAGAAAAATAGCTTTAGGCAACGAGCAAGAAGCAATAGCCTAAAAAATCACTGAAAAAGTAATTTTATGGCAATAGTTTTTTTAACCATTGGCTTAAATCCAATTTTAAGCAACAATTTTTGAGCAACGATTTTAAATTGTTGTCGTAGGGTACATTATGAAATAGCAACATTTTTTGTATAATCCAATTTAAATATTGTTGTATAAAAATTTATATATTAGCAATATTTTTTGCTACCATTGCTTATACATTTATCTATATGCAACAATTAGTTATAGTTGTTGCTTAAAATTAGCATGTTCTGCAGTGCTAAAATAACCATTGTATAAAGATATAAGTTTACATAGCGGTTTTTATAATTGTAGCCTAAAATGATGCTTTTAGACAATAATTTATGCAACCACTGTCTTTAAACAAAATCTAGAGTAACAACTATAATAGCCATTGTATAAAGTGATTGCTTAAAGCAGCGGATTATATAACCATTGCAAAAATTAGGTTCTTTTGTAGCGGCGTTTAGAACCATTGCATAAAAGTAATACTTTCAGACAATGGTTTATGAAACTATTTCCTAAAGTAATGGTTTTCAGTAACCATATATTTAATCGTTGCCTAAATTGATAGTCTTTAGCAATGGTTGGTTTAAATATTGACTAAAGTGATAGTTTTTAGTAATAGTCTCATTTGCCATGGCATAAAGTGATGCATTTATGTAACACATCATGGAACCATTGTATATGTGATATTCATTAGTAGCGGAATGCAAAGCCGTTGCATAATATAATATTTTTGGATGATGACTTATATAATTCTCTTGCCTTAAGTTTAGCTTTATAGCAACAACCTCATCTGTCATTGCATATAATGATGGTAATTTAATGGTTTTGGCCTAATCTGATCGAAAAGAAGGAAGAGTTGACTTAACCCACTCAGTCGAATCTCTTAAAAGAAATATAGATAATCCATGATTAGTGATCTAGAAGGATCACCAAACTCAATGCAGACCACTTTGGCCATTATGGATGGGGCTGGATAGGATTTAGATTGGATTAGCAAAATATGATCTGACCCATCAATTTAACCCATGTTTGATCCACCATAAATAGTTTGAATTTAGGCTAAATAAATTTGAGTTATAAATAGATCAATCTATTTAACTCATTTAATATTTTGGTCAGATCTAAATTTCATATTTTTAATCCATTTAACCCATTTAATATTTAGGTTGGATTAAGTTAGATAACCTATTTAACCCATTTAACATATTTAGTCCATTTAAACATGTTTAACTTGTTTAAAACTTGCTTAACCTATTTCTGACCCATTTAACTCGATCTATTTAATCTGTTTAATTTGTTTAACCCATTTAACTCATTTAATTTAATTTCACTTGTTTACTAAATGGGTTAAGCAGGTCGGATCACCTATTTAATAAACAAGTTTGATTTAAATTTGAATTTTTGATCTATTTAATAAATAGATCGAATTTGGATTGATAATTTTTTGATTTGACTTGTATTAATCTGATCCATATTTGATCTGACTAGACCTAATTGCTAACCCTAGGTTCCGAAGTAAGATTCATCATATCACGAGCTGATCCACTAGCTAAACTTTCAAAGACCATAATTTAGTCATTTGACATCCGATCGAGATAATTTTTTTTTTAAATTAATTTTTTAATTGGATAGTTTTAAAGAAATAGTGTTTCTAGTAATCAGCCTGTAGTATATCCTAAAAAGATGCAATATAATAGTAGACGACCCCAAATACATCCTAAAGATGTGCCAATAAATAAACTACTATAAAAAAAATTACTGCCATAGGCCATGGTAGCGGTTCTTTAACTGCTGCTACTGCAGCCATCGCCGTAGCTCTATGACAGCGGTTGTTGCAGCGATTATTTGAACCACTGTCATATATAGCCTATTGTAGCAGTTTATAAACTACTGTAATAGATCAACCTATAGTAGCGATTATGTAACTACTGCCATAGATTATCTATAGCAATGATTACATAACCACTGCCATAGATAATCTATAGCAGCGATTTCTTAACCGCTACCATAGATCTAATGCAGCGGTTGACACCATTTACATCAAAAATCTATGACAGCGGTTAGCACGGATATGACAGCGATTATAAAATCATTATTGTAGATCTTAAATAATTAAAAAATTAAAATTTTTATTTTTTTATATATTTTATCTGATAAATATAGATATATAATATAAAAAAATATAATAAATATAAAAATTATTTTAAAATGTTAAAATTTTATTATCGAATAAAATTTATTATAATATTTTAAAAAAAATAAAATACATCAAAAGTTTTCTAAATCTACATCGTCGTCGTCATCACCGAGAGCCGAAGTCGAAGTCGGAGCTGGAGCTGGTGCTGGAGCCAGAACCGAAGTTGAAGCTGGAGCTAAAATGCGGGTCAATATATCCTCGAAGCCCATGACTCCAAAACACATGCTGAGCATCGACATCATGTCTCTCACGATGTCCTTCAGATGAGATGTGCGCTCCTCAATCCGATCTGCCCGCATCACAGCATGATCTACCCGTGCCAACGTCTTCTCAAGCTCCTTCCGACTGACGATACCAAAAGTTTGTGAAAAGATGCTCGCCTCGGATCAGTAGCTCATCAGCGTGTGTCCGAGCCTGCATCAAATCCTTCTAGAGTGCTCAGACCCCAAGATCTAAGATAGATGATCATGGAGTCCAGAGGTATTCGGGCCATCATGACCTACAACGTTAATGAATATTAATCAATATAACATGTTGAACAATAATATTAGTATAGCATCAATAAATAGTCTTTAATATGTACACTAATCAATTGATGGATCTATCATTATGCAATGTAATAAATAAAAGCAATAAGATATAAACATCTAGAAAATATTATGCAATAAATTCTATAACATAAATTACATTCATAAATAATTAAGGATGAGCAATAGTCGTAGATCCGATCTCTTGCATGAATCTTGGTGTTAATCTAAAAATCTGAAAGAAAAATAAAGTAGATGATGGTGGCATCTTAGGACTTAAAGTTGGAATCTTAGAGAGACATATCAAATTTTATTCGCTTAGAAGTCGAGCTGATTTCATACCTGAGACGATCGGCTCCGTGCTTGAGACATCTGGCTCGGGTCCTCCCTCAGCCAGCTCACAGCCAAGCCAGCTCAGCTGTGTGCCATCCCCTCGATCACTCCCTCTCTTCCTTTCTCGATTTCTCTCGCAGGCGATGGCAATGAGGCCGAACCCCTCCCTCCCAGCTTTTTCATCTCTCGATCTTTCTCTCTCTCTCTCTCGATCTTCCTCATCGGTGAGATCGAACCCCATCCCTTCCTCTCTTACTCTCTCGAACTTCCTCACCGATAAGGCCAGACCCCATCCCTCCTAGCGATGTCGATGAGACTGAACCCCCTCCCTCCCTCTCTCACTCTCTCGATCTTCCACTCTTCCTCTCTCGATCTCTCTCATCGGCGAGGCCGGACCTCCTCCTTTTCAATGATGGTGGCGAGGCCGGACCCTCTCCCTCCCAATAATGGTGGCAAGGTCGGATCCCTCCCTTCCTCTCTCGATCTCTCTCATCGGTGATGGCGGCAAGGTTGGACCCCTTCCCTCCCTCCCTCCCTCGCACTCTCGATCTCCCTTGCCAGCGGTCGATGAGCGATCGGCCCTTCCTCTCTCAATCTATCGGTCTCCCTCTCAATCTCTCCATTTTTTAGTTTTGGATTTTGGAATCGGATCCGACCTTCTGGGATCCATTAGGATCCAGGTCTGATACTTCAAGTATAAATCCATCGAGTATTCGGATTTGGATCCGGTATCAGTAATTAAAATTAGATCTAAATCTGAATATTCAGATTCTGATCCGAATTCAATCCACTGATAGATCTAGTCCATAACCACCGACATGGCACGGCCCAAAGCTACCACCATGGTACGATCCAAAAACTATGGCATGCAGATAATTATAATATTTATAATAAATATTTATAATATTTATTATAAATATTTTATAAATTATTATAAATATATATGATTAATAAATAATACTATAAAATAAAAAAAATTATACTTAGAGTGTGAGGAAGTGTGGGGGGCGATCGGGAGGGGGAGTGTGGGGGTAGGGGGGCGGGTGAGGGGTGGCGGGAGGGGCGTCGGGGATGGGGGTGGCTGGATGGCAGGGAGGAGTGGTCGGGGGGAGGATGGGTGGGCCGGGTGGGGGTGGCGAGGAGGGGCGGTCGAAGATGGGTGGGTTAGGGGTGGCAGGGTGGCGGGGAGGGGTGGCTAGGGATGGGGAGTGAAGGAGGGGCAACCGGGGGGAGGGTGGGGGGGCGGGTGAGAGGTGGCAAAAAGGAGCGACCGGGGATGGGAAGGAGGGGCGATCGGGGGAGGGTGGGGGGGGGGGTCGGGTGGGGGGTGGCGGGGAAGGGCGGTCAGAGAATGGGAGGGCTAGGGGGGCAGGGTGGCGGGGAGGGCGGTCGGAGATGGGAGGAAGGAGGGGCGACCGTGGGGGAGGGTGGGGGTCGGGTGGGGAGTGGCGGATGGCGGAGAGGAGCGATCGAGGATGGCGGGAAGGAGGAGCGGCCGGGGGTAGGGTGGAGGGTAGGGGACCAGGTGGGGGGTGTGGGTGGCAGGGAGGAGCGATCGAGGATGGGGGGAAGGAGGGGCGGCCGGGGTAGGGTGGAGGGTAGGGGCCGGGTGGAAGGATGGCGGGTGACGGGGAGGGGCGATCGGGGATGGGAGGGCCAGAGGGGGAGGGGAAAGGAGGGGAGGCACCGGCTAAGGGGAAGGAGGGCGGCGCCGACTGGAGGGGGAAGAAGCCTCATCGGTGATGGAGAGGAGGGGGAGAGATAGAGAGAGAGATCGAGCGTGCACGGAAGGAAAGTAGAAAAAATTTGAAAATTTTTAACCTAATCTACGATGGTAATTATCGAACCGCTACCATAGATCTACAGAATGGTTATCCAAAATTGCTACCATAGATCTACGGTAGTGGTTCTATAATCGCTGTTGTAGATCTATAGCAATGATTTTTGATAACCGCTGTCATAGATTAGAAATAATTTTTTTTTATTTTTTTTTAAAAATTATATAGTTTTAAAATTTAATGCTTATCTTCATCGTTCATTATTTAAATAATTATCATTAGAGTATTATCATAAAAGTTCACCTTGATCCGATGGCCCGAGCTTCTTCGATTAAAAAAATTTGATTTCAACGATCATGAATGATGATGCGATGATCTGATAGATGAAGATCTTCGATGGATTCAAAAATCTACAATGATGATCTCGATGATGTTTGTAGCATACTATTAAAATTTCACTTCAATCGAATATCATTATCATGGTCAATTTAGTATGAAATGATTTCGATCGTTAAATTAGAAACAAGCGATCAAAGGATTAAATGACATCCGATTATGAGATAATTTTTTAGTTAAATGATCTTTGTTATAATTTTAAATATTTTATACGATGATGATAGTAAAATTTAAATTATTTTTATATAAATTATTCATGTTAAGCAGATATTGCAAAAGCACGAGCATAACAACCAGTGAAGTTTCAGAATGGTTATCAGAAGACGTATAGTTTAGATCGTTCTTCATCTTATGAGTTGAATTTTATAATCACCATCATAAAAAATGATTAAAATAGTAGTCAAGATCATTTATAAAAAAAATTATCTCATAATCGGACACCGTTTGGTCCTTTGATCACTCGTTTATCATTTAACGGTTGAAACTAATCTATACTAAATTAACCAAGATAACGATATCCGATTGAAGTAAAATTTTGATAGTACACTACAAATATCACCGAGATCATCTTTGTAGATTTTTGGATCCATCGAAGGTCTTCATCTATCAGATCATCGCATCATCGTTCATGATAGTCGAAATCAAATTTTTTTTATCAACGAAGCTAGGGCCATTGGATCGAGGCAATTTTTTGCGATGATACTCTAATGATAATTATTTAGATAATGAATGATAAAGATGAATATTAAATTTTAAAATTATATAATATTTAATATATATATATATAATTATATAATATATATATATATATATATTATTATATATATATATATATATATATATATATATATATATATATATATATATATATATATATAACAGCGGTTATAATTAATCGCTGCCATAAATAAGCTTATAGCAGCGATTCTTACTAACCGCTGCTATAGGTCCGACCTATGACAATAGTTATAATGGACCACTGCTATAGATCCGACCTATGACAGCGGTTATAATGAACCATTGCTATAGGTCGACTTATGACAGCAGTTACAAAAATCGCTGCCATAGGTTCAACCTATAGCAGTGGTTAACAAAAACCGCTGTCGTAGGATCTATGACAGCGATTTCGAAAATCGCTGTCATAGTATACACTGCCATAAACCATTTTTGTAGTAGTGATAATAGCCATGCTCAAGTAAGTTTTATAGAGGGGTCATTGAAAGCAAATCTAAAATGTTCAAGGGATGAATAATCATTAAAGCAAGTGAGGCAAACTGATGATGAATGTAATGATGATCAAGAAGCTAGGAATGAAAATGATGATGAAGAAGTTGATAAGAAAGGTGAGGATGGAGCTGAGGAGGAAGTTGAAAATGAAGATAATTTAATAAATTAATAAATATATATATATATATATATTTATTTATTTATTTTAAATTTTTATAAGTATTTGTTATACTATTGATGAATTTTATCCATCTATATAGGATCTATGAAGAAAAGAACTAGATGGCCTACCTTATGTAAAGGAATACATGCACGGAAATTTGAAGAGCGTGAGCCCATCACACTCAATGAAAAGGGCCAACCTATTGGTGATGACAAAATATGTGATGGTTTTAGTAGATTCTTGAAAACTTTAGCCCAAAATTCAAAATTTATTTTCTTGATCTACTGTACATAGTATGCAGTTCCAAAATGAGACAAAGATGATGCATGAAAATATGTGAATGTATGTTTCATATTTGGATATCTAATAAAAATTTATTAATTCAACTACTAAGATTGTTGGCTAATAATTTTGTAAATCATTGCAGGAAAAATATATTGTTCCTGATGAGGGCAAAAAGTCGATTTTGCATGCAAGCAGTTGCAGATGCTTGGAGGGGTTACAAGTATAGATTGAAAAAAAGGTTTTTGTCAAAGTATAGCATGAGAGAAGAGAGATTGGCTAATAAGCCTGAATGAATACCAGACTCATATTTTGAAGCACTTCTTAACTATTGAAAATTAGAAAATATGAAGGTAAAATAAATACTTACAATACTTAAGTATAACTTTCAAAGTAGTGGCTTATTATAATAACTTAATTATAAATATCTAATATATAATTCATTATCCTTTATTTTAATCTATTTTGTTGTTATATAAAATCAGTGAGAATAACAAAGCAAATCGGGAAAAGTATGAGTGTACATATAGAGCTGGTCCTAAGAGCTTTGCAAAGATTCGTAAGAAGTTAGTATATTCAATTTGTCATTATCTTATACTTATTTATATATAATCATATCAATATGCAAGTATGTTGGGTACAGGCCTTAGATTTTTTTTTTCTTTTTATATAAAATTCTCTTATATAACTTTTTGATTTATCAATTTATATTGTCAATCATATTCGACGATGATATTATGTTTTTTGATATTATTATTTAGCCATCATATTATCATAGAATAAGTTATATATCTTCATAGTTTTATCTATAACAAATTATTTAGATTTATGATGATATAACTGAATTTCAGATAGCATCAAATGAGAATAAGGAACCACCATCATAGATTCAAATGTTTCTTGAAACTCGCAAGCCTAAAGGAGGAAAGCAAGCTGATGAGGATATAAGTGCTAAAATTGTAAGTTGCATAATTTGTATAATTTTTTAAACTTAAGAAATGTTTAGCATTGTTATATTAAACATGTATATTTATTAGTTTTGAAACAAAATTGTGACTAAGAGTATTTAATATAGCTGGTTGTTGGATATTGTAGTCTTAGCTAGAGGAAATAAAGTCTCAAACTCAAGGAGAAAGTAGTGCAGATGCAAAAAAGATTGCAAAAATTATAGAAAAAGAAAAACTTGGATGTATGCGTCTTTATGGAAGGGAGGTCACTACTATAAAAAAGGGTTATGGCAGCGGTTCGTAACCGCTGCCATAGCCAAAAAATCGCTGTCATAGGCTATGGCAGCGATTTTCTAACTGCTGCTACTATGGTCGTCACCGTAGCTCTATGGCAGTGGTTGTTTGAACCACTGCCATAGATAGCCTATTGCAGTGGTCTATAAACTGCTGCAATAGATCGATCTATAGCACGAACCGCTGTCGTAATCTAAAAAATTACTGTCATAGGCTATGGCAGCGATTTTCTAACCGCTGCTACTGTGATCATCGCTATAGCTCTATGGCAGTAGTTGTTATAATAGTTGTTTGAACCGCTGCAAAGCAGTAGTTGTTACAATAGTTGTTTGAACCGCTGCCATAGATAGCCTATTGCAGCAGTTTATAAACCGCTACATTTGATTGATCTATAGCAGTGGTTATGTAATCGCTGCCATAGTTAATTTATAGCAGTGGTTACATAACCGCTGCCATAGATAATCTATAGCAGCGATTTCTTAACCGCTATCATAGGTCTAATACAGCGGTTGGTACCGTTTGCATCAGAAATCTATGGCAGCTGATTGGTATGGATATGACAGTAATTATAAAATCACTATCGTAGATCTTGAATAATTAAAAAAAATAAATTTTTTATTTTTTTAATATATTTTATCTTATAAATATAGATATATAATATAAGAAAATATAATAAACATAAAAATTATTCTGAAATGCTAAAATTTTATTATCAAATAAAATTTATTATAATATTTTTTTAAAAAATAAAATACATCAAAAGTCTCCTAAATTTATATCATCGTCGTCGTCATCAGGAGCTAGAGCCGAAGTCAGAGCTGAAGCTGGAGCCAGAGTCAGAGCCGAAGCTGGAATATGGGTCAACATATCCTCGAAGCCCGTGACTTCAGAACATGCGTTGAGCGTCGACATCATATCTCTCACGATGCCCTTCAGATGAGATGGGTGCTCCTTAACACAATATGCCTGCATCGCAGCATGATCTATCCATGCCAATGCCTCCTCAAGCTCCTTCCGTCTAACGATACTAGAAGTCTATGAAAAGACGTTCGTCTCAGATCAGTAGCTCATCGGCATGTGTCCGAACCTACATCGGATCCTTCCAGAGTGCTCAGGTCCTAAGACCTGAGACAGATGGTCATGGGGCCCAGAGGTATCTGGGCCCTCGCTCGCGAGCGTATCTAACTGATCTTGAAATTATAAATTAAAATAAAATTTTATAAGAAATGCTATAATACTAATCATATATACTAATATATTTAATACTTACAAAAATATGCACTCGATCGTGGCATTCATCGGCCTGCCTCGTCTTATCCATGCAGTTGGATCAAAAAGATCTCGCTATGGACTGGGCATCACACTCCATCTCTCATCAGCTATAACAAAGAATAAATTTATAAAGAAAGATGATAAAAAATATGAATTTAATTTATCTAGTAAGATTTAAGAATTAATTATCTCTCTATGCACACGACTGGACCATAGACTCACGGACCTAGAGTGTGCGTATACTTCTTGGGACTGTACGATTCTTCTGAGTTCTGAACGAAAGGTAGCCTAACAAGTATTCAAAATAAATAATAAATATTTAAAAAATATTTAAATAAAACTTTAAGTGTATTGAAAAATTTAAAATTTAAGGAATTTTACCTCGAACTCTTGGACTCCTCTAGTGTCTAACCATCCTCTTCCCACTGACTTCAGAGGACAGTCCTGTATCCAAAAAATAAGCTTCTTCAGAGTATCTCATCGGTGCTCGAGCTATCCTCTGTGGAGCTTGATCTTATAACCTTCATACAATTTTTCCGATCTTTTTCAATCAGGACATCTCAATCCCTCTCATGATCGGACAAGTTCGTACCTCCTCTGCATAAAGTTATCAAAAACTTCAGTTATAAAATTATTCTAATCAAACATATATAGTGTAAACATATAAAATGCATAAATATAACTAAGATGTGCATACTTACCCATATCTCCTCCTATATCCAATCTCTGATGACAGCAACATCCATCAAATGCCAGTCTCTAGGCTCTATGGGAATGATGTCCGAACCATCTTACAAGCACTCCAAAAAAGGAATGCATCTTTCATGCGATCTTCCCTACCGACCTCCCCTCCACATCGTAATAGACCATCACCTGATGCTGGCGGTTCCACATATATGCCATATATGTGGGACCATGAAATATTCGACTGGATGATGCACCTACAATACAAATATGTTATGCAAATATATAAGCGTACAAATATTCATATAAAAAATAAAGTTGTGCTAATATAATAAAAATGTACACTCAAGATGCCTGCGTAGTAGCATGTATCTTAGATATGGACGATGGTTAGAGGCTCAGCTATCGGTGGAGTAGATGCCATCGTCGATGGAGTAGATGCCGACGGTGGAGGTCCATTAGCAGTCGATATCGAGGTGGACAATGGAGTATGCTCCGACTGCTCCTCGGATGCTGAACAATGCGCATAACCCACTCGAGGAGGCAAGGGGTGAAAGCTAGATGGCATGTTTCAGGTGCCATCGTGATCTACAACGTTAATGAACATTAATCAATATAACATGTTGAACAATAATATTAGTATAGCATCAATAAATAGTCTCTAATATGTACACTAATCAATTGACGGATCTATCATTATGCAATGCAATAAACAAAAGCAACAAGATATAAACATCCAAAAAATGTTATGCAATAAATTCTATAACATGAATTACATTCATAAATAATTAAGGATGAGCAACAGTCGTAGATCCGATCTCTTGCACGAACCTTGGTGTTAATCTAAAAACCTGAAAGAAGAACAAAGTAGATGATGATGGCACCTTAAGGCTTAAAGTTGGAACCTTAGAGAGACATATCAAATTCTATTCGCTCAGAAGCCGAGCCGGCTCGACTGCAAATTCGAGCCGACTTGGCTGTGTGCCATCCCTACGATCACTTCCTCTCTCCCTCTCTCGATCTCTCTCACCGACGACGGCCGAACACCTCCCTTCCAGCTTTTCCATCTTTCGATCTTTCTCTCTCCCTCTCTCGATCTCCCTCGTCGGTGAGGTCAGACCCCATCCCTCCCTCTCTCACTCTCTCGATCTCTCTCGTCGACAAGGCCAGACCCCATCCCTTCCAGTGATGCAGGCAAGGTTGGACCCTCTCCCTCCCTCTCTCACTATCTCGATCTCCCACTCTCCCTCTCTTAATCTCCCTCATCGGCGAGGCCGAACCCCCTCCATTCCAATGATGGCGATAAGGTCGGATCCCTTCCTTCCTCTCTAAGTATAGACCATCAGTATTCGGATTTGGACCTAGTACCAGTAATTAAAATTGGGTTAGGTTCTGATATCCAGATTTTGATCAATCTCAATCCGTTAACAGATCTAGTCTACAGCGTCGACTGGATGCCCAAGCTACCACCATGGCACGGTGCCAAAATTATGGCATGCAATAATTATAATTTTATAAATTATTATAAATATTATAATAATAAATAATATATATAAAATTAAAAAATATACTATAGCTATAGAGAGTGGATCGCACGAAGTCTGGGGTGCCGACGATATGCTACAGGAGGACGAAGTATAGAGGTAACTATAAATAAAAGCAAGATAGTAAGATAGAGGAGAGAAAAGAGGAGAGAGAGAAGTAGGGACGGCAGGGCGGCAGGGGAGGGGCCACAGTAACGAGAGGCGAAGGAGGCCGACTCGACGAGGGAGGGTCAGAATGGTGGTGTGGTAGGGTGGGGTTTCTGTGGGGGGCCAAGGGGTGGAGGGGGGCTCACCAAGCAGGAGGGGGTTTTGGTTTCGCACTGGATCGGAGGAGGATAGAGTGTACGGGAGGGGTTTCATGTGAGCCGACGGGGGTCAGGGTGAATGAAAGTTCATGGGAGGGGGTTAGCTGGGTCCGAGGGAGGGTCGGATGGGGGCGGTCGGGGGTGAGTTTCGCGGGGGGAGCAAGGGTCGAGGGGGTTGTGCCAGAGGAGGGTTTCACGAAGGAGCGAGGAGGGTCGGATGGGGTTCTCAGAGGGAAGGTTCGTGGGGGCCAAGTGAGGGTCGAATGGAGGTGAGGGGGTCGGGTGGGGGGTGGCGAGGAGGGCAGTCGGGGATGGAGAAGGGGGAAAGGGGGGGAGAAAGAGGGACGACGCCGGTCGGGGAAGGAGCTTCACCGATGACGAAGAGGAGGAAAAGAGAGAGAGAGAGATCGAGCGCGCATGGGAGAGAAAAAAAATTAAAAATTTTTAATCTAACCTATGGCAACAATTATTGAACCACTGCCATAGATCTACGGCAGCTGTTCTATAACCGCTGTCGTAGATCTATAGCAGCTATTTTTGATAACCACTGCCATAGGTTGGAAATAATTTTTTTTAAATTTTTTTAAATATTATATAATTTTAAAATTTAATATCTATTTTTATCATTCATTATATAAATAATTATCATTAGAGTGTCGTCGCAAAAGATCGCCTCGATCCGATGGCTCTAACTTCATCGATCAAAAAAAAATTATTTTGATGATCACGAACGATGATGCGATGATCTGATAGATGAAGATCTTCGATGGATCCAAAAAGCTGCAACGATGATCTCGATGATGTTTCTAGCATACTATCAAAGTTTCACTTCAATCAGATATCGTTATCATGGTCAATTTAGTACGAATTAATTTTAATCGTTAAATTAGAAACAAGTGATCAAAGGGTTAAACGACATTCGATTATGAGATAATTTTTTAGTTAAATAATTTTTATTATAATTTTAAATATTTTATATTATGATGATAGTAAATTTAAATTATTTTCATATAAACTATTCATGTTAAGTAGATATTGCAAAAGCACGAGCATAATAACCAATGAAGTTTTAGAATGGTTATCAGGAGACGTATAGTTTTAGATCGTTCTTCATCTCACGAGTTGAATTTTATAATCACCATCATAAAAAATAATTAAAATAATAGCCAAGATTATTTATAAAAAAAATTATCACATAATCAGATACCGTTTGGTCCTTTGATCACTCGTTTATCATTTAACGGCCGAAACTAATCTATACTAAATTGACCAAGATAACGATATCCGATTGAAGTAAAACTTTGATAGTACGCTACAAACATCATCGAGATCATCATTGTAGATTTTCAAATCCATCGAAGATCTTCATCTATCAGATCATCGCATCGTCGTTCATGATCGTCGAAATCAATTTTTTTTGATCGACGAAGCTAGGGCCATTGGATCGAGGCGACCTTTTGTAATGATACTCTAATGATAATTATTTAGATAATGAATGATGAAGATGAGCATTAAATTTTAAAATTATATAATATTTTTTTTAAAAAAAAAAATGGCAGCGGTTATAATTAACCGCTGCTATAAATCAGATTATAGCAGCGGTTCCTACTAACCATTGCTATAGGTCCGACATATGACAACGATTTCTTGTAACCACTGCTATAGGTCCGACCTACGATAGTGATTTTCTATAACCGCTGCTATATATCAGACCTATAGCAGCGGTTACAAAAATCGCTGCCATAGATCCGACCTATAGCAGCGATTAACGAAAGTCACTGTCGTAGGAGCTATGACAGCGGTTTTGAAAATCACTGTCATAGTATGCGCTGTCATAGGCCATTTTTTTAGTAGTAGGTCACCCAAAAAGACTTGCGAAAAAAAAATTAATCATGATGATCATTCTAAGAGGGTCCAACAGCAAGAGATGGATAATTTCAAAAAGATTGTATAGGACGATATGCAAAAAAAGTTTGATGAAGAAAAAGTAAAAATGGTCCAAAAGTTTGATAAAGAGAGAGTACACATGGCTCATGGATTCCAAATGATGCTCACACAACTACAGTAGAGCAATCCAAAATTGGTTATGCTACATGGATTAATAGATTTTTTATTAATGAATAATCGATCTCCTGATGATGCTACTAGTAAAATTGGGATACCACATATGCATGAACCATCTTCAGCTGATACACATGATTATTTTTCTTTATAGGTATGTATAAGTTACTATCTATATAACAAAATATTTTGATTATTTCATAAAAATAAAGTTTTTTTATTATACCACTTGAATCTGTATTTTATAGGATTTTGATTATTTAATATTGTTTCTTATGTGATTTAATTTTCATTCATAATAGAGACATGCTTTAAGAGGAGACAATGCTATGGAGAGAGAAGATCATTTATCAAAAAGATAATCAAGAAAAAAACATGACTATCGAATGCTATTTCTTATATTTTCTTTGAATGTGAATACTTGAATGTTGATGGTATATGAAGTTATGAATTGTATTTTGGTATTCATACACTATTGAGATTTTATTATGATGAATATATTTACAACTATAATTTTAATTATTATGTGTTATCATGATTTGGGAGGTACAAGTTATTGAGCAAAATATTAAAATGGGATATATAATAATTATGATTTTGAAAATATATGTTATAAACATAAAAGTAGAATATGCAACAGTTGCAAACTATTGTTTAAAATTGGATATACAATAGTAGAAATTTATTGTCTAAACATAAAAAATTATTGCCCAAAAATCTGATAAAATTGTTGCTTATCATCAAAAACTTGTTGCACAAAAATTCTTAAAAATTATTGTCTAAACATAAAAAAAATATTGCCAAAAAAATAACAAAGCCATTACTTATAATCAAAAAATCATTGCATATGATTTCTTGAAAATCGTTGGCTAATCATAAAAACTATTGTCTAAAATGAAAAGAAGTGTTGCAATAATCTTTAGAAAACTATCACCAAATATAAATAACCGTTGTCTAATATATAAAAATTATCATCAAATTCTCTCGAAAACCATTGCCTAAACAATCATAACTATTGCAAAAATTTATAATAAATCATTATATAAAGTGAATAACTGTTGCTAATTATTCTAAAAAAATCATTGCCTAAATAAGAATGAGCCAAAAAAAAGTGTTACGACCATTGCATATTTTTTATTATAACTATTATAAATACTTCTTAAAAATCGTTGCATAAAATTCTATTAAATAATGATAATTTAATCATTGGCTTAAAATCGAAATACTATTGCATCTGATTTTAGGCAATGGCCGCATAAGCAACGGCCGAAAAACTATTGCCAAAAATATTAGGCAACATTTTTTGATCTTCAAGCAACATTTTTTTGTTGTTGCCTAAGATTATTTTTGTTGTAGTGAGGAGAGGACAAGATTGGAGTGGCTTTGATCCGGCTAAAGTGGCCGATAGTAAAGGTACGATGGTGGTCTGGCTGCTGCACATGGCCAAGAGAGGGAAGAAATATATTTTTAGACCACAATAATGGCACTTAGGGTCAAGGATAGAGAGGAGAAGACTCACCAGCGATGGCAACGGTGATGACGATAAGTTGCAAGCGGCAAGATCCAGTAAGTATTCACTCATGACCACTAGAAATAGAGATGATGAATGGAAAAAAAGGAGTCTTTTGGTCGATAGGGGCTTGGCTGCGGAGATCCGGCAATTGCCAGAGGTGAGGGAGAAGGGAGAGGGAGATGGGAAGGCTTTGATGAAGGAGATTGATTGAAAGAGGGGGGTTTTAGAGGAAGAAAAGAGAAAAGAATAATCTTAATCAATCCACGATAAGATCGGCTGTTTGCCGGCATATCCCATCCAAACTACTTTCAACTATTTCTTGTCCATCAACGGCTCTCCTTCGACACTTCCATGACCTTATCTCTTCCCCTTCGATTGTTGATTAGCAGGGGACGTAGTTCCCCTATTTTGCTCGACTCTCCTTTCTCCATTTTTTTTTTTTTTTTTTTTTTTTGGCAAAAACCCCGATGAAGTTGGCAAGGGTTGCCGGCTTCATACTGAACCGAATCCAATAGGACTGATTCTCACATATACCATTCTCATCAATTCTCCATCTAATCTTGGAGATCAAAGTAAGGATATGCGAATAAATTAATTTCCATATAAATGAACAACTACATTCTAGACTCCATATTTAGCTCTCATCATATAACTAACTATATATTTGGACATTAAAGTGACCTAGCATATAATCAAGATAGGGATCCTTAGGCCACCACTTTGGGCTGGCTAGGGCACTATAATCTCTATCAATTTGCCCAAGCTGAAGAGGAGAACAAGTTAGAAAAGAAAATCATTCGCGTTGTTTATAAATTTTTTATTTTATTTGCCAAAGAAAGGAGACAACTGGGCAAAGCTCAGAGGCCACCAAAAGTTATTAATGAATAAAAGTCTATACACCCGTGAAGAAAAGATAAGAATATATACTTAGGAATATGCTGAATTCACAAGCAAAATTAGTGCTAAGGGTTGAACAAAAAAGGACAGAAGACACGGATGACACAAAATATAAGCTATTAGCTGAAAATTTAATGAAGTTCCTTCAACATCATCTCTTAGCATAAAAAAAGAATAGAATCATTGCCACTTAAAGAAAGACTTAAAAGTAGTATCTACATAGGGATGGGATATAGCATATATTTATAAAACTTTTATCATATAAGTTAATTGGTAAATCAACCGAATGGGCCATTAGATATAAACCCCGAGTCATGTCACCGGTACCATAAAATTTTAAGTTAGTATAGCACTGCAATCAAGCCCTAGCAATCCAAGTCATGTTTGCTCTATGTTCATGCATTTTATCATTTCATAAATTATGTCACACCCATGCAGCCAACAAATTTCTAAATCACATTTAAACTAATGTCCATACTTCTTTAAGGGATTTCTTAACTTATACGTGGAAGAATTATATTATCTCCATGATTTCTTATACAACATTTAGAACTATGTGCACTAATTTGCATATATGTAACAAATACTTTGTGCTATTGTTGAATAATGTATTTCAATTATGCATTTTTGTGGATTTCCAAAACATGTTTATATCGTATGGAGAAAAGCATGTAAGATGATAAAGAGATCCTATTCACTTATTTGAAAGGTGAGCTATATCCAAAAGATAAAAGCTAAAACTAATATTTTAAGGCTACATCCATCCATTTATGGATTTTTTCTAAGACCACTAAAAACTAATCGAGCGTGATGAATTGTTAGATCTTGTTATTCTAATGCATACAATGTCCTAAACTCCTCACTTTCTTTACTTCCTTGAATTAATAATACTGAAAGCTTGACATTATATTTTTCCATCCATATCGAGGTGGCTAGATATCTTTATTATAGAGGCATCTGCATGGTACTTAGTCGCACAAAATCTCCACTGTATCCATACAACGAAAACAAAATAGTTTACAGCGTGGGTATGCAACCGCCTGCAAATTTAAGGACCATAGGATTATAGTCCCATCTATTTTGAGTATTTAGATTTCCTTCTTTCACACTTAATACTTTCAAAAAAAAATTTGAAAAGGAGGACCCCACTACTATTTTATTAATTGAAACAAAGGTAAACCCAAATACAAGGGAACTTTTTTGAAAAAAAAAGAGAGAAAAATAAAACCACACAAATTGTTTTATAAGAAGAGATTTGATACGCATAAGCACATCGTTATACTTGTCAACCTCTTCTCTAGTGCAAAGGCAGTCTCAAGCATCAAACAATTGTAGAGTAGTAATTAGAACAACGGATGATTTCATTTTTCCCATAAATATCCTATTACTGTATTATCGCTACACCTCTCAACAAACAATCATCACAAATTGATCCCCAGCTTTTCTTGTTCCAGTCACTCCCTCTTCTTCCACATGATCCAGAGAGGCGAGAATAAAACTCTACACTTGATACTTGCGCAAGATTTTATTGAGTTTCTATGTTCTTTGTGAACGGGCCATGTAAGAAAAAAATGGTTAATAGTCAAGGATTAGGATCACATGATGCAATTAAATCCTAGTTGCCATTCTCTTCTGACAAGCACATTCCTATGATGAAAGTATTTCTTTAGGCCCCGTTCTTTTGCGGATAAAACATTTATCCGAACAACTATATTTTTTTAGATAAATATTTTTTAGATAATATTTAGATAAAAAAATAATTTATTTATATTTTTTTATGCATGGATAAGTTGTTCTGAATTCTATTATCCATATTCTTTTACATTACTATTTGCCTGAGTAAGTTGTTAAAATTTATTTATATTTTTCATAATATTTTTTTTACTTTTTAGATTTAAAAAAAATAGATGACTAAGTTATTAAGCATTAAATAATAAAAATATTAAAAATAAAGATGGGGTATTTTATGTATAAAATTAAATACTTACTTTACTGGCTCATGAAAAAAATGATTTAACCATCTCCTAGGTGGATAAATTTTTTTTTCATTTCATGAATAAATGCTATCCATAAAAAAGTAAATTTTTCATCTTAAAAAATATGAGAACATGAGTAAGTTGGTCAATAAGAAAGTAGACCAATTTTTTTATGATATTTATCCATAAAAGAACGAGTCCTTAGTGTGAATTGGATAAAAATCTCTCTTCTAGCATGGTTGTCTTTCACAACACCTGAATAGAATAATAAGAGAGAACAAGTCCTAAAACATTTTAGACATGAGCTTCCAAGAAAGTCTTTGAATGGATCCAAGCAAATCCCTCGATAAGCTAAGCTCTCTAAGTCCAAAAGTCTTTGACATCAATTCATCTTCTTAATTTTCTCGATCCATCACTACTATTATAGAATAAGACTAAAACAGCAGTTTATAACCGCTGTCACTGCGGCCATTGTTGTAGATCTATGATAGCAGTTATTGCAATGGTTATGAAAACTGCTGATTTTGTAATCGCTGCCATAGGTCGAGCTATGGCAGCAGTTACTTAGATCTACGATTTAAATTTTACGATCACCATTATAAAAATTATTAAAATAGTAGTCAAGATCATTTATCTAAAAAATATCTTATAATAAGATGTTGTCTGGTTCTTTGATCACTCGTTTCTCATTTAATGATCGAAATCATCTCATACTAATTAATCATGATAACTATATCCGATTGAAGTAAAACTCTGATAGTATGCTACAAATATTACCGAGATCATCGTTGTAGATTTTTGAACACATCGGAGATCTCCATCTATCATATCATCGTATCGTCGTTCGTGATCATCGAAATCAAATTTTTTTGATCGATGAAGCTAGGGCCATCAGATCGAGGTGGCCTTTTATGACGACATTCTAATGATAATTATTTAGATAATGAATGATGAAGATGGACATTAAATTTTTAAATTATATAATATTTAGAGTAAAAATATGAAAAAAATATATCGCAGCGGTTATGACTAACCGCTGCAATAGATTGAGTCTACGGCAGCGGTTACAAAGAACCGCTGCCATAATTTAATTTACGATAGCAGTTAATCTTAATCGCTGCTATAGGTCTGACCTATAACAGCGATTAGAGTTGATGGCGATTAGGATTAATCATTGTCGTATATTTTATTATAATGATTTCAAAAATTACTGTCGTAGTATATACTGTCATAGTCTTTTTCTATAGTAGTACGTTATGTTATTGTTATCAAAGAATAGAGTATTGAGGACCGAAATAGTAGTTCAAGAAGAGAGAAAACTAGCTATTGTTTTTCCCAAAATATGATATTCTCACAATCAGTCACATTGAAACCTATACAACTCTAAAAAGCATTCAGATGTTTGCCCTTATGATAAATTGAACACTATCGAAAACTTATAACTTTAACTAATATAATTTTAAAAATAAAAAGGCATACCTAGTTTCATCCTATCTCCTTGTCCTGATCTGAGCCATCTTGCCACCGCATTGGCTTGCTTCAAGCCTCGCGCGCACAAGATCATTATGTAATAGAGCCAATTTCAGATGCCCCCTCGTGGATGAACAATCTGCAGCACGAATCACAAAGGAAGCAGAATAACGAGAGAACGGCGGATATGGGATGCAAATGCCGTGGGCAAGCACGACAGGGAGGGCAGAGAAGCGGCGAATGGGGGCTTCTCGCTTAGAGATTAGATTAGTTTTTTTATCAAAAAAGATTAGATTAGTTTTTCCCAGGTTGCCACCGCCGAGGAGCGATAGCTCTTGCTCTCCTCTTCCGAGCTCTCCTTCTTTCGAGGAAAGGAAGAGAAGAGAAAGGCGATCCTTCATCTCCCTCTCTTCATATCTTTCTTCGGGGGCGATTCGGTTTCGTGGTGGATTGATATATGTCGAGGCCCGCTAATCGGTATTTCTTCGAAGGGACGAGCTAGATCGGTCGTCGGTGTCACGATCTTGGAGGGACGGCTTCGAAGAAGGATCCGGGGCGGCAGGCAATTCTTCCTTCTTGGCTTCTTTGCGTTTTTCCCCCTTTTTCCGTTCAAATTTCGATCGGTTTGTAATTCGAATTTACTTGTTTGTGGATCGTGTAGTAGTTCACGGTGCTTAGGTTTTGAAATCATTTTGAACATTTTTTATGGTTGTTGTACTTGTTGGCCCCCTTTTTTTTCGTGCGTTTGTGTTGATCTTGTTCTCGTTGCACGATTTAAGTAAAATATTGAACAAAACTCCACTTGATCGAAAATTTTGTGTTGGCCTTCTCTTTTTCCCTATCCCTATTGCTGGATGCTATGTTAATTAGAATCTTGATCATAACTTTCCATCCCACAATCATCTCTATGCTATGTTAATTAGAATCTTGATCATAACTTTCCATCCCACAATCATCTCTCTCTGCGAAATCTTGTTCCATCTTGTTCCGATCGATTCCTTCTTTCCCGATCGGATGGAAAATTAGGAGTGGGGTTGAGAGGAGAAGGGTTTAAATTTTAAAGAAAGAAGGAAGGTGGTGATAAAGAAGCAAAATTTCACCGAGTACCATCAGAAATGAGGGGTCTTAGGAGCAGTGAAGTTCCAGTTCATTAGTAATCATGATGAAAATTCTGCCAATGAGAAATATGCTATAGATATCCTTAATCTAACCTTGTAGTCTCAGGGTTTTGTGACGGCGTGCAGGGCCACGGGTGGAAATGCATTAGCAAGGCATGCAGCTGGAAGGTTGCTGACGGGGTTTGTGTATTTTCACATAACATACTCAATGGGCATACTTACATGAATCTTACTTTGACATGATTCGGAGAAGACCTAAGATTCTTGGATGATGGAAAAGAAGGAAAATAAGATTGTAATTTTGGTGATTTTGACAGGAAGAATTGAAGGAAGTTGACTTTTAAGGAGAGAGCTTTAGCACTTCGCCATCCAATAGAAAAATTATTGCCTGCACTGCATGCACCAGCGTGGCCATGCACTACACCAATCACTGAGGCACATTTATGTGGGCCAATCACTGAGACGAGTGAAACCCACAGAAATGCACCTCGGTGATTGGCGCGGTGCACAACCAGCTGGTGCATGCAATGCAGCCAATAATTCCTCCATCCAATAAGTAGCAGTTGATGTTGCATATTTAGTACTTGAATTTTATGTGGTCGGTAGATTCTACCATCATTATAGCTGTAGGCAGTAATGGAAGATGGTGCCTGAGGCAGCTGCAGAGTTGCTCAATTTGAAGATGAAGAAGGTCTTATCTTGCTTGGTTTAATGTAATGTCCCTACTTCTCATGGTTTAAAATTCTATCCCAAACAAAATATACTGCCTAGAACTTTTATATGATAATATATTTTTTATAGTTCTTCCAAAAGAAAATATTTTGTCCAAAACATTCTAATCCTGATTATTCATGTAATCATATTCTTGTGTTAGAAACTACATTACATTGTGGACTCAAGGTATATGTGATGGTTACTAGTTGATTGATAAGGTCATTACCTATTCTTTCAATGTTAAGGCAATTTGCTAATTTTTTATTCTCCCCTTATTTATGAATTATGATGTATTTTAGCATTATCTGTCCTTATCACTACAAGACAATGCCAATTTGTATTCTAGTTCATGTTAAATATTCATTACTTAAACAACTCATGCTTGCTGTACTAGGAAATACGTAAAAGTTTTTGCCTTATTTTTAAACTATCTCATTTCTATCATACTCATTGGCGATCATATGTCTCTCCCGTTTATTCTCTTATTATCTTTTAAATTCTTTCCACATTTGAGTTGCCTGCCTGAATGGTATCTCCTTTTTTCGGTATATCTTCTAGAAAACATGTATTTTGTGTCAGGGACTCATACCCAGAGGATAACCAAGAATGACCACAAATCTGATAGTGAGAGCATTGCAGTCATTCAATATTGTTCTGTTGTTGACCTTCATCAAATTAATATTGTTAAGGGCTATGAAACTTTTAGTTTGTTGTTGGCAAAAGATTCTATACCTAAAACAAACCTATTACCAAGTTTTTTGTCTTTTGCACTTTTAATTGAATTAGATGGAGGGTGGATGAAGAGGACATATGATTCTGAAGCATTACATTACTTTAACATGTTAGAAAAATTGAAGGAACAAAGCTTACAAGGTAATATGATGCCATACTTTGTGATTAGGCTGAAATTTAGGCAATAGTGCAAGCACTCACAATGCTTGCGGAGATTAGATTATTAAGGGTAGCATTTGGTATAAGTAGGAGATTGTTAGATAGAAATTCATCGAGAAGGTTAACTGCTACATAAAAAGAGGACGAGTTGATGGAAGACAAATTTAGCATGGCGTTCCGCAATAAAAACAAATCTGGCCCTGCTACGTGGAGCTTGGGTATATATACTGCTGATAAGGAAAATGGACATGAGACAATACAGGAATAAGTGGAAGTTTTTGAAGGGTTGGAAAAGCTTAGCATCTGATAAGTGATACAGAAAGAAGCTTAACCTCTGTTAGTATTGAACAATATAAGGGCATGTTTGGATAATTGTATGCAATCCAGTGAGATCACGGGACCACAAGTCAGACCAGGACTATATTCACAGAATTCCCAGGAATAGGTTCAGAGTGGACTGGCCTGAATCCCATAGGGAAAAAAACCTCAACAAGTTTTTTTCTCTCCCTGTAGGAATGGGCTGGGAAAGGTCCAGTTAACATGGGTTCGGCCAGGCCTTATATTCTATGGTACTAGAAATCTTGTTTCCAATCTTGAGGATCTAGTAGGATTATCCAAACAAGCCCTAAGAGGAATCAAGAACTTGAATGATACTGTGAAGGGGTTGAAAAGCTTGACATTTGATGATATTGAATGATCCAGAGAGAAGCTTGAACGATATAAGGGGAATCAAGAAATCAAATGCAATAGAGATTGGGCTCCTTGCTTAGTTGTGCTAGTTATGTTGTTTGATTTGGTGACTGACTATTTTAGTTATTTCTCCGGTCCAAATGATACTCCACTAGTGTTGTTCATCTGTATGCATATGAAGCAATACAAACTGCTATAATTTCTTATGGCCCTTCAGGGCCTAAACATGCATATGTATGTCCATGTCTACTTGTGTGTCTCATGCATGTGTGCATCTCTCTCCCCCCGCCTCCCTCGGTGTGTGTGTGTGTGTTTTGTGTAGTAGGCCTTCTTTTTGCATGATTTCCTTAATTTTACTTTGCTCTTTCCTTTTTTTTTTTTTGTTTTCTTTTTGACAGGTTTCTGAAAGTACCAGCCATGGATGATGCAATAGATTTGACCAGGGATGGAGGTGTAGTCAAGAGAGTTATAAAGAAGGCTAGAGCTGACGCAAGTGCACCATCAGATAACCTTTCCCTTGTTGATGGTATTGACATCTCTCTACTTTCATTCACTTGCTTTTTTAGCAAACAGATTGAATTTTGGTAATGTAAGCTCCGCAAACAGATTGCGACAATTTAGCCTTCAAGATATGGCAGAATTAGTATATTTTATCTCTTTATTTATACAATCATGCTATAACTAAAACTGTTCTTTAGGCAGTTTGACTGAGTTGATCAGCTTTGATCCTTAGCTGAACTTGATAATAGGGAAGAAAATAACAGCAAATGTGGAGCTTCAAATCTGAAATCAAGAAACACTGTTACTTTGACAAGTATGTAGAGTCGGTAATATGACATGAGGCACATTATTTTTAAAATCTTATAATCCACAATGTGGATCTTACTGTCTAGATGAAAAAAATGGCTCTAAACAATCTGGATGTCATTCTTGGATCAAGATCAATTAGGATGATAAGATAGATTTGTCTAATGCATTGTTCAATTCTTGGATCATAAGATTCAACATGATCATGCTATTTACATACCAAATCATGTGGAAGTCTATATTATTGATGTATTGGACTATATGTCTTATAAAATTGCTTATTTATCCTTAATAAATTTGAGTATGTAAAATCAGCAATCCTGTTAGGGTTAGATAAAGAAACAGAAGATTTAGGGTTCATGGGATTAAGATCAAAACTCACATTGACGAACGTCGAGGGTAGGGGCTCCCAGGATATAAAAATAATCTTTCGGATTGTTGTAGGGACAGCATGGGAGTCCTAGGGATCGGGCTCGTCAAGGAACGTGCCAGCAGCATCGAACTGGCTGTACTATGCAGCCAAGCAAATGGCTCTCTCCAGCATCCATGAAGCAGGCACCATATTGCCTTCGAAGACCAAGCAATTCTAGGATAGCTAGATGTGGTAGACAACATAAGCTATCCTCCCCCTAGGTGTAGGACCTCTCATTCATACTTTAATGGATCGCGTGCAGGAAGGACTTCCGCCAAGGGCCACTGGTCACCTCCCAAGGTTGGCCGCCCGTTCTCCAAATCAGTCTCACCCTCGGACATCGTAGAATGGCGTGCTTCGTTGACTTGTCCTCCGGCCTACAGACTAAACGTTGAAAGCTCCATACTCCTATCCTTAAGAAGCGTGCACGTCGAAAGTCGGTCCCAAGCAACCTTCTAGAGGCTCCGAAAGAGCCTCACCCTGGGATGGACGACCACTTTCCAAATCCAAGCAACCTCGATCCTCCCATCCATCGTCGGCCTGCACATCTCAATCAGATCCCTCGTGGGAATCTTGGGGCAACAAGAGTGGCCTTTTGAGGTCTTCAGCCGCTACCATCAGCCATGAACAAGTCACAGACATGTAAATGGACATGCACCTCACTGTTGACGATGGTTGGCCAACGGGAGAAAGGTAGGTCAGATATCCAGGCATCCCGGCTCACATCAACCAAAGTTCCATCCCCAATCAAACATTTGACCTGGGCCAGAGTTGCAAGACCATGGGCACAAATGTTCCTCTAGATGAAAAAGCAGACATGGGTCGTCCGGATTTGGGATCCCAAACTCCATGCTCCATACCGTGCATTGATTATCCTACTCCACAAGCAGTCTGGCTGGAGAAGAAATCTAACAGCATGCTTGACTATCATGGCCTTTCTCTTGACCAACAAGGACTAAATACCAAGTCCCCCATCCCTTACGGGCTGGCAAAGCGCCTTCCAGGGCAATAGGTGGATCCCACGACCATTATGTGCAAAGCCCCATAGGAAGTTCCAAAATCATTGCTTTAATCTCCTGAGGTAGGAACTCGGTACGATCGTATTTGTCAAGAGATACACCGGAACGGAGCTATCACCGATCTTATAAGAGTCATCCTTCTCATTATAGATAGGGTGTTGGCTTGCCATCCCTCAAGACGGTCTTAAATCCGTTGCTCCATGAGCCTACAATCGGCCCTTTAAAGATACCTCTCCGTGATAGAAACATTCAGATAGGTCAAGACCCTGGTCTGCTCTTAGATCCCCAGGCTAACCCAAATCATCTGCTTCACCTGAATCTTCATCTACGGGCTGAAGATGACTGCGAACTTTTGCAGATTGACTAGTTGGCCAGAAGTCCAATAGTAGGCCTCAATAATGAATGCAAAACACCTCGCATTTCGTACCAAGGCTCGATGGAGGAGAAGGTAATCATCTGCAAAGAGGTGTGAAAGTAGCTGGATCCTAGGGATGGGCCAGTAGGGCTCCAACTCTAACCCCTGAACAATCGTCCTCAACGTCCGAGACAGAGCATCAGTACACAAAATGAACAGGTTGAGCAAGAGGGGACAACCTTGGCGAAGCTCGACTGTCGAGTGAAAGAACTCCATCGGGGTACCATTAATTAGAATGGCAAAACTAGGGTTCTTTACACAGTCCATGATCCAATTGATCCATCTCTTCTAGAAGCCAAACTCCTGTAGCATCCATCGTAGAAAGTGCCAGTTCATCCGAGCTTGATTGTTATAAGGCTACGTAGATCATGCATAAACTCCTAGGCAAGCAAGACATTATCAATGATGCAACAGCTACTAATAAAAGCATCTTGTTCTAGACTGATCAAACGAAGTACAATCAGCTTCAATCGCTCAACCAAGACCTTGATGCATTTTGTAAAGTGGTGTAGAGACTAATCGGTCTGGAGTGCCCCAGGGTAGATATATTAGGTCACTTCGGGATAAGGATGATTGGTGTCTTCTTTCATTCCTCTAGAAGGTCCCTGGAATCGAAGACCAATTGCGTTGCCTCCATTATCTTCCTCCTGACAATAGGCCAATATTGATGGAAGAAGAGTAGGGGAAAAACCATCTAGCCCCGGGTCCTTATCCCCGAGAGACTAGAGAGCCCCGCATACCTCCTCAATACGTATCGGGCAAGTCAGGGCCTGACTAGTTAGAGACATCGATCATGTGTTGGACCCCCTGAAAGGGGGTGTTCCCACCCAAAGGTGCCGTCCAATGAGATCTAAAGAATTGGAGGATCTGACCTCTGATCTTTTCACTGTCATCTACTACCTTACTGTTTGCTCTTCCTCAACTGTCTGATGCGGTTGGCAGACCTTTAGATCATAATGGCTTGATAAAAGAACCTGGTGTTCCTATCGTCATTTCTGATTCATTGAATCCTAGATTTCTGCCTCCACATCACCTCTTGCTGTCCCAGCAAAGAATAGTGCACTGACAAATGGTGTTGAAGATCCCTTAAGTCAGGTTCCTGGAGGCCCACCTCTTGATCCTTCCTTAATTGCAGCTCCACAATGTACGCCTCCACCCCCTCAATCCACTTAAAGATATCACCAACCTTAAGACAATTCCACCAAAGGATTCTATGTCGAGCAAGCTCGTCCAACCTCTGGGTCATCTGATACCTTGCATTCCTACGGACCAGCATCCTCCAGACCTCCTGAATCAAATCCCATAATCTCGGGTAGAACCCGAAGGTCTAGAACTTCGCAAATCTAAATGGACCCCTAGGCATGCGTAGGCCATTAATGATGACGAGGATCGGGCAAGTGATCTAAAGCAATCCTTAGGTGCTAAACCCGGTGTGATAGGAATTGTTGAAGCCACTCGGCAGTAGCAAACGTTTGATCAATCTTTTTCCAAACCTTATCTATCCCCTATCGGTTGTTGCACCAGGTGAAGTTGGGGCCAGAGTAGCCAAGATCAATCAGACCTACATTGCCGAGGAACTCTCTGAATTCTCTAGAGTCAATGCCGTCCATATGCTCCCTACCATGCCTTTTCTCATAGGACCCCATCATGCAATTGAAATCCCCGTCTACAAGAGATGGCAAGCCCTGCGACACCAATCTAGAGATATCTATCCAGGGCACCCTTCGCTCCATGTACTCAGTGCTCACGTACACTCCAGATAGAAGCCAAGGTCCACCAGTCTGCTCCAAGATGACTAAGGCCACATGTTACTTGCATCTATGGAAGGCATCAATTCTGACCTAGCCGCACCGCCACAACACCAGGATCCCCTCCGATAGGCCCATAGACTCCACTACGTAAATACTCCACGCCCTCAGAATCCGTTGTTTGGCCCGGGCAAGACTTGCCCATGAGAGTAGTAAGATACAGACGTTAGGGCCATGTTGCTGGATCAATTTACCAATTATTGATTGAAACGAGGGTTTCCCTGCCCTCCTGTATTCTAGATCAGTAGTCTTATGAAGATGATTCCCGGGGAAGGGGACCCGCAGCAGAGACCCCTTAACCTGAACCCCTGTCTCGGTCCCTATTGCCATTGAGTCCATTGCCGACTAGCTCACCCCCTCCCCCTAGCTAGCTTGTCTCAGATGGGCGATAGCTTCCTCGTGGGCCATATCTTGATCCCCCCACCAACGCATCCATGTGCACTAGGTCTTCTTCCCTAAGTGGCACGGGATCGCTCTCCAACTCACTCTCAATCCCCTGCTCAGAGCTTACCTCCTCAGTTGGACCACCTGAGTCACCTGCCTCCTCCGCATGAATTGGTGCCTTCCCCTCCTTGGGGTCCTAGCTGCGAAAGTGAAGACCCTAGAGGCTTTAGTGCTGGCTACCGACTCCACATGGGCCTCTAGATAGGCTGTGACCTTGCCTTTGGCCCTGATCTTCCTTACGGCCCCTTTTTTGGCCCTAGAAGCCCCAAGTCACATCCATTGGGCCTCACAGGCACCTAGCCTACATCAAAATCAAAATCAAGGGGTCAGGCGCGCCTGGGCTGGGCTGAGCTCGCTCCCCACAAAACCACCCACCCGCCCTCCAGGAGGCCCCTACTCGCATCATCTACGTCCTGGCGCATCACCAACCCTCACCCGGGTTTAGCCAGCGGCTCAAATCGTTTGATCGGCTCGCCCAACCTCGGGCTCAAGACCGCGCTTCACCGCATGCTAATCTTGGCGTCCCTAACATCAAATTCGGCCATTGATCAAGGCCTGAGTCTAATGGGAGATCGCTGTCGTGCGATCTTGGCTAGTTGACTTCGGCCATCGGATTCGGCATCGAGTCAGCCTGGTCCGAGCCCACACGAGACAACTGCTGTCCATGCCCATCCACCTTTGTCTTCGACTCAGGGGGCTGAATTGACTTGCCCCCCTTCTTCCTCAGCCCCTTGGTGCTTCTAGCCCAAGCTCCCACCGCCAAACAACCACCATCTACGCCCCCAAGGGTAGCCCCTCCGAAGCCCCTCCCATGTCCTTCAAAACACCTCCCTTTTCGGCCAGGCATCATTTGAAGAGAGGCCGTCGAGGTTCTCATGGACGAACCTCTGCCAGAAGGGTCAAGCCCTTGATTAACACCCTCGATCTCAGCGGCTAAGAAAGATCCACCTTCACGCATGCCCGGGCGTAACTCAGCTTCCTCCACTCTGTTGTGCACTCGTCCACCAAGGATAGCTCCCTGGCCAGACGGAGCACTTCCCGGAGCACGACCTCACTCCAGAACTCCATCGGGAGTTGTGGCAATCGGACCCCAAGCTGGGTCGATTCGATGGCTGCCTCTGTCAGGAAAAACTCCAGCCTCCATAGCTCCACCGTCAAGACTTGCTTGGCAACGACCCATGGCTGCTAGAGTACCAGATCCCTCTCCCCTGCCTCCTCAAAGCGGAAGAGCAAGAGGCCCCTCTCAAGCCCATACCCTGTCACCTCCCACTTCAGCCCCACCCATGGCTAGAACTATCTGGCCACACTTCCGCCACCACCCTCTGGTTGAGGCTCCTCACCACCACCATTGAGGCTGCCTAGCACTCCGAAACCTCCCTCAGAGCTTCCTCCCGGGGCTCGACCACCTTTGGGAACCACTTGATGAGCTCATTCACCTCCTCCGATGACAACTCCAGCGAGAACCAGATGATGCACCCTTGCACTGCCCTCCTCCAGCTCACCTTCAGCGTCTCTCATCTTCGAGACCGTCGGACAATCCCCCAGCTTGCTCACCATTTCCTTTGGCTCCGATGCATGCTGCAACCCAGACAATCACCAACGATCACACAAAACAAGGGCTGCAGCGGTAATCTCAAAGCACAACGGAGATCGTAATGGTCACTATTCAAAAAGTGAGATGCTATTTTTCACACCAGCGCTCTCTCTTCACTAGGCATGTTTTTCCATTAGATGCTATATATGGGTTTAGATAGTGGATACTACCACTTCTTATATATGCGGCTTTCTTCTTCATTCTTCTACTTTATGATTACACATTTTTTGGTTTTCACAATTTTATGTCTTTACTATGTTCAAAGGAATTAGAAAAATCTGATGATCCATAGTTTGATCTACAATCCGACTTAACCCCCTCTACAATTTATGACTTGATTATATCCAAACAACAATATTGAGGCTAAGTTTTTATGGATTGTTTTTCTCTTTTCTGTTAAAGCTCTTTCGAGTCCCTTTGCTTTCCTTTCTTGACAGAGACCCTGAAGAAAAAGAACAAGTTTTGCTTGCACTATAACCTATTCATCGTGTTTGTTGGTTGAAAAGAATATGACCGTTAACCTAATTGTGGTGTTTGTAATATCCTGTTACCTGCAGAGCAGTTGCTTCTGATCCTTAGTCAAAATGCTTTCTTGAAGTTAACCAGGCATTTAAATGTGAAGCAATTATTGACAACTTACTGACACAAGCCTTCATGATGTTTTTATATATAAAAAGGAAAATTGTCAGGCTCCTATTTCTGCTGATCCTCATTCTTTTTATTACATCCCCCATTCTCTTTCTCTCACCCACACACATGCCCACATGCACACGCATGTATACATGCACATGTGATTGTATTTCCAGACGAGGATTTATTTTGCTGTTTGCCTAGCCTTTTGAAATAGTGGTGATCATTTGACTAGGCATGCAAACAAACTTTCTGATATATTGCAGTATTTATTATGTGACCAAAGTATAAACCAACAGCATCTTATGATCACAGCACAGGAGAAACCTGCAGTGTATAAGGCAAAAAGACAGTAAATCTTATTGGATCGTAGCTATGCATCTTGTTTAGTCAATCATATGTTAAGACTTTTGTTTCTGCTGAATTAGTTGTTCCTGCCTTTAAATATGTCCTTTGTCATGCTGCTTACTCTACATGCAGATTCCTAGTTACATAGAGGTGGTATATATTCTGTCCATGTAATATTTCCCAGACTTCTTGTAGAATATGTTAACATCTATGTTGTTGCATTCCATCCCTGCAATCTGAAAATCGCAATAAATCCAGTTGTTACCTCTGTATGCTATGAATGTTCATAACTTGATGCCATTGCCTTGGGAGTTAGGTTTCAATACATTTTGTAGGTTATTTTTCTGTTTTCAGTTTTTCCTGAAATAATTTCTTTCAGTTAGCTTGTGTGCCTGATTGCAAATGCTGACCAAATTGTCTAACTCATAATTATGTGTGTTCTCTATGATCTGATGCATTATTATCAAAAATCTCATGATGCCAATCCTTGTTATAGACATTGAAATCCTATTTCACCTTCGTGCATTGAAGCCCAAAGGTTAATCATGACCTTTGGAGATAGGGCACCCATCAGATTTTAATGCCACTAATCATAACATTCTTCCTGAGTGGTGGAACCTTTGTTCGATGATGGAAATACTTGAACCCTTCAGATCTCACAGATTTCTGAGAAGCCAGGATGGGTGATGTTGTGGGCCTAGTACAGAGCAACAGTGCATGTTTGAGCTAGGGATTTGTCTGCATGTCAGATCAACATTTGTAGAAAACTAAAAGTTGTGGAATCATTATGGATACCTCAGATGGCCTTCTCAAGGCTGTAAATTATGGCAGGACACTTTTCTCTAGGGCAATATATATATATATATATATTATTTTGGTGGACTGGGCTCCGCTTGATTGGATCTCAGTTCATATTCGATCGGATCCACGACCGTTGGATCAGCGCGCATCTGCACGCACGCGTCTGAAAAGACGTGCCTGCAAAAAAGAAAAAGGCACGTGCATGTGCCTAAAAATTTTTTTTTTTCCAATTTCTTTTGGCCTGAAGGCACCTTCAAGCCGAAAAAACTAAATAAAAAAAAAAACCCTACACCTTAAAAAAAAAAATTTTAAAGTTTTTTTAAGTTTTTTTTTTTTTTAGGTGCAGTTTTTTTTTACAATTTTTTTTTTCAAGCAGCATTTTTTTTTATAGGTTTTTTTTCGAGCGGCATTTTTTTTATAGGTTTTTTTTTCAGTAGCTTTTTTTTTTTGAATTTTTTTCATGTGTGCACTTATTTTTTTTCAGCCGGCACGCTTTTCAGATGCTTGTTTTTAGAAATGCGCGCTTATCGAACGGTTGGAAATCCGATCGGATATAGATTGGGATCCAGTCGAGCGGAGCCCAATCTATATATATATATATATATATATATGCATGCCTAATAAGGGAGAATGTTAGCTTTTTGGCCACTTTTCCTTGCTAATCATTTTGGTATGTCGGTTATCCGGCAGTTCATTACGAAGGCACCCTTGCTGACACTGGTGAAGTTTTCGATACTACACATGAAGACAATGCTGTTTTCTCATTTGAGCTTGGGAAGGGTTCTGTTATCAAAGCCTGGGATATAGCAATAAGAACTATGAAGGTAAACTAAACTATATGGCCAGATTAATGAGGTTCTCTTGATTTTTGTTGGAGGTATTTAGTTACATAGCCATCTATGTATTGGATTCTTCAAGGTTGGGGAGATTGCAAAAATTACTTGCAAGCCAGACTATGCCTATGGGAGTGCTGGTTCTCCTCCAGATATACCACCAAAGTAATGCCCATGTTTTTACTTCCCACTCACATCCCTTTGGCACCTATGTTTTTATTACCGGCAACTCATGAACTGTAAAGCTAACTAGCAGAATTTGGGAGATGCAGTGCAACTCTGATCTTTGAGGTGGAATTGATGGCTTGCAGACCACGGAAAGGTGCCAGTCTTGGTAGTGTTTCAGATGAAAAGGCAAGGCTTGAGTAAGTGAAACTATCAATTCCTGCTGCATTAATATCTGCTTTAAATCTGACATTGTGTTGCTGTCATATGGGGCACAGTGGTGGCCAAAGGGGGATATCACATGCATATTCAACTTGCTTATCAGTTCACATCTTCCAGAAATTCCAGTCTCATCAGAATACTTATATTAACAAATCTTTGGTGAATGCATCCTTGCTGTTCCAACCGTATTATTGAGGTTACATCCCATTTAATGAGCAGAAGGCACATATCTCTGAGAAAAGCCCCATGAAACGTTATCATTTTTAGTTTTTCGATATCCATGACCTGTAATGGTAGAAGACTGAAAGGTGTTGATTAGGTTACGTTTCAGTAAAATTGATGCTGCAGCTTGGCGTGTGAACTTGCATAGCCTTGGCGTGACAAGGATTTTTGGATTCTCTTGTGTTGGAAGGCATTTGTAACTTAATATGCAGGTAGCTAATGACGCTCCCCTATTGACAATATTTATCTCAATCAGGGAATTAAAGAAGCAGAGGGAGATGACAGCCGCACTCAAAGAGGAAGAGAAAAAAAGGAGAGAAGAGGCAAAGGCTGCAGCTGCCGCAAGAATACAAGCCAAGTTAGAAGCAAAGAAGCACCAGGGAAAGGGCAAGGGAAAGGCAAAATAGATGTCTTTCATTTGCTTCATGGATAAAGTTGGACTTAGAAATGAGTCAATGAAAACATATTTTGGAGCCTTCAGAAGTTTAAGAACGTCAACATATTCGGTGCCCCGTGAAATGTGTCAAGCTTTCCCGCCATTTGTCTCTGAAAATATTGCAGCAAGGTAAAAGTTGAGCAAAACTCGATGTAATTACATCTGCAGCCTTTGCATTCCTGATGAGATTTGTTTGAGAATAACAAAGGAAACTTTTTAACTAGTCTGTACGATAAAAGCATTAAATTACTGCTGAAGCAGTAACCGCTTTAGCCCTTTGATCGATGGATGGATGGTCTCCTCGCACAGAGTGGTGCACGAAAACAGTAAATAGCAACTGCTTATTGGAACATCACGGGAGCTGAAATATATGAATTTGTCACGGGGCCTCCTGGTAATGTCATCCGCAACTTGGATTCGGACAGGACACGGTTCGCTTGCAAACCGCACTGCAGGATTGGATGGTGGAAGTCAAAACCAAGCTGATTCAAGTACGGTAGAGCGTGAGGGTTTAGGGTTTCAGGCTCGGAGTGAGAAACAGGCGATCCAGCTAAGGCCTCTCCTGAAGCTACTTGCTCTGAGATCAAGAAATCTGTAGTCATTGGGAAAACATGATCAAAGAGATCCGCGGTGGGCCGGTGATTGACGAGATATCTCGTGTCTAAGTTAAGAATGCGTGCGCATGGAAAACAAATTAAATTTTGGGTTTTAATTGTTTCTACAAACTTTCGAAAAATATTTCGATGCCCTACACGCTCCCGGGCAGAGACGGCCCGTTGGAGGTGTTAAACACCGAGTCCTGTTCTACTTGCGTGCACAATTAATTCCACGAAGAACTTGATGTGTTGCTCGTCCGCTTGTCATCTCTCTACCTGGCTGTCACCTACTCATAATATTGTTTGCCAAGTTGTTTAATATTTTAATACAGCATGTTAGAACGAGAATGTCGTAACCTAAAGCTTACATCTCTTGCTTACCTCCGTGAGCAGCGTAGAATGCTGGGTTTGCGAGGCTCCGTATCAAAATGCACCACCAAGGGGCAGCGCAACATATTTCCCTGGACTATTATAGTTTATTAACAACATAAACTTACAGACCCTACAATAATCCCCCGCAAACACTCCCTCCGCTTACCCCAATATGGTTTATAAACAGCGCGCGGAAGTAACTCGAAGCCCTCACGTCAGACCAAAAACGTACAGCAAGCACTTCACGATTGTAATTGGCACTCCCAAATAAGGCTCAACCACAAAAATTTACATGGTTTCCATCTTCTACCAGCAATCTACTCTATCTTTGCCACCTGATAGGTCAAGTTAGTGTTGTAGATATTGGAAGGTCAAATGCAGTGCGAAATCGGAGACCAGAGCCCTTGAACTTCGATCCAGGGCACAACCAACAAAAGATGTTAGGCCCTAGCACCTGCAGGAAAAATTGATTAGAAGTTAATCAATAGTTTAATGACCAGATATTAAATATCCAGGTGCTTGATCTCCCATGGACTGGTATATATAAACAAGATAACATGAAACAAACTTGTGTTGTGCACTTTAAAGAGGGCCCCAGATTTAAGGACCAACCATGGCTACCCTTTAAAATTAAGCCTTAAATCGGAACCATCATACAGTTATAGCTCGAAATATAAAATCCCTTGAAAGCAAAGTAGCCTGAACCGAGAGCAGGTGCAGTTGTAGTGAAGCAGAACCCATGTTTGAAGAGTGATAGAAACGAGTCAGTCATCTAGCGTACATGACATCTTAGTTAGAAAAGATCCACATAGAAGTGACCGTCCTCTTCTCCCATTTGAACATCACGGAACCACAAAATAAAGTAGATGCTAAGCAACAATAACAAAAGTATATAATTGAATAATGTTGACCTTGAAAGTAGCAATAGAACATACCCAAGATTGGACCAGCGGGGATTAATAAGAGCAAAAATGTCTATGCTATCACCATACCAACAGACATCTGACAGACATGCCACTTTTGAAAAGGTTTGTCTTCATGGTGACTTCGCAAAAGCAAGGACAGTTTCAGATGAATGTTTGTGTTCCAGAATAGCACAAGCAGTTTGACAATAACTTAAATATGAATCTTTATGTCAAAACCGACAACTTACTCGATTATTATCAACTCCCTAACTTGCAATGTAAAACGAAGAATAGTGAAGCAACAAGAGAATTGCCAAAACCAGGATTACCAATATTACGAGAAGCAAGGAAGTTTACGGTGTCTGATATCTTTACAAAAGGCAGTTTCAACAAGATATTGGCAATTAATGCCAGGATGCAAAGGGAAGCTGTGAAGACAAGTATCAAGGGTATGTTCTTTCCTCTAAGGAGCTGCATCAAATTGTTCAACCCACAAAACATTGTTTACTGGGATTATTAATTGTCATGCCCTGGTAGATCTTTATCTAAAGACAGGTTTTATCATCATTGTTTAAAAGTGAAAAACAGATGGGGAAACATTGTGGTTATGACTGGATAGAATCACTGAACAAACATCACCTTAAACTCAACCTTGAGAAAGAGAGTCAAGATTTACCACAATAAAATGATAATTGTCCTAGTCCTCAGTCATATGCATGCAGGTCATAATTAACAAAAGCATGAGTGATACACGAGAAAGATAAGAAGGGAGAAACTATTCTTACTGAAACAAGGTTTTCATAGACACCAAGGTCATATGGATGTCTATACATATTTCCTACTTTTTCTGCCAGCCACATGGCTCTGACTCCTTCATGGTACTGCAGAAAAAGAAGACAGCAAAGTTTTCAAAATATTCTATAATCAAGTACTTAGCCAATTGTGGAAAATTTTCTCAAACCTCAATTGTGGTCTTGTTCTGCAAGATAAGGTATATATGCCAACCCAATAGGACGCTTAATGCCAGAGTTAAGGGAAACAGTATAGCTCCACCAATGATCTGGCAAGTTGATAAATGTCTGAAAGTCAAGATCAAACTTGAGGAATGATGCTATCAAAGTGAGTCAATCTTCTTCTTCCTTTTTTCTTTTGAAGTAAAGTAACTCACACATGTTGTTTTATTAGAGTAACTACTCTGCGGCTGATCCTTCTGCGCATCATGAATAAAATTTCCAACAAAAAGAACCTGAAATAATATTGTAAATCCTTTTCTGCCATATGATAAACCTCCAGGTCACTAATTAACTAGATGTAACTTAAGTATACCATTGAGTGGATGCAGGCAATGACACCATACAGCACAAAAATAATGAAGACCTTATAGTTTTCATGCCCAACGCAATTGTTTATCCAAACACAGTGGTGATCCTGCAGGCATCATGGGAACATAATAAATACACCGAGTAGTTTTCTGAAAAAAGAAAATACAAGTCGTCATACATACCATTCTCAAAACACATCTTTTGCAAACACGACAATGATGTGTACGGGGAGGCTTATAGTGAGAACACTTCTGGCAAAATCTCAGATCTCCACCCTGCATGATTAAGGTAACAATGGGGAAAAAACATATAAGAGAATTAGCAGCTAATAATAGAATAAGGTTTTCTTATGTTATGAAGATCCATACAATTAGCCTACAAAAGTTAAAATGTCTTAAAATGTTGCTATCATCAAAATATATAGATATATAAATTATACAGATCACCAAATTACCCATAGGACTAGTCAGCCCAAGCTAAACTGCAAAAGGTCAAAAATATAAGTCGCAGAATTGCACCTATAAAAATGGTATCTCAAAACCAAGCTAATTATCAAGCAAGGTGAGCAATTACTTGTTAATCCCAAGACAATATTCGATGACTCAAAGAAGCAAAGAATTCATACCAGCAAGTCACATATTAAAAGAATAGGGGATCAATTGCATCCACAAACATGTGATGAAAAGAACCATCAAATGGCTATAGGAAGTAGGACCAGAACTTGGAGGCTTCTAAGACTAGTTGAAAAATGCAAAGTTAACTTGGCATTAACATGGACCTCTAACAACTGAAGCATACATATTAGTAAGTGAACTGGACATATTGACTTATAAAAGCCAGTGATACCAGGATGGAAAGATGGTAGAGAATTAATATAGAAGACGACGGTGGGAAACACCTTATGAATGAAAGTATATAAAGAAATGCAACTAAGAAATGCAACTAGAAAGCACTACTACCCTAAAGCCATTCAAGGGTAACATAATGGGACAAAATAACAAATTGTGGAAAAAGATTGAGTCGTAGATGTAAGATCAAAACAAGAAGTAATTAATTATGTTGATGATACAGGCACACAAATAGATTTTCTTTACAATGCTTTTCTATTTTTACTTTTGAAGCCAAATGACCTGACCCATAAAGGAAGAAGATTAAATTATCAATCTAGTAATCCATGACTTTGATTTTCTTCTAGTAATATGAGGTCCATTGGGTTGAATAAATGAAGGCCCACCTGCACTGCCTCAGCCCTAAAGGTCAAGCAAATCTTTGGGTGGATCCATATTCTAAACAAAATGTCAGAATCAATACCTTAAATAATTTTCAAGATTAGTTTTATAATATTGGATGGCATTTCAATGTACCATTCCTAAATATCAGCTGAGATCTTGGAGTGTTTTAATTCTTTCCATATTTTCAGCTCAGATCTTGGAGTGTTTGACTTCTTTCCATATTTTCCTACATATCAGCCAAGATCTCGATTCTTCTTGGTATTGACAATCCATTAAGATGGTTGGAGAGACCTTTAAAAACCTTGGCTGAGATGAGATGAGAGATCATTATATATGTCTTGTCTTCAATTATGGGCAACTGAGCAAATGGTTTGACCGCCTTACTCTATAGCAACATGAGAAATAAAAGTAGTTGTGCATGAGTAATACTCATTGTATAAACACCAAATGCGCATTGTGATGGAAGCAAACCATATTTGAATACATTATAATGTGCTTTTTATGACCAATGTATTCCATTTTCATTTATAGGAAACAATCTAGTCATATGAGCCATGCACAAATATTGTAAGCTTGTTCGGATGCTAACAGCTAGCAACTAGCTATATAAGTCATCACCAAGGTCTCTCTCACAATAATTCGGACATCTAATTCGACCAAAGCACAAAGCTTAAAATGAAGCCTGACTTTTGTCCTCAAACTCTTTCTACCTCTCCACCTTGTCTTGCCTATCTCCTTTCATCCTCATCTACTAAGATTTCTACCTACCTTCTCTATCACCTAGCACCAAATGGTTTCCAAGATGGATCTTCTTTAGCCATACCAAGCTACTCAAGCCCACACATCGTATTGATTTTCAAACCATGGGCCTCAGTTTGGAAAATGTCCAAATTATACACCCTTCTCCATTCAATAGTCACAGCAACTTGATTCTCAACTTTGCAATCACCTTACCTAGACCTATCTTGTAGCATGCTACCATCAAGCCTAATCGAAGCTGAACTTCTTAACATCAAGAGGACCATCATCCTTGGTGATACTAGCAACATGCCTAAATAAACACTAATAACAAGACTTCATCATGCGGAATACTCTCATACAATCATTCTCGGTGATACTAGCAAAAATGTGTCTGACCACTTTTTAGTTTGTCACCTTTTGATGAGGCCTCACCAAAGGCTCATTTAAGGAACAAAGATAAATGAAAATTGCTTAGAGTTGAGAAGCAAGAAGATAAAAATGAGGAAGGGCAGCATTGACATGAATGGTGATGGAGTTTGTGTTGTTATAACATGCTGCTTTCAAATCCAAAGGGTCAACAAGCCATCATCATCTTGTGGTTCACCCAAGGATTGCAGAATCGTCCCAAACCATCTGGTTTGGGGTGTATCGAGCCATACCAGCACAGACTATGATGGCTCTAACAAGTGAAATGAGAAATAGGAGGAGGGGGTGGAGAAGGAAACAGAGGAAAAGAGAGGAGGGTGAGAGGGAAGGAGAGAAAGAGGGAGAGAGGGCCTTTAGAGGCCACCAAAGGATTGTTCTCCCTCCATCCTCCCATTGGAGGGAGGGAAGGAGCCCCCCTTCTCTCTTTTTCTCTCTCTTCCTCCCCCGTTCTCCCTCCGTCCTCTCTGTATATCAGTATGGGCCCATTACGGAATGGTATAGAGGCATACCAAACTATGCCGCTAGCCAACCAATCCACACCCCGATACTGGCACAGCAAACCTCAGGTCCATCTATCAAATTGCTTGCCAACTACCAATATGCAATTATCGGCATTTAGGCATGTTTATCTTGCATGGTCGCACGCTTGGATTGTTCCCTATTTATACCTCATGCTTCATTTAATATGCTTCAGCAACCTTTTTTTTTGCCAAATAATATGATTAACTAACATACTTGTCATTGGTTATGAACAGCTTTTAGGGGTCATATGTAAATAGGCTTTCTACATATTGAAATTTGCATCGACTTACCGGGCAAAAGTGACAATCTCACTTAAAACACCACCTTTTGCACCATAAGCTTGAAGAGGGAGCATTCCTCTTACCATGTTGTGCCGGGAGAGTAAATCTAGAGAGCAAGCAAATAGACACCAACTACTTTAAAGGGGTAAAAATGTCGGGGCCATGGCATATTGAACAACCCAATTTCATATGTATTTAATGAATAAAATTTCCAAAATTTGCGATCTGAGATCAAAGACTAGGTTGCTCATAGATTACACACTAGGAAGAATGTTAGGGTTATATCTTCCCATATTCAACTTCTTCAATTCCTTCTAAAGTGCCAACCCTAGCTCCTCTTTCCACAATTCACTTGTGCAATTTTTGCCAACCAATTGATGAATCCATTTGTGAATATACTCGATTGTCTTGAAATTGTGACAACAATCAACATATATGGAGAACGAGCACTTGACAAGTATGAGACCAAGTCTCATTTCCATTTATTAAGTCTAAGAAATGCTCATTTTTCTTGATATTACATTGTCCAGCAGAAAAATAAGTGTAGGTCGCTGGATATAGCATCCACAACCTTGGAATAATAGATCATGAGATTTGATGACTCCTGTGTACCACCTCATTCCCTAAGTGAGTCCGAGAATGAGTACGACACGTAAGGCATTAGATCTTAAAAATGCACACTGAAATAACACCACGGATCCAAAAGCTGCAATTACCATATATAATGACTCCATTGTTTCAAAAACTACTGGAATGAGATAGTACGACTGGAACCATACCATTCTCATGCAAAATTGACATTGTTACAAGCCTTGAGATGTCAAAACAACTGTGTTGGTACGTATCGACTGTAGAAATTAATACCGATGGTCCCATATCAACCCATACTAATTAGTGCTAATTCCATTTTTTAGAAGTTATCAGTTTTGGCACATATTGTTGATATTGGTACCATATAATTCTGATAGAAAAAGGTACGAGGTCTGATACCAACATCTTGGCTCTTCAAAAGCATGCAACATGAGAGGTGGTTTTTAGTCATCCAAGTTCACATGGCTCACAATTTCTCCATGATTATGTACATTTGATGAACAAAACTGACATTATTTTATCATGAGATTTACATGCATGGCAAGTAAGTTTTAACATGTTTCTCACTTTAAATAGCCTATAGCTTGTTGAAAGCTTATATGTACAAGTCTCCATCAAGCACACAGCTAGACTTGTATAAGCCAAAAGTTCTCCATATGCTATTCAAATCATCTTGTCAGTTCCCTCGTTTCTGCATTGTCAGTGTATTAGATGCCCCATAATTGCAATGTCTCGTGTCATTCCATGCTTCCCATAGTTCATTGTCGCATTTTTCTATGCTATTGTCCAACTCAAGGATCGTTTTTACCATTTCTTCATGAAATGTCATCTATACAAAATGTGGTTTAGATTGGTCTATGTCACTTAATAAGTACCTACATACTGAAATCAATTAGGCCCTATTGGATGCAAAAACAAGGTATATCTGGAATATTCCTTATATAGCATGCAGCGGGAAGAAGTTAGCTCTAATGGGAAAAAAAAAATCCTGATCAATGAAACTCCCATTCAAAACGAGCTCGACATCCTCGAATAGTATCTGCTATATTGAGAAAAGATAAAGAAACATGATTCAGTAACTTCTGAAATTTAAGGGATTGAAGAGATGAGGTGTTCACCATCCTGACTTTCATCAGAATCTTTTCATCCAAAATTTTAGGAATTCGATCCTCGGGTTGTCTCCCCTGCTCTCTTAAAATATCTTTCCATGTTCGATTGCCTCTACAACTCCACATTGTTGGAGATAGGATGACACAAGTACATTATTGAACCATCCAAACAGGCTTTTACGGTTCCATAAAGAATAAGTGCCAATGCACTAGAGATTAAGTATATGAAAATCAACCCTATCCATGATAATCCATCAAATCTCCTTAACGTTGAAATGAGGTATCATTCTATATACCATATGCCATATCCTCTAGCATCCCTTTTGAACTTTCTAAATGGGAGAATACCAAAGCAATCAATCTCTTCCCAACCACTTTGAGTAGTAAGCTTTTTGGCTAAATTATAGCCTTAAATTTTTTTGGATATGTACTTGTGTGGTTCCCACATGTCCCTATGGTTTGATCATCTGCTCTCGAGGTATAAGAGGGCTCCTCCTTAAGCTTAGTTGAAAGCAAGCAATGCCCTCAAAACACTAGGATCTCATATATAAGAGCCAGTTACCAACTAAGGGCTCATCTTAAAAGCAAGCTAATAATTTATAAATGCAGTGGAAACTAATAATATTGATATCTAAGATAAACAACACAAACAAATTATTAGAAGCACGTAAGTAGCAATTGCAATGGGTTAGAGGTTTGGCTGGTTTAGTTTTGGACCAAAGTCCTGTATCAAGTCCATATGACCTGAGTGGAACTCAAGCCAACCACCCAAGAAGTCAACCATGGCTCACTCAAGCCCAACCATGGTTAACCTGGCTAACCTAGACTTGGCTTATGGCCCAAGACAAAATGGGTTTGAGATTTTATCTCACGAGCAGCAAAAGTTTGAACAATTAGTTTTAGTCCCCCCCTTTTTTTTGATGCATCTTGGTTGTTATTTACAAGTTGATTGCTATTGCATGCAACAAGCTAAAAAGAAAGCTTATTCAGCAAGCAGCAACAACAAGCTAACCCACGGCCAGTTGCCTATCTTCAAATTTCTATTAATATTGACTAAAGACATAAGATATTGATCTAATGGCTTGCATCCTTTAACTTTTTTTAAGTCAAAAATTTAGGTGTATTGACCTGACAAGTTGAGAGGTTATGACCCAAACCTAACCCAATTTGCTGGCACGTCAGGCGTGTCAAACCTATATATGACCCATGAACTGATTGGGGCGGTTTCAGCTGTGTTTGGTTGGATAGAGGTGGGCAAATGGGACTGGTCATAATTGCTAGACCTAAAAATAAGAGTAAAGTCCAATCCACAGAACATAAGGACAGTGCAAACAAAAAGAAATAATTAAAAATGCAGACAGGCAAGAAGTATTATAGAAAGGAAACATAAATCAGAAATCCAGAAAAAAGAAAACTGAAAATGGGAAAGGACCAATTTATAAAAAAAAAATAACAAAAAAAAAAAAACAGAGAACAGAAAGAAGAAAATAGAAACAAAATATCAAAAACAGAATTGAGTTTTAGTTCCACAAGGATATAGGTGTCCCTTTATCTCGTGCAACATTAAATGGTAAATACAGATCCCTCAATCACCCAAAACAGCAATTCCCATCTACCCATCTACCGAAAGGGTACATATTGAATCAGGTCAGAGAGACATCACGCAACTCAAAATGATAACGCGCTAAGCTCCCAACCACCAAAAACTGCAATTCAGATCTATCAAAAAGGTCTTCAATAATAGTTTCTTTCAATCAATGCCTCTAACAAAAGGAAATGGCACCTTTTTGTCTAATGATCACAGAGAAATACACCGATCACAAGCAATCCTTCTCCCTTCCGTCCAATGATCACACAGAACTACACCAACACACGCAAAATCCCTTAAAGTGCAACACGCAAACTCTATTTACAGCCAGAAAACAACCGAATTTTCTTATAGAACCAACAATAGATCTTCTAAATTACCCAAAAAGGCATTATTTTTATCCCTTAATTAGGCACAAATCCATCAAAGAAACTCAATTTTGACCAGGACACGAGCAAATAACGTCAAGAACAGACGATTCCTATTCGAGTAACATCATCGGCATTCGTACCTTCCTCTTGATTTCGTGGATCGGGTTTTCTGCTTCCTCCACGTCGGGCATGAACGACGAAGGCACGTGGCCCGGATCCCTAAACACGGCGATGCAGTAGTTCCCCACCGCCATCAGTGTAAGGAAGGTGAAGACAACGGCATTCCCCAGCCCTGCCGCGGTCCGGAGCCCCATCCACTCATCGATCACCAAGAAGACGGTCGAGTAGTAGAGGAAGGCCACGGTTGCGAGCACGACGAAGATGGGAAGCGTGATGTATCCCTGGCGGCTCATGTCGATATCGATCTCGATGCCGATGGCGATGTCGTCCCTCCTCTCCCCTCTGGATCGATCTGGATGAGGCTAGGGATCCGCTCTTGATCTTCTTGGGTCTAGGGTTAGGGCGGGGAGAGGAGGGTATAAGGGCGCCCTCGTCGGCGTCGTCGTCTACCGAGGGGTGTTGGACGAAAACGCCATCGGAACTGCCAGGTGGCGGAGGCGCCGACGCCGTTACACGACGGCGTCTCCACCTTTTTGCGAGAAGGTGACGGAGGGAGGAGGTGGAGATGAGGCCAAAAGGGCGAGGGAAATGGCGGTTGCTTGCCCGGTGGCCTTGCAATGGCAATACCGTAGACTGCCAGCTAGCACCGCAGCTAACCCCCCTGTCCTGTGTTAAGTAATTGCTATTTATTACGACAAACCTAGCGACACTAATATTATCCGTCTATTTGTTTCTTGCATAGTTTTACTATAAATCCGACTTTAGAATTTCTTTTCTTGAAATTTCTTTTTTTTGTAATTTAATAGGGTAGATTTATCCGATGAAAAATAATAATTTGGGTTCTTCAAGATCATCAATTTATTTTTTTTAATTATAAATTTATGAATATACAATCTTGCACTGATATATTCATTGAGAAAGATGCCAACTATCATAAAAATGATGTAGATTAATGAATCTTTATGTTCATTTATTATATATAAATGAAAAATAGAAGTGCACCTTGTATTGAGCTATATCAAGTCCATTCCAAACTTGCTCATTTTGGACTATTATGTTAAATTCTATAATTTTAGATTAGTTTGAGTTAGAAATTTTTAATCTAAATTAGATTAATTTTAGATGGAGCTCCAATCCAATCAAAACTTAATTCTGATCCAATTTAACACCTAGTGTTAGCTCTTTGTGCTTGATTCAACACAATAAATATATAGATAAATAAATATTATTTTATATTATTTATTTATATATTTTATACTATTATATATAGCAACAATATCAAAATTTAGATGATTGAGGCTTTCGTCTAAAATTTTCATTTTTAATCTATTTAAAAATTTCTATTCATCCCAATCTAACTTTATTAGCATAATCTGAGATACACTAGCCTGATATGAAATCTAGTTATATAAGGGGTTTCTAGTCTTTCATGTCTGTCGAGAAACTCGGCATCATAAAATAAAGAACAAAAAACAAGGGAATAAAACTCTTATAATTTTTAACCATTTATTGGTCATACAAACAAAAGAGACGATGACAAAAAAAACTCTACCGTGTTGCCACGTCATTCGTAAAACAATTACAAAAATAAATAGCCACGGAAAAAATTGATCTCTTTCGACCGTTAGCAAGTCAAACAACCAAGCGCCTCCCGACCTTTCAACATTTGGGAAGATCGGACGGTGGAGGAGGCAGCTTCTGGTTGGGGAGGCTCCCATCCAAGACCAACCACGCCATCTTCAGACCCCAACTCGTGTGGACCTCCAGGTGGCAATGCATGAACCACACACCTGCGTGTGCCCCCGAACCCAACTCAATATCCATAGTTAAGGCTAAGCATCGACAGAGGTAAGGATTATTAATGCATGGCCTAGCACTAGCAGGCATTTCTATTGTACACTCACCAGGGTTATCAGCACGGAATCGGATGGCGACACAACCACCGGACGACACCCCGACCGTGTTCCTCTCCACCGGGTCCACCAGGTTGAACTTGGCCGGGTCTTTTGCCGGATTGTAGTTGCCGGAGCCTTGCCCCACGATGAAGAGGTTGAAGCCGTGGAGGTGCAACGGGTGGCTCTCCGCCCCTAGCATGCTGGTGTCCTGCATCACCAGCTCCACGGTGGCGTTGAAAGGAAGCACCATCAACTTAGTCCCATTGCTCACCACCACTGTGTTGTTGGGAGGGGTCCCCGTGTAGTTGAATGGGATCGGTGGACTGTACGGGAAGTCCGGGGAGTAAACGCCCTCCGACTGCCCAAAGAAGTGGGCCTGGAGGAGAGCTGTGGTCGGCATTGTGAAGGATATATTGCTGACGGTCGCGGCGAACCTGGTGCCGTTGGGCCCTTGGCAAGTCTGGTTCTTCGGGCATGTGCTCGTGCCAAGCCCTACGGTGAAGAAGAATCGCCTACCCACACTTTGTGGTACGTTGGCAGGAAACTGAGCGGTTGCCAGACTCCGTTATCTGCTGGTGAAGTTTGCGAAAAAAAAAAAAAAAAAAAAAAAAAAAAAAAAAAAAAAAAAAAAAAAAAAAAAAAAAAAAAAAAAAAAAACAACAAACGCCGTGTCGTTCAGAGATGGGAGGGTTGGTTTGAAGAGTGGGAGCTTCTTACTAAAGCTAGCTCTGGAGGAAGTCTTCTTGGGATCTTGGTACTCAAGAAAGCCGGCCACCGTCGAGTTATCGAAGGTGCCGGATCCAGTGACATAGGGCCTTGCAGCCAGGAGGAAGGCAGCATGGGGGAAGCTGGGCCTGGAACGGAGGAGGACGTTGGTGGTCTGACCTGGTGCTATGACGAGGGTATCGGTGTCGAAGGGCTTAACATAAACAGCATCAACGTCCACGATGGTGAGGGTGTGGTTTGCAATGCTGAAGAAGAGCTCGTCGTTGAGTGCAGCGTTGATCATACGGAGGAGGTACGTCTTTCCGGGCTTCACTTTCAGCTTGAATGTATCTGCCAAACGCCACCCCCCACCATTTGTAATTAAACATTGCCAAAAATGCCTAAAAACTACCCGAAGTACTCCACTATCTATAACTTTCATTATGGTACCTTTAGCCGAGCAGTTTACAGGGGACCAGGAAGCCCCTTGATGGTGTAGGCATCGGAGACATTAGGACCACCACCCGTCTGAAGAGCCTGGCCAATGACTTCCTCCGTGTCAGCGTTCCACCATTCCCCTACTAATATTACAAATTTAAATTCCATGTATGTTACCAAGCTTCTAATCAAAGACAATCTGAAGTTAAGATGCTGTAGAAACTAAAATATAGACATATATATGCATGCACCAAAGATGATGGGGACTTCCTTGTAGGGTCTGGAGAAGGGGTAGGGAACGCCGCGAGCGGGGAGAATGATTATGGGCCCGTAGAGGGTGGCCCTCAGCCACGAGGTGTGTGCGTGCCAGAAGAGCGTACCTCGCTGGCCGACGATGGTGAAGTTATATACGTAGCTCTGCCCCGTCTGAATGGGGCACTGGGTCACATACGCCGGACCGTCAGCCCATCCGCTCCGCAGCTGGCGAACACCATGCCGGTTGGTTCCATGCATCGATCATTTGGTTCACGCAACATTCATTTTATTGTTAAAAAAAATCATAATATAAAAAAATGGGGGACCAAACGCTCGTTGGTACACTCGAACACCTTGAACAGAAGGTAGTGTAACGGGAAAATGAAGTTTTATTAGCACACATACCAGTGTAAAGTGACATTATACGGAACGGGGTTAACCACCTCAACCACAACTCTGTCTCCTTCTCTAGCAACGATCTTGGGCCCTGGGAACTGGCCATTGACCGTCACAATGCTCTTTGTATAGCACAATCTTGTCACATTGGCCATTCTTATCTGCAAATACGTACGATTCGATCGTTTCAGAAAACAACATTTCACCATCTAGAGATATGATTGCATCTAATTAGAAATTCAAGTGAAAGCCATGCTACATATATCTGAACACACACACACACACACACACACACACACATCGAATCTGTAGCGCCTGATTATGCCGGTTTGTTGGGAACGTGCAACATCCATCGATAGAAGCAGAGCGATGCTTGAGAACAGAAAGGCCGCCGTCATGGAAGGAACAAAGGAGAGAGCCATTTACGCTTCTCAGGTGTTGTAAAGATAACTAGATAGGTAGAAGAATATTGGACTTGAAAAAGGATAGGTCGATACGGGTATGAGAACTCGTGAGTCCCTTTATAGAGGTGCACAAGATCGTAGCTTGGGCTTGTTTTGTTAGGTGAGTCGACGAGATCACCTCAAAGGAATGCTGGCCTCGCTTAGCTTTAGAGCGTAGCTTGCTTATATTTTTATTTGACTTTACACTGGCCTACCTTCTAAACCGATAGAATTCCCAAACTTCGACTTCCCTAAGACGGTAGCGACGGTATTTCCTTTCCATGCATGCACAAGGGCAAGGCTTACGGAAAATTCTTCGTTTGATTTTTCCTGTTGTTTTTAGTCTCCAACCGTCATTCTTATACATCAAGGAAATTAGAACTGAAACTAACATATTTTGTTGTCAAGAAGTCCCTTTCTAATTAAAAGTAACGGAGGCAGGCATGAATAATGCCCTCGCTATTGCTGTCTTCTTTCTTAAGTATGCTTTTAGTTATAGATACTTGGATTTCAAACTTGCCGGTGTAGTTGAAGGTTGGTGAGGTCTGCTAAAAAAGAGAAGGATGTCTGACCCAACTCACTTCCCCAAGCTAGCTACCCTTTGTTTTCCCACACATATATCACATGGTGGGTGTAAACAAAAGTATTCTTAATCAAGATTTTAAAAACCATCAAAACAGGATTGCACAGACGGTGCCACGTCATTCTTGTAGAAAACCAATACCGATACCCAGTGTGTTGATGCAGGACTCACTTATACCGTAAAACCGTGTTAGTGCTGTACTAGTTTTTTCAAAAAATCGATACACCCTTAGTCTTAATTAAGTATCATTGTATCTTTGATCTTAATTAAGCATCATTATGTCAAATACTTATTTTTGCTTCAGAGAAGGATGGGCCGCAGCCCCGCAAGTCTCCATTCAAAAAAGTTTGGAAAAAAAAATAATAATAATGAAATAACCTCTAAGGAAGGAGAATAATCGAACTCAATTCCAAAAAATATAATAGATACTATTGCTACAAGGCTTCGAGAATTGATATAGAATCACACTAGAGAGCTAATCGAGGCCAAGTTGATGGAGATTTTGGATCATCCTGCAAAAAAGTCATAAGAACCCGTTAGGTACCCTCAGTTTAGGACTCTCCGCTGCTTAAGTCAGTCGGAGCTTTAAGAATAAATAGTAGAAATAGAGAAATAGAAAGCAAAAGGAATGAGTGTGAGTAGAAAACATAAAAGTTCAGTCGTTCTTCAGTGAAAAAATCGAGACAAGATTTTGGTAAAGTTTTTGACTCTGACAGACTTACCTTTCAGAAGGATACCCTATCTTTCTATTTATAAAGAAAATTTGCTCAAACCGTGAGGCTATTTGAAGAGTTTGTTAGGTTATTAGTTTGTTATAATAAAATGGCTAGCTATATGGTGATTGTGGATCGTTTGCTCATGTGAAGATTAACTATAGCATAGCTGGAAGACAACTATGATATAGTTAAAGAATAGCCGGTACTATCGCTAAGGATAAACTGTTATCTTAGTAGGTCGGTAGTAGTCCAATCTGACCATATTGGTAATTTCGGTATTAACCCGATCTTAACCTGAGAGAGTGCTCATGAGCATGTTGGTTAAAACCATATCTTAGTGCAGAGTCTTGATAAGTAGGAGGCATGAAATCGATCTCATCTTGAAGTGCTAATTAACAGAATGGTAGAAGACCAATCTAAGCCATAAGTGCCGATGGATAGGATGGAAGAAATCTAATCCCAGCCTTAGCAGCATTTGTGAGCTATCAATTTGTCTAACGTGATTATGAGAACAGTAAATTGCCAGCATCAATTGTTATAATTGAATGAGACCATGCGACCATCTTATTGATGAGTCAGCTACTCTTAAATCGGTATTAAATCGATCTAAATATGAAAACTAACTGTATTATATCATCATCAGAATACCATCGAATCAGTGATTTTTTTGATGTTGTCACATGACTAGAGGTGATTAGCTATACCAAGCATTAAAAATAATTTAAAGGTATGCATGCAACAGAAGCTAAACTAATGATCAGGGTACCTAAACTCAATCAAACGAGAAAATTTTATAGACCGGTGAAGTTATGATAAAATTAAGTACGGAGAACTTTTCATGCAAAAAGTATATATCAAGATGAAGCACCATTGTCGCCATGAATCATACTTCAACTGCAAACATTTTTCTGAATTGTTACAGTTCCATTACATTTTATCTTGTTCTGCAACCAAAATTCCTGCGCGGTTCAATATCCATCATAATCTAAAGACCAGATAGCAAAATAAGACTTCCTTCAGCGTATAGAAAGCCACCACGCAGAAGCAATTAGTCAAACCACTAATTCAGCTGCCATGAAGCCATACAAGAATCAAACAAGCAATTCTTGCACATAAACGGGCAACACCACCTTTCTTTGGTTATTGTTTTTTCCCACGTAATAAAATTCACTTGCAGCTAAACAATCCATCTAATTCTAAACCATTGCAAATCCAAGATGGCAAATAATTGATAAAATTAGTCACAAGAAACTATTTTCTTTCAATGGGAGGAAGTAAAACCTAATCTTCAGGCACCTTGGCAATAGCTCTATGGCAAGCAACTACGATATGGAGAGGAGAGGAGAAGACGCATCTCTGTGTCCCAATATCAAACTTCTCTAGTTAAGCTTGTAGGACCTGAAAATGTTTGTGTAGAAACTAGGAAACACAAAAATTATGTGGTGGTGAATGAAAAACTTAGATTGATTTATGAAACCAAACTTAGACAAAGCAACAAAAAAGCATTAAAAAATATATATGGGCCAATTCGGATATTCCTGATATTATTGCTGAAAACTATGCACTTTGAAAGTGAAGCGGTCGGTTGCTCGTAGAAAATGCTGGAGTGACCTGCAAAATAAAATTCGAGCTGGAGAAGTTGACTCCGACAAGGATCCTCCAACGCTCAAGTTAGCCGAGAACGATCAAGCAACAACATATTCTCTGAGAAAAATTTCTTACTTTCCTGCATCCTTAGGATTTTTGGTATTTGTAGGAATGCTTTATGCGATTGTTGTGCCATTTCGTTAATCTTGGGTTGCTAATATCATCGTAGCGAGATTTTGGACGCCCTTCGAATGAGAAAGTTGTTATCAGCGTAATCAAAATGTCTTATTCGCCACCGACAGTTTAGGCCAAGTGGAGAACAGTTTGTTTATACTTGGATTATAGCTGTGTTGCCGTTAATCTACAAGATAAGTCATTTATCTGAGGCGATTTATAAATTATGAGCATCATCCGAAGCGTTCACCAAAAAGAATGGGTCGGATCCGCTTTTGAAGGCTGGATATTAGTTTGGAGGGTATTATGATAATTTTTCTGACCCCCAAACGTTCATGGATAAGAACTGAACTGGGGTGTTTCAAAGGTAGATCGGACAATCTGAGGTATTTATGTTACTTTCGTAACATTACTCCCCTAATGCTGAGTCTGAAAAGCAGGAGAAAGAACTATTCTCGAATGACACCTCAGATCGAATGATCTGCTCCTCTATTTATAGTTACGCTTTAGTACTTAATTATTGATGATGTCATCCCTCAATGCGAGGGTAACTGTAGTCAAAGGATCTATTTGCTCACTGATTCATTTGAGCAAGATGATTTGAAAGGGGTATCCGTTTGTCTTCATCTTCTTTTTTTTAAGTGCATATAAAAGGTGAGCGAGAGGAGAAAGGCATTTGTGAGTACGAAATCTTCTGTCTCTCGCATCTCTCCTTTCAGAGTTATCTCACTAAGCTTCTAGGGCTAGATAAATCCTCTAATGATAGAGACATTAAAAAGATTATTGGCTCAAAAGCTACGGACCAAGATTTTATCTATCCAGCCCCAAGCTTCCAAGAGTTCTTCTACTGAGGCCCCGGATGCCGCTTCCTTAATAACTTTTTTTTTGTCTCGAGCAATGCAAGAAGAGACGAGACCTTGTTAGTGAGTAACTCACAGAATCCTGTAAAGGATGATAAGGTCGAGCCAGGAGATCCGACGAGGGAAGACATGGAGGTGGTGGTAAAATAGGCAAAAGGAACTACTACAGAGGTCACTCCTACTACTTCCCAGGTGCAAGTCGTCACGGAGACGAAGATAAATCTCCCCAAAGGGACGACAAAAGTTGTAGAGACAGCCCACTCCCTTAGTTTGGTTGGGGTGGTTGAGATTGTCAAACCGCAAAGGCCAAAAATTTCTATTTTTGATGTCCATCCAATAGAGGCTCAGGCGGAGATAGCACCATCAATTCCTCTTTCTTTTTTAGCCGCGAACAGTCTTGGAGTCACCACCAATTTTTTGAGGGGCCAGCTTGCTCCTACGGATAGGCTGGTCTTGGATGGAGAGGACGTCCAACATCAGGTGGCGGGCACCTTCAGATCCTTGGCTTTAATTAGCCACTACTTGGCAAATTTTGTTGGGGCTATCTTTAGATTTTTGCCTTTAGAACTCCTAGAGGTGAGAGGAGAGTTCGAAAGATTCAAGTATTATCTTGAGTAGGAGAAGACTGCTAATGCCGATCTAATTAAGAAAATTGGCTGCTCTGAGAAGGCTCTTTTTGAGGCTCAGGAGGTAATCGATCGGCGCGATGATGAACTAAACAGGATCCATCGAAGGATCGAGATCCTTGAAAGGCAAAGATCTGAAGTCGATCGGGACTGTCATCGGGCTCACAATATTGTCAAACACTTGAAAATGACACTCGCAGAGAGGGATGGGTCTTCGTCAGAAGCTCGTCTTCCTCAAGAGTTCGTTAGTCGGTCGAGTAAAAGCTTAGATCTTTCAGCAGAGATCACCGCGTAGAGGAGGCATCCCGGAGGTCCCAAACTTCCTCATCCAGAGGAGGACCTATGATTCAAGAAACTTCAGTCGAATTTCAGGCAATGAGAGATAGGCTCAAGCGGTTGGAAAAAGCCAGAACTGACTTCGTCACCAAGGCTTGTAAGTTGGAATTCTATGTAGACTTTAACGAATGCAAGAAAATGGTTCTACCTAACCTCTCTAAGGGTACTGCTGAGTTTCTATGTACAGATCGATCAGATGTGAACCTACAATCCATGATATGTATTTATCTTGGTAAGTTTGTAAATGCGTCTGATGTTGTCACCAAAAAGGATAAGGTGGATCCAGACATGTAGGAAGGCAGATTTGAAGGCAAGGGGGATCCCTTCAAGGCGGATCGTCAAAGAGTTTCTGATGTAATCTTTATATATCTTCCTTTCCTCTTTTTATTTTGTAACCCATGTTTGGTATGAAAGATCTATAAAGAAAATTTCTTTTTCGCTGAGAAGAAAGTCCATCCTTTCTCCTCTTTTTCTTCTTTTCTTTCTCCCCCCTCCCATTTTTTTTATATTCTAAGATCTTCGGAACGTTTTCCAGTGCAAATTGCATTCTTGTCATTTTCGGCATGTCTATCAAACGATTTATAGAAAATCAAAAGAAATAGAATTGAAACCGCCATTTGTGTGCTGATTACTGCAGCACATTCTCGCACGTCGCTTCATGAGTGGAGCAGAGCATGATTCTGGCTATCCATATCGATTTATCATATCAACAGCGGAGGCTATATCTAATCGCTAATTGCCATGCATCCAGATTGCATCAATCTCCATTGTCTGCATTCAATATTCTGAGAAGATGAATCAATCAAATACCCATCGATTCGATTTGTATATAAAGCCCAGATGAAACAAAAAGGTAGACTTTATCATTTTCTTCTTGTTACAAAATCTTTCACCCATTTATCTTCTCTCTATGAAAGACGGCCTTCTTCGGAGATCTTGAATTCGCTTCCTTAGCCTTTCAATTAGAGATGATAGAGGATAATTTAATAGTGATCCATAATCAATTTAACCTTCCTTCAGAATTTCAGCTCGAAGTTCAAAGCCAGAAGAACGTGTTTGTAGTCCTCCTCCTGGTCGAATTGAAATGTATGAAGAATATTTTTGGGCTGGACTGAGGTTCCCTCTTTATTTCTTTTTCATTGTTCCTTTTTGTTATTTAGAAACGTCGTTCTATTCTGTAGTGCCGAACTAATGGTGCCATATTTCTGGCTTCACTGTGGCGTGCCTTCTAGCCGAGGTAGAACCGATTGTTACGCTCTTTCATTACCATTTTATGGTTAAGAGGCATCCTATCACCTGCGGTTGATGGTACGTGATCCCTAGGGTTAAAAAAGGCATTCCTCTGCTAATCTGAGGAGCTCCTTCTACGGTTCATGGCTAGAAGACCTAATTTCTATTTGTTTTTCATACTTCGAGAGAAGACTGAAATTTCGTCGATTGGGGGAACCCACAAGAAAACTTGTTGAAAGATCCACTGCTTGATTCGCGCTTGAGACAAGATCTGAATATTTTGCATGGTTTCGAGATTCTAGAGCTGAGGGAGCTCTTATCTGAATAGATCTTGGTCAACATTAACATTAGCCAATTTAACTTCGTGGGTGTGCATTTGCTTTTCATGTTCATAAATCTTCTAAGCTTCGAGTCCGATATTGATCGACTAACGCTTTGGATTACAAGGAATAATCGGAGTCTGGTGAAGGCTTTGGCCCCGAAGGATCATCGGAAAAGAAAAATAGATTTAGCCATTGAGAGATCTATTCGTGTTCGAATTGAACCTCTTCCGGCTCCATGAACTTCTGAGGCTGAGGAGTCTAGTCTTCTTAATTTCAAGGACTTCCATATTGTGCAGGTTCTGCATGATTTGGATCCTTCAATCCCTGAGGGTAATAATGAGGCTTCTGGTGAATGTTTGTTCAGCGAGGATATTTTAAGTTTATCGGCTTCCAACGTCCCTAATCTTTTTCTAGAGGAGTCATCTAGGGGAGTTGGAGCCAGTGAGACAACGATGATTGGAACACTGCCCACTGAGACCGTCGGAGCTTCGAGAATTCAATCGCCCATCACTTTAAAGGCTTCGTTGGATGAGCCATGAGTTTTCAAGGAGGCCAGCACTTCTAAAACTGCATCAACTGGGGTCGGCTATCAGGGTTCGTCTATAGACGACTACAAGTTGGCATGTGAGGCATTCTCAAATTTTTTTTTCTTACTGACATGTCCAAATTATTGCTTGAACCTCCGAAGATAAGGAGACAGAAAGCTTTGGACTATTTTGCTCAGAAAAGTTGAAGGCACCGACTATGTTCTTTTATTTTCATTTCTTCATTTTAAGGCTTATTTCTTACGAACTTTGTGAAACACTTCGACAGCTTGCCCACTATCTAAATGAGTTTATAGAGAACATCGTTGATCTTTCGGATAGGATAGCGAGGTTTGAAATTGAAATCATGATACTCAAAAAAGCCAAGGATGAACTATCAAAAGTGGCTGGAAAAACTTTCGATAGAGCCGAAGCTGCTGAGAAGAAGATTATTGAAGCAGCGCTGAAGAAGTCTATAGAAGAGAACGTCTGACTGCTTGGCATCAACAAGATTTTGGAGGCCGAGGTTGAGGAGTTGAGAGCTTGAGTCGCCAAAGCCAAAGCGTCCGAGGTGGAAGCTCTACTCTTGGCAAAAACGGCAGAGGAGAAAGCCTCGAAGGCTGTTGATGATTTTTGAGCATCGAAAGAATTTAGAGAGGAGAAAGCCTCGTTTGTATTAGATGCCTCTGATAAAGAAAAGCGCGTCATTCACGAGGAGGTAGCCTCAAAGTATCCGAGATTAGATCTAAGCTTCCTGGATGTGCCCCTAGCAGAAGATATGTCTTAAACCTTTTGTACGTTTCAGCACATCAGAAATCTCTATAAAAGAAAATATGAATAAAGCTTATCTTTTTCATTTCCTGTTGTTTTCTCCTCCTGCTCTATTTTTTTTTTGTTTTGGTCCGATCTAAGGAGTTGCTACCTTGGCTCGAGGGGTCTCGTGCCTTTTATTTTTTTTCGAGCATCCACAAGCTGATCTTCTTGCTTTTTGTGCATGTATTTGATGAAGCATATCTATTTTTCTGCACGTCATTAAATGCGCATGATTCTAGAAATGGTGTTACCATATGTTTTACTCAAAATCCGATACTTAGTTGTGGGATGGCAGAAATATCCAACCCTTGACACACATGTAGCATGATTCGATATTTATAATTATGATAGGTTTGCTATTTATAGCAACCTCTTGCTTGTCGATCCTTCCATCTATCTGTCTAGAATCGCCTTGCAAAATGCCCATAAGATGGTTTAGTCTCCTAGAGGGAGACAAAGCTCCTTTTCTTCTTGATGGTAATTGCCATCCGATCGAAGGGATTGACAAGCATTGGTTGACTTCAATCAGTTCAAGGATGCCAATAACGGATGCTTCATCATTAGGCCATCTCCATTCTTGGGCTTGAGACCTTTGTCATCTTGCTTCACCTATAGGGAATGATTCCTCACTCAGCCCTAAGAGCTTTGTCATGATTTTCTTGCCCTGAGAGGGCAGGATTTTGGGACTTTCTCAAAGAGGCAGGAGATTGTGCCACACTTGTAGGAGAGCAAGAAGAAGTTGAGCCACCATCGGGGATGTCTGAAGTTTGCATCTTATGCCTCGAAGGCTTCATCAGCCATTGTGTCATCAGAAACTATGATTTTGGGACATCAATAGGGTACTTTGATGCAATTCAAGAATGCTTTCCCTGGATTATCTATCATGCATTTGTATTCGATGGAGGGGTTCTTTGTTTTAGGATTGAGGAGAGTTGGTCTTCAAGTGAATACTGCTTTAACTTCAATGGAATTTCCATCGTTGCTTCTGGCTTGCAGCTCTATTGACGGCACTTGAGATGGTGCCACCTCCACAGCGAGGAGGAGCGCATATCTGAGCGGATGGAAGATGTTCTAATTTCAGGTTATGAAGAGTTAGACTCCATGCGAACCTGATTTTGACTTCGATGGAATTTTCATCACCTCAGATCTCGCACCCCCCTCGACCTGGATATGCTTTATGGGATCCCAAAGCCTCAAGGCTACAGAGGGATAAATTCCGTATGTCAATGACTTCGACTTCTTCGGGCTTTCCGATCGTGTCTCTTTATGTTAAATAAAGTCTTGATTTTGTAGCTCCAACTGTAGCTTTGTCGTAGAATGTTTACTATTATTCATTGTAAAAGCAATAGGATTATTGCTCTTGTAAAAATTTTACTTGTATGAAATAAAATACTTTTTGCCTTCATTCTATCATATTCTGTTATGATTTTGTGCTCCTCGTATGTTATCCCGATTAAAGAAACTTTGAATCACTGTAAATTATTCCGATCAAAGAGATTTTTAATTGAGGCAGTTTTGATTTAAGGAACTCATCGTAAATTATCCATGAATTATTTCGATCAAAGAAATTTTCAATTATAATGATTTTAATATGAGAAACTCGCTATTAATTATCTCGATCAAAAAAAAAATTCACTAAAGCGATTCTGATTTGAGAAACTCACTGTAAATTATTCCGAATAAAAAAAATTTTAATTGAAGCAATTTCGATATGAGAAATTCATTGTTAATTATCTCAATCAAAGAGATTTTTCACTGAAGCAGTTTCGATTTGAGGAGCTCGCTGTAAATTATCCTGAACAAAGAGATTTTTAATTAAAGTGGTTTCGATCTAAGAAACTCACTGTTAATTATCCCGATCAAATAGATTTTCAATTGAAGCGGTTTTGATCTGAAAAACTCGCTATAAATTATCCGAAATAAAGAGATTTTCAATTGATTTTATTTTTAGTCTTTTTGCTGGCATGCATATACCAACAAAATAAGAAAGTAAATTTAAAAATTTATTTATTCATCTAGCTTATTGATAGTACATACGGAGATTAGCCAAATTTCATGGCTTGGAGAGTGGGATCCCATTAAGTTATTTCAGTCGATAAGTTCTTGGCTGCACTATCTCGACGATTTGGTAAGGACCCTCCCAATTGGGTGAAAGCTTTTCTTGTTCACTAGGCTTGGAGACTTTGGCTCTCTGAAGGACGAGATCATCAACTCAAAACTTCTTGGTCTTGATCCGAGTATTGTAATATCTAGCCACCCTCTATCGATATGCGGCCATCCTCACCACTGCTCGTTTTCTATTCTCCTCATTTAAATCGAGGTTGGCCCTAAGCCAAATGAGATTGGTGTCTTCATTGTATTCTATGACTTTGATGGAGGGGAGTCCAAATTCCATGGGTATGACTGCTTCTATGCCAAACGCCAAGTTAAAAGGTGTTTCACCTGTCGAAATTCTTTGGATCATTTGATAAGCCCATAGGACATCATAGATTTCTTCAGTCCATGACCCGCTAGTCTAATCCAATCTGGCTCTGAGATCTTGAAGGAGAGTCCTGTTAGTGATCTCAACTTTTTTATTTGCTTATGAATGGCCTACCGAGGTGAAGCACTGCTTGATCCCATGATCCTCGTAGAATTCTCTGAGCTAGGAACCACCGAACTGCCTTCCATTATCTGATATCAATTTTTTAGGGAGTCCATAATGATAGATGATCGATTTTTAGATGAAATTCCAAACCTTCGATTTTATGATTTGGACCAATGGCTCAGCTTTTATTCACTTTGTAAAGTAGTCGATTGCTACTAGCAGAAACTTTTGCTAGCCTAAAGCTCGAGGAAACGGGTCCAAGATGTCTAATACCCATTGGGTGAATGGCCATGGAGATTCAATAGGAGTCAAAAGAGCTGTGGGTCGATGCTGGATTCGATCGTTGCGTTGGCATTGCTTGCATCTCTTGATGAAATCTTGAGCATCCTGCTACATTATCGATCAATAGTATTCTTACTGAAGGATCTTATAAGATAAGGATCGACCCCGAGATGACTCCCATAGATTCCTTCATGAACCTCTCATAAAGTATAATCGGCTTCAAGGGACGTAGGCATCTCAAAAGAGATAAAGAAAAAGATCGCTTGTATAAATTATTATCGAGTAATACATATCTAGCAGCTTGGTTTTTGATTTTTTGAGCTTCTTTTCGATCTGGTCGCATTTCTCCTATCCTCAAATACTTCAAGATTGGGTCCATCCACCTAGGTTCTCCATTGATCTGTTGAACTATGGCAAGCTCTTCTAGGCTCAAAGCTTTCAGGACCTCAAAGTAAGTCTCTTTACTCAGATCGGTGGGCAGCAAGGATGTGAGCTTTGATAAAGCATTGGCTTTGACATTTTGTGTTCTGGGAACCTACTGAATATTAAAATATCTGAAGGACGAAGTCAAGTCTTTTACCTTTTGGAGGTATTTTTTCATGTTCTCTTCTCGAACTTCGTATTCTTCTTTGATTTATCCCACTAGTAACTGAGGGTCACTAAATATCTTTAAGCATTGGATCTCGATTTCTTGAGCAATTTTCAATCTAGCAATAAGGGCCTCATATTCCGCCTCGTTATTGATAGTTGAAAACTTGAAGCGGAAAGCATATGCCGCCACATCTCTTTTTGGATTGGATAAAATAAGCCCAGCTCCCAACCTTATTGAGTTCGAAGAGCCGTCGACGTATATGGTCCACATTTCTTCTAGATTCAATCTTAAATTTTTGTTCCTCTCTGAACTCGTGGGGTCTTCAGGTCCATTTAGTGAGTTTTTTTTTAGGGAATACTCCTCATCTGATTCAGTGCATTCGAGGATAAAGTTTATCAGGATTTGAGCTTTAATAGATGGCCTCGATTGGTATCAAATGTTTAATTCTAAGAGCTCTAGTGCCCACTTTGCAATCCAACCCGAAGTATCTGATTGATGTAGAACTGTTCTAAAAGGCTGATCTATGAGTACTATCACAATGTGAGTCTAAAAATAAGGTCGAAGCTTTTTTGCAACGATGATAAGTGCAAAGATTAATTTCTCCAGCTTAGCATATCTGGTTTTCGCATCATGGAGGATCTTGCTGATATAGTATATGGGCTTTTGAAGCCATCCCTTCTTTTGAACGAGAACCGCGCTAATTGCCACTGACGAAACAGTCAGGTAGAGAAGGAGCTCTTTGTTTGGCAAGGATTTAGTCAGCAAAGATGGAGAACCGAGATATTTTTTTAGCTTCTCGAAAGTTTTTTAGCATTTCGAGGTCCATTGAAAATTCATTGGTTGCTTAAGTATCTGAAAAAATGGAAGACACCTCTCGATCGATCTGAAAATAAAATGATTAAGAGAGGCAACTTTTTCAGTCAGATGTTGTACCTCTTTAATTATTTTTGGTGGTGGCATTTTCAAGATCGTCTTAATTTTCTCAAGATTTATTTTAATTTCTCGATAAAAAATCATAAAATCGAGGAACTTGCCGGTGGTGACTCCGAAAGCGCACTTCATAGGATTCAGTTTCATTTGATATCGATGAAGTGTATCAAAAGTTTCACGAAGGTCTTGCACATGATCAAATATCGCTCGGCTCTTAACCAGCATGTCATCAACATATGTGTTCATGTTTCTGCCGATTTGATCTTTAAAAATTTTGTTGATTAATCTTTGATATGTGGCTCCTGCATTTTTTAGCCTGAAGGCTATCATCCTGTAACAGTAAAGCTTGTGGTCAGTTATAAAGACTATTTTCTTCTCATCTTCTGGGGCCATCCGGATTTGGTTGTAACCAAAAAAAGCGTCTATGAAGCTGAGGAGCTTATGTCCAGAAGTGGCATCAACCAATTGGTTGATCCAAGATAATGGATAACTATATATCTTTAGGACAGGCTTCATTCAAATTAGTAAAGTCGATACACTTACGTCATTTTTTATTTGCCTTCTTCACCAAAACGATGTTCATCAACCAGTCGAGGTACATTGCTTCTCTGATTAAACCAGCTTTCAATAGTTTATCCAGCTCCTTGGCGATCATCTTTTGGCATTCATGGGTAAAGCTTCGCTTCTTTTGCTTAATCAGATGATAGGTTGGGTTTCCTCTTAGATGATTGGCCATCACCTCTAGATCGATCCCAGGTATATCGATGGTCGACCCAGGTATATCGATGGTCGACCAGGCGAAGAGGTTTGCATTCGCGTGTAAAAGATCAATCAGTTGGTCTTTTGTTACCTGATCAAGGCAGGATCCAATCTTTATAGTTTGATGGGGGTTCTCCTTCTTTAGCAAAATCTCCTGAAAGTCATCAGATGGTTAAACCCAATTTTTTATCAGATCATTTCATGCATCTAGCCATATTAAGAGCTCAGGCTGGTTTCCCATCGAATTTTCTATCTAGAGCTTAGCAGCAAAACATTATCTGATGATAATCTGGTTGCCCCGGATCTCCCCCACTCCATGAATTATTGAAAATTTGATCATGAGGTGGTAGCTGGACACAATAAATTTAAGCTTCCATAGGCTTGGCCTCCTAAGGATAGCATTATAGGTCGAAGAAAGCTTCACAACAAGAAAGTCCACTTATATTATTACCTGCTGAGGCGGGGTGCCTACTGTTATAGGTAATTTGATCATTCCTTCCGAGATTATGGAGCTTCCAAAAAATTCTTGGATCAGCATGTCAAATTGAGTTAACCGATCGAAAGAGAGTCCCATAAAGAAGAAAGCAGAAAAATATAAAATATCGACTGAGCTTCTATTATCAACAAATATGTGGTATACATTATAATCAAAAATATTTAAAGAGACAATCACAGCATCATTATGCAGTTGCTATACACCCTCTGCATCCTACTTAGTGAAGATTATTGGTTCTTCAAGCCTATCCTCGCGTCTTGACTTTTTTGTTGCTACCACCTCGAACGACCCCCTAGTGATCATATGAATCTTACCATAGAGAGGTCGCTCTTCAGCTATCGCCAGATCTCTCTCCACCAGCATGGGCATTGGCACTTGGTGTTGAGGCTGAACAGGTGGTTGTCGGGCTCTTGGCGAAGGTCATCATGGGGGAGTTCTTCCACGGATAAAGTGCCACAGCCTTCCTCCCCGAATCAACTTTTCAATGGCATCGTGGAGGAGGCGGCACTCTTCAGTATTGTGACCATGGTCATGATGGTAGAAGCAAAATCTCATCGAATCATGACATTCCGAATTTATCCATATTTTCGAAGGTTAGGGGAGTTGGTCTTGGATTTGCATAAGAACCTCTCACCGGATGGCATTCAGAGGCGTGTAATTATGAAAATGCCTCAGCAGAGATCGTTGTCAATATCTCCTTTGAGGGCTTAGAGATTGATGGTTTTGAAAGAAACTTTCGCCTTTAAGCTTTCTAGGTGGAGAGAGAAAATGTGGTCGATAAGCCTCCTTTTCTGATGGGAGGCGCTCCTTATTTGACCCCGCTGGAATAATATCGGCAGAGATGTTTTCAGCAAAGTCTTCTTCTATGTTGGTATACTTTCTTGCCCGCTCTAGTATACCAGCATAATCCTGAGGACAGAATTTTATTAACGATCTTTTCAGATCATTTTTCTATAATCCGTCCATAAAAGCGAACATTGCGATTGATTGATTTAGATTGCGAACTTCCAAGGTCGCCATATTAAAATGGCTCATATAACTATGGATCGACTCGCCATCCTTTTGATGGATGGTGTTTAGGTAGTCGGACCGCTTCTGCTATTTGTGGCTGCTAACAAAGTGCGCTGTCAAAGATTGGCTTAGTTCTTCGAAGCAATGTATTAAGCCCAATTTTAGACTGGAGTACCGTTATCGAGCTGCTCCCTTAAGAGTAGCGAGAAATGCCCGATAGAGAGTGTCACCTGATGCTCTCTAAAAAAGCAAAGCTACCTCAAAAGTCTCAACATGATCGATGGGGTCAGCGGTCTCATCGTAGATCTTGAGCTGAGGCAGTTTAAAATCTGGTGGCGATAACTCCTTCGGATCTTCTCGTCAAAGGGGGGCTCACCATTGAGACCGTCAAAGGGTCAAGAAGAAGATGTTTTATTTAGGGCTTCAAGTTTCTTATCGAACTCTTGAAGCTTCTTTTTGATCATCAACTCTCGAACGGTACAAACCTCGGACTGCTGAGGAGATCGGCGATCAAAAGTGGAATCATGTCCTGATTGTGGGCTAAGGGATCGCTGATGGGGTCGCTTCCTCCTAAGACTTTACGAAGGTGCTTGAGTAGGTTCGGCTTGTTATTGCAGATGGAATGCCAGTGGCTGAAGCGGCATCGTTGCTGGGGGTGCGGATGGAACTACTACAAGAGGTATTGGCTGCACCCTTAAGGGCGGTGTAGGGACAGCCTGATTTGGCTGCGGTGCCATTGAAGAAAGCACGATCACATTTTGGACCGCCTGGATGGTGGTCATCAAAAAATGAACCTACTGCAGGAGTAGGTTAAACTGGTCCATGGTGACATGGGCCAACTGGATAGGTGGAGAGGTTTTCACCGCAGGAGGCTGAACGTGATCTTCAACCCGCAAATCTACCTATTGAGAGGTAGCGACTTCCGCAATGTCATTGAGATGTGATGAGGTCTTTTTAGGAGCCATGAGATCCGATCCTTCCTCTATCTGTTGTTATTGAAAACTATGCACTTCGGAAGCGGAGTAGTCGGCTACTTGCAGGAGATGCTGGAATGACCTGCAAAATAAAGTTCGAGCTGGAGGAGTTAACTCTGGCGAGGATCCTCCGATGTTCAAGTCAGCAGAGAACGATCAAGCAACAACGTGTTCTCTGAGAAAAATTTCTTATTTTCCTGGATCTTGGGGTTTTTAGTATTTGTAGGGAAGCTTTATGCGATTGTTGCATCATTCCATTAATCTTGGGCCACTAATGTCATCGTGGCGAGATTTTGAACATCCTTCGAATGAGAAGGTTGTTATCAGCGTGATCAGAATATCTTATCCACCATCGATAGTTTAAGCCAAGTGGAAAATAGTTTGTTCTTGGCTGGGTTACAACTATATTGTCGTTAATCTACGAGATGAGTTATTTATCCAAGGCGATTTATAAATTATGAGCATCATCCGAAGCGTTCATCAGAAAGAATGAGTCGGGTTCGCTTTTGGAGGCTGGACATCAGTTCGAAGGGTATTATGATAATTTTTCTGACCTTCGAATGTTCGTGGATAAAAACTAAATTGAGATGTTTCGAAGGTAGATCGGATGATCTAAGATGTTTACGTTACCACCGTAACACCTGAGATAGAATCTTGTAAGAATCAGATCCTATTGACCCATCTAGCTTACATTTTTTAAGAAGTCTGTCCAAATCGAACTTAAGTTCTAGTCTTTAGGCTGTAGAAGGTCATTCTTTTTTCCCACGGGATGTAAATTAGATGGTCTTTGATTAACACAAGGTAATGTTTAAATAGATGACTCAGTTCATGAATCCTAAAGAATTTTCAATCCAACCACACAGGAACATCTAAATAAACTCTAATTATTTGTGTTGAGTTTGTGGGTCCATCATTATTTTCTGATATATGCATCCTTTTACAATTAAACATATACAAAGGCCAAAATCAATCTCCGATGTGCTGAATATCCAAAACCCACTTAAATCAAACGGCAATATATAAAATTTAAAGTATAATAGGTATGGCAACTATATAAGTATCACGTCCACACCCTGGGCAAAATATATTCCACTCCTCCAACACTTGTAAGATACATGTACAAGCCTATGCCAGTGGATCCCCTGTTCAGTCCACCAACCAATACAGACACAGACTAGCAGACATAAGACGACCCTTCCACCACCCGCGACCCAAAAGCGCCGACATCTCCGTCCAGCAAACAAAGACCACAGATTTACAGACTAATCGGACGGCCAAGGTCTGCTGATGATCACATATAAATCCCATGCACCGGCCTTGCGTGGGATGCCTCACAAACCACGTTACGTGTTCGAGAATTAAGACTCGAGATACGGCCCCGATCGTCATAGGACCACACCCAGCCTCTGGCTCGCGAGGTCGCACCGGACCGGCGCGAACCCGACCCGACCGTTTTCCAGGTCGTACTCGACCCACACGTTCTGCTGGTGGTGGTGCCCTATAACGTACGCCGAAAGCGGAACCAGGTCCGAATTCCCGAACGTTAAACACCACACCCAGTCCCCTCCTCGCCGCTCTCCGACTGCCCGGTACAGCAGCCGCTCGCCGGAAATCGCCACCTCCACCCCCTGGAACACCAGCACCACCTGCGGCAGATGCGGTAGCGGCCGCCGCTCCGGCACCCGGAAGCAGGAGTCGAAGGCCCCCTGGAACACGAAGCTTGGCTCGCCCAGGGGGGTGAGAACTCCCTTGGTCTGCCGTAAAAATTCGATTTTTAAGGCATTGTAAGCCACGCCGAGGAGAAAGGTGAACTGGGTGCCGGAGTCCACCATGGTCTGGCCGGCGCCGGTGTGGTCCGGCATGAGGACGGATTTTGGGATGGCGAGGAGGACAGAGCCCACACGGATGCCTTCCAGTTGGACGGAGTAGGCGACGCGGTCGAAGTAGGGGAGGGGGAGAGAAATTTTCACGAGAGGAGTGTACTTAAGGGGGAGGAAGGAGAGGGTGGAGTGGCCGAGGAGGAGGATTCCGGAGGAGTCGCGGTCGGAAATGCAGTAGGAGAAGCGGCGGATGTTAGTCTGGGAGACGAAGGAAAGGGACCCCCTGTTCATGCCGAGCATGCCGGCAACGGCGGCATCGCCGGCGGCGGAGGAGTAGGTGGAGGCCATGCAGCCGAAGGCGGTGCGCAGGGGACGGGACGCGCCGAGGGAGAAGAGGTCGGTGGAGAGGGTGCCCTCGGAGGAGGAGGCATCGGTGTAGGAAAGGGCAACGTGGCAGAGGCGAGAGGCGTCGCAAGAGGCCGGGATGGGGAGGTCGCGGGTCTGGGAGCGGCAGGTCGAGGAGGAGCAGGGGATGGGGGAGTACGAGGAGGAGGAGCGGGGGCGGAAGGAAGGCCAGGTTTTGGGGCCGCAGAGGAGCCAGGGGAGCTCGCTGCCTGTGTCGAGGACCAGGGAGACGTTCTGGGGCGGGGAGCCGACGGAGAGGGACACGGTGAGGCTGACATTGTGATGGAAGAGGAGCTTGTTTGGAGTAGGGAGCGATAAAGAAGACACATTTTGGGTCCTAAGTGGCAAAATAAGGGGCTTATTAGTCTTTGCCGTTGTTGTCATTGTTCTAGTGTTGGTAGTTCTTGTTCTCGCCAGGGAGAGAGAGTGGATGGGCTGGAAGAGAAGGAAAGAGAGGAATATCGGAAGAATGGAGGAAGTAGAAGCAGGGGAGGCCATGATGTCTGCTTCTTCGAGTATTAACAACTAGCTATTAAGAAGGGGACTGGGGGCCTTGGAATGGAGGAAGAAAGTTTGTAACTTTGAAGTGTGATGGAAGTGGGAGGAGGATTTATGTATGTGAGAGAGGGACCAGGACAGGATTTAGGGTTGCGACTGTGATCTGGGAGAGCAGGGTGGTGGGGTCGGCCATGGGGGAAGGCTCGGGACAGACAACTCGAGAGGTCCAAAGTATCGCCGGCCTTGTGACTGCTTGAGAGGGTCTTTTGTCCCTTGTGCTTTTTTGGCTTGGCGGAAAGAAAGAGAATGATTTTATAATTCAATAAAAAATTAAAACGTGAGCTGTGTGTTAAATAATCTAGGCAAAATTTGTAAAGGATTATTTTGCGTCATTAATGCCCCACAGCAATACAAAGTTGATCAATTCCATCCCAAGAACAAGTAGAAAAGGTGGTGAATGGAGGTCTGGCCTCCATAAAGGTAATTAAAACGGGCCACTGATACTTCCAAGAAGGCTTGTGCTCCTTTTGCTAATTACACCTCTTAAACCATCTATATTTCCAGCTAACATTGGGTTGGATGGATTTCTATACCAAGGAGGGAGCTCCCAGCCCAGAAACATGGCAATCTTGGAAACCCCTGACATTTATTCTCAACGCGGCCGATTCCGCGTCGACGTGGCCCACCAACCGTGCGGGAGCTCATTCCCATCATTGACCTGCCGACACAGCAAACAGCCTCTCCATAGGTTCAGCATCTGACGCGTAGCCCGTCCTGTGTCTCAAAAGGCTAGCCAATACACCAGACTGGCCCAGCTCACCAAACCCTGTTACACTGACCCTACTTTGCCTGTTTCCTGGAAGAAGAACTTTTGCCGTAAAAGTCACAGGTTGAAAAAACAAAAAGTTCACAGGAACGAAATAAAGTGCTACAGCTGTATCCTTGCGGTCCTTGACCGCAGGTTTCCACATCCACAGAAATTTAGAACCTCAGAATCCTATGAGTATGAGCCATTCTCTCGTTGGAATGGATTGGACTATCAAAGCCACTCGTAAAAAGAGACAATTAATTAACAAAGGCATTAGCATCGTGCTTGGAGAACAGTATTCCAATGCCAAAAATCAGTGAAACGTATCTCACTGTGAGGTGGTTCTAAAGTTGATAGAATATTGATATAGAGATTTGTATTAGTTGGACCTTCGGAAGACACGGGAAATTTCAAAGCTTCATGGCGACATAAACAGAGTCGAATCATCCAGATAGCCGTCCAGAGATGACCAACCCCGACAAGGACGTGTTTATCTTTTAATTATTAGCCTATCACCCAGTGTGCTAAGACCTGCTTGCGGACCTATTTAGAAATTTCCACGCATTGTAGCCAAGAAGGAAGACCGTGGGCAGCTTGGGTGCTTGCCGCAATCAGACAACTGTTTGACTGGCCGCTTAATCTCATCAATCGTCATCATATATGGTTGGCAAGGTAAATTTCAATATTTCAGATAGAGTGCTGGTTGATTTTGTTAAAAGCCTCCGCATATCATCCTCACGAGCATCTTATTTTTTCCTGTATTTTTTTTAAATTAATTTTGATTTTCAAGATGGTATATGAGAGTGGTACTACTGGTGAAGGCGTTTTAGTAATTACATATGGTGTTCAAATCTATGGTACAACTGTTCTAATGGTGGAATCACATGCAGCATAATAAAAGGCCTTATGCTATTCATATATTAAAGATGGTCGATTTTTGCCTGGAAGATGACTCCCAAATAGTTTTCACTTGCATTGCTTGCTGATCTCAAATTTTATTATCTTCTCCTACATTGACGGTGATCACTATATTTATTATTCTTTCTTAAGATTATCCCTATTTATAGAGAAATTATCAGTGCAACTGTTTAGATGCCTCTTTTATGGCTAATCATATAAATTTAATTTTATAAAATATTATGGTATATTTTTTATATTTTTTAAAAAATTTATATTTATTATTGTTTATTAATATTATTAGGGATAAATTCTGTTTCTGTCGAAGTTCAGCTAGATGCTCAGCCTAATGCAACCGGTAGTCACAGAAGAGCCTTAGCGACCGAGCTCCGATCGAACTTCTCAGTGGCCGAGTCTTAACCAAACTTCTTCAACTGGCCGAACTCCTCAGCGGCCGAGCCCCTTTCGAACTTCTCAGCAATCGAGCTACAGTCGGACTTCCGTGAGAATCGAACTTCCTCCGCACTCTTTTAGCCGAATGTCCATGAAAGCCGAACTCCCTCTGCGCTCCTCCAGTCGGACGCCTACAGAAGCCGAACTTCTCCTCTAGTCGGACGCCTATCGAAGCCGAACTTCCTCCGTGCTCCTTCAGTCGGACTCCCATAAGAGTCGAACTCCCTTTGCACTCCTTCAGTCGGACGTCCATGAGAGCCGAACTCCCTCCGTACTCCTTCAGTCGGACTCCCATGAGAGCCCAACTCCTTCCGCGCCCCTCTAGTCGGATGCCTACGGAAGTCAAACTCCTTCTAAGCCTCTCCTTCGGTCAAACTCCTTTCGGACTTCTTCCTCAGTCGGATTCCTCCAGCGGATCACTCCCGGATAATTTCCATCAGACGTATTTCCTTCAGGAGTCTGAACTTCTCTGAAATTGATATATACCGAGGTCTACCAACCAGCACCTGCTTTCTCAGAGCTATGGCTATTAAATCTCGACGAACGGTCGCCATCAGTCTGCCACAGACGATGCTACAGTCTGCCATAGGCGATGCTACTGGATGGTATGGCTGTCACCATCAGCCCGACGATACCTTCTCTTGCGTACCAAACTCATCAAACATCGAGCGGTCCGCTGCCAGACAGCTGCAGTTGTCACCATCAATCAAGCTCCGCCTATAAATCTCTTCTAAAGCTCAAAGCACACTTCTCATTTTTTAGCACTTTATTTCTGTTGATCAGAAGAGTTGACTTAATCGTCGGAGGATTCTGTCGGAGCCACCATCACCGATTTTGAATGAAATTTTATTTTACAGATCATCGATGGCGATCTCATCCTCCTTCACTTTATCTCGATTCGACGTCAATCAAATTCTACACTAATAAATATATTTATATTAATTTAATTTAATTAATTAATTTGAGAGAGAGAGAGAGAGGCTCAACAATTCCTCGCCCGGCATTCCGGAGGAAACCGGCCCTACCATGTAATCTCTCTTGACGCTAGCTTCTAAAAACATCTTGATATATATATTTGTCTTTTGGTACTTGCCTCATTGAACGGGAAACAGGACAGCTGGCTCTGGAGGCCATATTGGATTGGATTGAATGACATCACTCATATGCATTCTAAGAAATTTTTTATTTTAAAAATACTATCGGATCAAATTTATTTCAAAAAACATCGTCCATGGCTATTTCATTGCCACCTTGCCCTGCCAACTCGCCGCCTTATGTGCTGACGTGGCCCGCAAAAAATTGCTAGCCGAACTGGTGAGTTTAAAGTCACCAGCCCAACCGACGAGTTCACCTGAAATCACCTATTAGAATGATGAATTAATCTAATTTATTTTAAATTAATTTAAATTTAATTTAAATTTAATTTAAATTTAATAAATTTAATAAATTAATATAAATTATAAAAAATTAAAATAAAATTAATATAACAAAATAGAATATAAAATAGTTATAATCTAGATAATTTAATTAACATAATTAACCTAATTACTATAAGTAAAATAAAATAATACAGCATAATTATTTATAATAATATAAAAATATTTAAACATAAATAAATTAATTCGATTCATATAATTTAAATTTTTCAAATTGATCAAATACATAGCATAAATTAATTTAACCTAGCATTAAATTGATACAACTTAATCAAATTAATCTAATTTATGTAAGTTAATTCAAAATAAAATACTTAGTATAATCTAATTTATTACAAATTAATTCAAGTTTAATTTAAATTTAATTTAAATTATTTAAATTATAATAAATTAAAATAAAATTAATACAATATTATAAAATTTAAAATAGTTATAATTTGGATAATCCAATTAATGTCTGATTATTGTAAATAAAATAAAATAATACAGCACAAATTATTCATAACAATATAAAAATATTTAAATAAAAATAAATTGATTAAACTATAAAAAAATTACTTAATTGCTAGACAAGGGTGGGCCTGGATGGAGGTTGGGGGGGAGGAGGATGGTGGGGGGACCGATGGTGGAGGCGGGGGGGACCGGAGGTGGGGCTGAGGAGTTGGGGATAAGGGGCAAGTGGGGTCAGACAATAGGGGACAGGAGGGATTGGGGGTGGGGCAAATCCACCCAAAAAAAAACCAAAATGAGGTCAGATGGGGGATGGGGGGATCGAGGGTGGGCTAGCGAACCGAGAAAGAAAAAAACAAGATCGTGGGTGGGGCTAGATGGTAGGGGGGCCGGGGGGACTAGGGTTGGGGCAGGAAACTGAAAAAACTAAAAAATCACCAAACGGATGGGGATCGGACGTGGGGCTGAGGACCGAGTCGGGTGGGGATAATGCGGTTGGATGGCAGGAGACAAAGGATGGTCAGGTGGGGGGAAGCGGCGAGCGGACAGCAGATGAAAGCCTAGGATCGGGGTGGAAAGTGTGATGAAACTCAAATCGTCGGTTACTGAGGGGGCAATTTTAACTAAAATCGCTCGCTCAACAAGCAATTTCAACTTAGACAAGTGATATCCATTGTTGCATACGTGGCGTGCAAGCTGGCTTAAAATCGTCCATTGAGAAGGCGATTTCAGACTTTTGCGATACTTTTGAAAATAAGTTTGAAATGGGGTAGTTTTGGAATTAAGTATTAGAAAAATAGTATAAAAAATCTGCATTCTAAACTACATGGATAAATGTCGACTATATATGTCGGCTTAATGTTTACAAATTTTTTCCACACCTTAGATTTCATCTTCTTGATCTATTCATAGTATAAACAAGAAAATATTATAGCTAAAATGCATGCTTTCATAGGATACTGGTTTCTACCAAAAAAAAAAAGAAAATACTATCTTTTTTGTGAATATTTTAATCTATAATTATACCTTCAATCGTATACAAAAAGAGAACCTGATTAGAATAAGATCACTCAAAATTGATTAATTTGAAATGCTATAATAAAGATTATGCAGCGATTCAACCCCATCTCAAAACTAATCGTATACAAAAAAAAAATCATAAGATTTGAAGGTTCCTAATCTATGCATCAATGATAAAAATTTAGATAGTTTAAATAAAATTAAATTAGATATATATTTTTTAATATTTAAAAATTTTAAGATACTATATAATATTTAACTATTTGAATTATCGATGCAAAATCTTTATTGCGGTCTTTCTTCGGTAGAGTAGTCGGTCGAAAGCTGAGTAGTTCGCCTATACGATAGATGGTGGAAAACCTACAAAAAGAAGTCCTCATATCGGAAGTTGTCCAGTGGGGGACCCTCCAATGATTAAGTCAGAAAAAGAAAATAGCTCAAAAAAGCCAAAGACAAAAATGAGAGCTTGTAATATAAAAGGCTTAACTTATCTGATTCTCTTTAGCTTATTGGTATTTATAAGATAGAGAAAGCCGTTATTACGTAACTCTTGTCTCAGAATATTTGAGATGTGAAAGTTATGATATTTAGTAGGAGATTACCTCATTAACTGCTATTAAAGGCTGAATAATAGGCCGCACATGGATAAGTATCATGTCCCACGTTTATGGGTAGTTAATATCTTTATCGCATAACCATCGTCGATTCTGATAGTCGGCTAGATTATGAGTAAATAGTCAGTTAATTACCGAGTATCATGAAAAGCAGTCTGCTAGATGCCAAATATCTCTCGGGAGTTAGATCAAATCGGTTAAACACCAACTTGGACAGACCTATAAGACTTAGTCGGTAGAAATCTATTAGAACTAGTGAGTAAAGTCTCCCCAAATTCTGTCGGTTGAATGCCGATTAATTCAAGTTAGACTAGATCTCAATGATTCATTTAGCATTTAGATAGAAAAGGACCAACTATCGTAGTCTTAATCAGTCTGTAGGTGAGGAAATAGAATAGTCGGCTAAGTGACGAAGATCTACTCCAATACTTACCCTCCAACTCTCAAGTCTGATTCTGTAGTTTTAATCAGATGAAGAGAGTTAATCATCATATGAATCTGAGTTGCTTTCACCAAAAAGTCTTCATTTAATATTGTACTGAAGACAGCGTGCAATCGTCCTGCCGACTTGAAAAATAGGCTATCATTTTGTCGCTTTATGGAACACGTGGCAGCTCTATTACATCGTACGTCATGCAGTAATTGTTACCATAAGGTCCTCAAGGTGATCTTTCATAATGATTGTAGAGGATCGGCCAGTAGAATAATAATTAGTTGAGCATCCTAATTTATCCATGTGTTAGTCAGTGGTTAGCGCGACCTATGGTCACGTGGATTCGACTAACTTAGTGTGATCTCAATGACGGTGCACCGAAGAGTCAGAAAAATGATCGATTAGGATAGCTGCCACATGTCAAAATCTTGGGGAAAGTATGACTTTCTAAATTGATCATGACCATTGAAAAAGTCTATAAATGGGAGCCATCCTCACCTTAGAAGTTTGTCTGATTCCAGAGCTTGTCCCTTAGTCCAAAATTTTTAGCTCCTTAACTAGGGTGTCTATCCTCCGGATGTAGTCTTCATCGTGATTGGTTGTCTACTTCCTTCTTGATCTCCATTGCAATCGATCATCCTCCAATTAAAGGTTATTCTTTTCTTCTCTCCAATTTTCGCTTCGCCTTTTCCCTTTTTTTAGTTCTCTTTTCGATGGATAGAGTATCTAGAGATGAGAACATGGCGGGAGACCAAAGTTCTCAGACTCCAAGTATTCGAAGGGAGACTGAGAACATTCCTCGAGATGATCCCTAAGATGCTTTTTCTCGGTAGGGTCATCCTGATCCTGAAGAATTAGATGAATGGCTATTTCCCAAGGATCTTCTTAGGTCTCTACATGTCATTGTTGTTGGTAAGTTTCTAGTTCTTCTTTTTATTGAATATTTTTTTTTTTGTCGAATAAGTAACTTAATCATATTTTTGTTTTTCTCTTTTGCAGATGGCACACGATATGACTATTTTGTATGAGGGGTTGACCGGCTTCATCTGACTCAACTCCAAACTTGAAGATAAGACCCAAACTGCTAATGCTCGAGCCAAAGTCACTAGAGAGCTTCTCCACGTTGCCAAGGGAGAGGAAGAAGAAACACTAACAAAAATTAACTCTGCTAAAAGCCGAGTTTGGGACTAGTCGGAACAAATCCACCAATCTAGAGGCCCAGCAAAAGAAAGAAAAAGAGGAGTTTGAGAGGCTGAGGGCCTACTTCTAGAGAGAGATGGAGTCGGTAGAGTCCGCCCTGAATGAAGAGAGGAACAAGCAGACGAAATTGGCGAAACAGTTGTTGGCCGTAAAAACTCATGCCCAAAAGGCTGCTTCCTGGGCACTGGTCGAGTTTCGGGAGACAAGGAGTATGAAGATGAGCTCTCCGAGAATTCCGTAGGTGCATACCGATAAGGATTCTCTGACTGCAAGAAAGCTATGGCTCGAATGCACCCAAAGATAAGCTTGGACGGGTTGATGCCAGAGAGTCTTCCCAATAAGGATGATTCGAAAGGAGATGAAGAGGTGGATGCTGCAGAAGACCATCCTCCTAGGCTCTATCCTTTTTTATACTTTTTTATTTTTCGACCATGTAATGAACTCCTATTATAATGAAATAAAATTTCTTTTCTTTTAGTAGAATGGTCATCTTCCTCCGACTTCATTTTGCCTGCAATTCTTCCTTCTTTACTTGTTTTTCTATGAAATGGCCAACTAAGATAGTCGGTAAGACTAAAATAGTAGGTAGTAATCTGCAGGCGAATAACTGAATAGATAGACTTGAAAATTCTTTCAATCAAGTAGTTGGTTTTTGTCTAAAGCTTAGTTGAATCTGCAGTTGTAGGCTATTCCACTGAATCAAATTTTTGTTGGAGAGAATTTCTCCAACTATTTCCAATTGATAATTAGTCAATCAAAAGCCGATTAACTATTTCTATTTACTTTGGCCTGCATGTGAACCGTAGCTTATATGCTTACGACCCTTAGATCATAGTTGGTATGCTTGCGATTGTCGGGCCTTATAGCATATTTTGCATTTTCATTAATCGGATGTTAGCCGAATAACATTTTGCCAAGTACAAGCGATGATGGAATTATTTTGGCTAGGTGTCAGGCGACCAATTTAGTCAGAATGTTATCGAGCATCTGAAGTATTGAACTATTCGACATGAAATTCTAGAATAGAAAATATTTTATTTATAAGATATTCTTATTGATGATACATACATAGATTCTCGACGTTCCATGTTTGAGAAATTTCTATGCCATCTAAGTTCTCGATTTTATATGCCTCTGGATGTAGAATTACCGAAATTCTATAGGGACCCTTCCAATTCGATGATAATTTTTCTTACTTGGTTGGTTTGAAAATTTTGACTCTTCTAAGAACTAGGTCTCCGACTTGAAAGATCTTGGGTTTGACTCTAGAATTATAATACCGAGCTGTCCTTTGTTGATAAGATGCCATCCTTAGTTGAGCTTTTCTTCAAGTTTCGTCAAGCAAATCTAAGTCAGCTCATCGCTTGTCCAAGTTGGTTAGTTCATCATAATGCTCTACCTGAGTAGAAGGTAGGTCGATTTCTATAGGGATCATGGCTTTTATCCTGAATGCCAATTTGAAAGAAATTTCTTCGATCAGAATCTGAGTTGCTCGGTAAGACCATAGAATACTATAAAGTTCATCAAGCTAACTTCTCTTCGCTTGTCTGATTCTTATCTTTAGGCCTTGTAGAATTGTCTTATTTGTGACTTCGATTTCTCCATTTGATTGCGAATGTTTGACTAAAGTGAGTTTGTGGATAATAAGATATTTCAAAAAAAACTTCTCAAATTTGGCATTGTTGAATTATCGGCCATTGTTAGATTATCGGCCATTGTTGGTGATGATTACTTGAGGTAGACTAAATCGACAAATGATGGATTTCCATAAGAAGTCGATAGTCTTTCTTTTCATTATTTTTATCAGGGGTTCAGCTTCCATCCACTTAGTGAAATAGTTGATTACGATAATGATAATTTTCTTTGCCTACTGGTAGGCGGAAAAGGATCGAGTATGTCGACCCTTCATTGATCGGATGGCCAAGATGCCAAGATGGTTGTAAGATGACTTGATGAAAGTTTTTGTATATTTACGAACCTTTAACACTGATCGCATTTTCGGATCAAGTCGACTGCATCTTTTTGCATAGTTGGCCAATAATATTCTTGTCGAAGAATCTTGTATGATAATAATCTGCCTTCCAAGTGGTTGTCATAAATGCTTTCATGTACTTTCTGAAGAGTATAGTCAGCTTCAGAAGATCGAAAACACTTGAGCAGGGGCAAGGACATCGATCTTCAGTAAAGTTGGTTATTGATGATCACATATTGAGATGCTAATTTTTTCATTCGGCGCACTTCAATAGGATCAATTAGTAAGGTTCCATTGATCAACAACTCAATGATCAAATCAATCCAACTTGGCTCATGATCGACTTGTGTTTGATGAATTTCTTCTTTGGCCTCAATACTTGGACTTTCAAGATGTTTGATGAAGATTTCTTCCAGCTCATTATAACCAGAGATAGAAAGTTGGGACAAAGAATCTACTCGAGCATTTTTCAAGCAAAAAATATGAAAGATCTCAAAGTAGTCAAAATTTGCTTGCAAAGATCTAAGCTTCTGTAATTACCTGAAAAGAATAGGATCTCAGGCCTCATATTCTTTCGGGATTGTTCGACGACCCGCTATGAATTGGTGAACACCTTCAGGCATTTTACATCGAGATCTTTGGCTATCTTCAATCCGGTGATTAAAGCTTCGTATTCGGTTTGATTGTTTAAAGCTTTGAAAGCAAACTGAAGAGCATACTCAGTTATCATCCTATTAATATTGGTTAAAATAAGACTTGCACCATAATCTTGGGCATTTGAAGCTCCATCTATATGCAAAATTCATGTAGGCACCAAAGTCTTTTTTTGAGATTGATCTTCAACTTGGCTATCCTTGGTTGGCATGCACTCTACAATAAAATTGGCGAGTATCCAAGCTTTTATCAAAGATTGAGGAATATAAGAAAGATCAAACTCGCTGAGTTCAATTATTCATTTAGCCATTCTCTCCAAAGTATTTGGTCATTGAAGTATAATTCTTAAGAAAAGATCAATGAAAATTTTTATTGAGTGGGCTTGGAAATAAGGTCACATTTGCTGAATAGTCGTGATGATGGTGAACACAACCTTTTCAATCCAAGAATAACTTATTTTTGTCCCGTGTAGCACCCAACTTATATAATAAATAGGCTTTTACACTTTATTTTCTTCTCAAACCAGCACCGAACTGACAGCTTTAGAAGTTGTAGCCAAATACATGAATAATACATCACCGATATTTAATTTTGTGAAAAGTGAAGGAGAACTCAGATATTGCTTCAAGTTATTAAAGGCTTCCTAGCATTCTTCTGTTCAAGTGAAGTTTTTCATCTGCTTGAGGATCTTGAAGAAAGGAAGGCATCATTCTGTAGATTTGGAGATGAATCATCTTAAGGATGCAACGTGTCCTGCCAATCTTTAAATATATCACTAAGAAGTTAGAGGCTTCATGTCAAGGATAGCCTTGATCTTCTCAAAATTGGCTTCGATGCTGTGCTTTATGACCATAAAATCGAGAAACTTTTTTGAAGTGACTCCGAAAGTATGCTTAGTTGGGTTTAGTTTCATTTGGTATCTTCTCAAGGCATTGAAAGCTTTGGCTAAGTCATCGATATAGAGAGAAGCTTCAGTGCTCTTAACGAGCACGTCGTTGATGTAGACATCCACGTTTCAATCAATTTAATTCTTGAAGATTTTGTTAACTAATTTTTAGTATGTAGCTCTAACATTTTTAAGACCGAAAGGTATGACTATGTAGTAGTACAGGCCTTTACTAGTAACAAATGTCATCTTCTCCTCATCTTCAGGTACCATCCGAATTTGATTATATCCAAAAAAAACATCTACAAAGCTGGGTAGCTGATGGCCTGATGTAACGTCGACTAGTTGATCAATCCAAAAAGGTGGAAAGCTATCGTTGGGATAAGCTTTATTCAAGTCGGTGTAGTCGATGCATATACACTATTTGCCATTAGCTTTCTTAACCATCATGATGTTTATGAGCCAATCAAAATACTTTGCTTCATAAATGAAGTCGGCTACTAACAACTTGTCAACTTCTTCATCAATGACTTTTTATTCCTTAGAAGTGAAACCTTTTTTCTTTTATTTTATTGGTTTATATTTGTCATCAATATTTAGTCAGTGGACAATTATATCAAGAGGTATACCGGGCATGTCTGACGCAGACCAGGCAAAGATATCTGCATTTTTCTTCAGAATGGTCATGAGTTTCTCTCGTAGTTCATCGCTTAATGAAGATCTGACTTGGATGGTTTTGGTCGGATCTTCATCGTTGAGAGGTACTGAGATAAGTTATTTTGCGGGTTCTCCTCAATTTTTTTCTTCTTTCTGGTCTAATCCATCAATGAGAAAAGCTTTAGTTGGCTTTTTTCCTTTGATTACAGTTAACTAATATTATTGGGCCAACTATTGATCTTCCCTCATTTCTCCGATCCCAATTCTCATCGAAAAGTACATGAGTGATCATACGTTGAAACAATCACTCGTTGGGCCAACTATTGATCTTCCCTCATTTCTCCGATCCCAATTCTCATCAGAAAGTACACGAGTAGATCATACGTTGAAACAATCACTCAAAGCATGTTTTATCCTGATCATCCCAAGATGACATTATAGACAAAAGGAACTCAGATTATGAGAAAGTTAAGTTACATGGTCGATTATCGAGGATACCGCTCGACAATAATAGGAAGTTCTATCTCTTCTTTCACTTTAACTGAATCACCAGTGAATCCGATTAAAGGACTATTGATTGATTTTAGTTGATCAGCAGAAAGTCGCATTCGAAAGAAAGCATCATAAAAAATCACATCAGTGGAGTTTCCATTATCAACAAGATATTATTTTACATCGTAGTTAGCTATTGTCATAAATACAACAACAGCATTATTATAAGGGGTTTGAATTTCTCGTGAATTTTCTTCAGTAAAAAAAATATCATCATTCTCAAGCCGACATTTGGAGGAGCCTTCTAAGTCATCTGCACTCCAAAGTCTCAATCCTATCAAGATTATATTGGTCACACCCGTCGGAGGTTGAGCGCAAGTTTCTTTCTGAAAAGATGGCGATGGTGGATCAATGGATAGTCGTGCAGGCTATTTCTGTAGGTATTTACCAAGATATTTTCTTCTTATCAGGGCCTCAATCTCGTTCTTCAATTAGATCCACTCTTCGGTATCGTGATAGTGATCATGATGGAATCGATAGTAGTGCTTCCTGTCCTGAGACGACGATCGCAACTTCATTGGCTGGGACCATCAAAGGTAACCATCCCTCTTTATCTCCATAAGAATCTGCGCACAAGGAACAGTCAAAGAGGTGTAAGAGTTATGCCTATTGCCGACGTTTTTAGGCTTCGAACTTGGTTAGAAAGGTGGAGCCTCTCTCTCGGCATGGATTTGGCTAGGCTCCGCAGAGGTTCCTTCCTACTTTATCTTCTTTTTCTGATCTTTGCTTTCGGGTTGGCACTAGTCAGTTGCAGCTTCCTTGGCACGGATGTGCTAGCCCGTGCAATCGAGGAGTTTGGCATACGTTCGAGGAGTTGTTTTGTCAAGAAAGTAAGTAAACTTGAAACTCCATAATCCCCGCTTTATGACCACCATGACTGTTGATTGATTGAGGTCCCGGACCTCAAAGGTAGCAGCATTGAAATGCGCCACAAAATCTCGCAATAATTTTCTATCTGATAGTTTAACGGAAAAGAGGTTGCTAGAAGTTCATGATAGTTGGTCCCGAAATACACCATGAAAAATTATTCGAGCTGCTCGAACGAATGGATACTCCCCGATTGAAGTCCGAAATATCATATTCGAATAGTTTTTCGGAGGGTGGTCAAAAAAAATAATACAAAAAAGAACGTCGAATGCTTCTTGAATGAGCATTAGAGTCTTATAGCTTGCAAGATGGTCGAGTAGGTCGGTGGAGCCATCATATGGCTCCATCTACGGTATTTTGAACCGACTAGAAATCAGTTTGTCAAGGATATGGCGAGAGAAGGGCAAATGGGTGCTGATGCAATAGTCGCCGGTAGGATCCCGGCTATTTACTTGGAGCTGATCTAGGTGACGATCAATCTTCTTAAAATTTTGATCATATTCATCCAAGTGTTGCTTGGATTCATCGAGATGTTTGGAGAATCCTAAGGTAGATCCTTCTTCAGATGAACTTGTTGGCGATCATAGCCTTTTTCCCTTTTGTGAGATTTGATGAGGGGAAGGAGACCAGTGATCGTTGGAATAGGCACGTGGATAGTGCCAAGAACCAGAGAGTGGAGATAGTTGAACGACCCGTTGGTTCGTCTAATGGAAATGTTGAGTTGAATGACGAGATGGGGAATGAGGCCGGTAACTGCGCCAGAAAGGCACATCATGCAATGTCAACTCCTCTAGTCGCCATTATTGCTGTTGGAGGCTGTGGACAGTTTCTGTCAGTATTTTCATCTTCTGTACTATTGCAACAAGTTATTGTTGTTCTGCTACTACCGTCGGTGAAGTATTGGGCTCTTGAAGGGCTGCCGAAGGTGCCACATGTCGCGATGAGCATCGTGTTGAGCTAGTGGAAGCATTCTAGGCTCTTGTCTTGATCATCATGGTTGTTTGAAAGAAAATTTCTTTTCCTCCCCCTTCCTGATGCACCAATCTGTTGCGGCCTTCCTCCGGTGGAGTAGTCGGTCGGAAGCCGAGTAGTGCACCGATCGACAACTCCACCTATACGATGGACGGTAGGAAACCTGCAAAAAAAGTTCTTACTAAAAGTTGTCCAATGGGGGATCCTTTGATGATTAAGTCAGTCGAAGAAAGGGAACAGCTCAAGAAAGCCAAAGATAAAAGCGAGAGCTTGTGATATGAAAAGCTTAGCTTACCAGGTCCTCCTTAGCTTACCAGTATTTATAGGTTAAAGAAAGTCATTGTTGCGTAACTCTCTTTTCTGAATGTTCGAAACATAAAAGTTATGGTATTTAGTGGGCGGTTACCTCATTGACTATCGTTAAAGGCTGAATAATGGGCCACACATGGACAAATATTGCAAGCCACATTTATGAATAGTTAATATTCTTATCACATAATCATCATCGATTTTGATAGTCGGCTAGGTTCTGAGTTAATAGTCGGTTAATTATCGAGTATCATAGGAAGTAGTCCGTTAGACGTCGAGTATCTTCAAAAAGTTGAATCAAGTCAGTCAAACACCGATTTGCTCAGGCTTGTAATACTTAGTCAGCAGAAATCTATCAGAACTAGTCGGTAAAGTCTCTCCAAATTCAGTCAGTTGAATGTCGATCTATTCGAATCGGGATGGATCTCAATGATTCATTCGGCATATAGATAGAAAAGAACTAACCGTTGTAGTCTTAATCGATGTGCAAACGAGGAAGTAGAATATTCGGCTAAACGATGAGAATCTATTCCGACAATCTTCATTATCAAATTTTAATCTAATTAGATTTAAGTCTAAATTCAATCAACTTTATCTATATCTGCTAATATATATATATATATATATATATATATATATATATATATATATATATATATATTATATAATAAAAATAAATTAAATATTATATACAGTTTATAAAATAATTAAAGTTTTTTTAGTTTTTCCTCCATCTATATATGATCATCATGTCAGATAAAAAGAAACAAAGGAAAGAGGTTTACTTCGATTGTATGAGTGACATCATTCCGCCGATCTCATCCATTCATGAACGCGTGTTTTTGTTTTTGATCTAGTCAAAGCCACAAACAATGGAACTATCCATCTCACATTAGGTACGTAATGATTGGTCTCTAATGATTGTACGGATGGGAAACGTGGAAACCCATGCAGCCGCAGGCGAGAACGACGAAATCATATCGCATCAAATCAATCAATTGATCACAGTTCTAAGAAATCATAGTCACGGTCCTTTGGGTTAATCTCATGGATGTGGAGAAGGGTCGGACAGATAACTAAAGCTTCTTGTTTTTTGTACTAATTTCCTCTTCGTTTATACCGGATGAATTTTTTTTTGGGGAATTGTTTTTGGGTTGGTGGTAGGGATGGTGCAGGGGTTGAGAGTTTTGGATAGATTAGAAATCCTGCAAAATTAAATTCTTAATACATAATACTAATAAAATTAAAAATAGATTCGAATTGACCCATGGTCCATTGGATTGAGCCAGCTTCAGATCAGACTTTAGGCTTGATCCGAAACCATTCGGATCGGGCTTGGACTCAAAAATAGAGTCTATTTTTTTCGGAATGGATTCGGATAGATCTTTGATTCGATCCGAGTTCGAGATTGAAGTTGAGTCCGAAACTTTCAGTCTGAATCTAAGTCCAAAGTTAAATCCAAATTTAGCTCAGTTCATTTTTTTTTAATTTAAGACTTAAGACTTTTAAATTAATACCTTAAGTTGATTTAGTCAACAAATGCAATGCTCCAAATTTGCACATAGCCAATAAATATGGAGTAGAATATAGAGAATTGAGTGATTTAGGTACAATATTGCTACAGATCATGATAGCAAATAATGAATAGAGATTTTTTTTTTTTGATAAGTAAAAAAAATCAGGTCAGCCCAATATTTGGCCCAAATAATGAATTTGAGCCAGCTTGATTGGATTCGGGCTAGGCTCAAGCTTGGGCTTGGGTCAGGCTCACACCTTAAAATTTATAAAATTTTTGGGCTTAAGCCCGACCCAAAGTCCAAATAATAATTTGAGGTCGGATTCGAGCATGGGCAAAGCCTGATCCAATTCGGCCCATTTTCAGTCCTAAATACTAATCATGTCAGTGAGAATAACCGGACGAATAGCAAAAGAAATCAAGAGAAGTCTTCGTTGGTTTCTCCACTTACAAGCTTATCTGGTGGATTGCCGTCTCTGAATGCATAACTTGCATGGAAAAGAGATAATGATTGCTTGAACCGCGCTATGTCCATAAGAAGAGGATGGTGTTTATGATAAAATGTGCTGAAAGTAAAGATGGTATAAATTTGTTGAAATATTTGAAAAATAATTGCCCATATTACCCTATATGATTCAAGGATGCAAATTAATGCAAAAAAGTGCTCATATTACCCTTTATGATACCAATATGCAAATTAAGGCAAGAAAATGAAAGGCTTGCAAGTTGAGAAGATTAATAGGGTTGCTCAAGAAATTACAATAAATCAAACATTAAGTAAACACATGGAATATAATAAAGTTTTATAATTCATATAAAACATATTTGAAACTATTGCTGGCAAATCGTAAGTTTGAGGTCGGAGAATTTATTTCTGGCCAAAGCACCGAAGTACTAGAGTACAATATCTGCAAAAGCAAGTCTCTGATCAGATTGTTCTTCGACAGAAATCTTCTAATGCTCAAGTCAGTGGTTGAGAACAGAGAGAGAATAAAAATTATCGAGAGAAGCCTACCTTTGAGTCCTCACTGTTTTTTATTTATAGTGGAAGGATTAGTATCGTGTACGCTTGGGAGATTCAACTAATTCTTAATTTTTACGTATCGATGCATCGAGCGAGTTTATTTTTCCGCATTTGGGCGTGGAGCTGGTTGATTTCCTGTCTTTTTGATAAGATTTGATCAAAACCATCCCGATTTTCTTATTTGAAATGATTTTCTTTCAAAAATGGTTGTCTTACGTGATTGATTGACATGACTTGCTAGAGATATGAGTTCCGAACTGAAATATTTTCAAGATCAGAGATTAGATAAGATCAAAGTAGAGATTAAGTCGATGATAATTTAGCACCATCGAGGTTGGTGGTATGATCTTTTCAAATCAGAGACCTCTGACCTCGGTTAAAACAAGATTTAAAATAGCTAAAATCGGGGGTCTAAATTAACTGAAGTGATGAACCCGATCTCAGGCAAATCTGCATTTAGATCGTCGAGATCGGACTTAGCCAAAGTATTGCCATCTGAAGTCACATGAAAAGTTGTCAAGAGCACGGATGTAAATTAGATCTCAAAGGTCGGAGCTCTAATGGATCCAAAATTGCCACCTTCGATGTCAAGAACATTGAAATTGATGTTCTTAGTGATGGATGAAGTCTGACCTCCAACAAAATCTAAGCCGCAGATGTAGCCACAATAGAAACATCACACGAAATATAGTGAACTTTTATAATCTATATAAAACAAATTTGAAACATCACTTTCTAAAGCTAAATATTAAGCAACTTACCGGTACAACTAGTTGTAACCTCCATGCCTTTTTCTACTTCTATGTCCTGCGCAAAATGTTGGCTTCTATAAGCCTAGTAAATTTTTCACGGATGCTCCCCTTATTTGACCTGTTGCAGCTTTTTTTTGGGGTCTCTGAAAAACGGTAATTGCTGAAAGCCCAATGTTACATCACCTTTTAGGGTGCAAATCAATGTACGGGCTATTCATAATAAACTTTTTTCAGTTCTGGGCCCAAGCGGGCTGACAAAAGATGGCCCTTCCTAAATGATGTCCGGCGTCGTAGGACAAGTGGGCTGCGAGGGTGCAGCTTTTGTGGTCATGCTGCTGGGCCTTGTTGTCCTCAATTGTCGTCGATCCTCCAATAGTCCGGTCCCATCTCCTCGTGCATCCAAAAAATTTTTTTATACATCATATTTAATTTTTAAAAAATATATTATTCTATTTAATTGAACTACGTAATCATTATTTTTTAATATATATTTAATATCTATAATTTTATTTTTTTATTCAAAATTTTAAATGATATAAATATTTTTTATTTTTAAAAAATTATAATATTTTATGATCGTATTATAATATTCTATATTTAAATTATGATTTTATATGTCATATAAGAAAAGAAAGAACATTATCATTATTTAAAAATTTTATAAATTTTTAATAATAAAAATATATATTTTTAATTTTTTTGATAAGAAAATTATGATAAGATACCATAATTCTACCTTAGAATATTATAATATATTATAATTTTTTTGAAAAAAAATGTTATCTAAAATTTTAAAGTAAAAAAATAAAATTATAAATATCAAAAAAATTGATAGTTACGTAAGTCAATATAATTAAATAATACGATTCATATCAATTTTACCTATCAATAGTACATAAAGTATTTCTCCATCCGTTGGTCCGTACAAAGAGGCTTGGTGGCGACCAGCCGACGAGTGCACATGGCGCGGGGCTTACAGTCGTGTGACCTCTGCCCCACATCAAATGCTGGCCTCTAGTGGGCCCAGATCTGGTATGCCGATGATATGGATGTTGCGGTAACGATGGTTTTACTGTAAATATCGGAGTGCTGCGATGCATGCTTCTCCTCTTAACATGGAATGAAAAACGTTTGGTTTGGAGGCGTTGTGCTTGGGAACGAGGATAAAAATGAAACACTCTCGTTCTAGCCATTTTTTTCTTATTTCAAGTCTGAATGTGAACGAGAATGTCTTAATTTCTTAAAATCTAATATCTATTCTTCTTTAATCTTCAAATTCCATTCCAATCTCGAGTACAAACCGAACATATGGGAGGATTTGATTATTCTGATTCCAGTATATTCTGATTCTAATTTCAATTTCAATTATGAGTCAAATACATTCTTAAAGATATATTTAGTTAAAAAAAGTTGGATTCTAAGATTGGAATAGAAATAAATGACTCATTTGGTTGGAGGGATTCCTAGTTCCGTCCCAACTCAAAATGAAAATTTATTCCAATCCTCCAAAATTCAATCCTTACTCTCTCTTAGTATTCAAATCCCATGTCTATTATGATTTCGATTTTAGTCGCAAAATAAATATCTCAAAGGATATAGGATATAGCCATTTCCATTCATATCCATTTCTATTCTAATTATAATTCCGGGGAACCAAATGCATGCAAGGGTGAACCACATTGTTTGTCCATTGGTTTGACGTATTTTAGCCCATCATTATAGGTTTCAAACATTGTAATGAGGTCCTCAACCCATTCTTGCACCAGCAACTCCCCACCCGCGCAACCATATCCCACCCAAAAAGCCCGACCCCAGAGCCAAAATATAATGTGGAAGTACACTACAAACGCATAGCCCAAGACCAATACTAAAATCAACAAACAAAACTTTGTTCCATTATCGGATAAATTGGACATTGAAGAGTTCCTGAGGGGGCAGACGGTGGCTTGCAATTTCTCGATAGGTCAAAGTCAGACTCAAAAGGCCTTCATAGAGAGCAGAAGACAATGCCAGTTCACGTGTGGTGAGTTCAGGTCCCCAGTTGATTGACTCAACTTATAGAAAGGTCCCACCAGCTTCCCCGACCATGCAACATCTATCTGCTATCACACTTTCAAAATGTCCTGGCCTCCCATGATCTCAGTTGATGGTGTTGTTGGTTCATGCCATGCTTGCATTCGCTTAATGCCTAACTCTATACTTGAGTCCAACCACAGGAAACACCGATAAATTTTCCATCTACAAGACACCAGCATGAGGCATGAAGCACGCATGCATCAGACTCCATGCACGAAGACTTGCCATGGAGGTCATGAACAGTGGCATCTACAGTGTCAACGGCCCTCCAATCTAAAGAGAAGGGAAAATATTAGAGAAGAGAAGCGTCCCGCAAAAGATGAGAGAGGAGAATCACGAACGCTGTTTAAAATGATCGGCTTGAACGAAGGCCTCAAAGGGGGTTAGTGTGGTTTGAAGGCGATTGGCAAGAATAGAAACATTTTTTTTTCCTAAAATTCTTGTGCCCCCTCACAGGCTTTTGAATACTGACTTCTAACTAACAGCCACTCGCATCAATGAATCACCATTCACCAAATGTTTAAGACCAATATCTGGAGCAAAACAAATGTTATTTTTAAGAGTGTGGACCAGCAATTGACCCCCCCAAATAGCAGGAGAAACCCATAGATGAGAAAGACGAAAGCAAGCGAGATGACAAAATCACATAATAGAGCTTTTAAAAGGAACAAAGATGCCTATCTGAATCCCACTTGTAGAAAGCCATCCAAAAGGAGAGAATAAAGAAACAGAGAGCGTCACAGAAAGGGGAATACAACTCATCAACCAATGAAACAAGGCACTTTGGGACAATGGGCAGAAATAAAAAAGCAGCTGATGCTTTGCTTAACCTGGCAACTTTATTCTCTTAGTTTCCCTCTAGCCATTCTGATTTCTTAAATTTTGCTAATTTTCGTTTTACCACTGTATGCAAATTGTTCTTTTCTTCTCATGGTTTTGCATCTAAATACATGTGCGAACCACTTGGGCGTCAACCAAAATACTCCACGGCAGCATCCTTTATGAAGTCAATGGTTAGACATTAAGAACTTTGCCTTAAACTCATAAAGATGAAGCTTTTCCCTTCATGTGCCCCATTTCATAAATATTTCAGCTCTGCAAAAAATTTAATACTAAGAGTTTGCTTGGTAGATCAAATTTCATTATACCGGGTAGGAGGGATTTGACAAACGGGGAACTTCAAAAAGTAGTAAAAATACAATTTTTTTCTGAAAGCAACAATTTTCAAGTGTTGGAAAACTTCAAATGTTCCTATTTTACTCTTCCTTAACGACATTTAAGCTCTAATTATCACTTACATCTAAATTTCAAAATGGTTGGTTCAGCAAAGTGGCGTATTGTAATATTTAATAATCGGAAGACACTGAATAATTTTCCAACAGATAGCTTATGTGCTTAATTTTAGTCCCATTTCAATGTACTTGTTGCCCCGATATCTCCACAAGGTCACGGTAGAACCTCTTTACCCATCCAAACTCAAAGATGGAGGACATAGAAGACAACCTACTTAGAGCGAACCACAATTATAAAGGAAGACGGAGACAAGGCCACAGGTTTCTAAAGCCACCAATAATACCAGTAAGGCACAATTATGAAGATGAAGATGGAGACAGTTATCCATGCACATAATGAGGAAACTTAAATAATAATTTAAGATCCGGTGAAAGAACAAAACAAGAACGCTTGATATAGTAAATAGCAACGGACACCAACCACCCTATGTCAATAGTTACATACCAATTACAGCAGCAGCCAAAGAGTTTGACAGCGTTGTAACTACGCCACCAGACATGAAGAAAACTTGAATGGAACCCAACAAAACTGGTGTACTTTCCAGCATGGGTTTTTCCAACATTAGAAAACCAGTTAGCTACCATCTAACCACTAACAGAAAATAAAGCATTTAAAAATTCCCATAACAAAAGCAGGTCACGTAAATAAGCAAAGGATGAACATTAAGATTTTTAGAAACATAATTTTGGAATTAGCTATTGGTGCGCAGAAGAATTAGAGAACGATGGTTCATCCAAATAAGACTAAGCAAGCACCTAGTGCTGCATCAAACACAAGGATATGATCCTCAGAGATTACTAATTTGATGGCATTCTTCGACATGATATATTTTACTGTATATGTAATGGAACGCCAAGCTAATATCATCTAGATAACAAAAATGTTACAGGTACCATGAGCACCGAGGTAGGTCAGGACTAATCCTCAAAATTGAATTGCTACTGCAATAAAATGAACCAAAGAAAGGTCGCTTAGATTACTGCAGAAGCAGGAACAACTTACCAACATATTCCTTCTACCAGTTAGCACTGTAATTAAACAAATGGCAGAATTATGTCAACAGATGATGCTAAAGAAACTGAGGTATTTTCTAACTGCAGGAGTTGGATTTGGATGCAAATTGAAAATCATACTAGAATAAATTTACATTAACAGTTAACTTAGTCAGCTCAAAAGTGCAGCAAGTTTTGTGCTTATAGATTATAACCACAAATTTTCAGATAACAAAATCCAAAATCAGTTAAGGTTGGCTTGATATGAACCATCCATTCCAATATAGGATGGACCCTTCCCAGTTAATTGTTGCTGACTCTGGGTTGTATGTTTTCCCATGATTCTTAGATGGCTTTCCACCCCTCAAACCAGAGAATAGACCCTCAAGGATTTCTTAAACAATAATGGCAGTTTGTGCAACTCATGGTTAATGTAAAACTATAACAAAACAAAATCCAAAACGGAAGTTTGAGACATGCAAAACAACACTGGAGAGACAAGATAGATCTCCAGTGCTCCATGTAAAATGAAGAGTGCAAGTAACTCAAAAGTTTCATACATGAAAGATGGATCATACGCCAACATAAGCTTGGAAAAAGGGGTAACTTTTACACTTAAAAAAAAAACAGTAGTAATAATGAATCTCTGATCCATAACATTTGCAAGAAGCATGGTACTTGGAGGCCTGAACCTTAATTTCCAAAGTGCATCCCAGACACATCTTCTTCCTGTCTTCCACAAAGAACAGCTGCCAAATGTTTCCATTGCCTTCTTATTTACATTGGAAGTAGAGCATAACCGAGCTTCAGCTTTTTACAAATGCTCTTCCGCTCCTTCGATGCAAATTGGAGCAAATAGACGAACTAAGATGAGAGCCCAGAAAATAGAACAGGGGAAGAAAAAAGAAGCAAGTTTTCTCACTGCTCCATGTCTCCGTTACCGCCTTGCTATTGCATTCCCATTTCCATCTTCCGATGCCCAACCGAGGCGCCTCCGTGAATTCAGTGTAAGAGGGCCACTCTGGTTTCTCCAGGAAGATGATGGCCCCGAATCCAAATTCGATCTAGAAGAAGAAGAAGAAGAAGAAGGCCGCATGCGTCTAAAAAATGAGAGGAAATTTTGAAATGCTCGGCGAATTCCTCCACTCTGCCGTGACCGAGTCCCTCGAGAGGGCCAGGAAATCCTTCTCGGCGCACCCCCTGCATTGAACCCTCCATCCATCTCCGTGTAAACAAGAGGAAGCTCGCGTTCCCCGGCTCGCCTTCCACCCGAGAACCTCCCAACAGCAAAGCCACCACCTGGAAGCCTCCAAATTGTGAGCCCGACCATATCATCATCATTAGGGGATTGGTCGTTGCCATCCAATTCCGGCGAGCCCCTTCTAGGAACGTCCGAAGGCAGCGCATGGCGGCACACAGGGCACGAGTTCCGGAGGCAGAGCCATGGCAAGATGCAATCTTGATGATAGATGTGCTTGCAAGGCATCTCCCGCGCAGCGGCACCGAGCTCGAACGGCTCCTTGCAGACAGCACAGTGGGAGTCGGTGCTGATATGGCTGGCAACAATCTCGATGCTGGGCATCGACTCGATGGCGGATTTGGATGCCGGCGGGTGGTCGCACACGCGCCCATCCCCAACACCGTTCATCTCGATCTGTGCCAGCTGGTCCAGGATGCGGTCGAAACCCGACCCCATCAGGAACTCCGACATGCTGGAGGGCAAGGGCCGAAGGCCGGAGCCGGACCCGTCGTCGTAGTAGAACTCGAAGCTGCCGGAAGCCGAGCGATCCGAATCGGAACCGCCACCGCCGTCGGAGGGGCCGCGGAGGACGATGACGGGGTTGAAGGGTGAGCGGTCGCCGGCGGAGGCGCGGCGGTGGCGGCGGATCCGCATGTCGGAGTGGTGGTTGGGGGCAGCGGCGCCGGCAGTTAACCGCCGGTGGCGGGTCTCCGCCAACGTGGAGGCGGCGAGGCGGGGAGGGGTCTCCACCTCCTCGAGGAACCCTCCCTCGCAGTCGGGGCAGACGATGGCGTCCTCCGGCCAAACCCTCACGAAGCGGCTACACCGGTAGCACCAGTACGACGACGCCGTCGCCATGACCTCAGAGCAAAGACCCCAAATGGATGAAGACCAAAGAAACGCGAGATCCAAATCGAAATAAAAATCCAATTTTTGGGAGCCGCGAGGGCAAAAAATCGGACCTTCTCGTCTAATTCTAACAAGAAATTAGAAATTGGAGATCTAGTAACCGAATTTCTTGGGAGAAAAAAATAAAAAATAAAAAAAGGTCTCTCAAAATCCCTTGCGTCGATCTTACTCGACTCCCTCGCGGTTCAAGGGGCGAAGACGACGGAACCCTAGAAAGAGGTGGAGAGGGGACGTGGGGAAGAAAACATATGGCGGTGACTGGAAGATCAGGAGTCACCAGGCGGTTCTCCGACCGGCGTCCAGAAACGGAAAATAACAGGGTTGGGGTGGGGGCGAAGGCTTGGAAATGGATTTCAGCTCTGGATTCAACGGCGGAAGCGCTTGCGCGTTTTAGCGTGCGACCGACGCCTCCGACAGTACGGAACGATAACGTCGCGGCTACGTGGAAGCAAAGCATTGGTTAGGTATCTTACGGCGTTGTCGCCGTCGACGTGGACCTGTCCCCGTTTGGTCAAACCTGACACCTGATTCATGGAGGACCCGAAACGCCCCTTCGAGATCGAGAACACACAACTTCTTTTGTGTGATTTGAATGGATCTCCTTCGTGTCTGCTGCTTGATTTTGAACAGCTAGGGGCGAGTCGGGCTAATCAGTGCCAGATATCTGACGCAATAGAAGGGATCAAGTGGATAACGGACGGTTGCGATTGCGGTGGAATAAGGCGCTGGGTTCAACCGGCTCGCGCCGGCTTTAGCGGAAGGTCGCACCGGGTACGCCTTTTTACGATTCTTCCCCATCCCTCTATCAAGTTCAATCACCTACCGTCCATTCAGAAGAATTCAACTGCTCAACCGTAGATGATCGATCAGACACAAACAGGAAGCTGATATGATTGGAGAAACCTTGCACGGTGGTGTTGCTGAAATATAGACCGGAAAAGACGAATTTGAGCTGTAATAGATGAAACCTGTACTATTACATGCAGCAACTTATGAGCAGAAAGCGGACACAAACTTCTCCTAAGACTTGTTAATTCGCATTCTTTGATCTAATTCAAAGTATCTCAGTTCGATCGCCTACCTATTTTGATCTATTCTTTTCTAATATTGAACACAAATTGTGGTATATGTTATTTGTAAAGATCTCTGATTATGTACTTGTTTAGATATTTTTTCTAATTATTTTATTTTAATATTGGACTCAAAATTATGCGATTGTCCGCAAGGCGCTCTCTATTTCTCTCTCTGGATATATATAGATTTGAAGTAGCTGAGGCAGAAAGGTTCTTCCCCAAGTGGTACTATTAGAATATGGTAGTTTACGGCTTTATGTACGATGTTTGAGGGGCTGGAAGGCTCTATATCGTATCGCTACCTGCTTATATATACTAATGCTCTATTTGATATTACCTTGAGAAGAAACGATATATAAAATGTAATCTCTCAATTTTAGGGGATTATTCAACATATGCAAATAATTTGCATGTATGTGACATGTTTACACATGCTTGCTCAAAATAATTTCTTTAGATATTATTTTTAAAAAATTCTTACATAAGATAAAGGGGTCCATCAGCAAAATGTTTGATTTCTTTTCTTGATAAGTTTATGTGAGGTTCAATATGGCAATATCCCATCTAAGATCTTTAGATCGTTTTTATTTAGGCAAATTTGATGGATGCACTAAAATTTATATAAAATATATGTTTAAACCACTCATGCAATAGACCCAAGAGGGTACAGACATATAACAACTCAGAATTTTATTTAAAAATGGCCTAACTAAAAAATAATATTTATTATTTAAATTTCTTAATTCTATATAAACATCTAAGTTTTTTTTTAAAAATAAACTAAATATACATCCATACGGATCCTCATATACTCCACCAATTTAAACTCTGATGTCTTAATTAGGCTCAAGATTTAAATACATACAAATCCATCTATAAATGCAACAATCGATCCATAATTAATCCTAATGAATCAATATCTCGAATCTATATAGGCTCTGATATTATCTATAATAATTTAAAATTTTATTTAAAAAAAAATTAGAAGATATTATTTAATTTTTTAAAATTTGAAAAATAATTAATATAAAATTAAATATACGCTCATATAAATTTTTATAATATATATATATATATATAATTTTTTATAAAAAAAGATAATATTTTTAAAAGAGACCTTACATGCCCAGCAGTCTTAGTCAAAGCATAAGACTTCATATTTGTACATGATGGATTATAATGCAGGAGCGTAACTAGATATCAGCCTTGGTGATTAAGCTAACTAGATATCAGCCGAAGCAAAATATGCAGCACGTTAATGCAACAGTTCAATGCGGCAACTCTTCAGACGTACACTACATCTCCACTTCACTGGCACAAATCCAGCTGTTGGGTTGCAACCCCTGACACAAGTATACATGTGCCCGAGAAGTTCGAAGAATATATCAACAGGATAAATGTACTTGTTTTCAGAATCCCTAATGAAGTTACGATAGATTCAATTTTTCACGAATTGAATATAATGATTTATTGCTGTTCAATTATCTAGGTGTGCCTTTCAATGATTGAAAGCTTCTTTTTGGTATTATTGAATTTCTTTTATTAAAAAACTCTAATTAAAGCTTGCTTCTTGAAGAGGTGAAGTTCTCTTCTTTCTTTCTTTCTTTTCTTTGTTTTTTTTTTTTTTTGGAAGTCACCTAATCTTGGTAAACACTATCTTGATATAGCATTGCTTATATATTATATGTCAGTTTATCGTTTGTCAAAATAAATTATTAACAAGATCAAGCGATTGAAAAATAACTTTCTTTTAGAAAGGCAAGGATTTGATTAATAGGTTCAACATTTGCAAATCGAGGCCTGGTGTAAAATATTTGGATTAATTGAAACAAGCTCTTCTTTATAAATGGGCATAAAGGTTAATGGTTTTTTCTAACCTTTTGTGAGCAAAATAAATTAAACAAGCTTATTATTCTATACTGAAGTGGAGCATAAGAGCTAAGAAAAATCTTGCACAGCTATCTCCTATCTAGCATGACATTAGCCATATCATGGGGCCTTCTGAAATTATATTTCTTTCAAGCTGGATGATGAGGCAAATGTTTATTTTTGGAAGGATACTTGATTGGATCTTACCTCTTTGTCCGAACAGCTCGATGGTCTTTATGCTCAAGCAATTAAGAAAAATGTCTCAATTGCATCTCATTGGAGTTGAAGAACACTTGATTGGAAGGTCAATATTTGTAGGCCTTTATCTCTAAAAGAATCTAATATACTAGACTTCCTTCACAACACTCTTTCCTATATCTTGCCATCCTACGTAGGTGATGTACCACTATGGAAGCTCACGTATAATAGAATGTACTCAATCTCCTCTTATTACTTCTTAAATAATAGAGGACTGAGGTATCCTTATCAAAGCATTCTTTGGAAGGCGGTGGTCCCGATGAGAGTAAAAAATTTTATTTAGTTGGTATTAAAAAATAAGATGCATACTTATAAGATGCTCGATAAGAAGAGATGGAACATTGGTTCTTCATACATACTTTGTAGTAAAATATATGAAACAATCCATCATTTAATAGCATAGTGCTCCTTTGTTTGCTCTATTAAGAGGACATTGAAGATCCAACTGAATCTAAGATTATAGCCCATCAATTTGCATGATCTTCAATCCAATTGGAAAAAAAAGAATTGAAACATGCTTAATAATATTGCAGGAAGTTAATTAATGGCAGCCATTTGCTGAAAAATTTGGATGAAGAGAAACAACCAACCTTTTTTTGGGGACAAGCTCAATCCACACGATATTAGAGAAAATTCTTCATCTTTATCAATCTTGAAGCCATCTTTGTTCAAAAAAGAAGAAGAAATTATATGTGCAACTCTGAAATTAACTTGCTTCACTCTCTACTAGCAATTCTGTGCTTCCATCTTCAACTTCATTTAATATTATGATCTAATCTCCATTTTATTTTTATTTTTTTTTACTTTTCTTGTGCTTGTTTTCTACTTGACCCTCTCTATTCCCTGAAACTTCCTCTGTTTCAAAGAGGATAAGCCTTATGAAGATTCTTCTTTGGAAGTCTTTCATTGGAAGAAAGTGTTTGCTTCTTCCCATTTCATCTTCAAAAAAAAAAAAAAAAAAAAAAATGGTGGTTCACGAAGAAGCAACAGCATTAGCTACTTGTTTCTTTTCGCCAAATTCAGCGCTCTACTCAAAGATCCAACTTATTAAATAATCAGTTGATGCAATTTAAGTTTATAAAACAAGGAATCTGTGAATAGAAACTCGACCTAGTGGTCACGCCCGTCTACTCAGCAATCAGAGGTTATGTATTCGAAACTTAGATGGTGCAGCCCAAAAAATGTGGACCTAAGTAATTATATTTCAGGTTAGTCTCCCTCTCTTTCTCCCAAAATTTGGCCCTCCAAGATCCCCCTACATGGGGAAGGATCCAGCCAGATGGAGTTATTGTCAGGATGAGAGGCGGATGGCTTGTATCATGGATCCATGGTAAGAAGATAAGGCTTGTGTAGGTCTGGTCCAATCATGAAGTGCCTTGCATGTAAAGTGTGATCATCCATCCATGATGATCGGAAACATAATAAGGATACAGCTATACAATTAAAACAGTATGAACTTAAATTTATAGGCTTTAATCAGAATGCGTAAATGGGGTCACCCCTCCATAAATTATTGCAAGCCTTTTTAACACAACTACAATAACCTATCGTTATCCATGTAGTAAGAAGAAGTGGCCCCTTGCATGGCTCCAAGGAACCCATTTGTTATTTATTTATTCTGCGGACAAAGGTAGAAAGATGCATCGAATACATTTCATGCAGAATGTCAGATGAACAAAAGATCCGAGATAATTGTCAACGAGAATAATTCTATACAAATAAAGCACGAACAGAAAAATGAGCATGAAATGAAAAAATAATCTGTGATGACAAGTTTTCATATTCTGATGTTTTATAACCCAGAAAAACACGACAAGAAAAAGAAATGAGTACAAACCTCTTCCAGCTCCAATTCTGCATCTTTTGTACCAAGTCAGGAATTTTTTTCTCCCGGAACAGACAAAACTACTTTTATTATGTCAAAAACCTTCTCCAGCTTCTGATGAACATCCTTATGAATGTCCACATGGTATTGTTGCATCATGATACCATGGATACATGATTTTAACGTAATGTACAATTAAACAGATGGCAGACTAGACTAGACATTTTATTTAAGTTAGTAGTTTATATATATGCTCAAGTTTTCTACATTTTTCAATACACCTCTATTTTTCTAATTTTCTCGGTCAAACTTAATTTCATAAATATATGTAGTTACAACCACCCTCAAATCGAACCAAGAGAAACTAGATGACCTGGACCGTGCTCGACATTTTCTGCAACCAAAACCCCGATATTGGGAATATATATGTTATTTTCTGCAAAGCAGTAAATTTGTTAGGAAAGCAGGAACCAATAAGCAACATAAAGAGCAATAATCTCCTAGGTGGAGATGCTAGAAAAAACTGAAGATTGCCTGTAACATCACTTGATATACAAAATCGAGATCCTACTCTTTGCTTTCTATTTTACTTGCGGGTTGTTCCTATATATTCTTTTTGGTTTCAGTTTAAAGCAAGCAGTTTTGTTTCAGATTCTTGTTAAGCTCGGTAGGTAGTGAAGGATGAAACAGTTCATCATTTACAAGCTGTATGTCTGGTGAAACAAGTTCCTGACTGCCTCGGTTACTTTTTGAATATCGAGCTTCTTTGATGTTTATAACCTCTTCTTTCAATCAGTCCTGCAAATGTTATAAAAAAATCCAAAACAGAATGATCATTTAAAAACATGTAGTGCTAGAGAATGACAGCAATAATAAACTTAGCCAACTTTAGAAGAACTTCAGTAGAATGTCAGCAGCCCATCTCAGAATAGTTGGTGAACAGTAGCTACTAAAACCTATAGTTTACAATCAGATTTGCAAAGGGAATAAGTATTATAAGACGATTATCTCCACCAGCATTAAAAGAAAAAAACACAAAAAAGAGAAACATTTGACAAGCCCTATCCTTGCATGGGTCGTAGCCCACGAGAAATCAGTTAAAATTGCATTACAAAAGAGAAACATTTAACAAAAGCAGTTGGATTTGGTGGTGAATAATTATGACTGGGTGGTAAGAAGTTTTTCTAAAAAGAAAAAAATAACATATCTACTGTTAATATATCTTCCTTTTGCCCAATTGGCAGACAGCTTCATACGTCTTGTTGTGAAACCCAATCATATGACAACCTACCTGCATATAGTTTGTTCCAAAATTAAAAATTTTACAAAACATATAAAAGCTTAATTAATGGAATGAAACAAGTTTCAACAGAGCATTTACAGGTATTCCATCACTAAGATCCTCCTATGTCCAAGAGAAAAACACTTTAATCTTAAACCCCAAAAGTAATTTTCTGCAAGTCATGTAGAAAGCTGAAATACCAAAAAAGATAGCAAAGCACATAATCTTCACCGATAAAATTGCAGATAAACCATTTTATTCCAATTATCTCCTGCCCTAAATGAATTTAGATCTATCCAATGATTCAACCAACAATCGCCCACGAATTTGGCAACAAGGTTAAAAAATGCACTGATGACTAGTTGTGTGGAGAAAAACGATGGTACGCTTTGCAAAATAAATAAATCCATCTGCCACAACCTAGTTATCATCACTTCCCAAGCTCCCATCCATTAAAAATAATTAAATTTGAATGCCAGCCAAAATTTTGAGAAGGATTAAAGCTTAGGATCATCCATAATGCCAGCGAAAAATCTTTTAAAAAATAAATAAATTCGAAATTTGAATTTGAGGTGCCTCTTCTTCTTGACTCCACAATCGGCTCTATAAATTCCAGCAAAAACAGAAGTAAAAGGGAAAGAACAAATTTTTCCACCAAAAAAGAAATGATGTTAAAGAGGAATATTTAAGAAAAACAAGTGCATCATACTTCGCAGTCCAAATCGGAATTGAAAGAGGCTTTACCCGTTCTTGTTGGCTTCCATGGTCATCGGCCAAAGAAGTGGATGGCAGAAGAAAAGAGGAGACGGCCGAGGGATCGGACCTCCACCGTCCGTCGACGTGAGAACGCTCAAGGTGAGTTTCCATGGTCTCCGTCGAGGAGGAAGGCCACCGGAGAAAGGATGGGAAGGGGAGGAGTCGAGAACTCGCCGGAGAATAATATTGTACTGGAAGTCGGGACGTGCCCGGCACGTGACGAAAAATTGGCGTTCATTTTAGCGGGATCGAAGCCGCGATAATTACTTCAAACTAGCATGCTCCACGTGCTTCGCACGCGAGAAAAAAATTAGAAGCAGAAACCCCGGTGTGAATGCCTGAATGGCATATTAACGTACCTGCCTTGGAATATGATAAATCGTACGTAGAGACGTACAGATAATTTAACTAACCGTCCGCACGGTTTCCTTGTTTGGTACATTAATTATCTTCCCCGCGCGCCCACCCTTTATTTATTTATTTATTTATTTATAAATCCTCATTTATAAAGTAAATCTGACATAATTAACCATATATATCATTATCAAACTTACAGGATTTGCCAACCACTCTATAAATATGTATAGCTTCAAAAGGCTATAGGCGTATCTTCATTTTCCACTAATTTTGCCTGAGTGGATAAGAATCAAACTATGAAAGTGCTGAACTGAATAATTATTTAATAACCATCCAAAAGTCTCCTTCATGGGTAATGTAAGTTGAAGATGTAAATTGAAGAATTAACATTACATCCCTTTTTAATTTTTCAATTACCTTTCAAAGTACTGTGAGTGTAGGAATAGAATCTGTTTGATGAAAATATGATAATGTTCTATTGCAGTTTAGGTCCAAAAGTATATAATGGCCATGATCCATTATATAATTAAAGTAAGAAATGTGATATATCTCTTGATAATTTTTTTAATTATATTTAGATCCATTGTCATGTCCATCTGGATCCACAATGTTACTCCAAGACAAGCCAATCGCCTTATTTGTCAATAAACTTTTAACTATATAGGAGTTGAGTGCTCGGTGCAAGCCAATTATTTAATTTAGAGCTAAATCTTTAACCACGTGTGGGTTACATATTGCATATGACTTGTATATACTAGATGATAGTTTATAGCTAATGTTTTGACATATTTTATTTATTTTTCTAGTAATTTCATTATGTTTAATGATATTGAATTTGACTTTTGAATAAAGGTTCAAAAGTCGCCAATTGGTCTAAAAATACTAGAGTGGCATGATTTTCGATCATAAAAAAAGAAAATAACAAAATAGCCAGGTTTTGCCAAATGATTGTTCAACTGCATCCGATAAGACTGAACCATAACTTACATTAATTATCTTTTGGTTAGAGACCGCACCGTAATAAAGTTTCATTAATAATTATTGATCCACCAAATTAAATTTAGTTGAAATTTATTTTATCCAGACCCAACCTATCCTCAAAACTTACCTATATCTAGATCAAGATGTCCCGAATCCATTTAGGCTCTAAAAACTAAAAGCATGAATCCCACGGATTGCAATTCTATTACAAGCGTCTTAGGTTGTGCATATTGCGGATTGAATATTTTAAATACAATTAAATTTGAGCGTGCATTAGTGAGAGTGTGTGTAACATTTCAAGTTTTAAGTGACGCATTCAATGGTCCATTATCTGTCCAAGGAGAATCCTGTGTCGTAGCGACATGAATGTGTCGGAAACAAGCGTACTCGTTTCTTTGCATCTATCTTTAAAGACAAGCTGAGCCCAAGTAGTACCCTAGCTGGTTTTGCCTGAATACCGGGCACCACTAAGAAAGATGCTAAGAATGATAGAGAAGAAGAGAAAACGACAATGGGCAAAGCAGAGGGAGTACGCTGGGCACGGAAGAGCAGAGAGAGAGAGAGAGAGAGAGGGAGGGAGAGGGATGAGAGTGGTGGAGTGGGGGGGGGGGGGGGGGTTGCATCTTTCGCGCGAAAGAAGGTGCTTCTTTCTCTGGAATGGACCGTTGGATCACCCACCGCACAGATGTCAATGTGCTCCGAACCCTGTCTGCACGGTTCCGAAAGCAAATGGTGCATGATCCAGTGGTGGATTCGTGCAAAGGGAAGCGCATCCTTCTTTCGCGCGAAAGATACACGGGCCACCTGAGGGAGAAGCGGGGAGGAAAACATAAAACTGCCAAGACTGATTCCAAAAGACGAAAAATAAATAGAAGCGCAACACGTTGGTCCGGAGCTCCAGCCCCAGTCTAATGGGCCAACCAGCCAAACTTTTCTAGAAAAATATTTTATACACCACGGATGGTGTCCCCCAAGTGCATCGCATGTATGTAGTGATTGATTTACACGGAGGATCGGAGCACACAGCATCCGAAAAATATATATATATATATATATATTTCAATTCTTTATGTGAGCCACGTGCATGAATCGATCATCGGAACTATACCGTCTACGGTGCATATAAGGTATTTTCCAACTATCCTAAAAGCAAGCTTACCACGAGTAAGAAGAACATTCCCGACTCTCACAAAAATAAATTTTGAACACATATTAGAGCCAGTTATTACTACATCAAAGAATCATAAAGATAAGAATCCACTGTTATATCTACACAAATTTAAGCGCATAACATGCATGTAACTCAAAACCCCCCCCCCCTCCCCTTTTTTTCCCAAGGAATAATGGCTCAAAACCCAGCAGCTCACTAGTGCAGCAGAAACCCCAGTACCTCCTTCACCCTCCCCATCCATGGTGTCGCCGACTTAAAACTCACGGTCCCATCGTTGCCAGCGAGCACCCTGTACTTGTCTTTTCTTGTGAAGTTGGTGCACTCGAACCCGAGCGAGGCCGCCAAGATCCTCTGCACATAGTTGGCGACGTCATGCGGGCTCTTCCCGGCCGAGCACGTCGCCTCCACCGGCAACTGGTTCAAAAATGTCACTTCGTACACCGGCCTGGGGTTCATGAAGAAGAATATCGGGTCCATGGCCTTCCAGCCCCTAGCAGTGGTCGCATGGAAGAATCCGACACGGTAGTTCATGGCCACCGGCACGATCCGGTCGGTCAGCTCGGCGAAAAGGGCACTGAATCTTAACAAGAAGGGCTCTCGGCATGTGGTGCCCTCCGGGCAAACCACGAGGTCACCTTTCTCCAGCTCGCTCTTTATTCTCTCCGCATCCACACGACGATCTCGGCTCAACCGGACGGTGCGGATGGGCGATAGGATCTCCGATAACCGGGAGATGGAGTAGGTGACGGCCGGGATCTTGCGACAGAGGACCATGGAAAGGACCACCGGGTCCATGAGAGTACGGTGGGTGCACACGAAGAGGACGCCACTTGTTGAGCCGGACGCTGGTGGCGGGGGGCGGCCTCGCACGATGACCTCACCGCCGAAGATGCCGACGATGTAAGGGATGAATTGCAATGGGAGGATTAGACCGACGGTGATGCGTACGAAGGCGACCATGATGCCGATTGGTATCCAGAGGATGATGAGGAAAGCCATGAATGGCGTCGGGCGGCGAACGAGCCTGCCGTCATGGAATATGACTGGGAGCGGACGGATCGACTGGTTGCCATGCTTGAGATCGGCGGCGAATGGTGGATGGTGCTGTTCCTGCATTCCCAGGAATAGAAAGGGTTGTTGTTAGCTCGTCAAGAAGGCATCCTCTTCAGTGAGGGAAAAAAGGGAAAAAAAGATTGCCAAGGAGATATAATGGCAAGAAGCTACTCTTTTTGGAGAACACGAGAGCAGCTATAACTTTTCAACAGTAAAATGGAAATCTTGAAGCTTTTAAACAAGCGAAGATCAATTATATGTAACACTTGGATTTCCATATATAGTTTGTGCCTTGTGATACTTCTATGCTGCCTGGTCTAATTAGCGCTGAAAGTTCTGTTTCTTTTCCCGTTTTTTCCCCCTCTGTTCCCTTGTTCTTCATTTCTTTCTTACATATAGTTCACCATTCCATAGAAACCGGATTCTTTGGTCACATATAAATTGATGCAAATATTATGAAAATAATTCGTGTGGCTTCACCATTTAAATCTCTTGATTAAAAAATTCTGGCCGTATTCCATGTGCCAATAATACACTGAACTCACCTTGCAGAAAGATAAGAACGACTGAGCCGACGCTGAACTTCCCAATCCGATATCCGGCATATCACCGTTAAACAATTCTCGAACCCGATCGGCCACCGATCCCTTGGCTCTCCTCAGAAGTCCGGTGGCATACCCGAACCGATTGACCTCAAGCTCGCACCCGACCACCTCGTCGGCACGCAGGTGCTGCTTTGCGAACCTCTCGACCATGATCCCCGGGCACCTCGTCACCACCACTCGCCGCTCATACGAGCTGAACATGCCCCACGCCGCCATATCGACATCATCCATGTAAAATTTAGGCAGCACCGCCCGCGACACCGCCTCGATCTCCGACATCCGGACCCCGGCGACCGCCACGAATGTCATAAGCTTCAACCCCAGCTTTCCCATGCCGAGAAAGTCGAGCAATCGAATGACGGGCCACAGGAGAAGCAGGACGGCGAAGCGGACCAGGCCGGATGCTTCGAAGGCGATGAGCATGAAGTAGGGGAAGGGGTCGGTGTCCTTAAGAAGAGCGCCTTCGAGCTCCGACACGATGGAGCTGGATATCGGCCGGCCGGAGTATCGACCCTCCATCACCCTACTTTTGCTTCACTCCTCCACCTCTAGCTATAGTTAGAAAGCTTCTTAATTAGTCTATATTGTTCTTGGGAACTAATGAGAGTGAGATATGGTGATAGAGCTGACAAACAATAGTGGTTGGAAATTAAGGTGGAAGAGATACAAGGGAGGGTGAAACGGAAGGGTGGTGGGCTTGACTGGTTCAGGGCTTGGGGTCTGGGGGTAATGAGGCCGTTTAACATCTCACAACCACCACTAGAAGGGAGTCGTCCCACGCCACGCCATGGGTGGGGTGGTGACCGGTGAGCATGCAAACCTAATTCACAACAAACCGATCTACTCTTTATTCTGCTCTCCTCCCTCTTTGGTGGCCATCCGTTTGCTTTTCTCTTTGGTTCACTCCCAAATCCTGGTCCTTCGGCTGAGGGGGTGCCTACCGTTGACCATGTTGCTGTTCTAACCTAATATTATTATAGGAAACATGACCACTTTGCTGGCTTGTGAGGACCAAGGAAAATGGCTTTGGAACTCCGGTAAGTTGGATTAGAAGCTTGGCTTGGATGGATAACGTGATCATGTTTTTAGTGAACGTTGCAAGATAAACGCGTGACGGCATCAGAACTTCGATGACTTGAAGATTTTGCGTTGGAAACTCTGGCGCTTTCGTCAATCTCGAGAAAGTGTCCAGTTTGCGTGAAATGTTTAGTTGGATCTGGTCCGCAGCTAAGTTAGTGGAACGAACCAACTGTAAAGCAGGGCGCACAAACGCGCAGCTGCTGGCGCCCTTTTCTTTTTTTCTTTCTTTCGTTTTTTTTTTTTTTGGTCCGTTGCTTTGTGGTTGGAGTGGACCACCAGGTCAAAGGCAGATCTTATCCAACCAATAATTTATACTAGTTTGGATGTGTATCTACGTGTTTATATTTTAAATAAATATGCCAAACTGGCTGTTTGGATTGAAACACTGGTTTTGGGTCCGTGACTAGATTGTCTGCTCCTGGTCCAGCATCTCAAATTGAATGGCCACTTGATTTGCATGTCTTTAGCTACTCAAGTCCAGGTCCATATGATGCTTGATTAGCATACATACTGTAATAATCTTTGGCTTCTAGCCGATGGTTAATAACTTCTCATCAACGTAGGACTACAAGATTTACTCCTTGCGGGCATCTGGCAGATTACAAAAGTTTTGGTTATAGATATTGTCCATCTAACCCAAAGAACGTGATTGTGATTAATATAACATTGTTGGAATTTGATATCATGGATTACAGCGATGAGAGTGTTTTGCATGATTATTTGAGCCCCACAATTTGATGATTTACCACAAAGATCAACAACTTGGTCTAGGATTGTGTTCTGGATTATAAGTGATAATATTTTCTTCCACTCTTAGAAATCTTGATTCTTGTTCATAATTAAGCTTGATGCTTTCTTGAATTCAATTGCTCCATTCTACTTGCTTCAACAGGATTTGAAACAGTATTACCAACATGATGGTGTAGGTTGAGCTCATGAATCAGATTGATCGAATTTAGATTCAAATTCGATTAGATCAAAAATTTATAATAAGGATCCTACATCACTGATTCAAATTATTGTATATGATTTATTATATCAAAATTATTTATATATAAAAAATTATATGATTTAAAAATTTCTAACATATATATTAAGTAGTCAAAAATTAAATAATATAAATAAAATTAAATTATATATATTTTTTAATCATCTGATGTATAGATTAAAAAATGTTAAATTTATTTTGTATACAAGTAATTTGAGATATTAAATTATATTTAATGATTTAGATAATCGATATAAAACCTTTATTATTCAATTTTAATCTAATTAAATCTAAACTAAATCTAATTAATCATTTCCTACCATATATATATATATATATAAGTTACTGTGAGTTGCTGTGAGTTTATTTTTTTCAATTTGGTCGTAAATCGTGATTTTTGCTAAGATCCTTAAGCCACAGACAACCGATTTCATTGCCTCAACTTGAAAAATTATTGGCTGAATCAGATTTTTGGACCAGTCCGACCAAATTGCGGATGGAATGAAAGCAGAGGGCAAAGGTAAATCGCCGATGGAATGGGGCGAAGGTAAATTTTCATCCTTCCTCCTCTCTTTCTCTCGCTCTCCTCACCTCCAATCCCCTTCCTCCGACAAAATTCGCATTTTACTTTTCCTCATCTCTCTCTCTCTCTCTCTCTCTCTCCCCCCCTCCCTTGGTCATGGCCGCCGCACGGTGGAAAAATACAGCGTCCCAAGGAACCCACCCTCCCTCTTCTCTCCCCCCTCCAGTTTGATCTTTTCCTCCCTCTCCCGTTTGAACTCTAGTGCCGTGATCGAGGACCACCGCGACGGTGGCTTGATCTGATCCAAAAGAACAGAAGCCCGATGCCGGCCGAACACCTTACAGGCACAAAGAAGCCGATTTCAACTTAATAAGCAGATATGCAAGCGTGGTTTCTTAGCTACATTAAACTCCTAAAAAATCCCAAATAAATGTGGGGAAAACAAGCAAGGGGGAGGGGAGCAGAGAAGAGAGATGGGTGGGATGGGGTGGGAGGGAACGAGGAAAGACGAGGAGCTCCAGTCTTGGGGGGGGAGAGAGAGAGAGAGAGAGAGGTGACTGGTGAGGAATGCCCTTTTCTTCAATTTTTAAATTAATATAGGAACTGTCTTTTATCTTCTTCTATAAAGCTAAAAACATTTCCTCCGTAGATCAAGAAGCTAAAAACGATGGGGACGGGAGGCGCCTGTGCTCTCTCTCTCTCTCAGCAGCCATTGGAGGTGAGGTGAGAGAGAGTAGCAATGTGAAAATCGCGATCGACCGCTCCTCTCTCATTCCATCGGCGAATTACTTCTCCCCGATCGGTGTGTCCAATTTGGTTGAACTGATGCCGTGGACCTGATTCAACCTATAATTTTTCCTCAACTTGGCCAGGTTGCACAATGGCCTTCAGAATTCGGGAGGACATGCAGTACAAAAAAAGGTCGCTGTAAAAGAATCGACTTCCCTTAAGATGGAGACATTTGAACTCGACATAGATTTGGACCGGACATGGGTGGCCAATGGTGAGGTAGGCTCCACTCTTTTGCCTTTTTTTTTTCTTTTTGGCAGAAACTTTTCCACTCAGGATTCCAGATCCATCTCCAGCACTGCATCCTCACACCAGAATTATTTTGGGGCCTTACCTTTTTGAACAAGCCGAACGAAGAAGGGCCCATCTCCGGCTGTGATGGGATGTCGCTAAGATGGAGCAACCGAATTCAGCTTGGGCCTTATATAGGCCACTTTCCGGCACCGCTGGGCCTGGCAAACATTCTGATTCTAGGCAGCCCTGCGGTTGGCTCGAAAGATAGAGCAAGACTGCATTGCGAACTCAATAAAAATAGATCCAATTAAATCGAGCCAACCTACTCAGGTAACATGGAAAATAGATTTTAAAAAAAGTGAAGTATTGGGTTACAGTTAGAGCCCACCAAAAGTTGGTCTGCAATGTCCCTAAGCTCACGCAGTTGATCACTTTTGATCCCCACGATTAAAACCAGTTTAGGTCAACCTTTCAGAGCTATTTCCTTGCACGGAGCAGCACCCATGTGGTGTGGTCTGAATTAGAGTTGGGTGACTCAAGCCAGACCATAGTAACCATAAGTGGCTACTTGACCATGTCAAGTTAAAACAGTTGGCTAAGCCCAACAGTCAAAGTTAGGCTAGAACGGTCGGCACACACCGCGTGGTCTTCCGATGGAATCCGTTCACGAATCCGCTGAGAATGTTACAAGCGCGTTCCGTCTCTTCTGAGGCGGAATTGGAGCTAATGATCCATTTTAAATGTGTTTGTGGCCGTCCACCCCACCATCTCAAGTGGCTCCGCGAGCACATATTTTTTCTTTTATTCCTAATCTAATGTTCGAGACCGGTTTCAGTTGAGGGTCCAAGGCAGAAACAGTTGAGGGTTATTTAGCTTTAGCCTAGGCTTTCCCTCAATTCAAGCTTTCATCAACCTTCATCCACGTTGAAATTGGCTAAACTACCATGACACCAATGCCAATTTCTCCAACTCACAGCCCTTTCGAGATTTCCTTTTGCTGCTTTTAACATGGGCAGGATTTCTGGTTTTTTGAAACATGACCATGTGTGAGTTCTTGCACATAATTCAAATATATTTGTTTGGATTGTTGGCACCCCAAATTCTAGCTTGCGTGCTAGCTATGGCTCATGTCGAATCCCATCTAAATATGATCATTTTTTAAAACATGCTTGATGATGGAAAGTATATATTTTATGTTTCCATTTTTTACCAACCTACTGAAAAAAAGCTTTGAGAGCTTTTAATGACAAATCTAATATACAAATATGCTTGCCAACATGCTAATCAAAATTTTTAAGTTTAAAAATATAACTTAAAAATAAAATTATATCTGGAGGGCATTTTTTTATTTTAAACTAAACACTCCATGATATGGTGCATGGCTATGAGATAAATATGTTAGCAAGCAAAAAACTAGAATAATTTATATCTCACTTTTTCACATTATATATCAGTTTTAAAAGAAGGCAAAATTATATAAGATGTTGTGGATACTTTAAGAGAGTGGTATTCACAACATTTTAGATCTCTCAATAGCATTCTATGGTCTCTTTACAATTATTGAGTTCTATGATTTATTCTTCTATCTCTTAACTTATTTATTTGAGTTTCAATGTATCTTTACCTATGGATTACTTGATGAAGGAATGATGTAGATCTTATAAATACTTTAATATTCTTTAAGATAAATGACAAGCACATCTTCAATGCTTATGGCAGCTAATATTTTAATAATTTTAATGAATGCTATGCTGAGTCAAGATCGAACCTTCATTCCCAATGGAAGTCCCTAAATGCAATATGTTTGGCGGCTAGAAATTATATAGGATAAATTAGGCATTTCACTATTTGTTTAAATATTTATTTAGGCACAATCTATAATCTTATGATATTGTTCATTTAGAAAAAAAGTCCTCAAGTTGGATCCTGTTCCTCTCGTAATTAATCAAGCATACTCACCTTGCTTTCCTCTTGATGGTGCCTATAGTGGCTTGTTATTTTGTGTAAAATTATGATTAAATGCCTGCGTTATAGCTATCATTGTAAATATACTTTTATTTTTATTTTAGAGGATAATTTGATTACAAGAGTTATGTACCAGCATGCAAGTTAAGCAACATATATTTTTTTATCCTCAATTTATTAAAATCTTTGATTCGATCATACAATTGGATTTTCTTAGGCCTATCATCCGTTTCAATCACAGACATCAAATTTGTATTCAATGGTTACAACATCACTACTATTTTTTTGATATGCAACAAATATCTGCTGAATATCGGCAAATTATCCAGAGATTCACAAAAGAAAATATTAGAAATTTGTTCTCCCTCGCAGGCAGCAAAATCATTCTGAGATCTCCATCTCGTGCATCCCCTGCCGCTTGTTGCGGGTCCCTTTCCGGATCCCCGGGCTGGCGCCATCACGTGCGGACCGCACGAGCGAATCCAGCCCCTGATGACGTGGCACCGGCATCTCTCCGCCGCGCGGTTTTAGAGCACGAGCCGGAAAACGACACTCCACTCCACTCAAACTAAGCTCATCACTCACTTAAGAAAACGCATCGGATAATGATTTAAGAAAGCCAAAAATAAAAGTTTGTTATAATCCCTTGCATGCATTAAATGAGAAAGAAAAAAATGTACTAATTTTTAAATCGGCTTTCAATTTGGTAATGTCCGAGCATAGGTTACTTGCAAAAACCCTAATCATGCCGAATTTCCCTGTCCGGAACCAATATTGACCGCTGATTCCTTCATCAGACGGTTGAGATTGTCCGAGTGCTCGTGCTTATCACCCCCGGCACTTACCTCAGTCACTGTTCCCTTGCTCACTGTTTCTCTCTCCCCGTCTGTCACTGCTGCTGCTTGCTTCTTCTCTCTTCGTTCCAAGGCCTCGGAGCGGAGAGCGGGGTTTCAATGGCGGAATCGATGGCCGATCGCCGATCGCTTCGAGCTCGGGCGTAGAAAAGTCGCGACTTTTTCATTCGATCTTTCGGACGCCCAAGGCAATTTGGCCTCCGGAGTGGCGATCGGTCGCCGAGCCAGGGATTTAGGGTTTCCAATGGGGAAATGATGTGAATCCTTGTTTTAATGGCGAAATATCCGATCTTTCCGGTTAAAACATCGTGGTGTTTTCTAGTCTCGGAGCTGTTCAAGCAGCCATCTTTCGCTGTCTTTTCTCCTTTCTCGTTTCTTTTTTGGGGTGGTTTTGAAGTTTAGTTTCATCTCCTCTTTTTTTCTTTTTGTTTTTTTGTTTTGTTTTGTTTTGGTTTTTTTTTTTTTTTTCCTGTTTTTGGAATGGTCACTGAGAGCCCCCTGAAGATGCTATCGGAGAGGGGGGTTCGGTCCATGATCGGTGGCGGTGGGGAAGGATTTGATGGGGATGAGTTGGAATTGCTCCTCCGGGAGCAGAGGACGCAGGAGGCGAGCGATCGGGAGCGGGAGCTGAATATTTACAGGAGTGGCTCCGCGCCACCTACAGTCGAAGGGTCGCTTACCGCTGCGGGAGGGCTCTTTGGCAGGGAGGCCGCTGCTGGCGTGCCGGATTTCTCCCCGGGAAATAATGGGAATGCTTTATTATCTGAGGAGGAGGTCCGGTCTCATCCGGCTTACCCCTCCTACTACTACTCTCATGTTAATATGAACCCGCGCCTCCCTCCTCCGATTCTGTCCAAGGAGGACTGGAGGTCCACACAGAGGCTTAAGGCCGGGAGCACCGTGTTGGGAGGGATCGGGGATAGGAGGGGACCAAACAGGGAAGGGAGTGGCAGCTCGCTCTTCTCGCAGCAGCCTGGCTTCAATTTGCAGGAGGAGCGCAAGGGCAACCTGAGGGCGGTGCCTGGTTCTGGGGAGTGGCTGAACCAAGAAGGTGATGGGCTGATCGGGTTGTCACTTGGCCGACAGAAGAGCTTTGCTGATATTCTTCAGGTGACTTTCGGTGGTACCAAATATTCATACCGTTTCCTTGTAGTATGAACGTTCCATTGCTACTTTACTTGACTTAAATATATCCATTTTAAAAATTTAATCTTTTTCTTTTTTTTCCCCTCAATTTTTAACATTGTAATTCTTGCGTGTAGAAACCTTTCTTTGTATAATATTTTCTATGAGCGAAAACCATGAGTTCTTTTACCTGATTTTTCCATTTTGTAGCTGGAGACATTTCGATGCTCCGGTGAAGTATCTTTATTTTCTGCAGTGATCTTTTCTTTTCCTAATTATGTGATTTTACTTGTACATGCTGATACATGTATCATTTTCCCTTTCTACGTGCTTATGATAATTTCCATTCCAGTACATAAGAAATATGGATGACAATGTGTTTCTTTCCATATGTGGAGGGACAGATTACTTTGCATTCGATTTGATTTTGTTGGATATGGTCAACGATTTAACTGTAGTAGAAATGAAAATAGAAACACTCACAACAAAATTTCTGCATCATTTTTCCCCCCCCCCTGAATCCTGTTATTTGATAGCTTGATTGTCTTTTTCTGGATCATCTCATTCATTTTATAAATGGTTAGCCAAGCAAATCACTAATAAGAATATGAGAAGGCCCCAATAAATAATACAACGGCTGGATTCTGGAATGCAAGAGGTATTTACTGTAAATTGTTTAATACTGAAAAATACGTGTGAATTCATAGGAGTGGTTTCCCCGGTATCTTTTTCCTCCTTTTGTAAACCATGCGATAATGCTCGAAGTATTGCAAGGGGCTTATGCAGAATGATTGTAGTGATTAGAGATGGAAATGATTTGTAGGTCAGGAAAAGTAGCTGAATCACCTGAAGTATGGTTTAACATTAGACATCCGTGATAAGAGCAAACATATGAATACATTCATCTTCTATACAAAATTTTATTTTTTTGGGTTTATTTAGTTTACTTGAAAGTTCTAGAGATAAGGTATATTAAGGTAAAACATAGGAAATTTTAGGAAGTTTGACATGATTTTTTATTTCGCCAAAGGTGCACTTATAAATATACATTGATATTGTTGTTTTTCTTTACTAGCCATGGGAACTTGCGGCGGATGTGATTTATTCAAATAGAAGAATCAATAAATAGTTTGATGTGATTTCAATTTAATAAATTTACACTTTGTTTCAGATTATGTATCTATCAACTTTTTCTTTCTTGGAATTTATAGGTGGGTAAATACAGTGGAATTTAACTACTAAGATTAGCGTATAGAGGGACTGAAACAGGTCCAAGCCACTTTCAAGTGAGGTAGACGACTTCACATGTAAACATCCGGTCATCCTGGCAATTTGCATTTTATGTAGTAGAAAAATATCTCTATATGAAATCTGAAGGTTGAAGCTGATGATGAATTGCAGAAAGTCTTTCCAGATTTTGAGAATGTTATTTTAGGTAGTAATATAAATGACTTCACGCTTTCTTCTGTTATTTACTTCAGTAAAACACTTGCACCCTCAACCCTTTTGCAGTTATCTTATCTTGATAATTCCCTGGACTCCAAACAAAAATGTGTTCTAAACTTATCTGAAATCGATTTGAGGGTGAGAACTAGTTTATGATTTTGGAAAATGAAAAGAAGTGTTTGCTTATTGTACTTTGGAAGTCATGTAGATGGAATCGTAATAGCAACAACTTACAGTGGATCTGTAGGAAACTCAAAATTGTGTCAAGGCCAGTACAGGAGCGTCTCTGGTTCAGCAATATTGCTATAATTGAAGGTTCCTATAGTCACAACTTCCTTTTGATACATCAATGCTCAGTCAACATTAAATAAAGGAAATGTGGAAATTAGCTAAGACAGAGAAGTCTGTGGTGCTTCCTCTGTCAGGATTGCTGAGGTCAGCATTTGACTCCTTGACTTTTGTAGCCTTTGAATATTGGAATTGGTTGATTTGAGAGTCAAAGTACCTTGGACCTACCCAACAATTTTGGCTCTGTTTATATGAATGTAAACGGGCTAGAAATATCTAATAAAAATCTATATTTGTATCTTAGCTACCGCATATGGATATAAGTCATATTTCTGTGCTGAAATCAGATACGTAAAGTCATCCATATTTAATTCCTATTTGAATATATAATAAAAAATCCATATATTTTTCAATGCTTACGTGCACACAAGAAACCTCTTTTGATAGAACAAATTGTATTACATTTAATGATTTGGTTAAAAACTTTTCTATTTGTAGCTTTTCTCAAGCCCGTTCTAGGTCATGTCCTTTAGTGCATACATGGTAAGAATATTGCTCATATCTATTTTATATCTGCATTTGATTCTGTGAAATATGGATATTACATCCCTAAATGTACATTTACATGATGAATATCTGGTTTTCATGTTAATATAACACCATGTTCTTGCCTTTTTAAACTTTAACTTTCACATATTATGGAAAGGCTTTTGTATATAAATGTTGTCTACTGTGTTGCATTTTGACCCTAGATTGTGTAAGGTTGCCTCCAAAATTTGGCATCTCAGTACTGGATCCTATATGCCTGGTTTGGTATACTGAGAGTCAGTATGTCCTTGTACTGTATATCGGTTTGGTATTGGTATGGTAGGTACACATTGGTACCAACTAATATGGCAAATCTTGGTTGGCTCCATCTTTATTTCTGGATTTGCCTTTTGTTACTATCACCTACTGCCCATTTTGCTCGATTGTTTTTTCTTACTTTAGCCAAGATTATGTTATGAACTCCATTCTAGCTTTTCTGTCTGTTGTATGTTTGTTTGAGCCATTATGATTTGGTTATTCAACTGCATGTTCTTTTAGTCTTGCAGATGCCATTGTTATTCAGTGCTAAATCTATTGGCGGGTTGACTGTTTGCCTCTTTTGCTCTTGTTTTGTTGCATCCAATTTTCCATAAAAACATCCTATTCCATTCTTTTTTGGTTGCTTGTTGGTGCACTCTTCTTATTTAGTTCTGTGTCATGATGATAACATCCATGTTGGTGCCTCTTGCAGAAATTGAAATTGATTTCATGATTATTTGACTTGCTCTATATTGTTAATCTATAATTCTAGTCACATTTTTTTTTCTTAAAACTGAGGAATAAACATATTCAGACTCTGTGGACAAATGAATTTATGTCAAAAGTCCCATTGATGAATGATGTCATTATTTCGTTGGTGGTTGTATAAGTGATTAGATGGTTGCCTAGGCTATTGATGGCCCTCATTACCTACAGGCAAGCCTTTCCTGGAGCACAATTCATGTATACGACAATACAAACATAGATATATGTATGTGCATCTGTATATAAGTATACAGTCGTACAATGGCATATATATATATTTATATATCTGTGTGTGTGTCTAAATACTTCTGCATACATATAGGTATACATATACCTACATACAGCCATATATATGTATGTATATGCGAGCAACCCCCTAGTTCTTGTGCATGGGGTCTAGGTGGCCTTTATTTGTGGATGGGCTGTGTAGTTTGGGCTCCCAGGTGACCTGCATCAGACGCACATGTGTTTTTGGTAGGCATTAATCCTTGACACCCCATACCCTAGTGAAGCTGGGATTTGAATCTAGGTCTCTGGCCAACCACTGAGAGAATTCACTGTCTTGGTGATCTGACACCTTCATTTTACTTTAATGGCAAACACAAAGATATTTAGATACTTATTTTTGTCTTTAAAGCTTCAGGGTTTTGTACTATTCAGATATCAAAGTATACAAACTTGACATGTACACGTCTATGCAATCCATTTTGATCTCTAATAAAAATCAGATGGGCAAGTAAGGAAAGTGGCTAGAATAGTGCCATCATATACTACGATATAAGAGAGGCTAACAAAGTTTGGTTGCAAGGTCTTAAGTATCAGTACTAGTACCCATACTAAAATCTGAATTATATGTCGATATCAAGTATTGGTTTGCCACTGGTTTGATATGCTACACCTGTTATGATCAGCTTGGTTTGGTACTTAATATCTTTTTTAGTTGTGTTGTACAAGAGGCAAGAGTGAGAGCAAGGGCTGAACTCTAGTGTGTATTAACCCCATACAATCATGGCCACGAGCCAGTATGGTAATGGCTAGCATTTTTTATGCACGGTATTGGGTGGGCCAATGAATAAATTAACTTGCCTTGTTTAGAAGTAAAATTCAAGTATAATAATAAGATTAATGGAAAAGTGGTAGTGGTAATTTGGGTTTTGGAGGACGTGGTTACAGAAGTGCAGAAAATCATTGGTTTATTTACTGATAACACCCTTCATGGAAATAATTTTATTCTCACAGGCTCAGAATTGGAGTTCCAAGTAATTTTGTCTATGGATCAAATCTTTCTTATAACCTCTCTCGCTCGTGTTGGCCCATGGTGGGAAATTGAGGGGATTTGCTTTGTTGTTTGGCTAATAGATACTCTTAGTGTAATTTGCCACCTTTAATTTCACATATCTGTACTAACAAATTGAAGTAAATATATTAACCTTAATACCGAATATTGAAGAGGTTCCGGTAGTTGCCTTGCTAGGCACAGATACAAGTCACCCTTCTTAGGAGATTTCAATAATTTTCCTTGCCAAAGTCAACCAAGTGCCCTTGTGCATGCATAGTGTTGTAATGAAATCTTCACCTCCATTCTACATTAGAAATATCAGCACATTGTGGTGGTCATAAACAGCTGAAAGCTGGTGCTCATATTATTGAGCAATCATGTTGGTCCAGTGGTTTCAACAACGTCCAATCAGAAGATCCTCACTTTGTTGGAATCACATTTGAATGTATAATCACTATATTCATAGGATTTGAAAAGAACAGAAGTGAGGGTTTTGATTTTGGGCGTGAGATGAAAATATACATTAAGAGAACATTGTGGACAACTAGCAATGTTAGAAGTTTTCTCAAAAGCACATATTTATGCATGACATCAAAAAGCAGAAAAAATGACAGCAAGATGACAAATGACTGCAAAGGTGGAGAAATAATGACATGATTTAGATGAAGGAAAGAGATTACTGTGCGAACCATATAAGAACACCAAAAGTTGTTTGTATAATTGGATTTGTGAAGTGGAGAATCAACACATAGCAATTAAATGAATCCAAATCTTGAAAAATTCCAAATAGGAACTATAGGACTATGAAAGTTATCAATTTGTTCTTAAGTGAATGATGTTTGCAACTTTTCTGCTGAAGGAGATAAAGGAGCAATTGCATTAGTTACAATAATGGATTTTCACAAGCATCATTAACAAAGTTAGGGATTTTGAGAATATCTTGGTTTAGCGATGATAAAGTCTAGAGGGCAAGCCTTGGCGCGATTACATGATTGGTCCATGGTGACCTAGGTGTCATAAGTTCAAAATATTGAAATAGCCTCTTCGCATGTTGGGGTAAGGTTGCGTACATTTGACCCTCCTAAATCCTGCAATGGTGGGAGCTTTGTGCAATGGTGGGAGCCTTGTGCACTGAGAAGGCCGTTTTTTTTTTATCTATGATTAAGTCTAGACTGACATGATTGTCACATGGTGACATGGATACAAGTGCCTAATGCTACAAATTCCTAAAAGCTAGCAATTAATAGATTGGGGGTTAGATATCTTCATACATGAATATGCATGAATTCAAGTGTTGGTGCCAATGGGCATGCCTGCTGGTATAGTGCCACTCTGCCATGTTGACATGTGTAGTGTGGTGCCAAAACAAAGAATTATTTTCCCCAAAAAGCACTCAACATCATGAGGTGCTCAGCAAAATTGTCTTGTGCCAAACCAACACTGCTTGATACGGGTGAGCATGAGTCAACATACAGGGTATCTTGGCACATGTGTGCCCAATGCCAGCAATTTGTTGGTATGGCACGACATGGACTAGCATTCAAGGTTCTATGTACTGACATCACCATATAGTACCCAATATAGTTTGGGGGCTCACTAAGGTACTATGCTGACATATAGTGCTCCATATATGCGATATTATGTGTACCCCATAGTACAGGGGCTCGATATGGTACTATACTGACACATAGTGCAGCAGCTATCTTGTTTTTAGTTGTGCACCATGTGTTAGTATGGGGTTTGACCGAACTGACCAACCTAACCCTTGACTGGTATGGGTCAGGTACTGAGACTGAAGGCCTTGCTGCATGGTTGGCACTCAAATCCTTGGTATATAATCAATACATATGGAATCATGTAAGTGCTCAGGTGCTGCTTCACAATGTGTTTATGTTTTACACATGCTCGTCATACACCACAACATGGACATGAGTCCACCAAATCATAGCAATTTAAGACCTATAATTTGCACGATTCAGATGATATGAGAAAACAATTGAAGTTGTATGGGGAACAAAAAATGGCATTCATGGCATGAAAATGTGGAGGCTTGAAAGGAGAAAATTATAAAAAACTATCTGTCTTTGGATCTCATATCTTGTTCTCCGATAAGGCATCTTTTCTGATGATTTATAGTGTATTGGTGTGGAAGAGATCTGATAACCTAGTTGAATAATCATATTTTTGTAGTAGTGAAGCTAGGGCTGGACTGGTTAAGAGAACGTGAATATTGACCAGGGGTAACCCCATCATATGGAATTTGATTATGCTAGGTTGACCTAGATTAAAAGGTTGTGCGTGCAAGATAATAAGCGGTACAAGGGGAAGATTAATAAGAAAAAAAAAAGCTCTGAATGAAATTTGTGTTCACATGAAAGAACTATATAAAATCTTCCTTGCTGATTTAGTTGTATGTAATTTACTTTCGTCTTTATACTCCTTTTAACCTCATAATTGATTTATCGGAGGCATAAGAATTTTTTTGAAAAAATCCCTCCAGATGAAAATTCCTTGTTCAGTCTTGTTAATTAAGGTATATGAGGAAAAAAACATACTGTATTCAATTAGGCCAACCTGACACCTGCAAATTGTTGCAGCTTGTGTGATTTGCTGCCTCCAGCAAATCTATTACCAATTTTGTGCTTTTTGACTCATCATTTTCTTTAAAACTTGAAAGCAAACCTTCTGATTTTCATTTCTTTGACCATGTGTTGTGTCTACAGGAAAGGTGCATTGCTCCGTACACCAAAAGTTACTGAATTAATTATAAATCTTGAAACAGAATGTATATGATTAAGAATACTTTGTTCTTTCTTTAAGGAGAATGTTATCCTTGTGCCATTTAGACTTTATGCAGGATCTATTAGACATAAAGCTTTTTGTTTGTATTATAAATGCTCTTTGCATATGGTTCAAAGTATACTGAATTCTACTCAATAAGATGCTTTATCATACATGGTTCTTCTTGCTTGCATCTGCATCACTAGTTTGCTTACTCATTTTGTTTGTCTTTTTAAGTTTCATTTTATATCATATACTTGATTGCCTTTTAAACTGTGCGCTTTGAATGCTTCAGTCCCCCTAGTCCCTGTCCGGCTATTTCTAATATCTTACCCATTTTATCCAGTACGAGTTATACAACTGCTGTTTCTCCTTTTCTGTTTCTTTATCTTTTATGCTCTAGTACTTTTAAAGCTGATGAGGCCTTTGTTTTATAGCTTGTCTATTATATCCATCATCACTAACCTAGTCAGCTTGAATTTCTAGTAATGTTGAAACTTGGCTTATCTGTCCACTTCTGTTGTTATTCATCCTGTCCTTTTTTTTTCCTTGTCAAATTCAGCCATTTGATTCATTGCCTCTTCTCTAGCTGCAACTAATTTACGAACTCTTAGTTCATTCATATGTTCATCATTGTGCCTCATTTGTATCATCTTTTCATATATTTCTGTCATGCCCCGATCTGACGGTCCGACCCGGGTGGGCGGCAGACGGCCACACATCCTTAGGGTTTATACCCATTGAACATGTAAGGCCTGCCTTTATTCAATAAATAATCACATCATTTGACTCAAGCTGTGGTAAAAGCAAAATCTCTAATATCCTTAATAATGTTTCCATGACTAATATGAAATAAAACAAAGATCCAATGAAAATTTAAAATAATTTCTATTTAAATATAGCTAAGCAAATAACTTTCTATTTCCTATGCTCCTCATTGATCGGTCCCATGTCCCGTAGGATCTTTTGGATTTGAAAAAAATAGAAAAGAGAGGGTGAGCTTTACAGGCTCAGTAAGTTACCAATATTTCTGAGGAATCAAGCATAAGTAGAATTCTTTCCAAATATAACAACAATAGGTGCAAAAATCAAAGTAATTTAAAATTTCAAGACATGACATGCATAATAATAAGATTCAAATCCTTTTTTAGTCTTTGATGATTATGGCCACGATCAGTCCCGTGATAAGATCCAGAAGAGACTAGTCCTGAATACAGAATACTCGATCTATCGGCGTATACTAGTGATTAGCCCTATTGGCTAGGCCCAGAAGGTAACTAGCTCTAATTCACATGGCTCCGATTAGCCATGTAATAGGGTAAAGAGATTAGTCTTGAAAACAAATATGTAAACGCATCAACGTGTGTCAGCAATCAACTCCGACTGGTTAGGCTCAAAAGGACTAACTCTACCAGTGATCAGCTTCGACTAGTTAGGCTCAAAAGGACTAACTCTGCCAGCAATCAGGCCAACGATTAGTTTCTAATATGTGGCTAACGATCAAGCCAACGACTGATTGTTGGCCATATGTTAGAAATTAATTTCTTCTGGGCCTAGTCAGTTAGGGCTGATCGCTGGCAGAATTAGTCCTTCTGAATCTAGCCAGTCGGAGCTGATCGCTGGCACACGTTGATGCGTTCGCATGTTTATTTTTTGGATTATTTGTAATAATTCAGGACCTCATCTAAAAAGGCTAGCCAGAAGGTATTATTTGGATTCGCTGGTCCTGTATAAGTATCCAAATTCTTTATAGCGAATAACCGATATGGGATTAAATACACACCTGCACGGTTCTCACAGACTCCCTCCTTTAAGCCCAGGCATCCTCGTCAGGCTAAGGGTCTAAATTCATACTTTCATTCACAAATGCCACAATCGGCCTGTAGTTAGCCTAACAAACTTGTGCTGCAGTATTCCTTAGTCCACATGGTTATGGGCTGGGTTGGCTCTAGTACCATTTGTATTAACTTAGGATCTCATCTAAAAAGGTTAGCCAGAAGGTATTATTTGGATTTCCTGGCCTTGTATAAGTACGCAAGATCTTTTCAGTGAATAACCGATATGGGACTAAATATATGCCCGTACGGGTCCTCACAATTTCCTGCTTATACTTTGTAAGTTTGTATTACTGCACTGGAAATCCATATATAACATTCTCAGTGTAAAAGGGAGGGAACTTTTCTTTTTTCTTTCCTTTTCTTTCTTTCTTTCTTTCTTTTCTTTTTTTTTTGGGTTGGGATGAAACTTGCGCCCTCATTTGCAACTGTCCAGCTATGAACTGACCAATGGTAGGGAATACCCACCATTATGCATATAACTAAATGTTAAATAGCGTGACAGTTTTCAGATCCTCTGCATGGAGAAGTCCATGTCACATTTTAGCCCGTATAAACCTGGTGCAACTAAAGTGTCTCAAGCAATTTGTGGGATGTGTGATTGGAGGAATGGCTCTGTCATTCATCTTTAATTGTTCTAAAAGATAAAAACAAGGACACCTACAATGGTGTATTGCTAGACCTCCTCAAAGGTTATGTATGGGAGCTAACATAATTTGTTGTTTATCCATGTCCAACTCCTAATGGTTGATGTAAAATGATCATTAAGAAAGAAGAAAATTTGGCAATTGGTATGATCTATACTGATTTATGTTCTTGCCTTTTTTAAAGTTAACTAATGAGACAAGAATCGGCAAGGAGAACAATAAATGAGGTAATGATGAATGCATATAATTTCAAATTGGGCAGGACTTGCTCTACAGATGTATGTTGCGTTAGCTTAGAATTGCTGAAAGCACCATTGCTATAACTTTTGAGCTTTAAAACAACTACGATTTGTCATTGTGGGTGTTGTAATTTTTGAATTCTATATAGTCTCGTGATATATGTATTCCAAGTCTGGGGCAATGACTATATTATGTTAGCAATTACTGTAATTTTTGAACTCTAAGACAACTATGATTTTGTCATTGTGGTAGTTGTGAATCTTATGGAGTCTCATGATATTTATTCCAAGGCTGGGCAATAACTATATTATGTTAGCTGAAAAAAGAAAAAAACACACTCTCTCTCTATTGCACACAATCATCTGCAGCCATTGTTGCTTGCCCAGCACTTGCCTTTGATATAAATGCTTAACTGGCTAATTATTTCCCCATTTAGGATTACGAATGAAAGATGATGAAAATGATAAATAAACCATTAGTTTGGCAGCAGCCATCTTGGTTTCTCGTAGCCATGCATCCTGTCTACTGTGTTAGATGCCTTACATATTATCAAATATAAAGCATTGAGACTTGCTCATTCATCTGCCATTTATGATCTGTTTAAAGTTTTATGTCTATTTTTTGTATACAGGTATCTGTCTTTACAATGCTTTCATAAATTTGGTCTGGTACTGTAGTGTGAAGCCTTGATGATATTTGGCTATCGTTTATTACAGGATGACCTTGGCCATGGAACTTCCATGTCAGGCCATTCATCTCGCCCAGGAAGTCGCAATGCATTTATTGATGGTGTTGAACTCTTAGGTTCTGCTGAGTCTCATCTTGCTCCACATAAAGAAATTGCATATTTAGATGGGAAAAAATCTGGGGGTCATGTCCAAAGTGTCCCTGGACTTAGGAATGTTGGTGCATCGGCATCTCATAACTTCGCATCTGTTTCAGGATCAGCCCTAGAGAGAAGCACCACTCCTGATCCTCAGCTGGTGGCAAGGGCTCCCAGTCCTTGCCTTCCACCGGTTGGGGTGAGGCTTAACGCCAATGACAAGAAACATAACAATGGCTCATCTTCCTTCAATGGTGTCACCTCTGGCATTGCTGAATCTGATGATCTTATAGCTGCTTTATCAGGCATAAGCTTGTCAACTGCTGCTGCAATGGACAGTGACAATATTTCACCGTTGAATCTTCAAGCAGGATTCAACAACCACCAGTCTTTTCTTTTTGATTCGCAAAGTGGCCAAAACCATGTAAAGCAACACACTTTCCTGAAAAATTTGGATCCAGAATATTTACAGGTGTCTTCTATTCCGCAGTCATCTAACTCTTCTATTTCACCTCCACAATTTCAGAATCTTGATACTGGGGATACAGCATTTACAAGTTATGGATTGAGTGGGTTCTCTGCGAATCCTGTGTTACCATCGATGACAGTCAATCATATTGGAACAGGAAATTTGCCTGCCTTGTTTGAAAGTGCTTCTGCTGCTGCTGGATCTGTATCTCTTGGTATGGACTACAGGGGCTTAGGAGGTGGCATATTTGCACCCCCAAATTTAACTAGTCAAGCAGACTTGCAGAATCTTGGTCGAATTGGTAATCAGACAGCAGCAGCTCTTCGGTCACCCCTTGCTGACCCACTTTATGTTCAGTATCTGAAGGCAGTTGAATATACAGCACAAGTTGCAGCTAGCCATAGCAATCCTTCTGTGGAAACAGGTTTTGCTGGCAATTCTTATATGAATTTACTTGGATTGCAGAAAGCTTATGTAGGGACATTGCTTCAACCGCAGAAACAGTATGGGATGCCGCTTCTAGGTAAATCTGGAGCATTAAATCAAAGTTTGTATGGGAATCCTGCTTTTGGCCTGGGTATGTCATATCCAGGAAGCCCTTTGGCAAGTCCTATCGCTTCTCCAGTTGGACCTGGCAGTCCTCTTAGGCATGGTGAGCGCAACATGCGATTTCCTTCTGGCTTGAGAAATTTACCTGGAAGTGTCATGGGCTCCTGGCATTGTGGTCCAACTGGCAACATGGAAGAAAATTTTCCATCCTCACTTCTGGATGAGTTCAAGAGCAACAAGACAAGATGTTTTGAGCTTGCTGAAATTGCTGGCCACGTGGTTGAGTTCAGGTATGCTCAACTTGCATTCAGATATTGACATTTCAGTATTGTTCTCTTCATCATTTTGGATGATATCATTGATACCTGTTAGATAACGGCATGTTTTTCCATGAGATTTCAGAATCATATACAGAACCTAAGAACTCTGGATGTTGTACTTGCTTTTAACTGAATTGTGGTATATATGTATCTTTAGAGAGCAAAAGGAAAAAGGGGTTCAAATTTACATTAAAACGTGCATGTCATTTGGGTTTTTGGGCAATGCAGGGTTGAATCAGCTAGTATGTCCTGATGCTAACCCTATTGCCTGTTACCATGTAATCCTGAATGCAAACTGAGGTATACCAACTAATGCCTCAGTTCCAACCCTATGATCTGGACTTAAAAAATCCTGGATTCCTGCTTCTATATTTCCTGTAATGTTTAATACTCATCAAGGCATTTGCATACCTAAACAGCTTTATTTGTTATGTCCAGTGCTGACCAGTATGGGAGCCGTTTCATACAACAGAAACTCGAAACAGCAACCACTGAAGAGAAAAACATGGTTTTTGAAGAAGTCATCCCTCATGCATTTTCATTGATGACAGATGTTTTTGGAAATTATGTGGTCCAAAAGGTAATCCCACCCCCTCTGCAGTTAGGTACTCTAGTGCTAATTTTCATTACTTTTGGGGTGCAATTTTTTCAAAAAAGATTATAATTTGCCTTTATTTTAGTTTTTTGAGCATGGGAGTGCAGCTCAGAGAAGGGAATTGGCCAACCAGCTTGATGGGCATGTGTTGACTCTCAGCCTTCAGATGTATGGCTGTCGAGTGATCCAAAAGGTATCTTTAGTTCAGTAAATATTTATTGGTGAATATGAATGAGTAACATTATATTAGCTCTTCTTGCTATAACAAGTCCTGTTTATGGTGGTTGGTTTTTTTGGTTGTGCCTTAAGTGTTTTGCTCTTTGCTACTCTGATATCAAGTTGAAATTTGGGATAACTTACATTTTGAAATAAATGAATACAGATAGTCATTTCTTATTTGTCTTATTCATACTTTCTGGTGCTGCCTATAATGGACGTGCTCCTAGATAAGCCCAATATTACTGCTAAGTGCTAACTGTATGAACTTTTCTCCTAGGAACCCCACCTTAGCATGACAGTCCTCATCTTTAAAGAATCTTTTATACTTGTTTTACCTGTTATGATGGACATAATTCCTTGTGCATACTTGCTTTTTTTGCCCTTCACACATCCTCTCCACGAAAATGGCACCCCCACATCCCCCACCCCCCCCAAAAAAAAAGGAGCAAATTTCTGCTTATCCATTTTTGTGTTTCAACCTGCTTCTTCTTATAGCAGGTTTTTCCTCCTGATTTCTCGTTTTTATTGTTAGGAACCACTTCCAGCAGCTGTCTCACCGAAATTATTGTTCATTATGGAATGAATATTGATCCACAACTTGACAGGCAGTCACAGAGTATATGTGTTACTTTAGCTGTTCAAAGTGATAAAAACATAACCAAGAACTACTCTTTTGTAATGATATTTTTCAGACTAGAACGGCCAGAATTGTGAAAAATATTATTGAATTAACTTTAAAAACTACCTTAACTCCTAGCTGGTTGAGTAGTTGCTAATTGTTGTCATTGTTTGTTCTCAATTGATCAGAAACGATGTAAAAGGAGCAATGCTGCCTAGCACACAAATTGAAAATTCCCCATCATGAAAATTCTGCCCATTGGTAACCTACCAAATTTGACAGTGGTTTCATCTGGTTCTTGTCACGGAGATTATTTGAATTTTCTTTAGCTATCGTCATTTCAAATTTTGGAAGACTGTTACTTGTATATGGGTTCTCCTGTTCAGATTTTTAGTATACCTAATTTTAGAACACATTAATCCATTAAGCATGATTTGTACAGAATATTTTGGATCAGAACACCATTTAAAAAATCAAGATAAAATTTTGAGCCCCTATTAAGAACTGCTTTCCAAACCTAGCAAGCAGGTCTTTTGTATCCATAAAAATATTCTACCCACAAAAGAAATCAATCTATTCCAAGGGAACACAACATAAGTGATCAGAAATGTTTCTGTTAAGAAATAGGAAGGTGTTTTAAGGAGCATGTCTTGGACTTGTGTGGTTGTGTGGCACAGATGAGGCTTTGGAAGAATTTTGTACTTGCTGATGGGCTAATTCTTGCGAAGGTGGACTTTGGATGAACTCACTCTAGGGCAAGCTGCAAATCTTGATCTCAGGTTTTTGGGTGGTGATGGAGAAGATTTATATGGTGAATTATAAATGATTTGTTGAAAATATATATTTTGGTCATTTCTGTTGGACACTGAAGTCTGTAACACTGATCAAGGGGCTAATTATGGTTAAAAATCCATCAACATGATGTTTAAGAATAGGATACTATATAGAGTTTTGCATAGGTATGTAGAACATGGTTCATATCTCCAGGTATTGGAATTTCTATATCAGAACTGTTTTCCATTATATTCATAGTCAAAGCATCTCTCTCATTTGAAAAGGAAGCTTGGAAATTAGACTATCAAAGACAAGATCTGCCAACATTTTACCATACTGTCTGTAAGTAGTTGTATTCAGTTATTGGTGTTTATATTAAACAGATAATTTTAGTTTAAGAAATGGTGAATTTGTAATTTCACCATGGAGTTCTAATTATTTGTAACATGTAAAAACATGTTTGGCTGCTGACATCAAGGTCGAGCCTCAGATGTGTGTATTCTAGCATATCCTTTCTCAGCACGCCTACATAACATGAATAAACATGACTGTTATATTTAGCTATTTCTCATGTTATATTTGTCCTACGTTAACAAGTAGCTTGGTGTATAAATAATGGTCTCAAAAAAGTGTGCCATCTGGTCCTTGTTTGCTCAGGTCTGTTATGTCCCATATTATTTTTTGTTGGCTTCTATCTCTCATTGCACGCTAGAGCATATTGCATTTATTTATTTAATGGAGATGGTGCCCATTTTTTTGGGAAAGTTCTGAAAATATCAGCTGAAGTTACAAAAGTTGTGTTTTTAGACATTGAACTGCAGAAGAAAGTTTTAAGAATTCTGTTGTTGTACTTAATTCGTCATATTTATCTGATCTTTTTTTTTATTGTACTTGAATTAAATGGATACATATACATTACGATGCAAATAGATGGCTCAATGTAATTCTTGTGGGTGCAAGTCTAACTCTATGTACATACTATTGTTGCAGGCAATAGAATTTGTTGATTTGGAGCAGAAGACAAAAATGGTTACAGAGCTTGATGGCCACATTATGCGTTGTGTGCGTGATCAAAATGGAAACCATGTTATTCAAAAATGTATAGAGTGTGTCCCTCAGGTTGCCATTCAGTTTATCATCTCAACCTTTTATGATCAAGTCGTGACTTTGTCAACTCATCCTTATGGTTGTCGTGTGATACAGGTACAGAAAATGTTTCATGAACTATCTTATATTTTCTTGCCTTGATACTTAAATGTGTATGTTAGTCAGTACTTCATGGACTTTAACATTTTTGCTTTCCTAATTCAGAGGGTATTAGAGCACTGTGATGATCCTAAAACTCAGCAAATCGTGATGGAAGAAATTTTGCAATCTGTTTGCATGTTGGCGCAAGATCAGTATGGCAATTATGTTGTCCAGGTTTGTAGCATTGTTGGAGTTTTCCAATACGAAGTTTCTGACTGTTCTATCTCTTCTTTTCCTTTCAAGATAAAACACATGAAGTTCATGTTATGTGGATCCATAGTATTTCTCTGAATTTTCCTGATGATCATTAAGGATTTAAATTCTTTTCTTTTATGATTTTACATGGTATCGTTTTTTGTAAATTAATAGCTATATTGAAATCCCAACCATTCTGTGACTGTCTAAATATTGTCTATTGTTGTTGCTTGCCCAAGATGATGGTATTTAACCAAACCAAAAGGACATCTTTTATTTAATATTACCATCAGCTGCAAACATTGACAATGTGAGTATGCAGTTAACTCGAACAGTATTCTTGCATGTTAATGGTTGACTTACAGAACATACATCCTTGGATATAGCTTGACAGAGATACTTCCATTCAAGGTTGGATTCTGCCATATTCCCATTGATTGGACGCTTTTCCAAGAATTTGCCACTAACCTCTTGAAAGAGGCCATTATTTTGAAGATCTGCTTCTATGTTTGACCAGGATCTCCTTCTAAACTTGTTTTTGTTTAGCAAATCAAGTGGGTTGTATTTTTAACCACCTAATGATAAGCACATGGTATATTCTTCCCAGTAGTCAAAGTCATGGTATTGTGACTGAACTTAAGCAATCTATCTGGACCCCTTTCGCATTTTGTTAAAGAGATCCCGTGAAGCTCTGGTGGAGGCAGAAAGGGTATGCTTTTCTTTTTGACACTTTAAATGATGTAAAGAGAAAGGCACTATGACATATGAACCGGATGTTACCTCCTGTTATGTTGCATTGCGATCAAAAATACCCAATTTCTTTATGTGATGCTTTCTTTGACATAGCTGCTTTGCCTTGTTGAACCTCTGATGTTTACAAGTTTGGCTTCATTGTTGCTTTGTTCAAATTTGTTTTGTGCCTAGAATATTTAGTGTCTTCAGTTCTGCATGGCATGCACTTATATCTGTTTTATCTCTTTGGTTTGATATCTATGTCATTGTAGCTTAACGTTTGAGTTCCACGAGACTGATGTTATGGAATCTCCTTGGTTTGTGCTGTGTGCTATTATGGACCTCCTCACATCCATGTTGCTTGACTTGTAACAGCATGTATTGGAGCATGGAAAACCTCATGAGCGATCTGCCATTATCAAGAAATTAGCTGGACAGATAGTTCAGATGAGCCAACAGAAGTTTGCATCAAATGTTGTTGAGAAGTGTTTGACTTTTGGTGGCCCTGAAGAACGTCAAATTTTGGTAGATGAGATGCTTGGCTCCACTGATGAAAATGAGCCACTCCAGGTTTGTTGTGTGTCTTTTATTATGAGTTATGATATGGTTATGGTGACATTATCCATCTCTCCTGGAAAACTATGGCATGAGATCCAGTGTTCTGCCTGCCCTGTGTTGAGCATGTCTTGTGGCAACGGCATTAATGTCTTCACTTTATCGTTTTCCTATGCAGTGAGAAATTTCCACTATTTTTCTTGTTCATGCAGTAAGAAACTATAAGCTGCCTTTTATTGGTTGCACTTTTGCAAGCTACACATTATGAGCATATTCTGACTTCCTCTTATGCATATACTGCATCATTTTTTCATACAATATTTGAATTTCCGTATGTTTTAAAGTGTTGACAGATCCTCTGCAATGTAGAACGATTTTGTCATTCTCGTTAAAACCTTTGCTTTCCTACAAGATGTGTAAACTGTCAATAATACTTTTTGCCCAATCATGCTGTGTCTATACTGAAAAAGAGAAGGAAGAAAAAGTTATGAGAAATTGACAAATATTTAGCACTTTAAAGTTTCGGAGTTACAGATATACTGCAGTTCATGCCTTAGATGCTCAGAAAATGAGAAACAAAGGAAATTAGATTGCATGATATATATGGGATTAAAACATGATAGCATCATGGTCGCATGCTACTTACCTTGAACTGCAAACACACTGGCTGGTCTGAATAGTCTGAGATTTTTGAATAATTGTGCTGTGTGGAGTTCAATACAAGACAGTTTGCTGTGATTTGATCAAAATTTTTATTTTACAGATTAAGACGGATAAACCGTCATCCCAATCAGTTCAAATAGTTTGGTTATAGTTCACTGAATGATGTTGTCACTGCCCATCAACAACAGAAAGGAAAAATCTCTATTTGGAGATAAATCATGTAGTGAAAGTTAGTAATATATGGTTTGCTCCTTGTAATTTAAGAATCCTTTCCTGCTAATGTAAAAATGCGTTTTCGGTTGATAACTATTCATAGATGAAAAGAGAAAAGAGATACTTGTTTACTGGAACATTTAGGCATCTCACTTACATGCTCTCCCTTTTCCGTGTGTGGGTGGCAGGCCATGATGAAAGATCAATTTGCTAACTATGTTGTACAGAAAGTATTGGAGACTTGTGATGATCAGCAACGGGAGTTGATCCTTTCACGAATAAAGGTCCACTTGAATGCACTGAAGAAATATACTTACGGAAAGCATATAGTTGCTCGTGTAGAGAAACTTGTTGCAGCTGGGGGTATAGCATCATTCTCTCTACTATTCCTTTCACTTAGTAAAATCTATATTTCCCTTTGTGCTCCAAAGAAAGGCCACCTATTGGATATTACATAGGCACCCTAAGTTTAAGTCAATCATGTGTCTTCTGGAGTGTATGCTTCCTATTCCATCTTGTCTACATGAGTTTTGCATACAGAGTGATAGTGGTTCTGTTTCTATGAGCTGATCCTTGCATTTATATTCTTAGTGCCTCCTTTAATCTCCCATTGCCTCGTTAATAATTGGCCAGTCTAATGGGTTTTTCTTTCTTTCACAGAAAGGAGGATTGGACTGCAGTCCTCGTATTCCTCTTAGATGGCATAGGAACGAAGTTGTACAGCTAACTGAGGCTCTAGTGTGAGCTCCTTTTATCTATTTAATGGGCAGGTACAAGCTGGCTGGGAGTAAAAATGTTGCTTGTACTGGAAACTGTACATTCTATAGTTCGAGGTTATAGTTTATATGCCAAGCCTGAGGCTCAGAAGGTTAGCGTGCCTGCTGCCCCTGCACAGGAGATAAACGTCTGTACAAGCTTTTATGGCTGTAAAGCGATGGTAAAGAAGAGATGCATATGTTAGCATGACCGTACAAATGTAGCGATGTCGAGTGCTGCCAGCTGTTTAGGACTAGGCAGAACCTTAATTCTCTTTGTTTTTTTTTTTTTTTTTTTTAAATTACTCATGGATTTTATAGTACATTATAAACAATTTTCACATGCAATTTACTTGTTCATGGACAAGCCTTTGGTTTTATTTAGCTCATGATTTTGTCCATGGTTAGTTTTACATTGCTATATTTGCAGCTGGTGTTTATGAATCATATCCAAGTCTTAATGCTTTTCTCTTATGTTAGTTTCACTGGTATTTTCTATCGAAAGTTATTCGATTGAAACTCGTGAAACTCTCATTTGGTTCTTGCTTTACCTGGTCTGGCTGCTTTTGTGTTAATAGCTTGGATTTTGAGCTCATTACCTGCACCTGCCTTTGTTGCATGTAATGGAATCTTATTTCATGGGTGTACAAAACTTAATACAGCTCCTAGCTTCAGCCTAATATTAAAAAAGTTGTACCGTATTTTCATCTGTTTCATTTTCTCCAAGCACTTCGTTGTGAAAGTATCCATTGGCAGCATGTATGGATCAATTTTCTCGATGTTATCACTTAGCATGTGGTCACCTTAGCTGCATGTACTCGATTTCAGTCATAAATTTCCTGATGGATTTTGTACCGTGTGTGGCACCAGAATACCATGTTTTCGAGAAAACAAACAACCTTGTATTTTAACTCCAGCCATCAAGGTACGCAATAACCTAGTCTCCTATGATAAGACGATAGCTCCAAACCTGTTTGCAGCTATAACTGCCTGAAGTACCGGGGAAAGGGAAAGCCAGTCTGCTGCAATTTACGTGCCAATCATGGAGAGAGAGAGAGAGAGACTAGTGTTTAGAAAAAGTTCTCAGAGAACTAAAGGGTGGCAAGAAAGGCACGGAAGGGAACGTTCTGCATGGCAAATTAAACTTCCTTTGGCGTGTTAATAAACATGATAGAATACATCATCCATAGCAGCCATTGGTGTCTATCTCGTGCCAACTAGATGCTCCAGTAAACATGCGCTCAAGCTAAAATTATTCTGATTGCAAATTGTTTTTGGAAAAAAAATGCCCCATAACGTTGCTCATCATTTAGGGTGGGTTGTTACGCTCGACTGGAATTTTGCCCAGGAGCCGATATCATTCTATTCTCATAATATCCAGTGGCTGTACATCTTAAATTCACCTAGGTATCCCAAGGACGCCAAGATCATCATAAACAAATTAACTTCTGCTTGGGTTTGTTTGATATAATTTTTCTCCTATGTAAGTTCGAGGTTTTTGAAGAATCGGGGAAAGAATTGCTTGAGGGTCGGTAGAAACTCCATTCATAAACAACAGAGCTTTTGCGTCCTTTGATGCTTGACAACTTTGCATCATTATGAATTTTGCTTAAAGCGCAGGCTGATCAACGTTAAAACTAACGGCCTCGGTACTATTATTGGCTACTGTTTGTGTTATGTATAAATAATGATATATCTTGTCACGACAGCGGCAACATGATAATAATAGCTTCTTTTTCATAATTTATCTCTCAAAAAATGATATTTTTAAATTGCAATCTTCGTGTCAATTTAGAAGAAAAATTAGTTAATTGATGTGTAGTGATTTTATGAGATAATAATATTATATGTTTGTTATTGTCTCTTGTAAACAAGTAGCATTGCATTTCCAAATAAGCTTATTTCAAACTTATATATTATTTAATTCTGCTTCTAACGGAGAATAACGGTTTTGGACGAGGTCCGTTAGCTGGCGTAGATGGGCGTTATGGTCCTATGGAAACCCGTGGGAGGGAGACATCATCATATCGCTGGCTGAAGCGCGCTAACAATTTAACGATCGTGATCGCGGAAGTTAACGTAGAACCGTTTGATCTTGATCAAACGGCATGCGTTCTCCAGTCTCCCGATATCGGGGAGTAGCTGTAGCGGCAATTTTCCGATTTTAACCCATATTCGAGACCCTTCCTTTCGGCGGCCTCGCTTCAGAGGGTAAGAAAATTAAAAAAGAAACCAGGGTTTCATATAGAAGAGGGAGGAAGAGATCGTTTGATTCGTTCCTTTTTGATTCTTCTCTCGAGGGATAAGTTTCGATGGCGGACGACGGCTTGAAGTGGGAGGGACTGCTCAAGTGGAGCCTTGCTCAAACCGATGGGACCAAACCCTCTCGCAATCTCAGGTATTCTAGGGTTTAAGTCTTAGCTTCCTATTCTTTAGTTGAAGGTTTAGGGTGTATCAGATCTTTCTTTACCTAAAGTTCAATTTTTTTTTCTTTTTCCTGTTCTTAATTTTTTTTTTTTTAAGTGGCTTTGGTGAATGTTATTGTTTTTTTTCGATTTTTTTTAAAATCCTTTTCCATCGATTGGTGTGTGTTTGAACTTTTTATATATTTGTTGTTTTAATTGTTTGTGGCCAGTGAGGAGGATCGGAAGTGGTTCATGGAGGCGATGCAAGCCCAGATGGTTGATGTTGTTAAACGAATGAAGGAGATTACTCTTGTTATGAATACTCCGGAGGACGTTTTGGAGGCTCAGGGCGTTATGCCAGAAAATATTGAAGGTACATTATATGCACCGAGGTTAATTGTCTTTTTTCTATGGATATTATTAGTTTCATTATGAAGTGCTCAACTTATTGTGTTATAGTTTTGGTAGGTGAAGAGATAGAAGAAAATAGGAAAGTAGATTTGAGGATTTACCTTGTAGCTTGGGGCATTCATGAAGAACTTAGGGGTTTATCCGCTTGGCTTGAACCCTGGACCCTTTCCCCTTTTACATGAGTCTATATGCGTTGTCCAAAGTAATGGGATATTGAAGTGCCAGAGATGAGCGCCGAGAAAGAAAGTGAAAGACAAAGGTTGCTGGAAGTGAGGAGTTATTTTATCAGATTTCCCTTCTTAACTTATTACTAGTTTTTAAAAGACTTCTCTTTTGCTGATTCAACAAGAGATGATTGCCTAACACTTTGAAGGGCGTGCAGCCAGTCGTTAGTTTTGCCTTGGTATAGTCTTACCACCACTTAATGGGCATGACACATGCCAATTCTTTATTTCTTAGAACATATCATTATTTTTTTTAAGATGGACTAAATGGAACTTAATTTTGGTTAAGGCATCCCTTGCTTTGCTGCATTCCTGATGGAAAGATACTTTGGTTGTATCTGTGGAAGATCAAAGGTGATTTCTTCAATGCTGTTCAATTCCCTAGAAAGGGAAGCTTGGTTGACTTATGAGAAGGAGTTTAGGATCTGAAAGGCCAGTAGATGGCTATTTTCAATCTTCTTTCACTGTTTTCACCTTTCACTGGGGTCTAGTCTGGAGAAATTATGGTGAATTGTTTTATTTTATTTATTTTGTTTTTAGCTTAAGGGAAATAGTAACGTGGAAAAAAGAGTGCTCTTTTTATGATGAAGGTAATAGAAGACAGGATCCTTTACATATGCCGTTCTTCATTTCCTTTGAATGAAGGCAGTAGAAGATATATGACTAAATTTTCTGTAAAGGTAGTGTCTGCTAATAGATGAGCATCAAAATCATTTTTCTTAAAAAGATGAAGATCAAAATAATGTTCATTTGAAAAATCAATGACAAGTGGCATTAGGTCTGTTGGTTTATTTTATGTTTGATTTAGAGGGATCATCAAATTTGAAATTGATTGAAACATGTTAGACATGACGGACATCCGTAGGTGTTTAAAAATGGATTGTGTTAGCTTATTCATTTGTTTTTATTCTGTATCTACTGCACCATTTATGGTTGTTTTCCTTTCTTTCTTCATTTTTTTGGACGGTCAATAACCATTCGACCCATTTCTGCAGATATGTTGGATCAGCTACAAGGGCATGTTGAATCTATTGACATGGCTAATGGTAAAATTTTGCAATGCCTTTTCTTCCCTTTCTGTACATTGTTTTCTTGTCTTTTTTGTTTGTGTCTTCATGCACATGCCTGTTTGCATGCTTATGGGTGGATTGGTTAGACATGTGAGAACATGCCTGATGCTGTTAGTTGTAACTTCTGTTCTCCCTTCTCTCTCTCTCTCTCTCTCTCTCTCTCTCTCTCTCTCTCTCTCTCTCTCTATTTTCTTTATTTTAGAGAAAAGACCAAATGAATAATAAGTAACTCTTAATTTTTCTAATCCTTGGTCAAATCTTCTTCCTTCTTGTAAGAATGCGATATTTGCATTTTCAAGTTGACGGTTCTACATTTAAGGCCTCGCAAGTCTTTATGGTGCAAAATCTGTAAAATTCGTAATTAGATATCCTTGTTAATTCACTTTATATTTCTTCAGTGAAAGAAATGTTAACATAATAGTGCCTAGCTGCCCTATCTTATTCCTGATGATGTCTTGTTCCAATTCTTCTGGTCGTGAATTGCTTTCACTATGTTGATTTGATTGTCTTATCCGACTGGTCATAGCCTGAGGCAAGATATTTAAATGTGGCTCCAAACTTGAGGCAATAAAATTTTAGTGAACATCTACCCAGCCCCTAGTCTTTTGTGATTATAGCTAACGGGAGATGATGAGTTCTCCCTAATAATGTATGGACTGGGTAAACACCTTACCATTGATTAGCTGGTATAATGCTTTAGTGAATGTGAACTGAAGAGTTAGAGATTGTTCTGACTTTTAATCCAACCTTGAATTCTTGTCATGCAAATACTTAAGCATGAAATGACTCATCAGATTCTTGTTTTTGTTTTTTGTTTTTTTTTTTTTTTTAAATTATGAATCACCCTCAATTCAGAACTTATGAGGAGTGAAATTGATCAAGTAGAATCTAATTTCAGAGAATTTCTTAATGCACATAATCAACCAAATACATAAAACAGCAAAAGAAGCCAAAGAATATCCAGTTCTTGCATGGAATGATGACAACTTATCCAATGATAGCACGCAGAGAAGTAATGAGACTTGGTAAAACATAATTTTGTTGTTATAACTGTTTTCTTGTGTTTGCTGCATATCTTTTCTGTTGCTATTTTTAGAGAATCCTGTATATTGCTTATGGAAACTTTGTTTTATGGACTATTTTTAACTGAATTGTTCTGGGTGGGTGATATAGGTATTGCGAAGAACATCTTTGAGGTTTGCTTATCCTCTCTCTATATATTTTTTTGAATGCAACAGATCTTCACTCGATTGGCGGTTTGGTTCCTCTACTTGGTTACTTGAAAAATTCCCATGCTGGTATTCGAGCAAAGGCTGCAGAAGTTGTAACCACCATTGTGCAAAATAATCCCAAGAGTCAACAACTTGTAATGGAAGCTAATGGACTAGAATTCCTCCTGTCAAATTTCACATCAGATCCTGATATAACTGTACGAACAAAAGCTCTTGGTGCACTATCCTGTTAGTACCTATCATTGTTCATATTACCTTTTTGAAAAAAAAAGAAAACTTAGAACGGAAATATAGAATTATTTGTTAGATTTCATTATATAAGCATTTGCTAGAATGATAATTCGAAGTGTTCTCATGTGTTATTCAGCATTGATTCGGCATAACAAGCCAGCGATTGCTGCATTTCGTCTGGCAAATGGCTACCAAGCTTTGAGGGATGCACTGAACTCAGAAAATGTCAGATTTCAAAGGTACCTGTCTTTGTTCCTTTACGTGGCTGAAGTATGTGGCTATTAACTGAGTTGTTGGATGCATGGTATCATGAGTAGTAGTAGTCTTTCTTTCTTTCTTTGTTTTTTTTTTTTTGAGTTAAGGTAAGCACCATAATAGAGATTTTTCTGATTAGTCATAATGGTGACAAAAACAGTGGGGTTAGAAAAGGTCAATGAGTTTGTGGATCTCGTGGTCGACTCAAAATTAGCTCTTCTTTGTAGATGCCTAGATCTTGGATCTCCATTAATTTTGAGAGAAGTTGACTAAACTGGATTTGGTTCATAATCTGTTATCTGTGTTTGTGCTGCTAACAAAATTACTTCATCAGGAAGGCTCTCAATCTGATTCAGTACCTGCTTCATGAAAACAACTCAGACTGCAGTCTTGTTACAGAACTTGGGTTCCCTCAGCTCATGATGCATCTAGCCTCCAGCAATGATTCAGGTGTGCGAGAAGCTGCACTAGGAGGTCTTTTAGAGCTAGCTCGTTGCAGTACATCAGGAAATAGCAATGCATTAGCTGAAGAAGATAAGCTGAGGCAGCTACTCGAAAACCGAATTGAGGGCATCAACTCTATGAACTCTGATGATCTTGGGGCTGCTAGGGAGGAGAGACAACTCGTGGACTCCTTGTGGAGCACATGCTACGACGAACCATCCTCTCTTCGAGAGAAGGGTCTTGTTGTGCTTCCAGGAGAAGATGCATCTCAGCCGCCACCTGATGTTGGTGGGAAGCTTTTCGAACCACCGCTTCGGGCATGGGCAGCACAGCCCATGGCACAGGGTTCCAACTCCACGAGTGAGAATAAGGAGAGCCCGCTGTTACTAGGCCCTGGAGCTGTGGAGAAGGGGTCTAGCGCACGCCATGATGGCCCTACTTAAGATGGTGGAAGAGTGGAACCCTAAAGATGAGGGATTGGATGAGTTTGCAGCGACTGACTGACTGTTGTTGGTTCTTGGAATGTTGGCTGTGTTAGAAAGTATTGCACGTTAATGAAATGACGTGGATAAAAGGTAAAATTTGAGATGTGTACGGTAGTGTCAAAACGTAGGTTGCTTCTCTTATCATTAGCTGTTATCTAGCTGCTATGGAACAAAGTTATTTATATGATGAACTCATAATGTCCTTATTAAGCTGTAAGCGGGGTTCTTGGTTCTTTCTTGGACGTGTCATGTTGCAGGAAATAGATGAACTTAGATTATGTGTGGCGCGTGTGATTGTGATTATTTGTTATGGTCAATTTTGGTGTTATTTGGTGTAGTCATATTGATAAATGTGCTTATCTCCTTTCTCTCTCCCGGAAGATGGAGAGTAGAAAGTGGATGTTATGGGCTAGCACTTGGCAAGCAACGAACAAAATTGGACTGCAATTGGATGGAACGGAACTTTCCTCTTTTTTTCACCCCCGATAAAGGAGAAATAACTGCATGCACCAGGTGCTAAATCCCACGGGTATTTCACCGATTCCCGATTGCGCGCTGTCCACCGTGCATTTGCTTTGGGATTTGTGCTGATTCACCTGCACCTGGTGCATGCTATAATTTCTCCGGAGAAGGGACGGTAAAAATCGAGAGGATTGCAAAGAAAAAGCTCTCCCATGAGCCGAACGATCCATAACCGGAAAAGACCTACAGGTGAAGCATTATGGTGTCGAAAGGAAAAAATTCTCCAACATTAAAAAAGAAAAATGCTTTGTGTATCCTCATCTGATTTTTCTAAATTACTAAGGTCCCATTGAGATTAATCTAGTGTGTGAAAATAAATATATTATTAGATTATATAAAATCTAGAAAAAAGATAATTCAAAAATTAATGAATCTCATATTTATTTTGAACAAAAAAAATAAAATAAATATTATAAAAATATTTAAAATAATAAAATTCAAAGAATAGAAAATATATGTAATTATTAAATTTATTTTGATATTTTTTTAAATATATTTAATAAAAAAAATTTAAAAAAATTAAAATATAATAAAAAATTATATGTTTATAATCATTACATAAAAATTAATTGAATATAATAATACTATATTAATATTAAAAAATTATTTTATATTAATAAATATATTTATAAATTTAACTATATTTTTATATAAAATTACCTTCAATCAAATATATCAATGCTATATTTATATTAAAAAATTATTATATATATACACACACATAAATTTGAAGGTTATCTTCAATCATATATTATATTTTTTTAATAATAATTTTTTCTAATCAAATATAATAAATTATTTTTTAAATAAATAAATTTTAAAAATAATCGGATTGACGTATCCTATCAAATTGACCCAAAGTGTAAAATAGATCAACCGTCACGTGTCTGATATGCTCATATGATATCCGGTTTGGCGCTCATTCCGGGTACGCAAACAGTAAAAGCGAGCGAAAATATCAAGAGGGAACGGCCGTCACGTGGACAATTGGACAGACTGTCAGAGAATCCCAAATCAAAACTACATAAAAATTCGCAAACTAAAATTATCCCTCGATGATGGAGAAAGTCTCTCGGAATCTGAGGCCTCCCAAAATATCCCACCAGCCCACCGTCTCCGGTCGACCAAAACCCTAATAATTCCACAACCATCATTCTAACCGCGGATGGGGGAAGAAGCCGATGCCAAGGACTGCGATATGGTGGCCGGAGACAGCGAAGGAGAGGAGGGGCGAGTCCTCGAGTGGGAGGTCGGCCTCCCGAGCGCCGACGACCTCATCCCGCTATCCCAGTCCCTGATCTCGCCCGATCTCGCCTACGCCTTCAGCATCGCGCCGGAGCCCGCCCACACCTTGCTCGACGTGTACCGCGCCTCCCAGAGCACCGTCTCCAGCCTCCGCCGCCACCCCACCTCCTCCTTGGCCGTCGCCACCGTCAAATTCTTCTCGCCCTTTCCCTCTCCTTCCTCCGTTGCCGCTGATGACCCCGTCGTCCTCGAAGGTGAAGGAGACGACGCCGAGAATGGGACCATTGCCACTGTGGCTATCGCCGACGAAACCTGCTGCCTCCCGACGGAGAATTTCGGCGACTACCACTCCAACCGGGCCCTGAAACGGCCCCGCCTGGTCTGGACCGCGCAGCTCCACAAGAGGTTCATCGACGTGGTCGCGCATCTGGGGATCAAGAACGCGGTGCCGAAAACCATCATGCAGCTGATGAACGTGGAGGGGCTGACGAGGGAGAACGTGGCGAGCCATCTCCAGAAATACAGGCTCTACCGGAGGAGGATGGAGGGGATTCCCGACGAGGGTTCATCCTCGTTCGACCATTTGCCTCAGGAGCCTTCGGCACAGATGCCGATGCCGTATGGTATGCCGCCGCCGCCGGTCCCGATGCCGGTCTTCAGCATCGCATTCCACCCCGGACACAACGGTGCGATGGAGATGATGCCGATCGTTAACCAACACCAGGCTGCTGGGGCTTATCATGGATTCGTTTCGCCCCATCCGAATGGAGGAGTGATTGGGGACCAGCAGGGCGACTGGTGGTCTGCTGGGAACAAGTCTGGTTTGATTGTTTCGCATCCTCGTGCTATACCGAATGCTAAGTTAATGTAAATAGAAAATTTTCTCGGTACACCCAAGAGAAGCAAAAGGTTCCCTCGATACTTTATATTGCTATGATTGTTCAATACAAAAGCACGAATTTGAGCTTTTACGAGTTTGACTTCAGGGGGCTTGTTGTTTTTATTCAAGAAATTTGTTGTTTGATGTTGATTTAGGAAGCATAACTCATATTACATGGTTTGATAGGATTAGAAAGCCCATATTCTTGTGGTTTCAATTTTCTCATGCTTTACTACCTCAAAAACCATGATCTCAGCCTTATGCTACAGCACAATTTGATAGGCCGTGTTAGAAAAAAATGTAGTTATTTTTTTCCATGTACATCTATTGACTTGAGATGTGTGGCCTTTTGGCGTTTGTTGCTGGATCCTTTGTCATTCCAGCTGTATACTGCAGATCTGCATTTCCCACTTTGGTGTGTTATCTTACCCTGTTCTCTTGAAACTGCACACACTATGCCTTTGGTGTCATCGAAGTTGTAACCAACCATCTCCTCATGGATTTACCGAGTCTGCATTGATGGAGCTGTGAGGTTGTTGACATTATTGGCAATCCATAATTTTGTCTAGGCTTCATTTCTTCTTTATCTTGTGGAGATCTGAATGTTGTGATGGAAATTCTTAGCTTATTCTCGTCTGTCATGGCTCAATTTTCAAATCATTTTGTACTTGACATTTCTTTAGACCTAATCACCTTAAAGAATGCTACCAGAATACTTTTGTAATGATGCTTGCTACATTTCACCTGCGTGACAGTGTTTGGTTTGGTTACTTTTTATGGTTTTGCTCCCATCTTTTTCTTTAATTTTTATTCCTTTTCCCCCCTTCCTAATGGCTACAAAAATAGCATTGCCTGCAACTATGGTTAACTCCAAACCAGTGTTCTTCTAAAATAATTACTTGGGAAACTCCTCTTACCAAAATATAAGTTGCTACACCATTTTAACTCAGTCTTCTTTCCCTCTTTCCCATGCACCAAGTTTGACCACTTTTCAGGCCTGCGGTGAACATTGTGTCACTTGGTGTCATGTTCATTGTTGCTAATATAAGTTTTGTAGATAAGAGTAAATATCATAATGAGAAGGCACTCTTTGTTAATATTTGGAGAGATGAGCAGCAACAGATCTCTAACACCTAAATTTCTTGGGTAATTTTGCTTCAAGTTTACAATGTAATATAGTTGATGAGAAAATTTGTAGCATATTGGTGGACTTTTTCATGCACTACTTGTGTGTTAGTGTTCTGGAAGACTTCATATCTTGGCTAAATGGGTACATGGCTTCCACACCTCCCTCTTAGATTGTCTAAATCAATCCTGTCTGTAACTGTTTCTTTTCTTTTTTCATATTTTTAAAAAAGCCATACATATAGGAGCAAAAGAAATCGACAGCTTATGATGCTAATACAGTTAACTTTGTAGTGTTCTTAGCCCTTTCAGTTTTGTGCATAATTTACTTAGCTCTTTCAGTTTTTTATCATGACCAAATCTGATTGTTGAATCATGACTGTTTTTCTGGATTGTAATTGTATATGCTTCAAAATATGCTTTAAAATCTCTGGATTGAAACCACTTGAAATTTGTTTCCATTATGTCACCTGTACATCATAATTCTGATAAAGGTCTACTTCCTTGATATGTTATGAGATGTCAAAAAACTTCTGATTTTTGATATGAAAGAGAAGATATCAAGTAAACATGTATAAGTAGGGTATATAGCTTTCCTTAAAAAGAACGTTTGCCTATAGCTAAAATTTCTGAACCTGGGCAGATGGATTGACATAAAGAAGACTGCTTAGTCCAGTTGTTGCTATTCGGCGTTCTGATCGACTTACTGTATCCTCCAGTACTTTGCATAAGGGGAGTTCTGAAGCATTACCCTTTTTCTTAAATTGTGCCAAAGTGACTTTTCATTGGATAATGAGTAATGGGATGCCCAGAAGATGGGCTGTGTCAACTTCTATTATTTGCACTAATTATTGAAAGTAATAACTTCATTCTAAGTCACTGCTTGAATAGGAAATATAATAGAGTAGATACCATATGTTGCTCGGTGCTGCCTTTCTGAGATTTAGAGAGGTTTATATGCCTGTGTGGTTGTAAAATTGTCAAATAAAGAACAGTGATATGATACATAAGTAGCAAATCTTGGCAAAAAATTTAGAATTGATCTTTCACTTGGTGAGCTACCATTGGTTTCAGGAATTCTCTTTTCTTTTTTCCTTTGATTAGATGATTATGAATATGGTTTCAAAAATACAACTTTGTCGGTGCTGCATACTCTGTCATGACTGGGTTCATACGCAGGGTGTTTCTGATGTCAATGATTCATCTGTGCTTATTTCAGTACTAGGAAATTTGTCATGCACGATCACAATAGGGTGGTAGGTGGTGATACCAGATCATATTTAGAATGCTTGGTGTGTGTTAACTCATTGCTATCCATTTGCACGGTCTTTGATTATTCTACGCTACTCCCACAAGTAACTTTTGTCCCCTCATTTTATAATCTTTAATATGATTTTGATTTTTAAGGCTCTTCCTTTCAGGTGTTGATGCTGGCCTCTGCTTCAGGTCCAATCAGGTATCTTCTTAGACTGCTATCTTTTGATGAGCCATCAACTAACTAGTGTAAGGCAATAAGCTCAATTGATTACACTTTTGTAGGCTAGATTTTAAGAACTGATTTGCCGTAGGGAAGTCAATTTAACAGAGACATTGTTGCATAACTAATAACAGAAATCAACATAACTAGAAACTGAAAATACTTTAGGGATGCAGATATAAAAGCCAACAAACTATATCCACCACTGCAACTGCGAACAAACTATTGCTGCATCTCTTATCTTGGAGGGGGGCAGAAGGTGATGAGATATCGTGATGCCCTGCACATGTTCAGGCTTGAAGAGTCATCATAGGCGAAACTGTAAGCTCGAGGGCAGATGGACTTGAAGATATGGGAGAAGAGCGTTGGCTTGCAACTCTTTGGAGAGCCATAGTCCCCAGTGCAGCAGTACTTGTCTGCCTGCAGAGCCAAGCATGCGCTCTTGCATCCCACCACCTTCCCCTGCTTCATCACCGCAAACTTTGAAGGACAGCACACATTCAAGTCCACCTCACAGCCTGCCACACCGCACCCGATCCCTCCACCAATGGGGGACATTGTGACTGGAAGATTGAAGCCATCGACCAAGCTCACATCATAGTAGTGAAGGGGAGAATTGGCAGTTCCAAATGTCATCTCGACAACCGTGCTGGGTGGTGTGCCACCCACGCCCTTGCAAAGCAGTGCACCGTTGCAGTCCCCGGTGTCGCAGGAGCCTTTCCCTTGTTCATCGAAGAAACAGCCTTTCCTGCCCCATATCCTGCCAGACCATCCAGTGGGCACTGTAAAGACTGCTTCCTCGCCAACACCGAGGTGGAAGCCACCGTCTTCTGGGGTGGGGTTGCCGGTGCCGCCAAGAATGCCGGGCCACACGCTGTGGTTGCAGTTGTTTACCATAATGAGTTGGATCTCACCTGCAACTGAGGAGAACCCAATGAGTTAGATGCCATAGCTGCGAGCATATGATCAAAGGTTTTGCTGATCCGAGTCTTACATGATAGAGAAATGGAGAGGCAGAGGCAGAGGCAGAGGAGGAAGAGATGTGAGCTGGAAGCTGGCATTTTTCTCCCTCTATGATTTTCTGAAGTTGTGGTATGATATGGATCTTGTATTAGCTTGGAAGAAGTGGGAGATGGTGGAGTGGGGAATGTGGTGCCCTCTGATTTCGTTACTATGAAGCATGCTACAACTGCCTAACGGTTTTATAAAGTGGACGGGCATGTTCCTAATAGACCGGTCTTCTATAATTTCGCTTGCTTTTCCTTTTGTTCTTTATTTATTTATTTTTAACTTTTCCCCCCAAGTTTTGAGCTTTGCATATATTCCTTGCTTCAGGTTGGGTTTGGCAACCCTTTGCTACCCAGTAATAGGAAGTAAAAGCCCATGTAGACAACTGAAAGGGATGTTGATCCCTTGCTTTAGGGGTTTTAATAATTCATCTTAGGGTTGTCTGTTTCTTAAATATATGGTCACGCATTGCTTTCTTCAAAATAGGAGAAGCTATCAGGAATTTTTTTTTTTTGTTGGAGGAAAAGAGAAGGTAGAGACGCCAAGATTGCTATAGTATATTTTTATTAAAACCAAGAAGATTGGTGGAGTATGTTCCATGTCCTTCACCAGCCCGCTTCGGCCCCGGCGTTTCGGTAAAGACTCGGTCCGGATAGAAAATACGGTGCGTAGAGCACTTGGTACCTGCAAACAATCGAAAATTACAGCTGTCAGAATTTTTTTTTTAAAAAAAATTAAGGTGAATGGAAATAATGTTTTCCAGGAACTGGCAAACATATTTTCTAGTACCGACTTGTTATTTGTGAGAGTAATTATGGATGTGGATATCTATATCAAAATTTTATCTTGCAAAATGTTCATCTCTATCCAGACATTTCAAGATCAATACATCGATTAACGCTACTTGGAATGAACCACAAAATCAAATTTTAGATGTTGACCGCATACCTTCTATTGATGGAGAGGGTGAACTACAACCGGTTGGTAGGGTCCTATTAATGTAGAAGCGATGCTAGTTTTGTGCATGTAGAATGTAGCATGTCGAGTCGTATTAAATGGATAGAAGGGAGAAAGCTCGATCCTCTTTAAAATTTAAAAAATTAAATGTACCACATCATGAATTTCAAACTAACCATACTCTTCATATATAAATCTTTTCTAAAATCCCATCGTAGTAAAAATTTTAGATTCTCTGGCTTATCCGATATTCTTTTTTATGAAAACTAGGCTTCTATAATCAAAGAGAACTAAGCTTCTATAATCAATTTTGTTCGTGGGAAATCTGTTGGTGTTTCAGGACTCCTAATACTTTCGGATCCACTCCATCTGTTCGTGTTTATTACATATTTGGGAGTTATCGTTATCTCTGTTATTTTGTAACTTAATCCCTTCCTCATGATTTGCGGTGCATGATGGAAATTTTTTTTTGATCCTTGTTGCAGCAAGGTTTTAAATTAGGGGTGGGCATAAAATCAGTTGAACTGAACTGAACCAAATTATTTTGGACGGTTTAATTTAGTTTGGAAGAAAAATTTTTTAAAATTGATTCACAAACCGAAACGAACTGCTATTTGGCAGTTTGATTTGGTCTTAAAAATTTTGAAACCAAAATAAATCATCAAATCATGAACTATTTTAAATTTTTTAATAATTTAATACTATTTAGAAAATCCTAATCCTAACCACTAACTAATAGCGAGCTCCAGTAGCCTCTATTTCTTCTTTTCTCTCTCTCTCTTCGTTCTTCTCTTCTTAGACTGATGCTTTATATTGGAGTTTGAAATTTAAAATGAATGTCTTATGTTTAAGATTTATTCAGTTCATTAGAGATATTGATGATTTTATTTTACACTTTTTTATTAATTTATGAAAGTTTTATTTTGAATTTATTCATTACATACTCGGTCAGGAAGGAAAAAAATAATATATGAAATGGTTCGGCGCAGTTTAGAACCAAACCAAACCATCTAAAGTGGTTTGGTTCGGTTGGGTTCCAATAGATAAAATGGTTTAGTTTGATTTAAAAAAATTTTAAATCATTTTAAGGCAGTTTGGTTTGGTTTGACCTCCAAACCGCACCGTGCTCACCCCTACTTCAAATTATTGGGAAGAACTCGCACTGCAGGGCCAGATTGGATTGAGTGGATGTAGATCATGGACCAACTTGCAAGGAAGTCCCAAGAGTTGGTGGGGTACCCTCCAATTTAGGATCCTTCGATACCTAAGTCAGTTAAAGCCTTGAGAACAAATAGTGAAAATATAAAGCAAGAAGGCAATAAAAGAGGGTTGTGGGAAAGTCGAGAATGATTTTAGTAGAGTCTTGACTCTGTGAATCAGAACTTAAATTCTGAAAGGATATCGTGCCTCTCTATTTATAGAGGGTGTTGGGGATAAATCCTGCTTCCGCCGAAGTCCAGTCTGATGCTTAGCCTAATGCAACCGGTAATCACGAAAAAGCTTCGATCAAGAATTCTTCTCCAACGGTCGGATCCCAGCCGAACTCCTCCAGGAGCCGAATTCTTTCCGGATTCTTCCTTCAGTCGAACTCCTCCAGGAGTAGAACTCCTTTTGAATCTCTCCTTCAGATGGATGCCTACATGAGCCGAATCCCTTCCGAACTCCTCAAGGAGTCGAACTCCTTTCGGACTCCTCCTTCAGTCAAGCTTCTTTAGGAGCCGAACTCCTTTCAGATTTCTCCTTCGGTCGAACTTTTTTAGGAGCCGAACTCCTTCCAAATTTTTTCTTCAGTCGGATTTCTACATGAGTCAAACTCCTCCCAGATTTCTCCTTCATTCGGATTTCTCCAAGAGTCGAACTCCTTTCGGACCTCTCCTTCGATCAGATTCCTACAGGAGCCGAACTCCTTTCAGACTTCTCTTTCAATCGGATTTCTACAGGAGCCAAACTCCTTTCGGACTTCTCCTTCAGTCAGACTCCTCTAGGAGCCGAACTTCTTTCGGATTTCTTCTTCAGTCAAGTTTCTCCAGGAGCCGAACTCCCTCCAGACTTCTTCTTCAGTTGGATTCCTTCGAAAGCCGAACTCCTTCCGAACTTCTCCTTCAATCGGATTCCTCCAGTGGATTACTTCCAGAGTTCAGCTAGCATTTCTTCCGGATGATCTCCTCTAGCCGTATTTTCTTTAGGAGTTCGAACTCCTCTGAAATTGATGTATGTCAAAGCTCTTCACTATCCAACACCTTCTTCCTTCGAACTTCGACTATTAAATCTCAACGAACGGCCACTTCATGACAACGGACATCACTCTCTATAACAAACTCCACGTGGCTCCGAGCGGCCCACTATCAAACGATCACATCACAATAATGGACACCTCTCTTCGTAACAAACTCCACGTAGTCCCGAGCAGCCCACTATCGGATGGTTACGACAAGCTCTATCTATAAAAAGGGACCCTCTAGATATATTTTCTCTAAGCTCTTTTCTTCTTTCCAAAATTCTATTGAATTTTTGCCTGAGCACTTCATTTCTGTTGGTCAGAAGAGCTGATTTGATCGTCGAAGGATCCTGCCGGAGCCACCACCACCGACTTCGAACGGAACTTTATTTTGTAGGTCACCTACGGTGACCTCATCTTCTTCAACTTCAGCTCGATCTGATGTCAATTAGATTCTGCACCAACAAAATTGGCACTAGAGAAAGGGCCCCTCTATTCCTGAGGTATCCTTATTCTTAAAGGAGTGCTCAGTCGATTTTGTCGATCTTCTTCTTCAAGGTTCATCTTCACCCTCTTTCTCAATCCCAAGAAATACCTTCGAAGAAGGCGACTACCCAAAGATCTACCGCTTCTGCCATCAGATCTGAGCCAAATCTATCTGTTCCTGCTCCATTGCCGACATTTCAACCACTACCTCCACCGACGACCATGGTAGATTCAGAGTAGTTTGACTTGCTGATGCAGCGGATTCAGGACCTCACCGAAATGGTGCAGTCCATGCGACAGCCTCCGATGACGATTTCATCAAAAAATCCACCATCAGGATGTCAGGAACCGGCCCCAAGGAAGGGCACCTAGCCTAGCATATCCGTCATCCTTGAAAAGGAGAAATAGAGAGCAGAGGATTTGTATTCGGATCATGATTCTCGTTCGGAAGAGATTTTTTTCATCTATAGTCGGAAGCCATCCAAGATCTACGATTGAGATGACGTCCTCAGTCATAAACTATGAGAGATGGACCAGCGGATTGAAGAACTCGGCCACGTTGCCCTAACTCCCTATGACGACGTCTGCACTGATCCCCCTTTCTCTTTCGAATTATGCAAGAGTCTGTTCTGTCGAACTTCAAGCTTCCCCAACTTGAAAGGTATGATAGAACCTCTAATCCGGTTGATCACCTAAAAGCCTTTTGGATCATGATGCTGCTCCATGGTGCACCAGACACCATATTATACCGAGCTTTTTCATCTATCTTAAAGGGAGCAATAAGAAACTGGTACTCGACATTGAAGTCGGATATGATCTTCTCCTTTGATCAGATGAGTTATCAGTTTGTGGCTTATTTTGTTAGCAGCCGGCGTCCCCATCGAGGTTTAAATTCTTTGACATCAAGCAGAAGGTGGGAGAATCCATCCGAACTTATGTCATCCGATTTAATGCTGCTGCATTGGATGTCCGAAATCTGGACTAGTCTATTGTAATGGCCGCACTCAAGGGTGGCCTTTAGAAGAACGATTTGTTATTCTCCCTGGAGAAGAAGTACCTCAGAAATTTTGTCGAGCTGCTAACCCAGGCCGAGGGATATGCCCGTGCGTAAGAAGCCTTCAAGTTAAAGGATGAAGAAGCCATAGGAGAGCAGCAGGCGGGTAAGTCTAGTAAACCCGCGACTGATGGAGGACCGAATAAAGTTCGGCCGCACTCACAGACTTCCCCGAGTGCAAGCAAGCTCGAACTCCTCGAGCTCGTCATCAAAGAAGCCCCGACAGAAGGATGCAAAGAAGTCCTCCCCCCAGAAGGTTCCACAACTATGTCTCCCTTAATGCTCCTAAAACTCAAGTTCTAATGAAAATTAAGAATCAGCTACCAAGATCAGAAGAATTACGATCTTCTCCAAACAAGCATGATCGAAGCAAGTACTTCCTCTACCATCGTGACCGCGGCCACGATATTGAAGAATGCATTTAGCTTCGAGACGAAATTGAGAAGCTCATCAAGAGAGGTCGGTTAGGTCGATTCCTTAAACGTCGATCTGAAGAAAGAGAAGATCGGTCAAGGGCGCTGTCGTAGTCAAAACCACCAATAAGGAAGGAACAACAAGGAGATCGACCACCTCTCGGTATCATCAATCATATCTCTAGGGGACTTAGTACTTTGACGAATCGTCATCTCTCAACCTCAAAGTCAGGGAAAGCTTGCCCCAGATCGAGAAGACTGGTATGAAATAGAGGAGATCATTCGGCACGAAACTTATTGCCTGAAAGAGCTCGAAGAAACAACGCTCCCACGATATTTGAATTCAGAAAATCTGAGAATGTACTACTAGTAATTTTTCTTCAATAAAACTCATCCATTTCAATATTATTGTTTCTTGGTGCAAAAACTATGTGATGACAGGAAAGAAGTAATCAATAGTGACCATATTAGGAATAGGAGGAGAACCTCATCCTGACATGAGCAAGTCGAAGTCCTTCAACCTCGGTTGGAGATGAGATTTTCTCCGAGCTTCTACGTCTATGCCAACAGGAGATAAGACCTCCTTCAACCTCGGTTGGAGATAAGATCTCCCCTGAGCTTCTATGTTAACAGGAGATAAAATCTCATTCAACATCGGTTGGAGATAAGATCTCCTCTGAGTTTCAACGTCTACGTCAACAGAAGATAAGATTTTCTTCAACCTCGGTAGGAGATAAGATCTCTCCCGAGCTTGTACGTCAATAAGAGATAAGATCTCTTCAACCTCGACTGAAGATAAGATCTCCTCCGAGCTTCAACGTCTACGTCAACAGGAGATAAGATCTTCTTCAACCTCGGCTGGAGATAAGATCTCCTCCGAGCTTCTACGTCAACAGAAATAAGATCTCCTTCAATCTCATCTGGAGATAAGATCTCCCCCGAGCTTCAACGTCAACGTCAACAGGAGATAAGATCTCCTTCAACCTCAGCTGGAGATAAGATCTCTTCCGAGCTTCAACTTCAATGTCAATCTTGACTGGAGATAAGATCTCCCCTGAGCTCCAATCCTTCAATAGGAGATAAGATCTCCCCCGAGCTCTAACGTCAACTTCGATAGGAGATTAGATCTCCTTCAACCTTGGCTGGAGAGAAGATCTCCCCCGAGCTTTAACATCACCCCGAGCTTCAACCTTAATGGGTGTGGGGCCCGAAAAAGGACTTCAGTAGTCATCTTTTTTATATTTTCTTTCTTTGAATTTCAAACTCAAAAGTGGGGGGACTATTGTTGGAGATAAATTTTACTTCCATCGAAGTCCAGTCTGATGCTTAGCCTAATGCAATCGGTAATCATTGAAGAGCTTCGATCGAAAATTCTCCTCCAGCGGTCAAACTCCAACTGAGCTCCTCTAAGAGCCGAACTCTTTTCGGATCCCTTCTTCAATTGGACTCCTTCAGGAGCCAAACTTCTTCCGGATCTCTCCTTCAGATGGATGCCTACAGGAGTCGAACTCCTTTCAGACTCCTCTAGGAGCTGAACTCCTTCTGAATTCCTCCTTCAGTCAAGCTCCTTCCAAATTTCTTCTTCGATCGAACTCCTCCAGGAGCCGAACTCCTTCTGAATTTCTTCTTCAGTCGAATTTCTATAGAAGCCGAACTCCTTCCAGATTTCTCCTTCATTCGAATTCCTCCAGGAGCCGAACTCCTTTCGAACTTCTCCTTCAGTCGGATTCCTACAAGAGTCGAACTCCTCCCAAACTTCTCATTCAGTCATATTTCTACAAGAGCCAAACTTCTTTCGGACTTCTCCTTTAGTTAGACTCCTCCAGGAGCCGAACTTCTTTCGAATTTTTTTTTCAGTCAAGTTCCTCCAGAAGCCAAACTTCCTTCAGACTTCTTCTTCAGTCGGATTTCTTCGAAAGCCGAACTCCTTATGGACTTCTTTTTCAGTCAGATTTCTCTAGTGGATTACTTCCAGAGTTCAGATAGCATTCCTCCTAAATGATCCCCTCTAGCTGTATTTTCTTTAGGAGTCCAAACTCCTCTGAAATTAATGTATGTCAAAGCTCTTCACCATCTAACACCTTCTTCCTTCGAACTTTGATTATTAAATCTCAACGAATGGCCACTTCATGGCAACGGACATCACTCTCCATAATAAAATCCACATGACCCCGAGCGGCCCACTACTGAATAGTTACGACAAGCTCCGTCTATAAAAAGGGATCCTCCAGATATATTTTCTCTAAACTCTCTTCTCCTTCTCGAAACTCTACTGAATTCTTGCCTGAGCACTCCATTTCTGTTGGCCAGAAGAGCTGACTTGATCGTCCGAGGATCCTATTGGAGCCACCACCATCGACTCCGGATGGGACTTTATTTTGCAGGTCACCGATGATGACCTCGTCTTCCTCGACTCCAGCTTGATCAGGTATCAATCAGATTCTGCACCAACAGAGGGATTTGCTTAGGTCTTAAGAAAAGTTTGTTAGACTGTTAATTTATTATAATTAAACGGCCAGTTGGATGATGGCTGTAGGCCATTTGTCCATATGGTAATTAGCTATGATACAGCTGGAGGACAGCTCTGATTTGATTAAAGAATAGTTGGCGCTCAATCAGCCTTTGCTTATGTCGAGGTCGGTATTTTATCAGTTTCATCATACTTGTATCGAGGTCGATATTTTACCAATCTCGTTGGTATGGTGAGATCGGTATTTGATCGATCTTGGTAAGATAGAGCTGGATGGTACTTTTCCCTACTATATTGATGACGTCAGCTTTTTATAGATCTCGATGAGATAGAGCTGGTAGCAAGGATAAAGTAAACTCAATCTCGGGCTTAGCTATTGAGCAGATCACTATTACTATTGAGGTCGATATAAATCCAATCTTCGATGGAAAGGTTGGGGACAGGAAGGCGAGCCACTGATTTTGAGAATTGGTAAATTACTGATCTCATCCTGTATGCCCAATCGTAGGTCAATAAAAGACCGATCTCAATTTATGGTGAATCCAAAGTCAGATAGGGTTGAGGGCGATATTCTGTTGATCTAACTGGTATGGTCCGTATATTATCGATCTATACCTACTACTAGAGCAATGTGCCATACTTGGCTCTGATACGGATTAATTTGAGTTTTCGATCAGTATTTTACTGATCTAGAACTGATATGCATCATCATATTTTTAGCAGTCATCTAAATCGATAATTTTCTGATGATGCCATGTGGCTAGCGATGATTGTCCGTGCCAATAATGCTATCTTTTGCTTCGTCTATTATCCATATATACCTATGAAACTTTGTATTATTACGGTATTAACTTAACTTACCACTCATTCTATGGAAAAAAAAAGAAATTATGGGATAAAAATATATTAAATTTTAAAAATGATATATAATAATATAATAATATATTAGTTAATGTATTAATATATTAATAAATATATTTATTAATTTCGAGATTGATGCATGTGAAATGCCATGCTAGCACAGATACACATCCGGAGATTGAAAAAGCACGTGCGTGTGTTTCACAAGTAGAAAACTTGATCCTATAAATTTGTAAACAGGGCATCTGCAGTTGTTTCCCAATAACGCCCAGACTCACGCACTGAAATAGCATCCGTGTTTTATGGTGCAGAATGTTGGTTAATTAGCTACTAAGATTGGGACCATATTTTATCCCCATATACAATGTAATATGCTCACTCAAACTGAATTGATCCTTGTGGTTGTTGTGTGTTCATCCAAAACCTATCCTTGGCGACGTCGCTGAGGCTTGGCGATCTTATCGTATCCCATGGCCGTCCCTCTGTGACGATGAGGATATGAATGGAGCTTCCATGCGTCCGAGGCCTCCTCTCTCCACCCACCCCTCCTCTCCTCCTCTCCGTCTCCACCCCCCTCTCCTCTTCCTCCCTCCCACCCTCTTCCCCAATTTCTCCATCCCTGCGCGCTCCTATGAGGCCTGCTCTCACTCCTCGCCCCCGTCCCGGCGCCCGAGAACAAGTCTTGGTTGGTGCCCTTCGACGGAGAGGAGTGAGGCGAGAAGGCGCACCACCTATTCGACGGTGAGATCGAGCCGGAGGGAATCGCCTTACGAGGTATTGGGCGTGTCCCCGTCCGCAACCCCTGATGAGATCAAGAGGGCTTATCGGAAGCTCGCCCTCAAATATCACCCCGATGTTAACAAAGAGGTAAGGCTTCCAATTCCCTTTTTTGTTCCCACTTACAGTTCACTACTTTAGATTCTGCTAGAGAACCTTGGATTCTTGCGTCCTGGAAAATCCTTTTACTCGTTCTGCTTTCTTGCGAAACCTCCCTTACATCCGCCTGGTTTGTTCCCATGCTAAGATTTCTGATGTGAATCGGTGAGACTGGTTTTTCTATTTTGCCTTATAGAACTTTGACGGGGTTTCGTTATACGTATTATAATTCTTGCTTTATCGATTTTTAGGGTATCTGCGCATTTTGCATTACTTGTTTGCGGTGCAGGAGAATGGCGAGAACTATGATATCTTCATATGAAAAATTCCTCACGTCGATGATAATTCAAAATAATGCCAAACAGCATTAGAGGTTGAAATTTTTTGCGTTGATTTGTAACCGAGGTGCACACGTTGAATCTGCATTCTCTGTGGCTTTCCACGCTGTGGAATTCGCATAGCGATAGGGCTGGTGGGACCATGTTCTGCAGTATGGGAGATAAGAGTCGCTGGACGTCCACATAACTTGCCACCATGTCATCTCGAATGCCCTCTTTATTAGTCAGAATATCATGCCTCTTTGTTAGTAATAACCTCATAGGCAGCTGCCAAAGGGATTTCTTCTTGTACACCTGTCCTGAATGTCGGTTGAATCACTCTTTTTAGGTCACCTCTTCGTTATCCTGAAAGTTCATGTATCCTCTTTGCAAACAATGAAACTTCACCGGCTATAAACATTCACTCCTCTTTACAATCAACATTTTTAAGTGCTGATAATTCTTTCATACTCTTTAGATTATTTTATGAACACCGAGCTAGTGATGTACTTCTATCCAATTTCTATTTAAAAGATTTTCTTGCTCCTATTTCAATATCTATGCCCTCTCTACCTGTGGTGTATCTGAGAAGGAAAATGATCAGATAACAACAACTTCGTGTATGCACCAACTCCACCTTAATCAGAAGATCCCACTAAAATATGTAAGTCATTGAAATGATATTTTTCTGTTGTTGTAAGCGTAGGGAAAATAACTTATGCATAATTTTTTATGTTTCAGTTTGTTGGTAAAATTTTTACCGTGAAGAAAATCGGGGAAGATAACATGTTGAAAAAAGAAGCAAAAGATGTGGGCGACGGACTATAATTTCTCATTTAGTGAATGTTCAATTAGATGGTAAATTTATACATAACTGGTAATTGTGTTTCAAATGATGGAAAGATAGAAGTGCCCTTATGTGAGGTCGACATATCCCTACAAGCTGAGTGTCTTCTTGGTGCGACAAAAGCTTGGTACTGTTAAGGATGTGTTGCAAGAGAAAGCCCTTTGAATAAGATGTTAGTTGGTTGCTCTTAGAAAGGATTATATGCTGGATGGATCTTATTGAACCACAGCTTTTAACAGGCATGGCGATGCACTAGTTTGATGTCTGTGAGCATGAAAGACTGGATATGTACTCTTTCCTATTGGCATAATGCTAAGGTTTCCACATTGTTGCTTGGGTGTCCATTCGAAACACAAAAATAGCCTCTCTACAAGTGAGGCTAGAGCAGCATCCATCTGCCCTTGACCTTGCACTGGTGGTAGCGTTGTGCATTGGGCCACCCTTTTGATCATCATAATAAAGTGTGCATATGAGTTGGGTAATCCAACTGTTGAATGCTAGATGATAATGCTAGAAAGTTTGACAGAATAAGTGAAAAATTGAATCAACTTTAACATTTGATCAATTGACTATTCATTGTTCATGGAAATTCCAAGAGATGTCTCATCCAGTAAGATGCAAGAGCTGATGATCAATAACTCTTGAATTACCAATTATTTATTCATGCTTTCACTGTTAAAAAATGTTAAATGTTTGGTAATGTTATGAAAAACTTTACATTAGGGAGCACTAGGATATAGCACTCAAAATGTGGGCATAAACAACAGTTAGCAAACAGGGCCTAATGGTACAGCATATCTATTCTCTCTTGTTGTCTCTATATTGTTTCCTTGCTCTCATGGTTACTTTCTGAAAGTAACTTCTTTGAGTAATATATTTAACATTCTTTATAATTTTACTTCTCAAGTTCATCTGATGATCTGTTTAAAGCTGATACCATTTTATTCTGTTGAGCAGGAAGCATCATCCAAACCTGAGACTAGACCTTAATTATTGCTAGTACTATTTTGTACACATTTGCTATGGATGTAATGACTTCTTTATGGACAATGTTTTCTACATCCTTGTCTACTTTACATCTCACTTAGTGACAAAAAAAGATCTCTTGAGACAGAGTGTTAGTTCATTAAAACCTGAATACAGTTGCCAGACACAAAAGAGGAAATTGTAAATATATGCCTTGTTGTTACAAATGTGCTACCTGCAAGCTAGCCTCCTTAAAAAAAAAAGGTAAAAAAAAAAAAAAATCACTTGCCACAAATTTTTCATCCTTCCATATCATAACAAATTCTGTTTTGTTCTAAAAAGGCATGCTTGAAAGTTTGGGTACTATATATTCCTTTTTATTTTTTTGCCAAAAGTTTGTTTCTTTATTTTCTAATTTTAGTTTCTAGTTTTATTTTGACCAGACCCTTGATTTATTAGCTTGCTGGAAAGACTTACGGTAACCATACTATACTAAATAAGAGACATAATGCTTTGCCTTATCATGTTGATTATTTTACTGATAAAATTCTATATTGACTGTGACATAGGCAAATGCTCAAGAGAAATTCATGCGAATTAAGCATGCATACAATACCTTATTGAATTCAGAATCACAGTTCAAGTATGGCAGTCACAGTTCAGATGATTCGAGAACAGCTGAAAGGAACAGCGGTACTCCAGGGGAAGAATTTTATGGCTTTGGTGCGAATCTTGCCTTCTGAAGAGTTGTCTAAACTACCACTTGTCTGGCAAAGTGCTAGATCCGAAGTTAATTATATCACCTTACTTCTTTTTTTTTTTTAATAATTATTTTTCTGATATTGGATAAGGATTTAGTTATAGCAAGTAGTCTATTTTCATTTGCAGCATCATCATGAGCACCATGATTTTTTTCAATAAGTTTGTTGTCATACTTCAAAAATATAGTCACTCTATTAGCACTTCCTTTAGGATATGTCATCCTCATAATTAATTGGAAGTCCTTATTATAACCCATTTATTCTGCAGGCGATTTTTTGAGAGATGTTCAAATATCAATAGGTAGATTTTTCTCCTGCAGGAGACCATGGCTTAAACATGTTATTTTCGCAGTTTTAGTTGATCAATCTTTTTCTTTATACAAAAGAGCCAATTTTCCTTGAAGATAACCAGAACCTTGATGTTGCAGCGGAATTCTTTCATGATTTACAAGCAGAATTTCAAAACTGGGAAGCAGGCATAAATTCAGAAGAGAAACCCAAGAGCCTGTGGGAGGAATTGGCGGTAAGTTCCAATCTGATAAACATTGTGCAATTATAAGATATGAGTTATCCTTGTTCCTGCCTACCCAACATATTCCTATGTTTTTAAACCAGAAAAAGTATTCGTTCACTCTGAACTTGAAATTTATTATTAAAAAAAAAAAAGACTCGGAACTTGAAATTTTCATCACTGCATGTATCAGGACATTGGTGAGGAGTTTGTTGAGTTCTTAGAGAAGGAGCTCAACATCAATGATTCAAATTCTGAAGAGATTGGTGGTGATGACTCGCTGAAGGAAAACTCATATACAAAGTCAAGGGAAGAGAATAGGAAAGATAGTAGCCGAAATGAGGGCAGTATTGAGGATAGCATTGATGAAATTGAAGCTGCTCTTGCTCAATTGAAAAAGGATTTGGGACTTTAGCGGCATTCTCTGGAGTCACCTTTGAAGCATCTTCATGGTAATGGTATTCTAAGGGAAAGACTCTCTCACCCATGAGTTTAGAGATGGTGCTTGGGACCGAGCTGATGCCCAATCTTTTGCTCAAATGTCCACTTCTGGAGGCCTTTTGATTTTCCTAAAGCGTAACATATAGCGCACCTGTATTTCTTATATTGAGAATATTCATGTAAATTCTTTTACAAATTGTACCATCCAGTTCCATTTCCAGAATCCCAATCCGCCTGAAGTTGATGTAACACAAAATTATTATTATTAAAATAATTTCTCCAAAATATATTAGCATCATTATTATTGTTACCTTGTCTTGAACATCGTGGGGCATACCCAGATTTTTTAATTCAAGTTCACTTCTAATGCCTAAAATAGATACTGCAAAATTTGAAATGGTAACATAGCTGTTTTCCTGGACCATCCATAGATTCCATTGGTAAATATAATAGAAGTTCATCTTCTGGAAATCTGAGTCTTCTCACTATTATTTAGTGCGAAGACTCACAACATGGCATTGTCTAAGATGGTAGTCCATGTCAAGCCCAACCTTCGTGGGTTTCACCCTGAATTGAATCTTGAATCACCTTTCAGGGTACTTTGATAGCAAGAGAGCCTCTGATCATGGCTATCCTCATGAAGATTTTTTTCCGTGATTAATACCGTTAAAGATGCCGAGGATGAGACCCATGTTTCTAGGGGTGTCAGAGGAGCACCAACATCTTGATGATGAGGTGGGCGTTAATGTCTTGTGCTGGGATGAGGATGCGGACACGAAGGCTGCGGTCTTTGAGGGAGTACCGTGGGGATTACTTGGAATCCGAGATCAAACAATGTTTCAGAAACCAAACCCATGTCGAAAACCGACTTGCTTTGGTTGGATGGAACCGGTCGGTTCAAGAGGCCTCCGGGACCTAAAGCCATCGTCACGTTAAAACTGTAAGCGTGGCCCAGAAGGCAGCTGTGGCGATCTAATTTAGTAATTTTGCGCTGTAAGCGGCTTTCCTTGTCTTGTTCGCTCTTCGGTTCTTCTTGCAGCTTTCCTTTCTTTTCCCATCTCCCACGACCATGTTCCGAGTCGCGCTGAGGAGCGCAGCGACGAAAGCCCCAGCCCGGTCCCCGAAGGAACCCATACTCTCCTCGACGCCAGTCCTCAGGACCTACGCGAGCAACGGCCCAGATGCTCCCCAGCACGAGCGCGTTGGTGTTGCTCGCCAGATGATCCAGTACGCCCTCGGCCATGCTAGATCGCACAGATCAGGTCCCCTGCCCCTTTCTATCTTTTAGTTGAGCTTTTTTTTTGGGGATGTAATTTTGTATCTTATACTATTTGTTTATATTCATGCAGGGGAGTCGTTTGCCCAGGCGATGCTGGTGCTGGAGCAAGGGCTGTCCAACTTTCGAGGAGGAGGAGATGAGGAGGCGATGGGAATGCTGACGCTCGCCATCTCCACTTTGCACTACGAAAGGTCACTCCTTTTATTTTAAATTCATTATCATTTCTGAAGTGCGAGTTAGAAGAAGGTTTTAATGATAACAGGTCGCTTATGGTTCGTAACGTGTCTCATGTATATGGGCAGAGGCCAGCTTCGAGATGCCGTGGAGAAGCTCGAGATGGTTCGCCAGCTGAGGCGCACTTCTTTAGCTCTTAAAGGTAATTCCCATGACTGCTTTCTGAAAGCTTTTCATATGATTAACGATAATGAAATAGATAAGCTCGTACCGGCTATGTGCTGTTTGTTGAAATGGTTTTGATTAATTCTCTCACCTGATTACCTTGGTCAGGGTTTGGTAGGTTCTCTACATGCTGTTTCTGTTCTGTGAGAATTTTATGAACTGCTCTGTAGTTTTGGTATATTTGGATGCCATAGAGACCAAACACGTCTTCCATCTGTTTTCTTGTTTGATCAATCAATCAATCCGATTTCCACAAAATGGTGTTGCCTTACTTTACAAATTACAAAGGACTCGTATGTAGGGACCAATCCTGCTGTTTTAACAACATACAGAAACCACGCACATGATTTCTCACCTAATTGTTGGCACTAAGATGTATCCCATATTTTCTTTCAAATGACTGTGCAGTTGCAGCATGGGAAGCTTTGATCGGGCTAGAGTTGGAACAGGGCCAGGTTGGTAATCTCCGCTATATATAGTGTCTGTGATGCTTTAGTTTAGAGTTATTTGATGGCTATTTTGCCATAGGATGTTCGTCCTTCAGTGCTGGCAGATGAATTCTCTGAACTGTCGAGGAAAAGCACAGAAGTCAATGTACCGGAATTGCGGGCTAAAGCCATCAAGGGACTTGCTGATCTTGTGAATGGGGAACTCCAATCAGGTTTCCGTTTTCTTCGAGGGAACCCATGTCACTTTCTTAAAGTTTCCCAAGAAAAACATTCTGACTCTTTTATTAGAAAGAAAAGCAACAGTAGGAGGGAAATGATTTTAATTTTCTGTGACAGCTGAGCTGCTATTTGAGGGGCTTCGAGACTATAATGTGGAAGAGGGTCAAGATCAAATGGGTATGTCATGCTCCTAGCAGCAAATCAAGAGACAATTTTTCCTCTGTATGCCGAAGTCACGCAAGTTATTTTTTTTCTTGATATGCAGGAAATGTTGCTCTTTCTCATGGGGAATTTCTACATTGCACGGGGAACTTTTCATCGGCGAAGGACTTGTATGAGAGGGCACTCCAGATATCAGAAGCAAAGGATATATCAGGCAATTTGTATCTGTCTTCTGCCAACATGATCCTTGAAGAAGTTCTGCTGGGAGCTACATGTGCATTAGGTCAGCTATTGTCACATTTGGGGTAAGGTTCTTATTGTTAACCAAAGAGTCACTACTTTAGTTAACATTTTTTAGCTTACATTCTGCATGTATGATTCATCTAAAGGTTACATTTCACTTTTTCAATATAACAATATGATCATCGTGATTTTTCTTACCGAGTCGGTTAATGCTTCCTTTCTCATTCAGGAAATTTCAAGAAGCAGAGGACTTGCTAACAAAGGCACTAACTAAGGCTGAAAATCATTTTGGTGTGTCATACTTAAACTTCTTAGTACATTAACTGTAGATTCATTATCTCATTTGGCTATTTTCCAGTTTGAGTGATTGACTTACATCACATATTATTCTTCAACTCAGGCTTAACTCATCCGAAGGTTGGGATTGTGTTAACCTGCATAGCTCTTATGTTTAAACATAAAGCGAAAATGGAAGCTTCAAGTTCTATATTGATCCAGGAGGTCAGGCTGATCCTTGACATATTTGTCACAGTAAATTTCCATAATTGTCTTGTTTGGTTTCACCTAGATTTATTGGGTATCTCATAAAGGAAGTCGCAAGTGTCTGTAGTTGTGTCTTTGCAAATTCTTTTTTCTTTTTCCATAGCTGTAAATGTGTCCAAACCTGGCCAGACATACAGTCATGACTTCACCTTGTTTTGTGCTGTTGGTTTTTTTCTTAATTGTATGCCATGATTATCTTAAATTTGCTCACATGCTCTTTGCTCAACTGGGTTTAACTTATATGGAAGCACCCAAGGCAAAGAAGCTTGTCCTTTTTATTGAAATTCAGTATATTATCTGCTTAATAACTTGTTGATACTGCCAAATGACAGGGATTATATAGGAGGGCCATTGATTTGCTAAAAGCTCCAGCCTTGGATTGTGAAGGTATTTCAATTTCCACTGGAATATCCAATTTTGCATGACACTTCTGCATGTAAGATTTGCTTTTCTGATGGTGCATTATTGCAGATGCTGAAATACAGGTGGATAGAAGAGACATTGTTGCCCTTGCAAGAGGTAGTTCTTTGCACCACCTTATTTTCCATGTGCATAATATGTAGGACCGTTGCATATAAGTGAAACATTATGAAGGATTTGGGTTCTTTCATGTCAATGGAAAGAAAGATCATAGAAGGGGGCGGGGGAAATCAACTGTAGATGATCTCTTTCTAAGGTTATTTCTTGCTGCTTGAAATTCTTTGTTCATTTATATTTTTAAAGTTTATTGAAATACTCTCAACCCCAATCCTCAAGTAAGGTAGTGTTTCGTTTAATCTGCTGATAAATTTAATGCATTTTCCATTATTAAGTCATTTAACCCCCAAAAAGCCAAAACATCCCGACCAGGTTATAATACTCCAAGTGACCGCATGATTGTTATTTTATCCTTCTTGTGATGCTAGAAGCGGATATAGTGCTGGTGGTGTGGTTAAAGCACAGAAACATGTAATGTATCAGATCCAATTTGTTTCATTGATTTTGAAGTCCTTTAGTGATGCTGTTGGCATGGGCATAGTGGTAATGGATTTCTCATTTTACCATGGAGATTCCACTTCCTGCACCCTGAACTTCTCTTCTGCTTTCTCCTCCTCCTCCTCTAATCATCATTCCTTTAAAGGGAGCCACCATTTTGTTTATTATGCGCATATGTTTGATTTTATTTGACCTATGATTGTTGGACACTTTGATGTATCCTGGAGTATCAGCATGTGACAATTAAAATATGATGTTACCTATGTCATTCAGGTACAAAATCTGCAGGAAGAAATTTGTAGATACTGTGTACTTAACAAAACCTGGTCTGAACAGTTGTACGTGAGCCCATGCATCATGAGATGTAACAATACCTTTCCTTTAGACAACTAATACGACATTGGTAGTTCCCTATGTGCAAGCACCATTCAGATTTACTAAGCCTTCTCAATCCACGTAAAATAATTCGAGGCCCCAGCACTAGAATCTAAGACAATGGTGCCCACTTTAGGATAACTAAACATATAAGTCAATAATTTAACCACTTCTCTGAATGCAAGCTCAATAAGTCCATGATAAAATGATCTTGGGGTTAGAAATAATTCAGAACTCTCCATCAAAAGTTATTCTAGTATACTCTGTATGAGTTTTATTAGAACAACTTGTCCATCACAAAATGCCCCAATCATTTTCAGATTCTGATTGTAACAGCTGATGTTGTCATTCCTCACATTATAAGCAGTATTAGCTATGGTAAAACCTTTGCATTCCAGTGTTCCTAGTTCCTACATGGGCAATATGCTATCTTCTCCAAGTAATGGCAATATGCAGCATTAACTCTATATAAATTTTAATACATCCGAGGGCAATTTTCATTAATTGCACAGTGTTCTTGATTTGCCTCCTGAAAAATGGGTTTTCAATGCTAGTCTTATGACTAGACAATTCTTTAAAATTTCTGGATGATCCTTGGCCTCAACCAGAATATCCTTAATGTGTATTAATTCTGTGGACTTACCCTATTATGAATTGAATCTCTTTTTTGATGCCCCTCTTGAGTAGCTTGTGTAGGCCTTAATAGCTTGTAGTTAGTGTGGGCCTTTAGATCCTTTCTTACAACATTATTTGCTTCCTAGTAATAGATTTTTCCCCATGATTAACACTTGTTTTGGAACCTGAGGTTTTGGAAATGGCTAAACGTGTTTCTTTTTTCTTTTTTTTGTTCTTTTTTTTGTGGGTATCCTCAGCATGTGCCCTCCCAACTTTCTTAAAGTTGTTTGCGACATTTTTGTTGCAGTCCATATGCTTGTTATTCGCTGCGTTGTAAATGCTTGCCTCTCACTAAGATACTTGGGTTGATTGGTCAAAGGAGGAACAATACTTGAGATGACCTTTCAAATAGCGGTCATGAGGAAGTATATGAAGAAGGCCATTGTGGTAATGAAACTTTTTGATATAGTGAGTGGGGAAATATAGCTTATTTTAGAACTAGCTTGTTATGTTTCCTCTGAGCTGTGTCATGGAAGAGGATTGCTGTAAGCTTTCAATTTATGGCAGCATGTTTAGAGCTTCACATGATCAATTTTAATTTTTATTTTGTGGTAGTAGAGGAAAAAAAAGTAGATGATAGTAACATGGTTTTCGTTTAGATATATTGATAAAGATAAAAAAACTTTTGCTTCTGTAAAAATGCTTGCATTTAGATATAAAAAAATTTTCTTGAGAATAAAAATAAAGCTTATATATTTCATGATAGAAATATATAACTAATACGTATTTATTTTAGAGAGTATTGTTTTTCATGACTTGTACCTTTTCTTGATATAATAATGTAGTTGGAATATAAAGAGGTATCTAAAGGTTTTGACTCAATGGTTATTGTTTAGGTGGATATGCGGAATTGTTATGCATTCAGCAGAACAGAAAAGAAGAAGGTGAACGAATGAGAAAGTGGGCGAAGATTGTTTGGAGGAACCATCGATTATCTCTAGCCCGAGCGCTAGATTTTGTGGAACCGCCAAAAGCTCCTGTTATCGACACAAGGATTGGTAGAGTTATATGATTACGAGTAACGAAGGACATATAAATACAAGGCCCTAATATATCTCGCTATGAACATTTCTGTGTACCATTGCTTTATGCCTCGCGGTAGATCACTTTACGTTTCTTGTTCACTCTCTATCTGTGTGAAGTACGAAACCACAAACAATGCAATCTTTGTTGTCTTCTGTTTGTAATTAATAAATATTTTTAATCATAAATTTTCATGTACTAAGTTTGATAGATCCACAAATATATCAATGTCCGCGAATACCTCAGGCTCATTACTACATGTGCAATTAAAAAATAATACAAACTACAGGTTTTTATATGTGGTTCACACGTATTCCATGATTTTTTTTTTTTGGTAGTTTATTTCCATCAAACACTGTGCTCTGTTTTCATTATCGTTGGGTTATCACGATCAAGTGGTGACACTTGATTTATGTAAAAGCAAGCATGAATTTAACGAGAGAGCCCATACGCAACTTGGCTCACTCAAACTGCCTCTCAGTTTGATCTCGAGATCACCTAGTTCCATCATGATCATATGCAAGACTAAACACATCAATAAAGATGCTTATGCACTAAATCTACGTTACGAAAAACCTTAATTCTACTCCATCGTTACAAAATGCAGCGCCCTTTTTACAAGGGTATGCTGTCGGTAAAGTACTTCCCTGTGCATGATCGTGTTCCATTATTGTCCCAAGCCTTCTGAAAGTGCTTTTTAATTCCTTTATATATAAAGAAACTGAAAACTAACGATCCTTTATATGAGAAAATTATGGAGCAGTCCAACAATTACATTTTTTACGTTGCTTTTTCCCTATCAATCTCTAATTAGTTACGACAAATTCATTGATTAAAAAGTGAGAAGCACATCAATCTATTACTTAATGAAGTAAATGCATATATTTTTAATATACAAGTATGAAAGAAGAATACATTAGTCCGAATAATGAAAAAGAAGAATACATAAGCCCACAAAATGTACAAAGAATTACTTTTGAATAGAATAAATGACACAAAAAGTTCAGACGGCTGATGCATGGCTCTTCAATTACGCCTTGGATCGGGTATCAGGGATCAATGGGAGAGTAAACATCAGCAGTCTTTTAACCTTTTGGCATGCAACATTTTGTGTTAGGCTTGCATTGCCTTAACCCTGAGATAAGAATCATCCTAGGATCACCTTTGATGATCACATCCAGTCGATGCAATGCGGTGGTGTATGCTGTTTTGCTATTGATGATTATATCCTCCAGCCTATCGATCTTTGGTTTCTTGGAGCTTGGAGCTGCCTCCGAGGCACAGCCGGAGAAGAACCACGAAGGCTCTACGTCGCAGGCTAGAGCATGGGAATGACGGACACCGGGCTCCACGGACAATCGTTCTTATTGTGTGGGTCCATGATGCGTCGGCCCATCATCTTGTGACAATTGTCCACGTCATCCTAGCCCGAGAAACAATCATAGCAAGCTTAACTACAATATTGGTTTTAGTTGATAAGGATTAAAATCTTAATCTTACCATGCGTTCCAACGGAATCAGACGGCTGAGAGTCGAGAAATGAGCATCGGTCTGCACGACGCACCTCATCGCCGATGCAGCGATGGTGGACGCAGCGAAATCCACGAATGTGGTATCTGTACCGTGAAATTTCGATCATGTGGATTATCTTATCATAATGAGGTGGGGTGGGATTTTTTTTTTTCCCGTCAGTTAGTTACCTAGAAGAGCGCGGAGGAGGAGGTGGGTGACGCGAGCGGATAGGGAGGAGTGGGTGGGCCACGTCAGCAAGTGGACGTAGGAGTATGGGGTCACGCAGGAGAGACGCCAGTCCAGTGTTTTGAGGACCGTCAGTTCCATCTGTTGGACCGTGCTCGGCTGGAAACAATGGTCCAGATCCTTCGTCTATTTGTACCACGTCAACCACGATCAATGCTTCCTCTCGGGGGAACTCAGGGAAGGAAGGAAGGAAAGAAAGAACGAAAGAAAGAAATGGATATATAGACTAGAAATGAAACAACCTGGAGATGATGCAAGGAAGGGGAGTTGACCTCGTCCAGTTTGGAAGCAATTGAGAGGCAGGCAACGGACAGCAGCTCGGTCATCCAAACTTCCCATTTCTGCGTCCAAGATGAATCATGGACGTCGATCGGCTAAATAAAGTTAGATATATATGTAGCAAGGAAGTCTGTCTGGGAGGACGTACTACGTACCATGCGACGACAATTCATGGAGAAGAAGCGGTCCAGATAGTTCACGGCGTTAAATGCCGTTCCAGTGGCTAGACCAAGTCGGCTAGAAACCTAAAGGCAAAAAAAAGAAGATAACATTAGAGAGAGTGGTAGCAGCAGTGCAACATGAGAGACTACGATCCCACGGTCAGAATTGGAATATGATCGATCGCATGCGTACCAAGATGATGTATCTTATGGCTTTGATTCTGGCAGTTGATAGATGAGTAAAGCGGTGGAGGTGCTTCGAGTACCCAACGCATGGAGCATACTGGCGCTCCCTAAGGATGTAATCCTGGAAGGCTTGGCCGCATTCTTCATCAGTGATATTGCTGCTATGGGATAATGGAGCTGGTTCAGGGAAGCACAAGTGCGGTCCACGTTGGCTTGGCACTGGAGAAGTTGCGGGAGTTAGAAGAAACGGCTCTTCGTCACACAGCAGCTCTAGACTGCTGCTCTCCACCATCCTCTCTATCTCTCTCTGTTGGGATTCTACGGGTTTTCGATAATGTGATTGATAGGTGTGAAGTGGAATGGGGTTTCTCACGAGCAGGTATGGAGGAAGAGGAACCCAAAGATGGTGTGTCTGTTGAATTGAGAACGGCTGGCACCAAAGGAACTCAGGATGATGCTGCCTTTTATAATTCTCGGGTAGAGAGAGAGAGAGAGTTGCAGCGTCTCTGGACGATGTGTACGGGATCTGCAAGGGTTCTTAACGGTTTTTCGAAACCTGTGGCTGACTGTGAGTACGCTACCCTGACCGCTACTCTCTGTTCTGCAAATATCTCTTTTGTGCCTGATGCATAAATTCTAGTAAGAGCATGAAGGATAAAGGACGTGGAGTGGAGGGGAGGAAGTTATACTTGTAGGCCCCCCCCTAAACTCACGTAACGCTAGGTGTGGGTGGTGGTGGGGTCGTCCCAACCAACCATCCTTCGAAGAGCTACGCCAAGGAGCGTGGAGGTGGGCTGGGCAAAGTAAAAACGGGGAGGTGGTTGGTGGGGCTTTAAAAACGGGGATGGTTGCCCACATGAGGGAGGGTAAATGCTGGGCGCATACTTCTCCTTTTTTTTTTTTTCTTCTTCATTTCACCACAGGCGTGACGGTACACGAGGATGGGCCCGTCCCCCTCCCACTCTCATAATTCACCAAATTAATATGTTGATGATAAAGAAAAGAACTAGTTTGGATGATCACCTCCCCGCATCGCAGCCTTCTGGCATGGAGGTCATACCATTTCGCCCTCTTTGGTTGGCTAACGGTGGGATACCCTCGACCTAAACTTGATAATCATGATCATCAAGCCTTACCTTCAAACTGTCTGAGAAGCAGGGTGTTACACCGACAATACGGACTTGTTTAGATTTACACCTGAAAAATGTAACTTAACTAGCATTAGGTTAATAACCATCATCGATCCATAGAGAACGCGTCAAACTACAAATTAAATGAATCTAATAACTCTGATCGGACAAAACATGGTAATAATGTCTGGCCGATGCCCAACCTTAAACATTTCTAATTGGACCAGCTCTTTTGCATATCCAAGGGCTACAACTGAGATATTCTGTTCCGCCCTGACAATAAACTATCCTGAATGATGATAAAACTAAAATTAAGCGATGGGCAGAGGAATAGCCAGGGACCATTCACGCAATATGCTCTGCTCTACTACAACACGTGAACCATATAATTCCCCGGTGGCGCTGCCTGTTGCTCTGGTTTCCATTATTCGAAAGCCTTCTACTCCTTTCCAACGCAGGGACTCATTTCTAAGGAGCCGAACAACTTGGATGGTGCTGGAGCCCACACTCACGGCAGGTGGGTGGGTCGCGGCAAGGAGACAATTGCCCGTATATCACATCATCAACACAAGCACAAGATAGAAAAGACACGAGACTAGAAAGTAAAGAATTCCAAGGACTGCTTTGATTCTTAATCCACAAGATTTTGGTGGTTTTCCGGTGTACAGAAATTTATGCTACCAAGCTAACACTGATGATTAGACTTGGCCAATCCTCCAGTGATTTCTATATATACAGATAACAGAACTGTTCTTTTATACAACAATCTCTTCAATATGGACACTATACTTGGCGGTACTAAATATGAGCCAGGCTTGTGCATAGAGCTGTAGAGTCCATTGTCAATTAACCTATGGTGGAGCATCCTTCTCGTAGCCTTATCCTATACTACAAAGCTATTGCATCGGAGGATGAGCAAATTTTTCTATTGAAAGTAGATTAACTGATGCATTTGGACAATGAAGAATATTACTTAATATAAATGAGTGGGATGAAGTAGTGCCGACATGAGTAGATCCAATTTGTTTGATAATCAAACTTTCACCATTTCCAACTTGCATAGCCTTGATAGGGTGAGTTGATGGTTCGATTTTTGAGATTGCCAATGATAGAGTGAGTAGCTTTGGTATCCATGTACCATGTAGAGTCATCTATTGGATGTGATGTGGCCATCATTGTAGCTGAGTTGAGGAGACAAGTTGACCTAGGAAGGCAAGATCAAGACGATGATAACAATCTAAAGCTGTATGCTCAGCTTTGTTGCATATTCCACAAGTAGGCCACATAGTGCTTTATTGAACTAATGGTGCACGATTGTTGGTTTAATTGTTAGGTCCTTGTAATGCTGCTGGGATCGGTTTGGGATGCCAAATGCACACCATTATTATTGATGGTTGTTGGAGCATTGCTGTTATAGATTGTTGCATGGACGATGATCATTATTCTGTCTGTTAGATCCATTATGATTTGCATTCAATACAGTAGCATTGAATTGTGCAGGATTGGATAGCTTATCAAGATTTAACTCTTTTGCCAAAAAAAAGACTATGAAGTTCTTCTATAGTGACTTGTGCATATTTTATATGTGTTCTAATAGCAGTTTGAAAAAGTTTGTAAGATTCTGAAAGATCTTTTAGAGTGTAAATAAGAATATTCATATCACTTACAGGTTCTTAATTAGCAGCTAATTGGTCCTTGATTTATTTAATCTTATATAAATATTCCTACATTGAGAGTAAACTTTTCTTGATTTCACTTAACTATTGCTTCAAATGAATGATGTGGGACTAGATGATGATCCCAAAATGTCTCTCAAGTACTTCTCATGCCTCTCTAGTAGATTTGACACCAACAGTATATGAAATAGCAATTTCTGAGAGGATAGCATTAATCCAAGATAACACCATTTAATCTTTTTTTATACCACTTATAAAATGCAGTATTCATTATTCTTTTATTACTTTCTAAGATCGTTTCTAGAGGAGCAGGAGAGGAGAGAACTCCACATAAAATAATTATTGGAATCATGAATTAGACTGGCAATGTTAGTGATTACCAAAGAAGCTGATGAAACTTCTGACATAGTAGTTGAAGAAGATGATCCTTCCATGATCTTGAGGTATGTGATCCTAGTCACCTCCATGATCTTGAGGTATGTGATCCTAGACATAGGTGGCGATGAGCCCTTTATGACTTTGATACTAAGAAATAAATAAATATTCTATTGAAAATGTGAAATAAAGAAAAATTCTTTTGAAAAATGAGAATAGTGATCACATTTTACCACCATTATATTGTATTGTATCTATAGACTTATGATTATATAAGAATATAAATAAAAAATTTGATCCAATTGACTTGGATTCAGATTATAAAAATTTAAAATTCAAATTTAAATTTAAATTATAGTAGAAATGATAATTATATTGACGTATCTCATGATTATAAACCCGATTGCAAACCTGCTATCAATAGCCAATGTTTGAAATTCAAATTCAAATTTGAAATGCATGAAAAAGATAATTAAGTTGACGTATCTTGTGATTGCATGTATCAAACTTGCTATCAATGGCTATTATTTGAAATTTAAAATTCAAAAATCAAATATATTATAAATAACAATCATGTTGGCATATTTTATGATTTAGGCAGGCATGAATCAAGCCTGCTATCAAGCATATTTTGAAGATTATTATGATAATAAATCTAAAATTTATTTAAATAACCATGTAAATACCTACATCTCAGATCTATTACATGATTAAGATATGATATTAAATCAAAAATTAAAATTAAATAAAAAAAAAAGATTGATCAAATTAACCTAGATCTATACTACATCAAATGCAGGTATGAAATTTATAGATTAGATCTATTATCTGAGCAAGTTTAGATGTTCTAACTTGATGATCCAGGTTTGAGGATGAAGTCACGAGCTGCACACGCGTTCGACTTTTAGGAGTCATTCACACAAGTCTACAATCTCTGATCTGAAGTTCGATGCAGAAAATTAGCACAGCATGCTAGTATTGTGCTGATTTTTCTTCTATGATCGATCCAATGCTTTCTTCTTCGAAATTTGGATTCTCCAAAATATGAGAAGAAAGATGAGAGTTTGCTGATATGAGACTCTCATAAAAAAACTTAAAAGAAAGGAGGAGAGATTGAAAATAAAATAGCCTTAGAAGAAGACTCTCTTCTTTTTCTCTTTTCTCTTACCTAGACACCTAGTTTGGTGCCTATGGAACCCCCATGCCCAAGGACCCTCTTTCTCTGATTTTTGCACACCTCAAACCTCTCTCAAAGCTCTATATTTTATGAAAAAATTAGAATAAAATTTATTCAATAAATAAAAAAAAAGAAGAGTCCAAGTTAGGTCAAATGTCAAGACTAGGAATATCCAAATATGGAAAGTTGTGGGAGTGCCCAACTCTTGGGCGCCTCCTCCATAATTTTTGGCGTGGACCAGCAAGAGAGGGCACACAAAAAAGAAAATTATTTTTATGAAATAAGAGAAGAATTAATTAAAAGAGGGGGCGACACTCAAGGAAAGATATTTTGGTCAATAAGGATTATATCTCATAGAATCCTAAGCAAAATGAGTTCCTCCTTTGATTTGGTCTTCCACCTATCTTCCATATATAACTTGGAGGAAGAGAGGGGGCATGAAAATCAGAAAGAAAGGGATATTTTATGAAAAATATCTAAAAAATAGGTATGGAGGGCATTGAGACCAAGGTGGCACAAGGAGATAGGGAGTCCTAGTCACACTAGGACTCTTATTTTGACTTGGTCAAACAAGATCTTTTAACCAAATAAAATTTAGATTAAATCAATCCAATTAAATAAGATCCTAATTTATTTAAAGACTTAATTAAATTAGATAAAATTAAATTTAATTTTTATTTATTTTCTAATCAAATTAGAAAATTGGGTTAATCCAAGTCCTAGTTAGACTAGGACTAGTTCTTCCTTGCACTTAGCTTATCCAGTAAATCAATTAGACTTGATCCAATCAAGCCCAAACCAAATTTAATTAAATCATATTTAGTTAGACTTAATCTCAGTCTATTGGCTTAATCAAATTAAGCTAATTAGCAATCTAATTGCTAATTGATCCTCCCATAATACTTGCACTAGGTTAAATATCAATCATATTATTTATTTAACCTTAGAATGATTCTTAATCATTGATCAACCATCCGATCAGATCATAAACTCTAATATGTGTGACCTCATGGTCTGAATCTAAATCGATAGTATAGAAATAAATTTCTGTACCAATCGAAGTGACTATCTAGTAATGATATCCGACGGTCGAATAGATCGAAGGAGTAGAACACCATCCTTAGAACCCATGCAGATATAGTTTCCATATAATTCATCTTCTTAACCATAATGCTCGTAGGACACGTCAGAGTTCAATTGTCAACTTTGATCAGGTTGTCTATATTGTATTTCAAAATACCAAATCCATATGATGGATTATCCTGGTCAAAATTTTACTATATTGAAATACAGTGATACATTCTTCTTCAACTCTTGGAGTGGTCAATTCTATCTTGATCACACTCCGACTTTGCAAGTACTTGACTGTGTTCAGAAGTCTTTCATTACTGAATTAAAAATTCAGTTAGTTCGGTACCAAAGCATAGTGAGTTGCTTGCAAGTCACTTAGGTGATCTCAGGTCTAAGGGATACTTATATCTATATCCCATCAGAGATATTCTCGATAATAGAATGCTCTAGAGTTGGTCACGTTCAATGATGATGTACCCATACATCTCACTTGTATGCCATACCAGTATCTCCACATATCTTGGTTAAGAGGATAACCAACCTATATGGCATATAGCGACCTATGCTCGATAGACGCTGTCGTCCTAATTAACAGTCTATCATTTGATTGTGAATAAATTTAAGAATTAATTGATAAATTCTCTCTTTATTGAAACTAAATAGTTCTAAGGACTTCATCACAATAATGGAGTTCATTAAAAGATGTAAACTTATGATGAAAAAGATGTCAAAATATTTTTTATTAATTAATAAATCAATTATAATATCTCAATCGTCAATAGATCGATGATTGACTTTAGGACATAATTTTTAATAATTTTTATTTATCTTAAAACCACTCAGCACAGTATCTAATACCCATCTTCGACTTATGGTTGTCGAACTTCTTGATTGCTAGGGCTTTAGTGAAGGGGTCGACTAAATTCTTCTTTTCATCGATCTTTTGAAGGTCGACGTCACCACGATCCATGATCTCACGGACCAAATGAAAGTGATGTAGAATGTGCTTTGTTGACTGGTGTGCCTTCGATTTCTTTGCTTGAGCTATGGCGCCAGTGCTGTCGCAGTAGAGCAGGATTGGACCATCAATGGAGGATGCTACTCCAAGCTCGATGATAAATTTTTTAAATCTCACAACTTTCTTTACTGCATTTGATGCTACCATGTACTCTGCTTCATAAATAGAGTCAGTCACTGTATGCTGCTTGAAACTTTTTCAGCAGATGGTTCCATCATTTAGAGTAAAGATATATTCCGACATACTTTTACTGTTATCATAATCAAATTGAAAGCTGAAGTCTGTAAACCTTATAAGCTTTAGATCTGACTCATCATAAACCAACCATTGATCCTTAGTATTTCTCAAATACTTAAGGATGGTTTTAACCATTTTTCAGTGATTTTCTCCAGGGTCAGACTGGTATCTACTTACTACTCTTAGTGAGTATACCACGTCTGATCTCGTACATATTATTGCAAATATAATAGACTCTACTATCGAAGTATATAAAATTCTACTCATGCTCTCTCTCTTCAGAAGTTGTCGGACAATTCTTCTTAGAGAGAAAAATTTCATGACCTATCGGAAGATAGTCTTTTTTGGAATTCTCCATGCTGAATCTATTCAGCACAGTTTCTATGTATGTGAATTGGGATATACCAAGCATTCTTTTAGATCTATCCCTATAAATCTTCATCCCTAGGATGTAGGATGCTTCACCCAAGTTCTTCATGGAGAACTGTGATGACAACCAAATTTTTATTTCTTATAGTGCGGGGATGTCATTTTCGATTAAGAAAATATCATCCACATACAAAATAAGAAATACCACTGCTGGACCATTTGTCTATTTGTAAATGCAGAGTTCTTCTTCATTCTTAACGAAGCCATATGTTTTGATCAATTTATCAAAATACATGTTCCAACTCCGAGATGCCTGCTTCAATCCATAAATGAATCTCTGAAGCTTGCGCACCTTGAACTCATCTGTGGATGTGAATCCTTCAGATTATTCATATACACATCCAGATTTCATAGTCTAGATGGGCAGCAATGACAAGCATGATCCGAATAGACTTGAGTATTGCCATAGGAGAGAATGTCTCATTATAGTTAATACCATAATGTTGACGATATCCATTGACAACTAGACGGACTTTATAGATCTCCATCTTTTCATCTGTGCTCCTTTTTCTTTTGAAGACCCATTTACACCTAATGAATTTAACCCCTTCAGATGGGTCAACTAATGTCAATACATCATTGACTTTCATAAAATTTATTTCAGATCTCATGGCTTCTAGCCATTTCTTAGAGTCGGATTTTTGCATCACATCCATATAAGTGATTGG